>LT934119.1:69181470-69311349 GCA_900231445.1 Triticum turgidum subsp. durum
CCGCCGCCCACCGCCGCAAGCCGTCGCCCGCTGCCGCGCACCCCGCGTCGCACCCCACGCTGCCCTCGCCCCGCGCTTCCCTCGCCCCTCGTCCCGAAGCCGCGCAGCGCCGGAGCTCGCCGTCGCCGCTGTCCCGCCTCGCCGGAGAAAAACTGCCGCCGCCCCCGGTTCATCTCACCCGACCGGTATAAACCGAGAAAACCCGCCGGTTTTTGTTATATAGTTCAGTTTTTCTTTTAGTACAGTTTAATTCTTTTGGTTATGTAAAATAGCGAGCGTTCACCCGTTTAGATCTATAGCGAACGGTTTTCGTCCTTTAATCGTTTTGTAGCGAACGTTAGTTCAGTAGCGTTTCTCTTTTTCTTTTTATTTTAGATTTCGGCTAGGGACCTATCTGTGATGATTTTATTTACAGATTAGCCCCTGTACTTCAATCGATCATTACTTTTTGCTCGTTGGTCCAAATCTAACGAAACCAACGCCCACGTCTTCGTTATGATCTCCTCTATCCAGTAAAACAACTCAAACATGTTTTTGAAAATTTTAAAATTTTGAATTAGACCAGATTTGATTTCAAACTTCGTTTGATCGTAACTTGGGTTTTATAACTCCGTTTGAGTTGATTCTTTTTGCAAATTAAAGCTCTTGACCTAAACTTTCTGATAAGGCCAAATTCACATAATTTTGGTACTGTTAGAAATTGTTTTATGCTGCAAGACTTATTTGCTTGGTTTTGATGTTTTCTGAATCGTCTTCTTCGATCTTTCTGATCCTTTGAGTGATTGCTTATGTGTGGTTACTATTATTTGCTTACGATAGATTGACCGGAGTGTGATGAGTAGAGCTATCAAGAGTTTTGAGTGCGAATCATCTTCATCAACATTGCAGGCAAGTACACTTTGATCATATCCCTTTTCATACCTAGTTTTTATGCATTAGTTTCAACCCCCAAACATTACATGAGTAGGATTGATAACATGTGGGTATTGGGAAGTAGTTGATGAGTTAGGAACCTATTGCCCTGCATTCAAACCTTGGGAGTTACTATTACGTATTGCTTATATTGCTATGCTATGCTCGTAGACGTGGTTTGGGTGAGTGAAATCCATGACAAATGTGAGATTGTTAATTAATGGTTTACTTAAGGTGGCAACTTAAATACACATCTGGGTGGATTGAGGCACCTGGGTATTCTAGGATTGCCTGTTTTTTATGGACCGCCACCCAGGCTCAAAGGGATCATGAGATTATTCATACTAGAAACTTCCGTGTGCAGCCACAAGCTACTATGGGCTCTAGCATAGTTGACTAAGTCGTGCGAACTCTTATAGTGGTAGACTAGCAGATGTAGGGGATGTAGGTGGTATGGTCTACCTGATCGTAAGGTGCTAGCGCTTCTGAAAGACTATGTCTCGGTCATCCGTTTCTCAAACACCATGTAGTGCGAGAAATCCAACGGAGGAGATCGAGTCTTGTGGGGAAAAGTGCGCAAACCTCTGCAGAGTGTACAAACTAATCATGATTAGCCGTGTCCCCGGTTACGGACGTCTTGAGTATCTAGTACTTGGATTATCATGGTGATCTCATCACGTTACTTTAATTAATTTTGTTGGGTTTTAATGATGATGCTTAATTGGGATTGAGAATGCTATCAACCATTCTCAATGTTTAACAACCACCATGATAGTTAAGTAAAATTTATTCCTTTGCAGTAGGGAAAAATTGGCTTTTCGCAAAAATATTATAACCATAGAGCTTTTCCACCAGCCATATATGCATGTAGTGATAGCCATTGTTCATCATTCTCTATGGTGTGAATTTGCCAGTACATTCAATGTACTGACCCTTTGTGGCCGCAACGTCTCATGTTGCAGGATTATCTTACGACGAGTAAGTGATACGTTAGGGTTACGATTTTTACACTCAACTTTGCCGTTGGTGTTGGGAATCCACAACCTTGTTACTTCCGCTATTTGGATTGAGGTAATAGTATTTACGTTATTTTATACATGTGACTTACCTCTGTTATAAATCCTCGAGTACTGTGTGGGTCAGCATACCGATCCAGGGATGACACTTAAGCATAGAGACTTGACCATTTGAGGTCGGGTCGCTACAAAAATTAATCAACACTAAGTGCAAGCATGAGTAGGATATAATTCACCATGAACAAAAATATCATGGAGGCTATGTTGATTTTGTTTCAACTACGTGTGTGAACATGTGCCAAGTCAAGCCACTTGAATCGTTCAAAGGAGGATACCACCCTATCATACCAAATCACAACCATTTTAATAGCATGTTGGCACGCAAGGTAAACCATTATAAACTCCTAGATAATTAAGCATGTCATAAGCAACTATAATCTCTAATTGTCATTGCAAATATGTTTCATTCATAGTAGGCTGAATCAGGAATGATTAACTAATCATATTTACAAAAATAAGAGAGGTTGAGTTCATACCAGGTTTTCTCATCTCAATCAGTCCATCATATATCGTCATTATTGCCTTTCACTTGCACAACGAACGGTGTGGATAATAATAGTGCACGTGCATTGGACTAAGCTGGAATATGCAAGCATTTAATTCAAGGGAGAAGACAAGGTAATATGGGCTCCTGGTTAAATCAACAACAATGCATATAAGAGCTACTTCAACATTTTCATTATGGTCTTCTCCTCCCGACCCCCAAAGAAAAGAAAGGAAATAAAACTATTTACACGGGAAAACTCCCAACAACTAAAAGAAGAACGAGAAATCTTTTTGGGTTTTCTTTTAATTATTACTACTAGGGGCATGGAAAGTAAACTAGCTAAAAGCTACAACTATTTTTTTGGTTTTTCTTAAGGTTATTCAAACACACAAGAAGAAAACTAGAAAAGAAAATAAACTAGCATGGATATTACAATGAAAAAGTATGAGCACCGAAAACTGGCATGAGTGTGTGAACATGAATGTAATGTCGGTGAGAAATACGTACTCCCAAGCTTAGGCTTTTGGCCTAAGTTGGTCTATGCCCATGGATGGCCTGGCGGATATCCGAAGTTGTAACTGGGGTCATACTGAGATGCAGCAGCTACTGCCTCAAGAGCTGCAGCTTGGAGGCGAGATGCCTCCGTCCTCCTCTCATACTCATTCGCCTCCTCCCTAGTTATAACATATCTCCTTTTTGCCTTCTGACGGCCATTCACAAGGCCGCACTTGAGCTTCTCTTGGTAGTTCATAGTCCGACTCATGTATTGCGGGCCTGGGTCCTTGCTTCCTTGAAGAGCCACCTTGGTACATTTTCCTAAACATATTTCTTCCTCTGAAAAATTTCTGAAATTTTTAATGACTCAAAATAAAAGTGAACCAAACTCAACAAGATTGATAGCAACTACTCCCACAAGTGCCTAGGGACTATATCATGCATTAGAACTACTTGGGACCATATAAATTTGACATGCAAGCTCAAGAACAGGGTCACCTAAGAAGCAAAAATTTGCAATAAATAAAGCCCTAGAACAAAAACTAATTGGACCATTGGAGGAGTCACATACCGAAGAACAATTCCCCAAAGCAGTTTTGTGAATGAAGGTTTGAGCAAGGAGATCGAAAATCGCAGCAAAATGAGCAAGAACACGAGTTTGAGCTGTGTGGTGATTTTTTCTGGAGGAAGACGACGTGTGTGGGTGCAGGAATAAGTGGAGGGGGGCCAATGGGGCCCACGAGGCAGGGGCGCGCCTAGGTAGGGCGCGCCCTGCACCCTCGTAGCCAGGTGGTTGCCCCTTCTGGTGTGTTCTTAGTGCCAATAATTCTTAAATATTCTAGAAAAATCATATTTCAATTTCGGGACATTTGGAGAACTTTTATTTTCAAGGTATTTTTTTATTGCAAGGATAATTCAAAAAACAGACAGAAAATACTATTTTTGCTTTATTTAATCTAAATAACAGAAAGTAAAAGGAGGGTACAGAGAGTTGTGCTTTTTAACTTCATCCATCTCATGCTCATCAAAAGGAATTCACTAACAAGGTTGATCAAGTATTGTTAACAAACTCATTAGAATTTTCGAATAGCACTAGGTTACCTCAACGGGGATATGCACGTCCCCAACAATAAGAATATCATATTTCTTCTTGACAGTAGGAAGAGGAAATTCAAAACCTCCAATAGTAATCGTTGGAATTTTTCCAATAGAATTGATACTGTGGACTTGAGGTTGTTTCCTCGGAAAGTGTATCGTGTGCTCATTACCATTAACATGAAAAGTGACATTGCCTTTGTTGCAATAAACAACAGCCCATGCAGTATTCAAAAAGGGTCTACCAAGGATAATCGACATACTATCATCCTCGGGAATATCAAGAATAACAAAGTCCATTAAGATAGTAACGTTTGCAACCACAATAGGCACATCCTTACAAATACCGATAGGTATAGCGGTTGATTTATCGGCCATTTGCAAAGATATTTCTGTAGATGTAAACTTATTCAAATCAAGTCTATGATATAAGGAGAGAGGCATAACACTAACACTGGCTCCAAGATCACATAAAGTAGTTTTAACATTGTTTCTTTTAATGGAGCATGGTATAGTTGGTACTCCTGGATCTCCAAGTTTCTTAGGTATTCCATCGTTAAAAGTATAATTAGCAAGCATGGTCAAAATTTCAGCTTCCGGTATCTTTATTTTATTTGTAAAAATATCTTTCATGTACTTAGCATAATGATTCATTTTAAGCATATCAGTCAAACGCATACGCAAAAAGATAGGTCTAATCATTTCAGCAAAGCGCTCAAAATCCTCATCATCTTTTTTCTTGGATGGTTTGGGAGGAAAAGGCATGGGTTTCTGAACCCATAGTTCTCTTTCTTTACCATGCTTCCTAGCAATGAAGTCTCTCTTATCATAACGTTGATTATTTGATTGTGGGTTATCAAGATCAACAGCAGGTTCAATTTCTACATCATTGTTATTGCTAGGTTGAGAATCAACATGAACATCATCATTAACATTATCACTAGGTTCATGTTCATTACCAGATTGTGTTTTAGCATCAGAAATAGAAATATCATTGGGATTCTCAGGTGTGTCAACAATAGGTTCACTAGAAGCATGCAAAGTCCTATCATTTTTCTTTGTCTTCCTCTTAGAAGGACTAGGTACATCAACATCAGTTCTCTGAGAATCTTGCTCAATTCTCTTAGGGTGGCCCTCAGAATACAAAGGTTCCTGAATCATTTTACCCCCTCTAGTCATAACTCTAACAACATTATCATTTTTCTTATTATTTAATTCATTGAGCAGACCATTCTGAGCTTTAAGCACTTGCTCTACTTGAGTGGTAACCATAGAAACATGTTTACTAATAAGTTTAAGTTCACCTTTAATGCTAGACATATAATCACTCAAGTGTTCAATCATATAAGCATTATGTTTCAATTGTCTACCAACATAAGCATTGAAGTTTTCTTGTTTAACAATAAAATTATCAAACTCATCTAAGCATTGGCTAGCAGACTTATAACCAGGAATATCACCTTCATCAAATCTATAGAGAGAATTTACCTTTACTACCTGTGTCGGGTTATCAAGACCATGTATTTCTTCAATAGGTGGTAAATTCTTAATATCTTCAGCTTTAATACCCTTTTCTTTCATAGATTTCTTTGCCTCTTGCATATCTTCAGGACTGAGAAATAGAATACCCCTTTTCTTCGAAGTTAGCTTAGGAGTTGGTTCAGGAAGTGTCCAATTATTTTCATTACTCAGCATATTATTCAATAGCAATTCAACTTGATCAACTGTTCTTTCCGTGAAAACACAACCAGCACAACTATCCAGGTGGTCTCTAGAAGCATCGGTTAGTCCATTATAAAAGACATCAAGTATTTCATTTTTCTTGAGAGGATGATCAAGCAAAGCATTAAGTAATTGGAGAAGCCTCCCCCAAGCTTTTGGGAGACTCTCTTCTTCAATTTGCAGAAAATTATATATTTTCCTTAAAGCAGCTTGTTTCTTATGAGCGGGGAAATATTTAGCAGAGAAGTAATAAATCATATCCTGGGGACTACGCAGACAACCAGGATCGAGAGAATTAAACCATGTTTTAGCATCACCCTTTAATGAGAACGGAAATAGCTTAAGGATATAGTAGTAACAAATTTTTTTCCTCATGAGTGAATAGGGTGGCTATATCATTTAATTTAGTAAGATGTGCCACAACAGTTTCAGATTCATAGCCATAAAAAGGATCAGATTCAACCAAAGTAATTGTCTCAAGGTCGACAGAGAAATCATAATCCTTATCGAAAATACAGATAGGTGAAGTAGCAAAAGCAGGGTCATATTTCATTCTAGCATTCAAAGATTTTTCTTTCAGCTTAGCTAATAATTTCTTAAGATCATATCTATCATTGCAAGCAAGAAAGTCTCTAGCAGTTTCTTCATCCATGACATAACCCTCAGGTACATCAGGCAATTCATATCTAGGAGGAGAATCTTCATCATCACTTTCATCAATATTATCAGTTTCAATAATTTCATTCTCTCTAGCCCTAGCAAGTTGTTCATCAAGAAATTCACCTAGTGGCACAGTATTATCAAGCATAGAAGTAGTTTCATCATAAGTATCATGCATAGCAGAAGTGGCATCATCAATAACATGCGACATATCAGAATTAATAGCAGAAGCAGGTTTAGGTGTCGCAAGTTTACACAAAACAAAAGGAGAATCAAGTGTAGAGCTAGATGGCACTTCCTTACCTCCCCTCGTAGTTGAGGGATAAATTTTGGTTTTCTCGTCGTTCAAGTTCCTCATAGTGATCAGCAGATATAAATCCCAAGTGACTCAAAGAATAGAGCTATGCTCCCCAGCAACGGTGCCAGAAAATAGTCTTGATAACCCACAAGTATAGGGGATCACAGTAGTTTTTGAGGGTAGAGTATTCAACCCAAATTTATTGATTCGACGCAAGGGGAGCCAAAGAATATTCTCAAGTATTAGCAGTTGAGTTTTCAATTCAACCACATCTGGATAACTTAATATCTGCAGCAAAGTATTTAGTAGCAAAGTAGTATGGAAGTAACGGTAACGGTAACGGTGGCAAAAGTAACAGTAGCAGTTTTGTAGTAATTGTAACAGTGGCAACGGTAAAGTAACTAAGCAAAGATAAATATGTGAAAAGCTCGTAGGCATTGATCAGTGATGGATAATTATGTCAGATGCGATTCCTCATGCAACAGTTATAACATAGGGTGACACAGAACTAGCTCCAGTTCATCAATGTAATGTAGGCATGTATTACGAATATAGTCATACATGCTTATGGAAAAGAACTTGCATGACATCTTTTGTCCTACCCTCCCATGGCAGCGGGGTCCTATTGGAAACTAAGGGATATTAATGCCTCCTTTTAATAGAGTACCAGACCAAAACATTAACACTTAGTGAATACATGAACTCCTCAAACTACGATCATCACCGGGAGTGGTCCTGATTGTTGTCACTTCGGGGTTACCGGATCATAACACATAGTAGGTGACTAATGACTTGCAAGATAGGATCAAGAACTCACATATATTCATGAAAACATAATAGGTTCAGATCTGAAATCATGGCACTCGGGCCCTAGTGACAAGCATTTAGCATAGCAAATTCACAGCAACATCAATCTCAGAACATAGTGGATACTAGGGATCAAACCCTAACAAAACTAACTCGATTACATGGTAAATCTCATCCAACCCATCACCGTCCAGCAATCCTACGATGGAATTACTCACGCACGGCGGTGAGCATCATGAAATTGGTGATGGAGGAAGGTTGATGATGACGACGGTGACGGATTCCCCTCTCCGGAGCCCCGAACGGACCCAAGATCAGCCCTCCCAAGAGAGATTAGGGCTTGGCGGCGGCTCTGTATCGTAAAACGCGATGAGTCCTTCTCTCTGATTTTTTTCTCCCCGAATGTGAATATATGGAGTTGGAGTTGAGGTCGATGGAGCACCTGGGGGCCCATGAGGCAGGGGGCACGCGCAGGGGGGTAGGCGTGCCCCCACCCTCGTGGACAGGGTGTGGGCCCCCTGGTCTTGATTCTTTCGCCAGTATTTTTTATATATTCCAAAAATATTTTGTGTGAAGTTTCAGGTCATTCCGAGAACTTCTATTTCTGCACAAAAATAACACCATGGCAATTCTGCTGAAAACAGCGTCAGTCCGAGTTAGTTCCATTCAAATCATGCAAGTTAGAGTCCAAAACAAGGGAAAAAGTGTTTGGAAAAGTAGATACGATGGAGACGTATCACAGGGCACGTAGGCCCCACAAGGCAGGACAATTTCGTTAGGCCCACACATGCCTACTTTAGAGAGGAGCTCGACAGGAAAGTTGTGGCGGGGCTTATAAACCGCCACGAGCTCCTCTCAAATAGCGAGGTGGCACTAAACTTTCGACACGGGAAGCACATGCCTTTAGTCTCAGTTAGGCCCAAACATGCCGCATGGCCTTGTAAAAATTCACCTTTAGTCCCGGTTGGTGGCTCGCGCCGAGACTAAAAGGGAGGGGGGGTCTTTAGTCCCGGTTGGAGCCACCAACCGGGACTAAAGGTCTTTGTATATAAGCAGGGGCTTTGGAATTTTTCCAAAGTCAATCTCCCCGACGCCCAAACCAACGCCGCCAGGCTGCCCGTCTTCAACCTCGCCGTCACCATCGCCTCGCCCTCACCTCGCTGTCGTCGTAGCCTCGCCTCGCCGTTGCCATCACCGTCGCCTCGCCTCGACCTCATCGGCCCCTCTCCTACCTCGACCTCGCCATCACTGTTGCGTCGCATCGCGTCGCTGTTGCCTCGACCTCGCCCACTGTGAGTCCCTCTCCTCCCTTGAATTTAAGCCGACGCGCCGCCGCCGGTGCACACACAAACATACACACACACAAATTTTGTTCATCTTTTTTTTCATAGATTTTTTTCACTAGATGTTGTAGATGGCTTAGTATATGTATGTATGTAAATTTTCACTAGATGACTTAGGAAAAAATTTGCATATATAGAAAACATTTGACCATGTATAGTAGAATAAATTTGCATAGGAATTTTTTGACCATACACTAGTAGGGAAAAGCCTAGCAGTAGCACGGGTCTAAGGGCTATCAGTAGCGCGGGACCCCGCGCTACTGATACGGCACTACAGCTAACGTTTAGCAATAGCGCTGTTTGACACGTGCTACTGCTATACTGAAAGCACAAGTGCTCCCTGGGTGGTTTTGGTAATTAATGTCAACATATCTCTTGTTGGACTAACACTTTTACCTAGTATGTTTCAGATAAGTTCAACAATGAAGTGGCATGGACTAAAGGATGTGGAACCTCTTCAAGATGCTAAGGACAAAGGATTGGCTCAAGCTTCAAGATCAAGACTCTACATTTTCTATTTTAGTGATCCAAGATCACATTTGAGTCTATAGGAAAAGCCAATACTATCAAGGAGGGATGAGGTGTTGCTTAATGAGCCTCTTGCTTCATGTGCTTAGTGATATGCTCTAAAACCCTCAACTATCTTCCCACATCCACATATGACCTAAACCAAAAGTCAAACTCGGCCCCACTGATTCTTTCTATCCGGCGCCACCGAGTTTCACATGTCATAGCCACTGCCACAAACCCTAGCAAATCGGTTTCACCGATAGGGATCTCGGTCTCACCGAGATGGGATTGTAATCTCACTGTGTATGTCCATTGCCAAAATCGGTCTCACCGAGGTTGAGCAATCGGTACTACCGAGATTACAATGCAAACTCTCTAGTTAGCTTATTACCAAAATCGGTTCCACCGAGTTTGTGTAATCGGTCTCACCGAGTTTGCCTGACCAACTCTCTGGTTAGCTTAATACTAAAATCGGTCCCATCGAGTTTGTGTAATCGGTCACACCGAGATTATGTTATGCCCAAACCCTAACTATATCGGTCCCACCGAGTTGCATCTCAGTCCCACCGAAAATCCTAACGGTCACTAGGTTTGCTAAATCGGTCTGACCGAGTTTAACGATTCGGTCCCACCGAGTTTGGCAGATTGTGTGTAACGGTTAGATTTTGTGTGGAGGCTATATATACCCCTCCACCCACTCTTCATTCGTGGAGAGAGCCATCAGAACATGCCTACACTTCCAATAAACATTTTCTGAGAGAGAACCACCTACACTTGTGTTAAGCTCAAGATATTCCATTCCAACCATATGAATCTTGATCTCTAGCCTTCCCCAAGTTGCTTTCCACTCAAATCTTCTTTCCACCAAATCCAAATCCTGTGAGAGAGAGTTGAGTGTTGGGGAGACTATCATTTGAAGCACAAGAGCAAGGAGTTCATCATCAACACACCATTTGTTACTTCTTGGAGAGTGGTGTCTCCTAGATTGGCTAGGTGTCACTTGGGAGCCTCCGACAAGATTGTGGAGTTGAACCAAGGAGTTTGTAAAGGCAAGGAGATCGCCTACTTCATGAAGATCTACCGCTAGTGAGGCAAGTCCTTTGAGGGCGACGGCCATGATGGAATAGACAAGGTTGCTTCTTCGTGGACCCTTCGTGGGTGGAGCCCTCCGGGGACTCGAACAACCGTTACCATCCGTGGGTTGAACTCTCCATCAATGTGGATGTACGATAGCACCACCTATCGGAAGCACGCCAAAAACATCCGTGTCTCCAATTGCGTTTGAATACTCCAAACCCTTCCCTTTACATTCTTGCAAGTTGCATGCTTTACTTTCCGCTGCTCATATACTAATTGCATGCTTGCTTGATATGTATTGTGTTCGTTAAAGTTGTGCTTAAACTCCACCAAAACTTAAGAATATTAAAAACTGCAACTTTTGGCACTTAGTGTCTAATCACTCCCCCTCTAGACACCTCTTCTCGATCCTTTCAATTGGTATCAGAGCTTTGGTCTCCATTGCCTTGGTTTAAACACCTTTGGAGGAAGATGGATGTGTCTACTTTAGGGAGTCTTAGACATAGAGTGCCCATTCTTGATGGAGAGTATTTTCATGAGTGGAAAAATGAAATGCTTGAGATTTTCAATGAATATCATTTGAACAAGTACATTGCTAGTCCTTGTGCACCTCATATTGATCCTTTGCACCCTACCCTAGATGAAGATATTGACATGATTCGTAATCTTAGAACTGTTGAGCTCATCATTAGAGTCTTGCCTAGAAACTTGATTAGTTGTTTGCCTACTCTCAAGTGTGCCTATACTATACGGAAATTTCTTGAGGAACGATTTCCCGATCATTCCTTAAAAAATTTAGACGAAATTCCCCATAAGTTTATTGCTTTGAGTAAGGTGAACTCTAGTGATCCTAGTTTTGGTGACTTTCTTTTTGAGCTCACCAATCTCATGCGTGCTAAAGGAAACGTTGGAATCATTAGTGATATCATATCCGAAGCCATTAGAATTCATAAAGGTAACCACTTTGATGATCATTTATCTAATGAATTACCCTCTCTAGGAATTGATCAATCACAAAATGGTGTTGAACATGGATACTATGATGAAGATGATGATAGTGACTATGATCTTGATGATGCAATGAGACATTTTGGTCTTATGGCAAATCTTCGCGGCTACATGGCTTGAGGAAAGGAATGGGTCCTTGATAGTGGATGTACTGATCATATGACCGGAGATGAAGATATGTTCCTTGAGCTTGCTGAAAACGACGGCCCTTGAAAGTATGTCACTTTTGGTGATAATTCAAAGGGTAAGGTGGTTGGCCTTGGTAAGGTGGCCATCTCACATGATAGCTCCATACAAAATGTCATGCTCGTTGAATCTCTTGGATACAATTTACTTTCAGTCTCTAGACTTGCAGATTTCGGTTTCAATGTCTTATTCACTGAAATAGATTGCCAAGTGTTTCGTAGAGACAATCATAAAATGGTCTTCACCGGTATACATAGAGGAGATCTCTACATTGTTGACTTCACTAAAAGGGCTCAACCTAAAACTTGCTTAATTGCTAAATCTTCTAAAGGCTGGCTATGGCATAGAAGACTAGGTCATGTTGGAATGCGAAATCTTGATAAGCTTATTAAAGGTGATCATATCCTTGGAATAAAATATGTTGTATTTGACAAGGATAGACTTTGTAGCGCTTGTCAAGCAGGGAAACAAGTTGGAGGAAGTCACTGCGTGAAGAACAATGACCACAAGAAGACCACTCGAGCTACTTCACATGGATCTCTTTGGTCCAAATGCATACAAGAGTCTCGGTGGTAACTCATTTGGTCTAGTCATAGTTGATGATTTTTCAAGATTTACGTGGGTGTTCTTTCTTATAACAAGTCGCAGGTTCAAAAGATCTTCAAAAACTTCGCTAGGAAGGCCCAAAATCAGTTTGACGTGAAGATCAAGAAGGTTCGGAGTGACAACGGAACGGAGTTCAAGAATGCAAATGTGGACACCTTTCTTGACGAAGAAGGGATTTCACACGAGTTCTCGGCTACGTACACACCTCAACAAAATGGAGTCGTTGAGAGGAAGAACCGGACTCCTATCGAGATGGCAAGAACGTTGCTTGATGAGTACAAAACGCCAAAGCACTTTTGGGCGGAAGCGGTTGAGACAGCTTGTCATGCAACAAATCACTCGTATCTTCACGAGCTACTCGCCAAGACTGCATACAAGCTCCTCACCGGTAACAAACCCCAAGTTGGATACTTTCGAGTATTCGGCTCAAAGTGCTACATTCTTGATAAGCATCGTCGTTCTAAATTTGCTCCTAAGTCTCATGAAGGTTTCCTACTTGGTTATGGCTCAAACTCTCACACTTACTGTGTCTACAACAATTTCACCCGAAAGGTTGAAGAGACGGTAGATGTGAAGTTTGATGAATCTAACGGCTCGCAAGTAGAGCAATTGCCAATTGATGTAGGAGATAAAGACCCTTCGGAAGCAATTCAAGACTTGTCCATTGGCAAGATTCGTCCAACGGAAATGAAGGAGAGTACCTAGTCCGTCCAAGTGGAAGCTTCTACCTCACGACAAGGTGAACCAAGAGTTGATATGGAAGCATCCACAAGTGGGACACACCAAGATGAAGAAAACGAGGAAGTACACCAAGATGAACATCAACAACCTCCTTCTCCACCACGACAAGAGAACGACAACGTCAATAATGAAGAAGGCCAAGAAGAAGAACAAGATGAAGAGGATGTTCCACCCCGACCCAAGCAAAAGCTTTCACGAGTTCGAGCAAGAATTGCCAAAGATCATCCCGTCGAGCAAATCTACAATGATATCCAAACCGGGAGAATCACTCGCTCTAAAACTCGCTTAGCTAACTTTTGTGAACATTACTCATTCACTTCTAAAATTGAACCTATGAAGGTTGAAGAAGCATTGAAGGATCCGGATTGGATAAATGCTATGCATGAAGAGCTACACAACTTTGAGAGAAATCAAGTGTGGACATTGGTCGCGAAGCCCACCAACAACCACAACATCATTGGTACCAAATGGGTGTTTCGCAACAAGCAAGATGAAGATGGACAAGTGGTTCGCAACAAAGCACGTCTCATCGCCCAAGGCTATACACAAGTTGAAGGTATGGACTATGGTGATACATATGCTCCCGTTGCTAGACTTGAGTCCATTCACATCTTACTTGCCTATGCTAATCACCATGATATCACCTTGTACCAAATGGACATTAAAAGTTCTTTTCTAAATGGCAAAATTGAGGAGGAAGTTTATGTTAAACAACCTCCCGGCTTTGTCAATCCTAAGAAACCTAATCATGTTTACAAACTTCACAAAGCTCTTTATGGTCTTAAACAAGCTCCTAGAGCATGGTATAAATGCTTAACCAAGTTCCATACTGAAAAAGGCTTTGAAATTGGTAAAATTGATTCTACTCTTTTTACTAAAAGGGTTAATGGAGAACTATTTGTGTGCCAAATTTATGTTGATGATATCATATTTGGTTCAACTAACCCTCATTTTAGTGAGAAGTTTGGAAAGCTAATGTCGGAGAAGTTTGAGATGTCTATGATGAGTGCACTCAAATTCTTTCTCGGTTTGCAAATCAAGCAAACTAAAGAAGGTACATTTGTCTCTCAAACGAAGTACACCAAAGACTTATTCAAGAAGTTCAATATGCAAGAATGCAAAGGTATGACTACACCCATGCCTACTAGTGGACATCTTAATTTGACCAAAGATGATGAACCAGTTGATCAAAAAGTTTATCGCTCTATGATTGGTTCATTGTTATATCTATGTGCCTCTCGTCCCGATATTATGCTAAGTGTGTGCATGTGTGCACGATATGAAGCTGCTCCTAAAGAATGTCATCTTAAGGCTGTGAAAAGGATAGTGAGATACTTAATCCATACACCAAATTTTGGCATTTGGTATCCCAAGAGGTCCTCTTTTGATCTTGTTGGCTATTCCGATTCGGACTATGCCAGAGACAAGGTTGATAGAAAGTCCACTTCGGGTACTTGTCAATTCCTTGGTAGATCTCTTGTGTCTTGGTCTTCCAAGAAACAAAACTCGGTATCCTTATCCACCGCCGAAGCGGAATATATCGCCGTTGGTTCATGGTGTGCTCAATTACTTTGGATGACCCAAACTCTTAAAGATTATGGGATATATGTGAAACATGTTCCATTGCTATGTGACAATGAAAGTGCTATTAAGATTGCTCACAATCCCGTGCAACACTCTCGAACTAAGCATATTGAAGTTCGTCATCATTTCATTCGAGATCATGTTGCCAAAGGGGACATTAACCTTAAGCATGTTCGCACCGATAAGCAATTGGCAGATATATTCACTAAACCACTTGATGAGAAAAGTGTTTTGCAGGTTAAGAGGTGAATTGAACATCATTGATGCTTCAAACTTGGAGTAGGAACTCCATTTGATACATGCGGGGCATGAGCATATGACTAATCCTTGATATTTCTCTTATGATGCTATTCATATGTCTTGGATATATTTGCACCTTGCATGTAATCTAACCCGTGCAGGTACTTGGTTGAATCTAATTCTATGAGATTGCAACTCACTCACAACTTGAGCAATCTCTACATCACCAAGTCTCTACACAATGGTGGTTGACGACAAGGAAGCACGAAGCCATTCAAACATATCCTTTGACAAATTCTATGTTAAATCCTATAATTGTCATTTTGGATACACAAGTGCTCTTCCTTGCAAGACTAACCCATGTAGGTAGATGAACTCAAACTCCAAGTGGTGCTCCCAACTCTTGATGAACTACATCAACCTTGAGCAACCCACACAAGTTCAACTACATGAGCAAGATCCACACCACCACCCAAGGTATGTTATTCCATCTTAGAGAAGCTTTACTCCAAGACATGAGTCAAAGCAACTCGACAAGATGTGAATACATCAAGATACTTAAACGAAAAATGGTAACCCCATTTTGAGCTTAACGATGAGTATGACCTATGATCAAGTGATCTCACTTGACTCCTAAGTCAATATACTCTAACGTAGGCGACTTTGTCGCTGCCCAACTCTAGATGAAGTTCTCTTGTGTTCTTTTCTGTGTTATTGCATTTGTCCCTTGCATATTTGTTTCCCCTTTCAAAAAAAACTTCATCTAGAACTTTTAGTTTCTTTTCTTTCCTTTTTGTTCTGCATTTTCTGCATCCAATTCATTGCAAATCTTTCAGTTAATTCCTTGCAAATCCTTGTGAGATCTTACCTGACTAGTGAGCCGAGGTGACAAGTGGTTTCACTTTGATGAACTCGGTCACACCGATTTGTTTTCTTCGGCCCAACCGAAACCTTTCGGTGCAACCGAAGCACACAACTCGGAGTCACCGATTTCATCACAGGAAAACCAACTTGCCACTTATTCCTGATTTCTGTTTGCTCCAGCTCCACTAAATGATTCTTGTCCTCTACCAGCATCATGTTACACATGCTGCTTTGCTCTGTGACTCAAGGACCAACCCATTGTATCACATGTCCAGAAGACCCTTCTTGGAAATTGATGTTAAAGGGGGGAGAGAGATCACATCAAAGCTTAATCCTTCCTATAGGGGGAGAAAGAGAGAATACTCGGGGGGAGAGAAAGTAATATCATCAATGACCCCAGATGCTTGGTGTTCAAGAGGAGAGATGTCACATGTCTTTAAGAGGGGAAAGACATGTTTGTTTGTTTGTTTGCTTGCTTTAGCTCAAGCTCTGTTGTTTCTTTCCTATTGCTCTGATTTTCTGTTCCCTATCTTCTCCCAAGATCTCATGTTAGATTCAGGGGGAGCAAGACATCTAAGGGAAGGAAATCTCTGATTTTATTGCATATCTTTATCTTTGGGGACATGTCTATATCCAATGTAGTACTTAGTACTCACTCTACATGTCATCCCAGTCTTGGTTCTCTTGTGGTTTCTCTTGTTTGCTCTGGTTAGTAGGTGTATCTGTGTTATCTAACCTTGTTTGCGCAGGTTCATCCTGTTGGGGAATGTTGCAGAAAAAAGAAATTTCCTACGGTTTCACCAAGATCCATCTCTGAGTTCATCTAGCAACGAGTGATCGCATGCATCTACATACCTTTGTAGATCGCGAGCGGAAGCGTTCAAAGAACGGGGATGAGGGAGTCGTACTAGACGTGATCCAAATCACCGGAGATCCTAGCGCCGAATGGACGGCACCTCCGCGTTCAACACACGTACGGTCAGCGTGACGTCTCCTTCTTCTTGATCCAGCAAGGGGGAAGGATAGGTTGAGGAAGATGGCTCCAGCAGCAGCACGACGGCGTGGTGGTGATGGAGCTGCAGTACTCCGGCAGGGCTTCGCCAAGCTCTATGGAGGAGGAGGATGTGTTGGAGAGGGAGAGGGAGGCACCAAAGGCAAAGGTCAGAGGTCCTCCATCCCCCCACTATATATAGGGGGGCCTAGGGGGGGCGGCGGCCCTAGGAGATGCAATCTCCTAGGAGGGCGGCGGCCAAGGGGTGGGGGGCTTGCCCCCCAAGCAAGGGGGCGCCCCCCTTTAGGGTTTCCCCACCCTAGGCGCATGGGCCCTAGGGCAAGTGGCGCCCCCGCCCACTTTGGGCTGGATCCCTTCCCACTTCAGCCCATGGGGCCCTCCGGGATAGGTGGCCCCACCCGGTGGACCCCCGGGACCCTTCCGGTGGTCCCGGTACAATACCGGTGACCCCGAAACTTGTCCCGATGGCCGAAATAGCACTTCCTATATATAATTCTTTACCTCCGGACCATTCCGGAACTCCTCGTGACGTCCGGGGTCTCATCCGGGACTCCGAACAACATTCGGGTTACTGCATATACATATCCCTACAACCCTAGCGTTACCGAACCTTAAGTGTGTAGACCCTACGGGTTCAGGAGACATGTAGACATGACCGAGATTGCTCTCCGGTCAATAACCAACAGCGGGATCTGGATACCCATGTTGGCTCCCACATGCTCCTCAATGATCTCATCGGATGAACCACGATGTCGAGGATTCAAGCAACCCCGTATACAATTCCCTTTGTCAATCGGTATGTTACTTTCCCGAGATTCGATCGTCGGTATCCCAATACCTTGTTCAATCTCGTTACCGGCAAGTCACTTTACTCGTACCGTAATGCATGATCCCGTGACCAGACACTTGGTCACTTTGAGCTCATAATGATGATGCATTACCGAGTGGGCCCAGTGATACCTTTCCGTCATACGGAGTGAGAAATCCCAGTCTTGATCCATGTCAACCCAACAGACACTTTCGGAGATACCCGTAGTATACCTTTATAGTCACCCAGTTACGTTGTGACGTTTGGTACACCCAAAGCACTCCTACGGTATCCGGGAGTTACACGATCTCATGGTCTAAGGAAAGGATACTTGACATTGGAAAAACTCTAGCAAACGAACTATATGATCTTATGCTATGTTTAGGATTGGGTCTTGTCCATCACATCATTCTCCTAATGATGTGATCTCGTCATCAATGACATCCAATGTCCATAGTCAGGAAACCATGACTATCTGTTGATCAACGAGCTAGTCAACTAGAGGCTTACTAGGGACATGTTGGTGTCTATTATTCGCACATGTATTACAATTTCCGGATAACACAATTATAGCATGAATAAAGACAATTATCATGAACAAGGAAATATAATAATGCTGCTTTTATTATTGCCTCTAGGGCATATTTCCAACAGTCTGCCACTTGCACTAGAGTCAATAATCTAGTTACATTGTGATGAATCGAACACCCATGGAATTCTGGTGTTGATCATGTTTTGCTCTAGGAAGAGGTTTAGTCAACTGATCTGCTACATTCAGGTCCGTATGTACTTTACAAATATCTATGTCTCCATCTTGAACATTTTCACGAATTGAGTTGAAGCGACGCTTGATGTGCCTGGTCTTGTTGTGAAACCTGGGCTCCTTGGCAAGTGCAATAGCTCCAGTGTTGTCACAGAAGAGTTTGATCGGCCCTGACGCACTGGGTATGACTCCTAGGTCGGTGATGAACTCCTTCACCCAAATTGCTTCATGCGCTGCCTCCGAGGCTGCCATGTACTCCGCTTCACATCTAGATCCCGCCACGACGCTCTGCTTGCAACTGCACCAGCTTACTGCCCCACCATTCAAAATATACACGTATCCGGTTTGTGACTTGGAGTCATCCAGATCTGTGTCGAAGCTAGCGTCAATGTAACCTTTTACGACGAGCTCTTCGTCACCTCCATAAACGAGAAACATTTCCTTAGTCCTTTTCAGGTACTTCAGGATATTCTTGACCGCTGTCCAGTGTTCCTTGCCGGGATTACTTTGGTACCTTCCTACCAAACTTACGGCAAGGTTTACATCAGGTCTGGTACACAACATGGCATACATAATAGAACCTATGGCTGAGGCATAGGGGATGACACTCATCTCTTCTATATCTTCTGCCGTGGTCGGACATTGAGCTGAGCTCAATTTCACACCTTGTAACACAGGCAAGAACCCCTTCTTAGACTGATCCATATTGAATTTCTTCAATATCTTATCAAGGTATGTGCTTTGTGAAAGACCAATGAGGCGTCTTGATCTATCTCTATAGATCTTGATGCCTAATATATATGCAGCTTCTCCAAGGTCCTTCATTGAAAAACTCTTATTCAAGTAGGCCTTAATGATATCCAAGAGTTCTATATCATTTCCCATCAAAAGTATGTCATCTACATATAATATGAGAAATGCTACAGAGCTCCCACTCACTTTCTTGTAAACACAGGCTTCTCCATAAGTCTGCGTAAACCCAAACACTTTGATCATCTCATCAAAGCGAATGTTCCAACTCCGAGATGCTTGCACCAGCCCATAAATCGAGCGTTGGAGCTTGCACACCTTGTCAGCATTCTTAGGATCGACAAAACCTTCCGGCTGCATCATATACAATTCTTCCTTAAGGAAACTATTAAGGAATGCCGTTTTGACGTCCATTTGCCATATCTCATAATCATAGAATGCGGCAATTGCTAACATGATTCGGACGGACTTTAGCTTCGCTACCGGTGAGAAAGTCTCATCGTAGTCAACCCCTTGAACTTGTCGATAACCCTTAGCGACAAGCCGAGCTTTATAGATGGTCACATTACCATCCGCGTCTGTCTTCTTCTTAAAGATCCATTTATTTTCTATGGCTCGCCGCTCAACAAGCAAGTCAGTCAAAGTCCATACTTCGTTTTCATACATGGATCCTATCTCGGATTTCATGGCTTCTAGCCATTTGTCGGAATCCGGGCCTGCCATCGCTTCTTCATAGTTCGAAGGTTCACCGTTGTCTAGCAACATGATTTCCAAGACAGGGTTGCCGTACCACTCTGGTGCGGAACGTGTCCTTGTGGACCTACGAAGTTCAGTAGCAACTTGATCTGGAGTTTCATGATCATCATCATTAAATTCCTCTCTAGTCGGTGCAGGCACCTCAGGAACATTTTCTTGAGTTGCGCCATTTTCTGGTTCAAGAGGTAATACTTCATCAAGTTCTACTTTCCTCCCACTTTCTTCTTTCGAGAGAAACTCTTTCTCTAGAAAGGATCCATTCTTGGCAACAAAGATCTTGCCTTCGGATCTGAGGTAGAAGCTATACCCAATAGTTTCTTTAGGGTATCCTATGAAGACGCATTTTTCCGACTTGGGTTCGAGCTTTTCAGGTTGAAGTTTCTTGACATAAGCATCGCATCCTCAAACTTTTAGAAATGACAGCTTAGGTTTCTTCCCAAACCATAATTCATACAGTGTCGTCTCAACGGATTTCGACGGAGTCCTATTTAAAGTGAATGTGGCAGTCTCTAAAGCATAGCCCCAAAAAGATAGCGGTAAATCGGTAAGAGACATCATAGATTGCACCATATCTAATAGAGTGCGGTTACGACGTTCGGTCTAATAGAGTGCGATTACGACGTTCGGACACACCATTATGCTGAGGTGTTCCAGGCGGCGTGAGTTGTGAAACTATTCCACATTTTCTTAAGTGTGTGCCAAATTCGTGACTCAAGTATTCTCCTCCACGATCTGATCACAAAAACTTGATTTTTCTGTCACGTTGATTCTCAACCTCACTCTGAAATTCCTTGAACTTTTCAAAGGTTTTAGACTTGTGTTTCATTAAGTAGACATACCCATATCTACTCAAGTCATCAGTGAGGGTGAGAACATAACGATAGCAACTGCGAGCCTGAACGCTCATTGGACCGCACACATCAGTATGTATGATTTCCAATAAGTTGGTTGCTCGCTCCATTGTTCCTGAGAACGGAGTCTTGGTCATTTTACCCATGAGGCATGGTTCGCACGTGTCAAATGATTCATAATCAAGAGACTCTAAAAGTCCATCTGCATGGAGCTTCTTCATGCGTTTGACACCTATGTGACCAAGGCGGCAGTGCCACAAGTATGTGGGACTATCATTATCAACCTTACATGTTTTGGTATTCACACTATGAACATGTGTAGCATTACGCTCGAGATTCATTAAGAATAAACCATTCACCATCGGAGCATGACCATAAAACATATCTCTCATATAAATAGAACAACCATTATTCTCGGATTTAAATGAGTAGCCATCTCGAATTAAACGAGATCCTGATACAATGTTCATGCTCAAAGCTGGCACTAAATAACAATTATTGAGGTTTAAAACTAATCCCGTAGGTAAATGTAGAGGTAGCGTGCCGACGGCGATCACATCGACCTTGGAACCATTCCCGACGTGCATCGTCACCTCGTCCTTCGCCAGTCTCCGCTTATTCCGCAGCTCCTGCTTTGAGTTACAAATGTGAGCAACTGCACCGGTATCAAATACCCAGGAGCTACTACGAGTACTGGTAAGGTACACATCAATTACATGTATATCACATATACCTTTTGTTTTGCCGGCCTTCTTGTCCGCTAAGTATTTGGGGCAGTTCCGCTTCCAGTGACCACTTCCCTTGCAATAAAAGCACTCAGTCTCGGGCTTGGGTCCATTCTTTGGCTTCTTCCCGGTAGCTTGCTTACCGGGCGCGGCAACTCCCTTGCCGTCCTTCTTGAAGTTCTTCTTACCCTTGCCTTTCTTGAACTTAGTGGTTTTATTCACCATCAACACTTGATGTTCCTTTTTGACTTCTACCTCTGCTGATTTCAGCATTGCAAAGAATTCAGGAATGGTCTTTTCCATCCCCTGCATATTGAAGTTCATCACAAATCTCTTGTAGCTTGGTGGAAGCGACTGAAGGGTTCTGTCAATGACTGCGTCATCCGGGAGATTAACTCCCAGCTGAGTCAAGTGGTTATGTAACCCAGACATTGTGAGTATGTGCTCACTGATAGAACTATTTTCCTCCATCTTACAGCTGAAAAACTTGTCGGATACTTCATATCTCTCGACCCGGGCATGATCTTGGAAAACCATTTTCAGCTCTTCAAACATCTCATATGCTCCGTGTCTCTCAAAACGTTTTTGGAGCCCCGGTTCTAAGCTGTAAAGCATGCCGCACTGAACGAGGGAGTAATCACCAGCACGTGTCTGCCAAGCGTTCATAACGTCTTGGTTCTGTGGGACGGGTGCGTCACCTAGCGGTGCTTGTAGGACATAATCTTTCTTGGCAGCTATGAGGATGATCCTCAGGTTCCGGACCCAGTCCGTATAGTTGCTGCCATCATTTTTCAGCTTGGTTTTCTCTAGGAACGCGTTGAAGTTGAGAACAACGTTGGCCATTTGATCTACAAGACATATTGTAAAGATTTTAGACTATGTTCATGAGAATTAAGTTCATCTAATCAAATTATTCAATGAACTCCCACTCAGATAGACATCCCTCCAGTCATCTAAGTATAACATGATCCGAGTTAACTAGGCCGTGTCCGATCATCACGTGAGATGAACTAGTCAACGTCGGTGAACATCTTCATGTTGATCGTATCTTCTATACGACTCATGCTCGACCTTTCGGTCTTCTGTGTTCCGAGGCCATGTCTGTACATGCTAGGCTCGTCAAGTCAACCTAAGTGTTTGCATGTGTAAATCTGTCTTACACCCTTTGTATTTGAACGTTGGAATCTATCACACCCGATCATCACGTGGTGCTTCGAAACAACAAACTGTCGCAACGGTGCACAGTTAGGGGGAACACTTTCTTGAAATTATTATGAGGGGTCATCTTATTTACTACCGTCGTTCTAAGTAAACAAGATGTACAAAACATGATAAACATCACATGCAATCAAATAATAATAGTGACATGATATGGCCAATATCACATAGCTCCTTTGATCTCCATCTTCGGGCTCCATGATCATCTTGTCACCGGCATGACACCATGATCTCCATCATCATGATCTCCATCATCGTTTCTCCATGAAGTTGCTCGCCAACTATTACTTCTACTACTATGGCTAACACGTTTAGCAATAAAGTAAAGTAATTTACATGGCGTATCTCAATGACACGCAGGTCATACAAAAAATAAAGACAACTCCTATGGCTCCTGCCGGTTGTCATACTCATCGACATGCAAGTCGTGATTCCTATTACAATAGCATGAACATCTCATACATCACATATATATCATTCATCATTCATCACAACTTTGGCCATAACACATCACAGAACACTTGCTGCAAAAAACAAGTTAGACGTCCTCTAATTGTTGTTGCAAGTTTTACGTGGCTGCAATAGGGTTCTAGCAAGAACGTTTTCTTACCTACGTGAAAGCCACAACGTGATTTGTCAACTTCTATTTACCCTTCATAAGGACCCTTTTCATCGAATCCGCTAAAACTAAAGTGGGAGAGACAGACACCCGCCAGCCACCTTATGCAACTTGTGCATGTTAGTCGGTGGAACCGGTCTCACGTAAGCGTACGTGTAAGGTTGGTCCGGGCCGCTTCATCCCACAATACCGCTGAAGCAAGATAAGACTAGTAGCAGCAAGAAAGTTGACAACATCTAGCCCACAACAAATTGTGTTCTACTCGTGCAAAGAGAACTACGCATAGACCTAGATCTGATACCACTGTTGGGGAATGTTGCAAAAAAATTCCTACGGTTTCACCAAGATCCATCTATGAGTTCATCTAGCAACGAGTGATCGGATGCATCTACATACCTTTGTAGATCGCGAGCGGAAGCGTTCAAAGAACGGGGATGAGGGAGTCGTACTCGACGTGATCCAAATCACCGGAGATCCTAGCGCCGAACGGACGACACCTCCGCGTTCAACACACGTACGGTCAGCGTGACGTCTCCTTCTTCTTGATCCAACAAGGGGGAAGGAGAGGTTGAGGAAGATGGCTCCAGCAGCAGCACGACGGCGTGGTGGTGATGGAGCTGCAGTACTCCGGCAGGGCTTCGCCAAGCTCTATGGAGGAGGAGGATGTGTTGGAGAGGGAGAGGGAGGCACCAAAGGCAAAGGTGAGAGGTCCTCCATCCCCCCACTATATATAGGGGGGCCTAGGGGGGGCGGCGGCCCTAGGAGATGCAATCTCCTAGGGGGGCGACGGCCAAGGGGTGGGGGGCTTGCCCCCCAAGCAAGGGGGCGCCCCCTTTAGGGTTTCCCCACCCTAGGCGCATGGGCCCTAGGGGAAGTGGCGCGCCAGCCCACTTTGGGCTGGATCCCTTCCCACTTCAGCCCATGGGGCCCTCCGGTATAGGTGGCCCCACCCGGTGGACCCCCGGGACCCTTCCAGTGGTCCCGGTACAATACCGGTGACCCCGAAACTTGTCCCGATGGCCGAAATAGCACTTCCTATATATAATTCTTTACCTGCGGACCATTCCGGAACTCCTCGTGACGTCCGGGATCTCATCCGGGACTCCGAACAACATTCGGGTTACTGCATATACATATCCCTACAACCCTAGCATTACCGAACCTTAAGTGTGTAGACCCTACGGGTTCGGGAGACATGTAGACATGACCGAGATTGCTCTCCGGTCAATAACCAACAGCGGGATCTGGATACCCATGTTGGCTCCCACATGCTCCTCGATGATCTCATCGGATGAACCACGATGTCAAGGATTCAAGCAACCCCGTATACAATTCCCTTTGTCAATCGGTATGTTACTTGCCCGAGATTCGATCGTCGGTATCCCAATACCTTGTTCAATCTCGTTACCGGCAAGTCACTTTACTTGTACCGTAATGCATGATCCCGTGACCAGACACTTGGTCACTTTGAGCTCATAATGATGATGCATTACCGAGTGGGCCCAGTGATACCTTTCCGTCATACGGAGTGACAAATCCCAGTCTTGATCCGTGTCAACCCAACAGACACTTTCGGAGATACCCGTAGTATACCTTTATAGTCACCCAGTTACGTTATGACGTTTGGTCCCAAAGCACTCCTACGGTATCCGGGAGTTACACGATCTCATGGTCTAAGGAAAGGATACTTGACATTGGAAAATACTCTAGCAAACGAACTATACGATCTTATGCTATGTTTAGGATTGGGTCTTGTCCATCACATCATTCTCCTAATGATGTGATCTGTCATCAATGACATCCAATGTCCATAGTCAGGAAACCATGACTATCTGTTGATCAACGAGCTAGTCAACTAGAGGCTTACTAGCGACATGTTGGTGTCTATTATTCACACATGTATTACAATTTCCGGCTAACACAATTATAGCATGAATAAAGACAATTATCATGAACAAGGAAATATAATAATGCTTTTATTATTGCCTCTAGTGCATATTTCCAACACATCCCACCCTAAGCCAACTCAAGACCACAAGGTAAGTACATGCATCACAGTCATGTGAATGAGAAATTCTTGCTGATGTACATACTGTTTGCAAGAAGGACTCGTGAGCATGAAGGTACATTTCTCATATTCACATCATTTGCTCTGATGCATATAGCCAAGATACATGTAACACATTGCCTACTCTGTCATGCTTATGCATTCACATGCTCCTATATTCATTATTCACATGATTGCATACATGTAGGGGGAGCCTATGCATGTTACATGTATTTCCAAAGCTTTAATTGCTATTCTCTATATATTTATCTAAAGCTTTGATGTATGTTGTCATCAATTACCAAAAAGGGGGGAGATTGAAAGCACAAGTGCTCCCTGGGTGGTTTTGGTAATTAATGTGAACATATCTCTTGTTGGACTAACACTTTTACCTAGTATGTTTCAGATAAGTTCAACAATGAAGTGGCATTCACTAAAGGATGTGGAACCTCTTCAAGATGCTAAGGACAAAGGATTGGCTCAAGCTTCAAGATCAAGACTCTACATTTTCTATTTTAGTGATCCAAGATCACATTGAGTCTATAGGAAAAGCCAATACTATCAAGGATGGATGAGGTGTTGCTTAGTGAGCCTCTTGCTTCATGTGCTTAGTGATATGCTCCAAAACCCTCAACTATCTTCCCACATCCACATATGACATAAACCAAAAGTAAAACTCGGCCCCACCGATTCTTTCTATCCGGCGCCACCGAGTTTCACATGTCATAGCCACTGCCACAAACCCTAGCAAATCGGTTTCACCGATAGGGATCTCGGTCTCACCGAGATGGGATTGTAATCTCACTGTGTATGTCCATTGCCAAAATCGGTCTCACCGAGGTTGAGAAATCGGTACTACCGAGATTACAATGCAAACTCTCTGGTTAGCTTATTACCAAAATCGGTTCCACTGAGTTTGTGTAATCGGTCTCACCGAGTTTGCCTGACCAACTCTCTGGTTAGCTTATTACCAAAATCGGTCCCATCGAGTTTGTGTAATCGGTCACACCGAGATTACGTTATGCCCAAACCCTAACCATATCGGTCCTACCGAGTTGCATCTCAGTCCCACCGAAAATCCTAACGGTCACTAGGTTTGCTAAATCGGTCTGACCGAGTTTAATGATTTGGTCCCATCGAGTTTGGCAGATTGTGTGTAACGGTTAGATTTTGTGTGGAGGCTATATATACCCCTCCACCCACTCTTCATTCGTGGAGAGAGCCATCAGAACATGCCTACACTTCCAATACACATTTTCTGAGAGAGAACCACCTAGACTTGTGTTGAGCTCAAGATATTCCATTCCAACCATATGAATCTTGATCTCTAGCCTTCCCCAAGTTGCCTTCCACTCAAATCTTCTTTCCACCAAATCCAAATCCTGTGAGAGAGAGAGTTGAGTGTTGGGGAGACTATCATTTGAAGCACAAGAGCAAGGAGTTCATCATCAACACACCGTTTGTTACTTCTTGGAGAGTGGTGTCTCCTAGATAGGCTAGGTGTCACTTGGGAGCTTCCGACAAGATTGTGGAGTTGAACCAAGGATTTTGTAAGGGCAAGGAGATCGCCTACTTCGTGAAGATCTACCGCTAGTGTGGCAAGTCCTTCGTGGGCGACGGCCATGATGGAATAGACAAGGTTGCTTCTTCGTGGACCCTTCATGGGTGGAGCCCTCCGGGGACTCGTGCAACTGTTCCCCTCCGTGGGTTGAAGTCTCCACCAATGTGGATGTACGATAGCACCACCTATCGGAACCACGCCAAAAACATCCGTGTCTCCAATTGCGTTTGAATACTCCAAACCCTTCCCTTTACATTCTTGCAAGTTGCATGCTTTACTTTCCGCTGCTCATATACTTATTGCATGCTTGCTTGATATGTATTGTGTTCGTTAAAGTTGTGCTTAAACTCCACCTAAACTTAAGAATATTAAAAACTGCAACTTTTGGCACTTAGTGTCTAATCACCCCCCTCTAGACACCTCTTCTCGATCCTTTCAATTGGTATCAGAGCTTTGGTCTCCACTGCCTTGGTTTAAACACCTTTGGAGGAAGATGGATGTGTCTACTTTAGGGAGTCTTAGACATAGAGTGCCCATTCTTGATGGAGAGTATTTTCATGAGTGGAAAAATGAAATGCTTGAGATTTTCAATGAATATCATTTGAACAAGTACATTGCTAGTCCTTGTGCACCTCATATTGATCCTTTGCACCCTACCCTAGATGAAGATATTGACATGATTCGTAATCTTAGAACTGTTGAGCTCATCATTAGAGGCTTGCCTAGAAACTTGATTAGATGTTTGCCTACTCTCAAGTGTGCCTATACTATATGGAAATTTCTTGAGGAACGATTTCCCGATCATTCCTTCAAAAATTTAGACGAAATTCTCCATAAGTCTATTGCTTTGAGTAAGGTGAACTCTAGTGATCCTAGTTTTGGTGACTTTCTTTTTGAGCTCGCCAATCTCATGCGTGCTAAAGGAAACGTTGGAATCATTAGTGATATCATATCCGAAGCCATCAGAATTCATAAAGGTAACCACTTTGATGATCATTTATCTAATGAATTACCCTCTCTAGGAATTGATCAATCACAAGATGGTGTTGAACATGGATACTATGATGAAGATGATGATAGTGACTATGATCTTGATGATGCAATGAGACATTTTGGTCTTATGGCAAATCTTCGCGGCTACATGGCTTGAGGAAAGGAATGGGTCCTTGATAGTGGATGTACTGATCATATGACCGGAGATGAAGATATGTTCCTTGAGCTTGCTGAAAACGACGGCCCTTGAAAGTATGTCACTTTTGGTGATAATTCAAAGGGTAAGGTGGTTGGCCTTGGTAAGGTGGCCATCTCACATGATAGCTCCATACAAAATGTCATGCTCGTTGAATCTCTTGGATACAATTTACTTTCAGTCTCTAGACTTGCAGATTTCGGTTTCAATGTCTTATTCACTGAAATAGATTGCCAAGTGTTTCGTAGAGACAATCATAAAATGGTATTCACCAGTATACGTAGAGGACATCTCTACATTGTTGACTTCACTAAAAGGGATCAACCTAAAACTTGCTTAATTGCTAAATCTTCTAAAGGCTGGCTGTGGCATAGAAGACTAGGTCATGTTGGAATGCGAAATCTTGATAAGCTTATTAAAGGTGATCATATCCCTGGAATAAAAGATGTCGTATTTGATAAGGATAGACTTTGTAGCGCTTGTCAAGCAGGGAAACAAGTTGGAGGAAGTCACCGCGCGAAGAACATCATGACCACAAGAAGACCACTCGAGCTACTTCACATGGATCTCTTTGGTCCAAATGCATACAAGAGTCTCGGTGGTAACTCATTTGGTCTAGTCATAGTTGATGATTTTTCAAGATTTACGCGGGTGTTCTTTCTTGATGACAAGTCGCAGGTTCAAAAGATCTTCAAAAACTTCGCTAAGAAGGCCCAAAATCAGTTTGACGTGAAGATCAAGAAGGTTCGGAGTGACAACGGAACGGAGTTCAAGAACGCAAATGTGGACACCTTTCTTGACGAAGAAGGGATTTCACACGAGTTCTCGTCTACGTACACACCTCAACAAAATGGAGTCGTTGAGAGGAAGAACCGGACTCTTATCGAGATGGCAAGAACATTGCTTGATGAGTACAAAACGCCAAAGCACTTTTGGGCGGAAGCGGTTGAGATAGCTTGTCATGCAACAAATCGCTCGTATCTTCACAAGCTACTCGGCAAGACTGCATACGAGCTCCTCACCGGTAACAAACCCCAAGTTGGATACTTTCGAGTATTCGTCTCAAAGTGCTACATTCTTGATAAGCATCGTCGTTCTAAATTTGCTCCTAAGTCTCATGAAGGTTTCCTACTTGGTTATGGCTCAAACTCTCACACTTACCGTGTCTACAACAATTTCACCCGAAAGGTTGAAGAGACGGTAGATGTGAAGTTTGATGAATCTAACGACTCGCAAGTAGAGCAATTGCCAATTGATGTAGGAGATAAAGACCCTTCCGAAGCAATTCAAGACTTGTCCATTGGCAAGATTCGTCCAACGAAAATGAAGGAGAGTACCTAGTCCGTCCAAGTGGAAGCTTCTACCTCACGAAAAGGTGAACCAAGAGTTGATACGGAAGCATCCACAAGTGGGACACACCAAGATGAAGAAAATGAGGAAGTGCACCAAGATGAACATCAACAACCTCCTTCTCCACCACGACAAGAGAATGACAACGTCAATAATGAAGAAGGCCAAGAAGAAGAACAAGATGAAGAGGATGTTCCATCCCGACCCAAGCAAAAGCTTTCACGAGTTCGAGCAAGAATTGCCAAAGATCATCCCGTCGAGAAAATCTACAATGATATCCAAACCGGGAGAATCACTCGCTCTAAAACTCGCTTAGCTAACTTTTGTGAACATTACTCATTCACTTCTAAAATTGAACCTATGAAGGTTGAAGAAGCATTGAAGGATCCGGATTGGATAAACGCTATGCATGAAGAACTACACAACTTTGAGAGAAATCAAGTGTGGACATTGGTCAAGAAGCCCGACAACAACCACAACATCATTGATACCAAATGGGTGTTTCGCAACAAGCAAGATGAAGATGGACAAGTGGTTCGCAATAAAGCACGCCTCGTCGCCCAAGGCTATACACAAGTTGAAGGTATGGACTATGGTGAGACGTATGCTCCCGTTGCTAGACTTGAGTCCATTCGCATCTTACTTGCCTATGCTAATAATCACCTTGTACCAAATGGACATTAAAAGTGCTTTTCTAAATGGCAAAATTGACGAGGAAGTTTATGTTAAAAAACTTCCCGGCTTTGTCAATCCTAAGAAACCTAATCATGTTTACAAACTTCACAAAGCTCTTTATGGTCTTAAACAAGCTCCTAGAGCATGGTATAAATGCTTAACGAAGTTCCTTACTGAAAAAGGCTTTGAAATTGGTAAAATTGATTCTACTCTTATTACTAAAATGGTTAATGGAGAACTATTTGGGTGCCAAATTTATGTTGATGATATCATATTTGGTTCAACTAACCCTCATTTTAGTGAGAAGTTTGGAAAGCTAATGTCGGAGAAGTTTGAGATGTCTATGATGAGTGAACTCAAATTCTTTCTCGGTTTGCAAATCAAGCAAACTAAGGAAGGTACATTTGTCTCTCAAACGAAGTACACCAAAGACTTATTCAAGAAGTTCAATATGCAAGAATGCAAAGGTATGACTACATCCATGCCTACTAGTGGACATCTTGATTTGACCAAATATGATGAACCGGTTGATCAAAAAGTTTATCGCTCTATGATTGGTTCATTGTTATATCTATGTGCCTCTCGTCCAGATATTATGCTAAGTGTGTGCATGTGTGCACGATATGAAGCTGCTCCTAAAGAATGTCATCTTAAGGCTGTGAAAAGGATAGTGAGATACTTAATCCACACACCAAATTTTGGCATTTGGTATCCCAAGAGGTCCTCTTTTGATCTTGTTGGCTATTCCGATTCGGACTATGCCAGAGACAAGTTTGATAGAAAGTCCACTTCGGGTACTTGTCAATTCCTTGGTAGATCTCTTGTGTCTTGGTTTTCCAAGAAACAAAACTCGGTATCCTTATCCACCGCCGAAGCGGAATACATCGCCGCTGGTTCATGTTGTGCTCAATTACTTTGGATGACCCAAGCTCTTAAAGATTATGGGATATATGTGAAACATGTTCCATTGCTATGTGACAATGAAAGTGATATTAAGATTGCTCAAAATCCCGTGCAACACTCTCGAACTAAGCATATTGAAGTTCGTCATCATTTCATTCGAGATCATGTTGCCAAAGGGGACATTAACCTTAAGCATGTTCGCACCGATAAGCAATTGGCAGATATATTCACTAAACCACTTGATGAGAAAGTATTTTGCAGGTTAAGAGGTGAATTGAACATCATTGATGCTTCAAACTTGGAGTAGGAACTCCATTTGATACATGCGGGGCATGAGCATATGACTAATCCTTGATATTTCTCTTATGATGCTATTCATATGTCTTGGATATATTTGCACCTTGCATGTAATCTAACCCGTGCAGGTACTTGGTTGAATCTAATTCTATGAGATTGCAACTCACTCACAACTTGAGCAATCTCTACATCACCAAGTCTCTACACAATGGTGGTTGACGACAAGGAAACACGAAGCCATTCAAACATATCCTTTGACAAATTCTATGTTAAATCCTATAATTGTCATTTTGGATACACAAGTGCTCTTCCTTGCAAGACTAACCCATGTAGGTAGATGAACTCAAACTCCAAGTGGTGCTCCCAACTCTTGATGAACTACATCAACCTTGAGCAACCCACACAAGTTCAACTACATGAGCAAGATCCACACCACCACCCAAGGTATGTTATCCCATCTTAGAGAAGCTTTACTCCAAGACATGAGTCAAAGCAACTCGACAAGATGTGAATACATCAAGATACTTAAACGAAAAATGGTAACCCCATTTTGAGCTTAAACGATGAGTATGACCTATGATCAAGTGATCTCACTTGACTCCTAAGTCAATATACTCTAACATAGGCGACTTTGTCGCCGCCCAACTCTAGATGAAGTTCTCTTGTGTTCTTTTCTGTGTTATTGCATTTGCCCCTTGCATATTTGTTTCCCCTTTCAAAAAAAACTTCATCTAGAACTTTTAGTTTCTTTTCTTTCCTTTTTGTTCTGCATTTTCTGCATCCAATTCATTGCAAATCTTTCAGTTAATTCCTTGAAAATCCTTGTGAGATCTTACCTGACTAGTGAGCTGAGGTGACAAGTGGTTTCACTATGATGAACTCAGTCACACCGATTTTTTTTCTTCGGCCCAACCGAAACCTTTCGGTGCAACCGAAGCACACAACTCGGAGTCACCGATTTCATCACAGGAAAACCAACTTGCCACTTATTCCTGATTTCTGTTTGCTCCAGCTCCACCAAATGATTCTTGTCCTCTACCAGCATCATGTTACACATGCTCCTTTGCTCTGTAACTCAAGGACCAACCCATTTGTATCACATTTCCAGAAGACCCTTCTTGGAAATTGATGTCAAAGGGAGGGAGAGAGATCACATCAAAGCTTAATCCTTCCTATAGGGGGAGAAAGAGAGAATACTCAGGGGGAGAGAAAGTAATATCATCAATGACCCCAGATGCTTGGTGTTCAAGAGGAGAGATGTCACATGTCTTTAAGAGGGGAAAGACATGTTTGTTTGTTTGTTTGCTTGCTTTAGCTCAAGCTCTGTTGTTTCTTTCCTATTGCTCCGATTTTCTGTTCCCTATCTTCTCCCAAGATCTCATGTTAGATTCAGGGGGAGCAAGACATCTAAGGGAAGGAAATCTCTGATTTTATTGCATATCTTTATCTTTGGGGACATGTCAATATCCAATGTAGTACTTAGTACTCACTCTACATGTCATCCCAGTCTTGGTTCTCTTGTGGTTTCTCTTGTTTGCTCTGGTTAGTAGGTGTATCTGTGTTATCTAACCTTGTTTGCGAAGGTTCATCCCACCCTAAGCCAACTCAAGACCACAAGGTAAGTACATGCATCACAGTCATGTGAATGAGAAATTCTTGCTGATGTACATACTGTTTGCAAGAAGGACCCGTGAGCATGAAGGTACATTTCTCATATTCACATCATTTGCTCTATAGCCAAGATACATGTAACACATTGCCTACTATGTCATGCTTATGCATTCACATGCTCCTATATTCATTATTCACATGATTGCATACATGTAGGGGGAGCCTATGCATGTTACATGTCTTTACAAAGCTTTAATTGCTATTCTCTATATATTTATCTAAAGCTTTGATGTATGTTGTCATCAATTACCAAAAAGGGGGGAGATTGAAAGCGCAAGTGCTCCCTGGGTGGTTTTGGTAATTAATATCAACATATCTCTTGTTGGACTAACACTTTTACCTAGTATGTTTCAGATAAGTTCAACAATGAAGTGGCATGGACTAAAGGATGTGGAACCTCTTCAAGATGCTAAGGACAAAGGATTGGCTCAAGCTTCAAGATCAAGACTCTACATTTTCTATTTTAGTGATCCAAGATCACATTGAGTCTATAGGAAAAGCCAATACTATCAAGGAGGGATGAGGTGTTTCTTAATGAGCCTCTTGCTTCATGTGCTTAGCGATATGCTCCAAAACCCTCAACTATCTTCCCACATCCACATATGACCTAAACCAAAAGTCAAACTCGGCCCCACCGATTCTTTCTATCTGGCGCCACCGAGTTTCACATGTCATAGCCACTGCCACAAACCCTAGCAAATCGGTTTCACCGATAGGGATCTCGGTCTCACCGAGATGGGATTGTAATCTCACTGTGTATGTCCATTGCCAAAATCGGTCTCACCGAGGTTGAGCAATCGGTACTACCAAGATTACAATGCAAACTCTCTGGTTAGCTTATTACCAAAATCGGTTCCATCGAGTTTGTGTAATCGGTCTCACCGAGTTTGCCTGACCAACTCTCTGGTTAGCTTATTACCAAAATCGGTCCCATCAAGTTTGTGTAATCGGTCACACCGAGATTACATTATGCCCAAACCCTAACCATATCGGTCCTAACGAGTTGCATCTCAGTCCCATCAAAAATCCTAACGGTCACTAGGTTTGCTAAATCGGTCTGACCGAGTTTAACGATTCGGTCCCACCGAGTTTGGAAGATTGTGTGTAACGGTTAGGTTTTCTGTGGAGGCTATATATACCCCTCCACCCACTCTTCATTCGTGGAGAGAGCCATCAGAACATGCCTACACTTCCAATACACATTTTCTGAGAGAGAACCACCTACACTTGTGTTGAGCTCAAGATATTCCATTCCAACCATATGAATCTTGATCTCTAGCCTTCCCCAAGTTGCTTTCCACTCAAATATTCTTTCCACAAAATCCAAATCCTGAGAGAGAGAGAGAGTTGAGTGTTGGGGAGACTATCATTTGAAGCACAAGAGCAAGGAGTTCATCATCAACACACCGTTTGTTACTTCTTGGAGAGTGGTGTCTCCTAGATTGGCTAGGTGTCACTTGGGAGCCTCCGACAAGATTGTGGAGTTGAACCAAGGAGTTTGTAAGGGCAAGGAGATCGCCTACTTCGTGAAGATCTACCGCTAGTGAGGCAAGTCCTTCGTGGGCGACGGCCATGATGGAATAGACAAGGTTGCTTCTTCGTGGACCCTTCGTGGGTGGAGCCCTCCGGGGACGCGCGCAACCGTTACCCTCCGTGGGTTGAAGTCTCCATCAATGTGGATGTACGATAGCACCACCTATCGGAACCACGCCAAAAACATCCGTGTCTCCAATTGCGTTTGAATACTCCAAACCCTTCCCTTTACATTCTTGCAAGTTGCATGCTTTACTTTCCGCTACTCATATACTCATTGCATGCTTGCTTGATATGTATTATGTTCGTTAAAGTTGTGCTTAAACTCCACCTAAACTTAAGAATATTAAAAACTGCAACTTTTGGCACGTAGTGTCTAATCACCCCCCTCTAGACACCTCTTCTCGATCCTTTCAATTGGTATCAGAGCTTTGGTCTCCACTGCCTTGGTTTAAACACCTTTGGAGGAAGATGGATGTGTCTACTTTAGGGAGTCTTAGACATAGAGTGCCCATTCTTGATGGAGAGTATTTTCATGAGTGGAAAAATGAAATGCTTGAGATTTTCAATGAATATCATTTGAACAAGTACATTGCTAGTCCTTGTGCACCTCATATTCATCCTTTGCACCCTACCCTAGATGAAGATATTGACATGATTCGTAATCTTAGAACTGTTGAGCTCATCATTAGAGGCTTGCCTAGAAACTTGATTAGATGTTTGCCTACTCTCAAGTGTGCCTATACTATATGGAAATTTCTTGAGGAACGATTTCCCGATCATTCCTTCAAAAATTTAGACGAAATTCTCCATAAGTCTATTGCTTTAGTAAGGTGAACTCTAGTGATCCTAGTTTTGGTGACTTTCTTTTTGAGCTCACCAATCTCATGCGTGCTAAAGGAAACGTTGGAATCATTAGTGATATCATATCCGAAGCCATCAGAATTCATAAAGGTAACCACTTTGATGATCATTTATCTAATGAATTACCCTCTCTAGGAATTGATCAATCACAAGATGGTGTTGAACAAGGATACTATGATGAAGATGATGATAGTGACTATGATCTTGATGATGCAATGAGACATTTTGGTCTTATGGCAAATCTTCGCGACTACATGGCTGGAGGAAAGGAATGGGTCCTTGATAGTGGATGTACTGATCATATGACCGGAGATGAAGATATGTTCCTTGAGCTTGCTGAAAATGACGACCCTTGAAAGTATGTCACTTTTGGTGATAATTCAAAGGGTAAGGTGGTTGGCCTTGGTAAGGTGGCCATCTCACATGATAGCTCCATACAAAATGTCATGCTCGTTGAATCTCTTGGATACAATTTACTTTCAGTCTCTAGACTTGCAGATTTCGGTTTCAATGTCTTATTCACTGAAATAGATTGCCAAGTGTTTCGTAGAGACAATCATAAAATGGTCTTCACCGGTATATGTAGAGGAGATCTCTACATTGTTGACTTCACTAAAAGGGCTCAACCTAAAACTTGCTTAATTGCTAAATCTTCTAAAGGCTGGCTGTGGCATAGAAGACTAGGTCATGTTGGAATGCGAAATCTTGATAAGCTTATTAAAGGTGATCATATCCTTGGAATAAAAGATGTCGTATTTGACAAGGATAGACTTTGTAGCGCTTGTCAAGCAGGGAAACAAGTTGGAGGAAGTCACCGCGCGAAGAACATCATGACCACAAGAAGACCACTCGAGCTACTTCACATGGATCTCTTTGGTCCAAACGCATACAAGAGTCTCGGTGGTAACTCATTTGGTCTAGTCATAGTTGATGATTTTTCAAGATTTACGTGGGTGTTCTTTCTTGATGAAAAGTCGCAGGTTCAAAAGATCTTCGAAAACTTCGCTAGGAAGGCCCAAAATCAGTTTGACGTGAAGATCAAGAAGGTTCGGAGTGACAACGGAACGGAGTTCAAGAACGCAAATGTGGACACCTTTCTTGACGAAGAAGGGATTTCACACGAGTTCTCGTCTACGTACACACCTCAACAAAATGGAGTCGTTGAGAGGAAGAACCGGACTCTTATCGAGATGGCAAGAACGTTGCTTGATGAGTACAAAACGCCAAAGCACTTTTGGGCGGAAGCGGTTGAGATAGCTTGTCATGCAACAAATCGCTCGTATCTTCACAAGCTACTCGGCAAGACTGCATACGAGCTCCTCACCGGTAACAAACCCCAAGTTAGATACTTTCGAGTATTCGTCTCAAAGTGCTACATTCTTGATAAGCATCGTCGTTCTAAATTTTCTCCTAAGTCTCATGAAGGTTTCCTACTTGGTTATGGCTCAAACTCTCACACTTACCGTGTCTACAACAATTTCACCCGAAAGGTTGAAGAGACGGTAGATGTGAAGTTTGATGAATCTAACGGCTCGCAAGTAGAGCAATTGCCAATTGATGTAGGAGATAAAGACCCTTCGGAAGCAATTCAAGACTTGTCCATTGGCAAGATTCGTCCAACGGAAATGAAGGAGAGTACCTAGTCCGTCTAAGTGGAAGCTTCTACCTCACGAAAAGGTGAACCAAGAGTTGATACGGAAGCATCCACAAGTGGGACACACCAAGATGAAGAAAATGAGGAAGTGCACCAAGATGAACATCAACAACCTCCTTCTCCACCACGACAAGAGAACGACAACGTCAATAATGAAGAAGGCCAAGAAGAAGAACAAGATGAAGAGGATGTTCCATCCCGACCCAAGCAAAAGCTTTCACGAGTTCGAGCAAGAATTGCCAAAGATCATCCCGTCGAGAAAATCTACAATGATATCCAAACCTGGAGAATCACTCGCTCTAAAACTCGCTTAGCTAACTTTTGTGAACATTACTCATTCACTTCTAAAATTGAACCTATGAAGGTTGAAGAAGCATTGAAGGATCCGGATTGGATAAACGCTATGCATGAAGAACTACACAACTTTGAGAGAAATCAAGTGTGTACATTGGTCGAGAAGCCCGACAACAACCACAACATCATTGGTACCAAATGGGTGTTTCGCAACAAGCAAGATGAAGATGGACAAGTGGTTCGCAACAAAGCATGTCTCGTCGCCCAAGGCTATACACAAGTTGAAGGTATGGACTATGGTGAGACGTATGCTCCCGTTGCTAGACTTGAGTCCATTCGCATCTTACTTGCCTATGCTAATAATCACCTTGTACCAAATGGACATTAAAAGTGCTTTTCTAAATGGCAAAATTGAGGAGGAAGTTTATGTTAAACAACTTCCCGGCTTTGTCAATCCTAAGAAACCTAATCATGTTTACAAACTTCACAAAGCTCTTTATGGTCTTAAACAAGCTCCTAGAGCATGGTATAAATGCTTAACGAAGTTCCTTACTGAAAAAGGCTTTGAAATTGGTAAAATTGATTCTACTCTTATTACTAAAATGGTTAATGGAGAACTATTTGTGTGCCAAATTTATGTTGATGATATCATATTTGGTTCAACTAACCCTCATTTTAGTGAGAAGTTTGGAAAGCTAATGTCGGAGAAGTTTGAGATGTCTATGATGAGTGAACTCAAATTCTTTCTCGGTTTGCAAATCAAGCAAACTAAGGAAGGTACATTTGTCTCTCAAACTAAGTACACCAAAGACTTATTCAAGAAGTTCAATATGCAAGAATGCAAAGGTATGACTACACCCATGCCTACTAGTGGACATCTTGATTTGACCAAATATGATGAACCGGTTGATCAAAAAGTTTATCGCTCTATGATTGGTTCATTGTTATATCTATGTGCCTCTCATCCAGATATTATGCTAAGTGTGTGCATGTGTGCACGATATGAAGCTGCTCCTAAAGAATGTCATCTTAAGGCTGTGAAAAGGATAGTGAGATACTTAATCCACACACCAAATTTTGGCATTTGGTATCCCAAGAGGTCCTCTTTTGATCTTGTTGGCTATTCCGATTCGGACTATGCCAGAGACAAGGTTGATAGAAAGTCCACTTCGGGTACTTGTCAATTCCTTGGTAGATCTCTTGTGTCTTGGTCTTCCAAGAAACAAAACTCGGTATCCTTATCCACCGCCGAAGCGGAATACATCGCCGCTGGTTCATGTTGTGCTCAATTACTTTGGATGACCCAAACTCTTAAAGATTATGGGATATATGTGAAACATGTTCCATTGCTATGTGACAATGAAAGTGCTATTAAGATTGCTCACAATCCCGTGCAACACTCTCGAACTAAGCATATTGAAGTTCGTGATCATTTCATTCGAGATCATGTTGCCAAAGGGGACATTAACCTTAAGCATGTTCACACCGATAAGCAATTGGCAGATATATTCACTAAACCACTTGATGAGAAAGTGTTTTGCAGGTTAAGAGGTGAATTGAACATCATTGATGCTTCAAACTTGGAGTAGGAACTCCATTTGATACATGCGGGGCATGAGCATATGACTAATCCTTGATATTTCTCTTATGATGCTATTCATATGTCTTGGATATATTTGCACCTTGCATGTAATCTAACCCGTGCAGGTACTTGGTTGAATCTAATTCTATGAGATTGCAACTCACTCACAACTTGAGCAATCTCTACATCACCAAGTCTCTACACAATGTTGGTTGATGACAAGGAAGCACGAAGCCATTCAAACATATCCTTTGACAAATTCTATGTTAAATCCTATAATTGTCATTTTGGATACACAAGTGCTCTTCCTTGCAAGACTAACCCATGTAGGTAGATGAACTCAAACTCCAGGTGGTGCTCCCAACTCTTGATGAACTACATCAACCTTGAGCAACCCACACAAATTCAACTACATGAGCAAGATCCACACCACCACCCAAGGTATGTTATTCCATCTTAGAGAAGCTTTACTCCAAGACATGAGACAAAGCAACTCGACAAGATGTGAATACATCAAGATACTTAAACAAAAAATGGTAACCCCATTTTGAGCTTAAACGATGAGTATGACCTATGATCAAGTGATCTCACTTGACTCCTAAGTCAATATACTCTAACATAGGCGACTTTGTCGCCGCCCAACTCTAGATGAAGCTCTCTTGTGTTCTTTTATGTGTTATTGCTTTTGTCCCTTGCATATTTGTTTCCCCTTTCAAAAAAAACTTCATCTAGAACTTTTAGTTTCTTTTCTTTCCTTTTTGTTCTGCATTTTCTGCATCCAATTCATTGCAAATCTTTCTGTTAATTCCTTGCAAATCCTTGTGAGATCTTACCTGACTAGTGAGCTGAGGTGACAAGTGGTTTCACTCTGATGAACTCGGTCACACCGATTTGTTTTCTTCGGCCCAACTGAAACCTTTCGGTGCAACCGAAGCACACAACTCGGAGTCACCGATTTCATCACAGGAAAAACAACTTGCCACTTATTCCTGATTTCTGTTTGCTCCAGCTCCACTAAATGATTCTTGTCCTCTACCAGCATCATGTTACACATGCTCCTTTGCTCTGTGACTCAAGGACCAACCCATTTGTATCACATTTCATGAAGACCCTTCTTGGAAATTGATGTCAAAGGGGGAGAGAGAGAGATCACATCAAAGCTTAATCCTTCCTATAGGGGGAGAAAGAGACAATACTCAGGGGGAGAGAAAGCAATATCATCAATGACCCCAGATGCTTGGTGTTCAAGAGGAGAGATGTCACATGTCTTTAAGAGGGGAAAGACATGTTTGTTTGTTTGTTTGCTTGCTTTAGCTCAAGCTCTGTTGTTTCTTTCCTATTGCTCTAATTTTCTGTTGCCTATCTTCTCCCAAGATCTCATGTTAGATTCAGGGGGAGCAAGACATCTAAGGGAAGGAAATCTCTGATTTTATTGCATATCTTTATCTTTGGGGACATGTCTATATCCAATGTAGTACTTAGTACTCACTCTACATGTCATCCCAGTCTTGGTTCTCTTGTGGTTTCTCTTGTTTGCTCTGGTTAGTAGGTGTATCTGTGTTATCTAACCTTGTTTGCGCAGGTTCATCCCACCCTAAGCCAACTCAAGACCACAAGGTAAGTACATGCATCACAGTCATGTGAATGAGAAATTCCTGCTGATGTACATACTGTTTGCAAGAAGGACTCGTAAGCATGAAGGTACATTTCTCATATTCACATCATTTTCTCTTATGCATATAGCCAAGATACATGTAACACATTGCCTACTCTGTCATGCTTATGCATTCACATGCTCCTATATTCATTATTCACATGATTGCATACATGTAGGGGGAGCCTATGCATGTTACATGTATTTCCAAAGCTTTAATTGCTATTCTCTATATATTTATCTAAAGCTTTGATGTATGTTGTCATCAATTACCAAAAAGGGGGGAGATTGAAAGCACAAGTGCTCCCTGGGTGGTTTTGGTAATTAATGTCAACATATCTCTTGTTGGACTAACACTTTTACCTAGTATGTTTCAGATAAGTTCAACAATGAAGTGGCATTCACTAAAGGATGTGGAACCTCTTCAAGATGCTAAGGACAAAGGATTGGCTCAAGCTTCAAGATCAAGACTCTACATTTTCTATTTTAGTGATCCAAGATCACATTGAGTCTATAGGAAAAGCCAATACTATCAAGGATGGATGAGGTGTTGCTTAGTGAGCCTCTTGCTTCATGTGCTTAGTGATATGCTCCAAAACCCTCAACTATCTTCCCACATCCACATATGACATAAACCAAAAGTCAAACTCGGCCCCACCGATTCTTTCTATCCGGCGCCACCGAGTTTCACATGTCATAGCCACTGCCACAAACCCTAGCAAATCGGTTTCACCAATAGGGATCTTGGTCTCACCGAGATGGGATTGTAATCTCACTTTGTATGTCCATTGCCAAAATCGGTCTCACCAAGGTTGAGAAATCGGTACTACCGAGATTACAATGCAAACTCTCTGGTTAGCTTATTACCAAAATTGGTTCCACCGAGTTTGTGTAATCGGTCTCACCGAGTTTGCCTGACCAACTCTCTGGTTAGCTTATTACCAAAATCGGTCCCACCGAGTTTGTCTAATCGGTCACACCGAGATTACGTTATGCCCAAACCCTAACCATATCGGTCCTACCGAGTTGCATCTCAGTCCCACCGAAAATCCTAACGGTCACTAGGTTTGCTAAATCGGTCTAACCGAGTTTAATGATTCGGTCCCACCGAGTTTGGCAGATTGTGTGTAACGGTTAGATTTTGTGTGGAGGCTATATATACCCCTCCACCCACTCTTCGTTCATGGAGAGAGCCATCAGAACATGCCTACACTTCCAATACACATTTTCTGAAAGAGAACCACGTACACTTGTTTTGAGCTCAAGATATTCCATTCCAACCATATGAATCTTGATCTCTAGCCTTCCCCAAGTTGCTTTCCACTCAAATCTTCTTTCCACCAAATCCAAATCCTGTGAGAGAGAGTTGAGTGTTGGGGAGACTATCATTTGAAGCACAAGAGCAAGGAGTTCATCATCAACACACCGTTTGTTACTTCTTGGAGAGTGGTGTCTCCTAGATAGGCTAGGTGCAACTTGGGAGCCTCCGACAAGATTGTGGAGTTGAACCAAGGAGTTTGTAAGGGCAAGGAGATCGCCTACTTCATGAAGATCTACCGCTAGTGAGGCAAGTCCTTTGTGGGCGACGTCCATGATGGAATAGACAAGGTTGCTTCTTTGTGGACCCTTCATGGGTGGAGCCCTCTATGGACTCGCGCAACCATTACCCTCCGTGGGTTGAAGTCTCCATCAACGTGGATGTACGATAGCACCACCTATCGGAACCACGCCAAAAACATCCGTGTGTCCAATTGCGTTTGAATACTCCAAACCCTTCCCTTTACATTCTTGCAAGTTGCATGCTTTACTTTCCGCTGCTCATATACTCATTGCATGCTTGCTTGATATGTATTGTGTTCGTTAAAGTTGTGCTTAAACTCCACCTAAACTTAAGAATATTAAAAACTGTAACTTTTGGCACTTAGTGTCTAATCACCCCCCTCTAGACACCTCTTCTCGATCCTTTCATATACCTATTTAGCAGTAGCGCTTTCCAAACCAGCGCTACTGCTAAGTGCTTTAGCAGTAGCGTTTTCCTGTCCAGCGCTAAAGAGCGCTACTACTATATTTTCTCATATCTTTTTTTGCTGTGTATTTGCGATGTTTTGTACAGGTTTTATACACTACAAAAAAATACACATCCGTGACATTTTGGGCCGAACGAATTTTTTTCTGTCATACTTATGACACTTCTATGACGATAATTGTGACAAAACCCGGTATCATCATAGATGTGATGGGGTCCAACTTCTATGACAAAAAATCATGACAGAAAATGGGCTTTTCGTCCTAGGCGGGCCGGAGACGCAGCTGCATGACATTCTTTGGGCTGTCCATGATGGAAAAAATCGTGGTAGAAGCAAGGGCGAGGAAAATATCGGGGTGTTCCCGGTTACGGTGGGTGGTCGGGGCTGAGCGATGAGCGTTTCTCTCGTACACGCACGTGCGTGTGTGCGAGGCGTTGGGATCTAACTGAACCCCTGAGCGATTGCACTGCAGGCTACGCGTTACTGAACCCGAGCGATCAATCTATGGCTGTTAACTAAACCCGATTGAGCGATTCCTTCGCTACTGCTGCTAACTGAAGCCGATCGATGCTGCCTCTGGATGAACAGTGAGCGTTGCTGGGGGGTTGGATGAACATTTTCGGTGGGGGTGGATGAACAAGACCCCGTGGTGTTGCCTTTGGATGAACAGGACCCCAATCGATCGAGCCGGTTGGGGCTGGATGAATAGGACCCCGTGCAGGGCAGGATGAACAGGATCACCCCGTGGAGGGCAGGATGAACAGTAGACAGTGGAGGGCTGGATGAACAGTAGACGGTGGAGGGCTGGATGAACAGTAGCCCGTGGAGGGGTGGTTGAACAAGAGCCTGTGGAGAGGGCTGGTTGAACAGTAGCCGGTGGAGTAGCGAGCGGTGGAGGCTGGATGAACAAGAGCCCGTGGATGAACAGTCGTAGGTGGAGGCTGGAGGAGGTCGACAATGGATGAACAGTAGCCTGTGGAGGCTGGAGGGGGTCGACGGCGGAGATGAAAAATATCCCGTGGAGTCCTATTTTGCGGTACGCCACACCCCTCCCAATGAACAGGACCCCCGTTTCTACCGTAGCGCTCCAACACAAGTTCGTTTCCTCCGTTTTGCGATACGCCACACCCCTCCCGATCAACAGGACCCCTGTTTCGACCGTAGGAGGTCCGTTTCCTCCGTTTTGCGGTATGATAGACCCCTCCCAATGAATAGGATCCCGTTTCGACCATGGCCGGTCGAACACAAGGCTGTTTCCTCCGTTCTGCGGTACGCCAGGCCTCGGTTCCATCAGCTGTTCCGTCCAAGCCCTCCCGATGAACACGACGACGCATTCCGTTCCGACCCAGCCGGTTGACTCCCCATAAACACGACGACGATGATGTTTCTCCGTTCCGACCCAGCCATGTACACGTGCCCTGGCCGTACATACGCGCGAGTAGGCCTTCAAGACCCGGCCCGCATGTACGTACATGGCCATATTTACTTTCTTGCACCCTGGCCGCTTTACGTACGTGTACATGCTACGTGCGCGCCTCTACTACGACACGTGCGCGCCTCTACTCGACCAGTATGTACATACACGTTCGCGACCAGAATGACAACGCTACGTACGCTTTGACCAGGTGGCTCCCGATTGTCAGGCACTTCCTTGCCTGCAAAGATGTAGCTGGTGGGTCCTAGCAGTCGAGGGGGCGAATCATTTTTTTTGTCCGGACGCACTTCCTTGCATGCAAAGATGTAGCTGGTGGGTCCCAGTAGTTAGGGGGAAACATTTTTTGCATGAAATACGGTATCCCGTCCGGTGGGTCCCCGCTGTCAGGTGGAGGAATAATTATTTTGTGTGTAATAAGGAGGCACTTCCTTGCTGCGGCCGTGGACCCAGCTGGCAGCCTCTCCACGTACAATCCAAGTTCGATGGAAGCCGTTCCTTGACCATGTTGACCACGCCGCGCCGAGAGCACCAGGGAGGTTGATGACGGCGAGGCCTAGGAAGGGGACGACGCGGGGCCGGGGAAGACGCGGCAGTGGAAGCCCGCGCGGAGAGGAGTACGAGGGTTCACTGGTTCGGCTGCGGTGTGATGTTGCCGTCGCTGCAGGGCCTGGCCAGCGGTGGGAATAGTAGGGGGCGGTGAGGCCTCCGCGGTAGCACAGCCGGCCACGGGAGGTAGGAGCATGCGGCACGACCGACGCTGCTTTGGGCGGCTGGAGCAAGAAGACCAGAGGTTGAAGAAGCACTACGACCGTTGGATGGACATCGTACGGTCACTGGAGCTAGAATCGTTCATATTGACTAAGTTGACAAGCACTCCGTCCCCATCAACTTAGTAGGCCCACAAGTCAGCCACCCACCAAGGTGGGTGCTACCTCTTGAGCTTGCGTTGGATTTCCCCGAAGAGGAGAGGATGATGCAGCAGAGTAGCGTAAGTATTTCCCTCAGTTTTTGAGAACCAAGGTATCAATCCAGTAGGAGGCCACGCTCAAGTCCCTCGTACCTGCACAAAATGATAGCTACTCGCAACCAACGCGATTAGGGGTTGTCAATCCCTTCACGGTCACTTACGAGAGTGAGATCTGATAGAGATAATATTTTTGGTATTTTTGGTATAGAGATGCAAAGCAAAAAGTAAAAGGCAAAGTAAAAAGCAAAGCAAGATTAAAGTGATGGAGATTGATATGATGAGAATCGACCCGGGGGCCATAGGTTTCACTAGTGGCTTCTCTCAAGAGCATAAGTATTCTACGGTGGGTGAACAAATTACTGCTGAGCAATTGACAGAATTGAGCATAGTTATGAGAATATCTAGGCATGATCATGTATATAGGCATCACGTCCGTGACAAGTAGATCGAAACGATTCTGCATCTACTACTATTACTCCACTCATCGACCGCTATCCAGCATGCATCTAGAGTATTAAGTTAAAAACAAAGTAACGCTTTAAGCAAGATGACATGATGTAGAGAGATAAATTCATGCAATATGAAATAAACCCCATCTTGTTATCCTTGATGGCAACGATACAATATGTGCCTTGCTGCCCCTTCTGTCACTGGGAAAGGACACCGCAAGATCGAACCCAAAGCTAAGCACTTCTCCCATGGCAAGAACTACCAATCTAGTTGGCCAAACCAAACGGATAATTCAAAGAGACTTGCAAAGATAACCAATCATCCATAAAAGAATTCAGAAAAGATTCAAATATTATTCATAGATAGTCTTGATCATAAACCCACAATTCATCGGTCTCAACAAACACACCACAAAAAGAAGAAGATTACATCGAATAGATCTCCACAAGAGAGGGGGAGAACTTTGTATTGAGATCCAAAAAGAGAGAAGAAGCCATCTAGCTAATAACTATGGACCCGAAGGTCTGAGGTAAACTACTCACACTTCATCGGAGAGGCTATGATGATGTAGAAGCCCTCCGTGATGACGGCCCTCTCCGGCGGAGCTCCGGAACAGGCCCCAAGATGGGATCTCGTGGATACAGAAAGTTGCGGTGGTGGAATTAGGTTTTTGGCTCCGTATCTGTTCGTTTGGGGGTACGTGGGTATATATAGGAGGAAGAAGTACGCCGGTGGAGCTTCGGTGGGCCCATGAGGGTGGGGGGCGCGCCTGGGGGTGTAGGGCGCGCCCCCCTACCTCATGCCCACCTCGAAGCTTCCTTAGCGTAGGGTCTAAGTCTCCTGGGTCATATTCGGGAAGAAAATCACGTTCCAGAAAGGATTATTCTGTTTGGACTCCGTTTGATATTCCGTTTCTTCGGAACACTGAAATAGGCAAAAAAAACAGCAATTCTGGGTTGGGCCTCCGGTTAATAGGTTAGTCCCAAAAATAATATAAAAGTGGAAAATAAAGCCCAATATAGTCCAAAACAGTAGATAATATAGCATGGAGCAATCAAAAATTATAGATACGTTGGAGACGTATCAAGCATCCCCAAGCTTAATTCCTGCTCGTCCTCGAGTAGGTAAATGATAAAAGGAGAATTTTTTGATGCGGAGTGCTACTTGGCATAATTTCAATGCAAAATTTCTTAATTGTGGTATGAATATTCAAATTCGAAAGATTCAAGACAAAAGTTCATATTGACATAAAAATAATAATACTTCAAGCACACTAAGAAAGCAATTATGTCTTCTCAAAATAACGTGGCCAAAGAAAGTTATCCCTACAAAATCATATAGTCTGGCTATGCTCTATCTTCACCACACAAAGTATTTAAATCATGCACAACCCCGATGACAAGCCAAGCAATTGTTTCATACTGTTAGATAATAACGAGAAATAAACGAGACAAAGAGACACGGATTTTTACGTGGAAACCCTTGCGGGAGAAAACCACGGACGCACGAAGGCGCAATCACTATGAGGAGGAGTATTACAAGCACGAGACGACATGCCGTCTTTAGGTGCGACTACATGGGGTATATATGAGGGCAATACATGAGAGTCCTTGAAGGACAAATAAACGAGTTGTACTCGTACGCGTCGGTACCAACGCAAAGGCCCACACCGTATGTACTACTTATAGTCCAATACGGTATAATTTGGATCACAATTTAACAATCTCCACCTTGATCCAAATTCCCTCCAGTGGTCGAAGAAAGTGAATAACTCCATCCAAATCAGCATAAACACCTTGTGCGTCAAAGTCCATAGGACTAGTGAGAAATACCAACTAAGCCTAAGCAAAGCTCAAACTTATTGGTCGGAACTGGCTTTGTCATCATATCAGCTGGATTATCATGAGTACTTATCTTGCATACCTTCAAATCGCCTTCAGCAACAACATCTCGAATATAATGAAATCTGACATCAATGTGCTTTGTCCTCTCATGATACATTGGATTCTTTGTAAGATATATGGCACTTTGACTGTCAAAAAATATGGTAGGGCAAGATGAATCTCGACAAAGCTCAGTGTACAAACCTCTCAACCAGATAGCTTCTTTGCATGCCTCAGAAATAGCCATATACTCGGCATCAGTAGTGGAACAAGCCACAATAGACTGCAAAGTTGCTCTCCAACTCACAGCACAACCACCAATGGTGAAAACATAACCTGTGAGTGATCTTCTCTTATCCAAATCACCAGCAAAATCAGAATCAACAAAACCAAAAAGTCCATCTCTAGTTTTCCCAAACTGTAAATAAGCATTAGAAGTACCACACTGGTATCTGAAAATCCACTGAACTGCTCTCCAATGCTCTTTTCCAGGATTAGCCATGTATCTACTGACAACACTCAATGCATATGATAAATCCGGACGAGAACAAACCATGGCATACATAAGTGAACCAACTACACTTGAATAGGGAACTCTAGACATGTACTCAATATCTGCATCTGACTTAGGACATAAAACTAATGATTATTTGAATTGTGCAGCTAACGGAGTACTTACTAGCTTGGCATTATGCATATTAAAACGACGAAGAACTTTATCAATATATCCCTTCTGACTTAGATATACTTTTCCAGACGGTCTATCTCTGGATATTTGCATGCCAAGTATTTTCTTTGCTGCACCCAAATCCTTCATCTCAAATTCATTACTCAATTGCTTCTTTAGTTCATTAATATCTGACATACTCTTTGCAGCAATAAGCATATCATCAACATAAAGGAGCAAATAAATAGTTGAACCTTTGACAGTTTTCAAATAAACACAACTATCATAATTAGACCATTTGAAACCTTGAGAGAGCATAAAGGTGTCAAATCTCTTGTACCACTGTCTAGGGGATTGCTTCAATCCATAAAGAGATTTCTTTAACTTATAAACAAGCTTTTCTTTTCCAGGAATAACAAAACCTTTAGGCTGTTCCATATAAATATCCTCTTCTAATTCTCCATGTAAAAATGCAGTTTTAACATCCAATTGTTCAAGCTCAAGATCATGCATGGCAACAATACTGAGTAAAGTGCGAATAGATCTATGCTTCACAACAGGAGAAAAGACTTCGTTATAGTCAATACCTGGAATCTGACTGTAACCTTTTGCAACTAACCTTGCTTTATATCTTGTCTCATCATTAGGAGAAACACCTTCTTTCCTCTTGAAAACCCACTTGCAATGAATAGGTTTCTTCTCTCTAGGTAATCTTACTAAATCCCAAGTGCCATTCTTTTCAAGTGATTCCATCTCATCATGCATAGCGGTGATCCACTTATTACTATCACTAGAAATAATAGCCTCGGAATATGAAGAAGGCTCAGCATTACCTTCAATTTCTTCTGCAACAGATAAAGCAAAAGAAACAATATTGCACTCTTCAATTAAATTGTCAGGTTTGTTAGTACCCCGCCTAACTCTGTCACGTGCAAGATTCCAACTGGGCGGAACAATAGGATGATTTGGAGTGGGAGTGACATGATCATCATTAACGACAGGTTCATCATGTGCATCAACAATTTCATTACCAGATGTATCACCTGAATCAATAACATGCTCCACCTAAACAGTAGGCTCCTTAACAATAGGCCGCTGTTCACTCTCAACGGGAACATTAGTAGATGAAACATCATGTAACATAGCAGATTCATTAAAGATACCATTTCTGCTAATAACAACCTTCTGGATTTCAGGATTCCACAATTTAAAACCTTTAACACCAGACTTATAACCAAGAAAGATGCACTTAACAGCCCTAGGCTCCAACTTTCCATTATCAACATGAGCATAAGCAGTGCAACCAAAAACTCTCAACTGTGAATAATCAGCAGGTGAACCAGACCATACCTCAGTTGGAGTTTTCTTATTAAGAGCAATAGATGGTGAATGGTTAATGAGATAACAAGCAGTGGAAGCGGCCTTAGCCCAAAAATGCCTATGCAAACCTGCATTGGACAACATGCAACGGGCTTTGGAAATAATGGTCCTATTCATACGCTCAGCAACACCGTTTTGTTGAAGAGTATAAGGAACGGTGTAATGTCTGACAATGCCTTCAGACTTGCAATAATTCTTAAATTGCTTAGACCAGAATTCCATACCATTATCAGTGCGAAGTATTTTTACCTTCTTTTCAGTCTGCCTTTCAATCATAATCTTCCACTCCTTAAATGCTGAGAATGCTTCATATTTATGCTTCAAGAAATAAGGCCAAACTTTTCTCGAATAATCATCAATAATAGTCAGCATGTAACTAGCACCACATAGTGACTTCTTGCGAGATGGTCCCCATAAATCAGAATGCACATAATCAAGAATACCTTCAGTTGTATGAGTCGAAGTATTGAACTTCACCCTCTTGTGCTTGCCGAAGATACAATGCTCACAAAATTTAAATTTACCAGGTTCATATCCATCAAGAAGACCCCTCTTATTTAACTCTGCTAAACCAAGTTCACTCATATGTCCAAGATGCATATGCCAAAGGTTAGCAGCATCACAACCAGAATTCTTTGAAACAGCTGGAGTAGCGTTACCTGAAATGGTAGAACCTCGAAGGTAATAAAGACCATTGGTCGAACTTAAGTCACCTTTCATCACAACAAGGGAGCCTTTGGTGACCTTCAAAACACTGTCTCCACCTGAATATTTGTACCCCTTTGCATCAAGGGCACTCATAGAAATAAGATTTCTCTTCATCTTCGGAATATATCGAACATCTGTCAAAGTTCTGATTATGCCATCAAACATCTTGATTCGAATAGAACCTATGCCTTCAATCTTGCATGACGAATTATCAAAACCCAAAACGGAGCCAGCAGAAGTAGTGGAATCAAAAGTATTAAACCAATCTCTATGTGGACACATATGAAAAGTGCATGCAGTGTCAAGTACCCACTCATCATTGGTCTCAGCACATCCAACAATAACGACAAGAGCATCATTGGAACTATCATCACGAGCAACGTTAGCAGAATTTTCACCTTGTTTGTTACCTTTCCTCTTTTCCTTATTCTGCAACTTCAAAAACTCAGAGATGTCATGCCCATCTCTTTTGCAATACCTGCAATACTTCTTGTCTCTGGATTGCGACCGGCCCCGGTAGCCGTTCTTACTTTTGCCTCTGTTTCCATTATTGGAGTTCTTCTCCTTTATCCTGCCACGAACAGATAATCCCTCTGCTTGGGATGAACTTGAACCATCATGAGGCACCATTAATTTCATCTTCTCCTTAGAGTTCAAAGCTTCATAAACTTCATTAAGTGTGAGAGTATCACGACTGTATAATATGGTGTCTCTAAAATTGGTATAAGAACTTGGCAGTGAACAAAGTAACATTAAAGCAGTATCTTCCTCTTCATACTTCACCTCCATTGCAGCTAGATCGGATATAATATCCTTAAATTTTGAAATATGATTCAAAACATTACCTCCCTCGGGTAACCTGTGCAGGAATAATTTTTGCTTCAGATGCATCTTGCTGGTGAGATCTTTAGTCATGCAAATCCCTTCCAGCTTTAACCATAGAGCGACGACAGTTTTCTCGCTCGAAACTTCCTGCAAAATATTATTATGCAAATGGAGTTGAATTTGTGACAAAGCCTTACAATCAATTTTTTTGTCCTCAGCAGTCCAGTCCTCAATTTGGTTCTTCCCAAAACTATCCAGTGCTACATCATAGTCGGCCTCTGCCAACAATGCCCGCATCTTGACCTTCCATAGGGTAAACCTTGTGTCACGATCCAGCAGCGGAAAATCGTACTTCATGGATGCCATGAGTAGATAAATCTGTGTGCACAAAGTAGTACAAGTCGATAGAAAAATTCTTGACAGAATTTAAATTACGTGGAGCAAAGAACTAGGAACAGTAGCACCTGGTAGCTCGGGTAATCGAAGACCAAAAGCATGATCTTTAGCTTGACGTGACGAATAGTACTAGTAGTCAAATCACGTAGTGGATCAGATGTGAATTAAACTACTGCTTTGCTTCTGGCCGGCGAGCAGTAGTACTACTAGCTTTTGCTTCGGTTGATGACGTGCGAATCAATTACTAGTACTAGTTGAAGTAGTACGAGCCGATCAATGCTTGACGTGATGCGAAGCAACAGCAGCAGCCTCGGGACTTGAACGAAACAGCAGCAGCTACTACTCGGCGACGCTGTACGTGGAGCAGCGGAACTCGATGGAACGGCCAGCTGATGTGGATGCTGCGTACTCGGGGCTTCAAGCGTATATACGCAGCAGCGGCAACTTGTGGAAATCCAGTCAAACTCGGCTTCCTTTATTGATCTGGATTCGGTTCACTGGGTCGCGTCGGCGGCGGCGCACAGGACGCCGTAACCCTAATTCTCTTGTCTCAAATCTCGTATGTGAAACCTTAGCTCTGTATACCACTAGTTAGATAATAACGAGAAATAAATGAGACAAAGAGACATGGATTTTTACATGGAAACCCTTGCGGGAGAAAACCACGGACGCACGAAGGCGCAATCCCTATGAGGAGGAGTATTAAAAGCACAAGACGACAGGCCGTCTTTAGGTGCGACTACATGGGGTATATATGAGGGCAATACATGAGAGTCCTTGAAGGACAAATAAGTTGTACTCGTACGCGTCGGTACCAACGCAAAGGCCCACACCATATGTACTACGTATAGTCCAATACGGTATAATTTGGATCACAATTTAACACATACTCTAACTTTTTCAAAACTTTTTCGATCTTCATGCAATACATGAGCGCGAGCCATGGATGTAACACTATATATGGGATAGAATGGTGGTTGTGGAGAAGACAAAAAGAGGGGAAGATAGTCTCACATCAACTAGGCGTATCAACGGGCTAATGAGATGCCCATCAATAGATATCAATGTGAGTGAGTAGGGATTGCCATGCGACGGATGCACTAGAGCTATAAGTATGCGAAAGCTCATCAAAAGAAACTAAGTGGGTGTGCATCCAACTCGCTTGCTCACGAAGACCTAGGGCAATTTGAGGAGGCCCATCATTGGAATATACAAGCCAAGTTCTATAATGAAAAATTCCCACTAGTAAATGAAAGTGACATAACGAGAGACTCTCTATGAAGATCAGTGTGCTACTTTGAAGCACAAGTGTGGTAAAAGGATAGTAACATTGTCCCTTCTCTCTTTTTCTCTCATTTTTTTATTTGGGCCTTTTCTCTTTTTTTATGGCCTCTTTTTTTTCTTTTTTTTATTTTTCGTCCGGAGTCTCATCCCGACTTATGGGGGAATCATAGTCTCCATCATTCTTTCCTCACATGGGACAATGCTCTAGAAATGCCGATCATCACACTTTTATTTTTCTTACAACTCAACAATTACAGCTCGATACTTAGAACAAATATGACTCTATATGAGTGCCTCCGGCGGTGTACCGGGATATGCAATGAATCAAGAGTGACATGTATGAAAGAATTATGAACGGTGGCTTTGCCACAAATACGATGTCAACTACATGATCATGCTAGCAATATGACAATGATGGAGCGTGTCATAATTAACGGAATGGTGGAGTGGCTATGGAAATGCCATGATAGGTAGGTATGGTGGCTGTTTTGAGGAAGGTATATGGGGGGTGTATGATACCGGCGAAAAGTGCACGGTATTAGAGAGGCTAGCAATGGTGGAAGAATGGGAAAAAGTGCATATAATCCATGGACTCAACATTAGTCATAAAGAACGCATATACTTATTGCAAAAATCTAGAAGTTATCAAAGCAAAGTATTACGCGCATGCTCCTAGGGGGGTAGATTGGTAGGAAAAGACCATCGCTCGTCCCCGACCGCCACTCATAAGGAAGACAATCAATAAATAAGTTATGCTCCGACTTCATCACATAACGGTTCACCATACGTGCATGCTACGGGAATCACAAACTTTAACACAAGTATTCTTTAAATTCACAACTACTCAACTAGCATGACTCTAATATTATCACCTCCATATCTCAAAACAATTATCATGCTTCAATCTTTTCTTAGTATTCAACGCACTCAAACAAAAGTTTCACAAATCTTGAATACCAAGCATATTATTATTAAGCAATTTACCATGCTATTAAGACACTCAAAATAATTTGAGTGAAGCATGAGAGATCAATAGTTTCTTTAAAACAAAACCACCACTGTGCTCTAAAAGATCTAAGTGAAGCACATAGAGCAAAATTATAACGCTCAAAAGATATAAGTGAAGCACATAGATTAAAACTACATAGCTCAAAATATATAAGTGAAGCACATAGAGTATTCTATCAAATTCCAATTCATGTATGGATCTCTCAAAAGGTGTGTAAAGCAAGGATGATTGTGGCACACTAACAAACAAAGACACAAATAATACAAGACGCTCCAAGCAAAACACATATCATGTTGGTGAATAAAAATATAGCTCCAAGTAAATTACCGATGGAAGTGGACGAAAGAGGGGATGCCTTCCGGGGCATCCCCAAGCTTTGACTTTTTGGTGTCCTTGTATTATCTTGGGGGTGCCATGGGCATCCCCAAGCTTAGGCTCTTGCCACTCCTTGTTCCATAATCCATCAAAAGAATTCACCCAAAACTTGAAAACTTCACAACACAAAACTCAATAGAAATCTCGTGAGCTCCGTTAGAGAAAGAAAACAAAAGACCACTTAAAATACTGTAATGAACTCATTATTTATTTATATTGGTGTTAAACCTAATTTATTCCAACTTCTCTATGGATTATAAACTATTTTACTAACCATAGATTCATCAAAATAAGCAAACAACACACGAAAAACAGAATCTGTAAAAAACAGAACAGTCTGTAGTAATCTATAACTAACGCAAACTTCTGGAACGCAAAAAATTCTACCAAAATTAGACAATCTAGACAATTTGTTTATTGATAAGCAGCAATTGGAATCAGTATTTTATCACGTTCTGATAATTTTTAATAATTCGGGCACTGAACGCAAAGTTTCTGGAAATTACAGCAAGATCAAATAACTATCATCCAAGAAGATCCAATAGGTCTAACTTGGCACAAACACTAATTAAAACACAAAACCACATCCAAACAGAAGGTAGATGGGTTATTTATTCCCTAACAGAAGAAAAACACAAAAAACTAAAAATAAAATTGGGTTGCCTCCCAACAAGCGCTATCGTTTAACGCCCCTAGCTAGGCATAAAAGCGAGGATGGATCTAGGTATTGCCATCTTTGGAAGGCAATCCATAAGTGGCTCTCATGATAGTTTCATATGGCAATTTTATTTTATTTCTTGGAAAGTGTTCCGTGCCCTTCTTTAATGGAAATTGGAATCTAATATTCCCTTTCTTCATATCAATAATCGCACCAACCGTTCTAAGGAAAGGTCTACCAAGAATAATAGGGCAAGAAGGATTGCAATATATATCAAGAACAATGAAATCTACAGAAACATAATTCCTATTTGCAACAATAAGAATATCATTAATCCTTCCCATAGGTTTCTTAATAGTAGAATCCGCGAGATGTAAGTTTAAAGAGCAACCATCAAAATCGCGGAAATCTAGCAAATCACACAAAGTTTTGGGGATAGTGGAGACACTAGCACCCAAATCACACAAAGCATAAAACTCATGATCTTTTATCTTAATTTTAATAGTTGGTTCCCACTCATTATAGAGTTTTCTAGGGATAGAAACTTTCAACTCAAGTTTTTCTTCATAAGATTGCATCAATGCATCAACAATATGTTTGGTGAAAGCTTTCTTTTGACTATAAGCATGAGGAGAATTTAGCACGGATTGCAACAAGGAAATACAATCAATCAAAGAGCAACTTTCATAATTAAATTCCTTGAAATCCAATATAGTGGGCTTAGCAACATCTAGATTTTTATTTCTTTCAATCCCACTTTTATCAATTTTATCATAAAGATCTAAATACTCCGAATTTTTAGAACGCCTTCTAGGTAAAGGAAGATCATATTCAGTTTCATCAAGATTCATATTGCAAAACAAAGATTTGATAGGGTACACATCAACGACTTTTAGATCTTCATCTTGATTTTCATAGGAATTGGAAGAACACGCTTTAATAAAGGCATCTTTGGAAGCACGCATCCTAGCGGTTCTTTCCTTGCACTCATCAATGTAAATTCTCATGGCTTTGAGAGACTCATTGTTATCATGCTTAGGAGGAATAGATCTAAGCTTTAAACAATCAACCTCAAGAGAAATTCTATCAACGTTCCTAGCCAAATCATCAACTTTAAGCAATTTCTCTTCAAGCAAAGCATTAAAATTCTTTTGCGAATTCATAAACTCTTTAACACTATTCTCAAATTCAGAGGGCATCTTATTATAATTTCCATAAGAGTTGTTGTAGTAATTCCCATAATTATTAGAAGGATTACTAGGATAAGGCCTAGGATTAAAATTTCCTCTATACACGTTGTTACCAAAATTATTCCTACCAACAAAATTCACATCCATAGATTCATTGTTATTCTCAATCAAAGTAGACAAAGGCATGTCATTAGGATCAGAAGAAACACTCTTAGTAGCAAATAATTTCATAAGTTCATCCATCTTTCCACTCAAAACATTATTTCTTCAATCGCATGCACTTTTTTATTAGAAGATCTTTCAGTATGCCATTGAGAATAATTAACCATAATATTATCTAGGAGTTTAGTGCCTCCCGCGGCCGAATCTAAAAGATTTCTAGAAGCAAAATTCAACCCGGCATAAATTTTTTGTATAATCATCCACAAATTCAAACCATGAGTAGGGCAATTACGTATCATTAATTTCATTCTCTCCCAAGCTTGTGCAATATGTTCATGATCAAGTTGCTTAAAATTCATAATATCGTTTCTAAGAGAGATGATCTTAGCGGGAGGAAAATACTTAGAGATAAAAGCATCTTTGCACTTGTTCCAAGAATCAATACTATTTTTAGGCAAAGACGAAAACCAAGCTTTAGCACGATCTCTAAGCGAAAAAGGAAATAGCTTCAATTTAACGACATCATTATCGACATCTTTTTTCTTTTGCATATCACATAAATCAACGAAGCTGTTTAGATGAGTAGCGGCATCTTCACTAGGAAGGCCGGCGAATTGATCTTTCATAACAAGATTCAACAAAGTAGTATTGATTTCACAAGATTCAGTATTGGCAAGAGGAGCAATCGGAGTGCTAAGGAAATCATTATTGTTGGTATTGGTGAAGTCACACAATTTGGTAGTATCTTGAGCCATTGCGACAAACAAGCAATCCAACACACAAGCAAACAAAAGGCAAGCGAGAAAAAGGCAAACGGAGAAGGAGAAGGAGAAGGAGAAGGAGAAAGAGAGGGCGAATAAAACGGCAAGGGTGAAGTGGGGGAGAGGAAAACGAGAGGCAAATGGCAACTAATGTAATGCGAGAGATAGGGATTGTGATGGGTACTTGGTATGTTGACTTTTTGCGTAGACTCCCCGGCAACGGCGGCAGAAATTCTTCTTGCTACCTCTTGATCTTGCGTTGGATTTCCCCGAAGAGGAGAGGATGATGCATCAGAGTAGCGTAAGTATTTCCCTCATTTTTTGAGAACCAAGGTATCAATCCAGTAGGAGACCACGCTCAAGTCCCTCGTACCTGCACAAAACGATAGCTACTCGCAACCAACGCGATTAGGGGTTGTCAATCCCTTCACGGTCACTTAATTTTTGGTATTTTTGGTATAGAGATGCAAAGCAAAAAGTAAAAGGCAAAGTAAAAAAGCAAAGCAAGATTAAAGTGATGGAGATTGATATGATGAGAGTAGACCCGGGGCCATAGGTTTCACTAGTGGCTTCTCTCAAGAGCATAAGTATTCTACGGTGGCTGAACAAATTAGTGTTGAGCAATTGACAGAGTTGAGCATAGTTATGAGAATATCTAGGCATGATCATGTATATAGGCATCACGTCCGTGACAAGTAGATCGAAATGATTCTGCATCTACTACTATTACTCCACTCATCGACCGCTATCCAGCATGCATCTAGAGTATTAAGTTAAAAACAGAGTAACACTTTAAGCAAGAAGACATGATGTAGATAGATAAATTCATGCAATATGAAATAAACCCCATCTTGTTATCCTCGATGGCAACGATATAATACGTGCCTTGCTGCCCCTTCTGTCACTGGGAAAGGACACAGCAAGATCGAACCCAAAGCTAAGCACTTCTCCCATGGTAAGAACTACCAATCTAGTTGGCCAAACCAAATGGATAATTCGAAGAGACTTGCAAAGATAACCAATCATACATAAAAGAATTCAGAAAAGATTCAAATATTATTCATAGATAGACTTGATCATAAACCCACAATTCATCGGTCTCAACAAAAACACCGCAAAAAGAAGAAGATTACATCGAATAGATCTCCACAAGAGAGGGGGAGAACTTTGTATTGAGATTCAAAAAGAGAGAAGAAGCCATCTAGCTAATAACTATGGACCCGAAGGTCTGAGGTAAACTACTCACACTTCATCGGAGAGGCTATGATGATGTAGAAGCCCTCCGTGATGACGACCCTCTCCGGCGGAGCTCCGGAACAGGCCCCAAGATGGGATCTCGTGGATACAGAAAGTTGCGGCAGTGGAATTAGGTTTTTGGCTCCATATCTGTTCATTTGGGGGTACGTGGGTATATATAGGAGGAAGAAGTACGTCGGTGGAGCTTCGGTGGGCCCATGAGGGTGGGGGGCGCGCCTGGGGGTGTAGGGCGCCCCCCCTACCTCGTGCCCACCTCGAAGCTTCCTTGGCGTAGGGTCCAGGTCTCCTAGGTCATATTCGGGAAGAAAATCACATTCCAGAAAGGATTATTCTGTTTGGACTCCGTTTGATATTCCGTTTCTTCGAAACACTGAAATAGGCAAAAAAACATCAATTCTGGGCTGGGCCTCCGGTTAATAGGTTAGTCACAAAAATAATATAAAAGTGGAAAATAAAGCCCAATATAGTCCAAAACAGTAGATAATATAGCATGGAGCAATCAAAAATTATAGATACATTGGAGACGTATCAGTGGGTCCCAACTAGCAAGGGGAGTATTCATTTTTTTGTGCGTAATAAGGAGGCACTTCCGGTGGGTCCGAGCTGACAGCGGGGGGAACGTTTTTTTGCGAAATACGGTGACCCGTCCAGCGGGTCCCAGCAGTCAGGGGGGAAATGTTTTTTTGCAAAATACGGTGGCCCATCCGGTGGATCCCTGCTGTTAGGTGGAGGAATCATTATTTTCCGCGTAATAAGGAGGCACTTCCTTGCTGCGGCTGTGGACCCAGCTGTCAGCCTCTCCATGTACAGTACACTTCTGATGGAAGTCGTTCCTTGACCACGTGGACCACGCCGCGTTCCATTGCATGCATGCGTCCATGGGCGTGGTGCGTCCCCACTGTCAGCCTCTCACATACAGTCATCTTCCGATGACTCTCAATTGTTGACCATGTTGACCACAGCATGCCGAGCGCACCAAAGGCAGGTGGACGACGGCGAGGCCCCAGACTGGAATGACCCGGAGATGGGGAAGACGGGGGAGTGGAGTCGCAGATGGAGAGGAGTGGGAAACTTGACTGGTTCGGGTGCGCGACAGCACAGCCGCGGTGCCGCCCACGGGAGACAGGAGCAAGAACAGAGGTTGAAGAAGGAGCACGGCTGTTGGATTAACATCCAACTGTCCAGCTGCTAGAATCATTTGTTGATTAAGTTGACAAAGCCCTACGTACACGTCCGCTTAGTAGGCCCACAAGTCAGCCACCAAATCTGACGGGTCCCAGCTGTCAACGAGAGGAATATTTTTTTTGCATAACAAGGAGGCACTTCCTTCCGTGCAAAGATACAGGAGGTGGGTCCTAGTTGTCAGGTGGAGGAAACATTTTTTCCAGCTTAATAAGGAGGAACTTTCCTTGCGTGTGACCATGGACCTCGTGGGTCCCAGCCATCAGGCTCTCCACGTACAGTCCTCTTCCGATGACTCTCGTTTGTTGACCACACCGCACTGAGCACAGCGAGGCGGTGGATGATGGTGAGGCCCCGTACGGGAACGACTCAGAGATGGGAAGACGCGGCAGTGGAGTTGCAGATTGAGTGGAGGAGAAGGGTTATAACTGGTTCTGGTGCGGCGTGGGGCTGTAGTCGGTGGAGAATAATAGGAGGTGTGGAGGGTTGGAGGGATAGCCTGGCCGGCGGTGGGGTAGCGCTTCGCAGCGATGCGTGCTAAGAAGAGCCGCTAGCCGCCGGAGGCCAGACCAGGCGGTCCCGGCGATGCTGGAGGACGAAGACGAGAGATTGAAGGTGCATGCCTACCAAGTTGACAATGCCCTGCGTAGGCTTCAACCTATTGGCCCACATGTCAGCCTGCAAAAATGTGGCATATATTTAACCCATGTTTTCTAGAATATACAGTCCATTTGCTGGGCTGGGTGAACAAATAATTTTGCGTCAATGCGGCCCATTTATATTATCTAAGAAATCCCAGCCCATTTGCACTTCCTTCAAACACACGAATTAGCTGGGCTCATTATATATATAATGTTATATTAGAAGGAGCAATTAATATAAAAAATAAACCGGAGATGCACATTTTTATATACATAATTAACAAATTAGCGAGTTATTGCTCAAAATAAAAATGAGCGCGTTATTATTACATTGGTCCTTAAAATCTTCGCAAGTTTTTGTACGCAATCACTAGGATTTTCCTGGCCCGTGAGTCAAAAACAAACAGGATTTTCCTTGCCCGTGAGTCAAAAACAACCAAGATTTTCCTTGCCAACTTCTGTTAAACATTTACTTTTATAAGTTAATAACACGTGGGATGTTTTCATAATGTATATATAAGTCTCTATAAAATATACGATAATAGTAATAATATAAATATATATAATGTGGTTAAAAAAATACATTGGGCTGCCGATCTTTAAGAAAAAGCCCATAGGCCGGTATGGACCTAAAAAATAAGTTGAAACCACTGTCACCCGTATGTCGTGGGCTACGCATGTTAAAATACAAAACCTAGGCCTAGTTGATACTTGTTCGCCCTCTGGAAAAAAATGATACCAGATCCCCGAGCGAACTGGATTATAGAGGGGGCCGGCAGCACGACTGAAGAAGCACATCAGGAGCGATTTTTTTTCTTAAGTGGATGGCTCTCGATGGCATTTTTTTACTTGCCTCTGCACCATACAACTTGTATTTTTAGCCTCCCAGTCCGTGGTGGACCAGCAACCCATTTGCTGGGTGGACCAACCTACAGAAACCAACACTCGATTTTTCATCAAGCCCCAAAAACAATGCAGTACTATGTTTGTTTTGTGGCCGAAAACATTACGGCAGGGGTTGAGCGGGGGAGGGGGCAAGACAGAGAAAAAAGATTAAAAAGAGCTGATGCGCCGTTGCTACCCTAACAAAGCAGGTGCAATTCTTCTCGGGAAGAAGGTGTGCCGTTGACACCCAGACGTCACATACCCCACAGTAGGCATACTAACAAGTTCACACACAAGCACAACAGAAAAGGCAAACATTCGTATCAAACTCAGGTTCATAGGACACGTCATATTCATAGCCAACATTCACTATCAACAACTCAAAAGATTCATATATACACAAGTTCAACATGTCTATGGATCCAAATGATTGATAGATCACACAGCAATATTCATAGATAATTCACAAAAAGATTCAGATATACACATGTTTAGTATGTTTATGCGTCCAAATGATTGAGATCACAGCCAATATGATCCATGGACGAACTTTAATTACCTAGGGTATAGACTGGTAAATGGTTTTCAGTTGGAGGTACTTCTTGCTAAAATTAATGCTTGTACGAGTAAACTTTTGAGTACATAAGAGGCAGCATAGACAATCTAAACTTTGCTTGTAGGTTTATCCTCAAATAGTGGCCTCATGTCGAGGGAGGTTTGAGCAACTTGGACACTACTTTCATCCAACTAGTTTACTGGCTCATCTTGGTCCTGTAGCTCGCCAAAATTCTACATTGCAGACTGGTAAATGGTGTTCAGTCAGAGGTACTTCTTGCTAAAATTAATGCTTGTACGAGTAAACTTTCGAGTACATAAGAGGCAACACAGACAATCTAAACTTTGCTTGTAGGTTTATCCTCAAATAGTGGCCTCGTGCCGAGGGAGGTTTGAGCAACTTGGCCACTACTTTCATCCAACTAGTTTACTGGCTCACCTTGGTCCTGTATCTCGCCAAAATTCTACATTGCAGACAAGAAAGGGGGCGGTTGAGAAAATGAACCACCCAAATTTTTTGTGCAGTTCAACTGAAATGGAGCATCCCTGGCATGCAGACTGATTAAGTGCGAGATGAATATACGCGTCAACCAACTTGTCTGGAATCTTTAGACTCCATGCCATACAGTTCGCTACCATATGTGCCGATAACCAAAAGGCACAAGTTGGGACCAAAGACTGGACTGCGTTTTTCTGGGCTATGTGCCAAGCAATATTTTTTGGCGTTAACTCTCCTAATACTTGGAGTTTGACAATTGGTTGATGCCGGTTGATACTCGAATGAATATAGGCACTTCTTCTTGTCAACATCGATGCTTGTCTGAGTGAACTTTGGAGTACATAGCAGCAGCATAAGTACCTGTCCATCTGATCTTTTTGTGTAGTTCTACTGAAATCACCTGATGTAATGATTTTCCTGCGAGTTCAGGCTCCAAGTTACTCCTTTATGAAATCGGCAAACATTAGCACAATACCAAATTACCAATACATATGATAAGCACAATAATCAGGATAAAGACCAGTACCCACCTATGTGAGGTAGCATATCAATTACTATTTCCTTTGACTGGAAGCCGAGATAAGCCAAGCAACTGATAGCAAAGGAAGAATGCAAGCCAAGATTAGCGACTGACAGGAAAGGAAGGAAGTTGTCGAGGCAATGAAGCACGCAAAGTTTTGTGCAGTTCCACCAAAATCGAGCATCGATGTTGGCACATATATTGAGAGAGTGAGATTACTGTAATAGTGGGACTAGTTGATGAAACATACACTAACAAATAGAAGCACCCTCATTATGTTAATGGGTAAAGTTAGCATTCCCTCCCTGCTCCACCACATGATTCACCTCCATAGACAAACATACACACATACATGATTCAGCATAGGGTGCTACTAAAGATTTGTTTAACTCCGACAGGAAAATTAGGCAGCAATAAATTAGTGGTACTTAAGTACTCCTAATTAATTAAGTGAGACAACAGAAGTGGAAGGGCTACCTAGAGAATCGTCTCACATGTAAGGTAGTCATTGCCGGAGCCCTTGAATGGCCTCGACTGAGGCCTCTGGTTTCAGCAAGATCGCCTTGGCACTGTTTACTCTTCTTCTTCCTCTTCATGCTCTGTTTCTCATTCTCCTCACCAGTTGGTGAAACCAAGTACATGATTGGCCTTCTATTTTAGAATTGGTTTTGTCAGTGAGGGAGTACAAGTGTACTAGTAAAAAATAGCATTATTTTCTCATGGCAGTCGCAAAATAGAGATGAACACATGCATTATTTTCTCATGGCAGTTGCAAAATAGAGATGAACACATGCATTAAATATCATTCTTACCTAAAGGAAGGTTATGGTGTCAATATGGATGATGAGGATTGGAACACAGATCTCCCTTTGTGCAGTTCCACCGAAATGAACCAACTGTTCCATTCTGACATTCGAGTTAAACAACACAAACATTACTTCTTTTAAGAAGAGTTTTGTGTGCAGTGCACCAAAAGGTCACAACAGCAACCAGGAGAAATGGATATCCCTGTTTGCACAAAAAGCTACAGAGGAAACAGTCAGAGTCTCAAACAATTACAGGAAAAAAACATTTGGCTAAACTTGTCATGGCTTATAACAGTGGCATGGCTTCATTTTTACCAGGGGCATTAGATTAAGAACAACTAAATATTTGGTATAAGGGCATGGGACAATGGGTGCACCAGCAGTCCAGCACCATGTACCTAAACAGGGGCATAAAGTGGTGATTCATAGTTTGTTGCCCCGAGAAACAAACATCCAAGAAACATATCTGGGTTGGTCCCATTTTTGTTCACTCTAGCCACCTACTCCTATGTGTGGATAGCATATCTAGTCATACCACTGTGTACAACGTTACCCCTATATTTCCCTTTTCGACCAAGAGACCGGTTGGATGACCAGTCTGTACTACTTTCACCCCCTTTCCTTCCTGTTTGTACCAAGTCCGATGTACTACATACTAAATTCCCCCACCCCCACTTTATTTCTTGTTTGAACCAAGTACAAGATTCGACTCCATGAAGTAGCTTTACCTCTAACAATAGAAGAAAAAAGTAGGTGACGTTGGACCATCCGATTGAGAGGGGCTGAGAGGTACAAAATGATGCACATGCAGCAACGTAGCAAGCTAGGGAAGTAGAGCTAAGGCGGTTTCGAAGGAAGATATACCTGAAGGTCGTCGGCAAGTGGATAGGTGGGCAGAAGGAGGCCGGATCCACCCACACTAGGGCAACGACAAAGGGATCGAAGGACCTCCCGTGCCGGCGCTCGGCCAGAGATAACGATCCGGCTGGCAGTTGGTCTCCTCCCTCGCTATCGATGACGGCCTAAACGCTGCCCCTCCTCCCCTTCACCGGCGGAGGGGGATACGTCCGGATCTGTAACCATCGGTGAGGATAGAAAGATAGTGTTGTTGGAAGGGAGAAAGACAGTGTTACCACCCCTATCTTGTTTAGATCTGGAGAGGATGAGAGTGTGTGAATAGAGCAACCCTAGCAAGCAAGCGCGGAGGCTCCGGCCTATATATACGTACTGGGGTAGTTTTCCTTTTTCACTCCATCAAAACAATCGTTTAAAATTGTGTACTATGTGCCAGGTCGCCGTTTTTTAGTTGTTGATTGGTTTTTGAGATAGCTACCCACTTGTTCCAAGTGGTGTTACGGTGTGCCAGGTCGCACATTGTATCGTTCAAGTCTGGTACAAGTCCCTCCATTAAATGAACAACCACCCCCTCGTAAAAATTGTGAACAAGCCCACGGCTAAAATTATCGGAAACGTGGGTTGCCCCAACATGCATTATTATTTATATTTTCAACTCCCTCCATTCCTAAATATATAAGTCTTTTTTTATTAGCCACACCTAAGACAAGATTTTTTTATTAGCAGTGAACCCCACATGTCATAGACACAAAAAGTGTGGCAAGATTCCCTTAGGCAAGCCAAAGTGTGTCTAACAATTTGAGCAACTCAAGTTAGGAAAGTGTGGCAAGTGTGGGAAAAATAATGTGGCAACATAAGACAAACATAGTCACAATCCAAACAGCCCCGTAATTTTTTGTGACATGCATGAAAATTTGGTTAGTTAAATTTATAGTCAAAATTTGGCAAGGTGCATCAAATCAACACATGCAAGTATCAAAAGGGAAGTCACGGCATGCATGCATGCATGCGTACTCCCTCCATTTCCAAATAGAAGTCTTTTTTAGAGATTGCAACAAGTGACTACATACGAAGCAAAATATGTCTACATACATCCGTATGTAGTAGTCCATTTGAAATCTGTAAAAACACTTATATCGATTTGATGACCCACAAGTATAGGGCATCTATCGTAGTCCTTTCGATAAGTAAGAGTTTCAAACCCAACGAGGAGCAGAAGGAAATGATAAGCGGTTTTCAGCAAGGTATTCTCTGCAAGTACTGAAATAAGTGGTAACAGATAGTTTTGTGACAAGATAATTTGTAACGAGCAACAAGTAACAGAAGTAAATAAAGTGCAGCAAGGTGGCCCAATCCTTTTTGTAGCAAAGGACAAGCCTGGACAAACTCTTATAATACGAAAAACGCTCCCGAGGACACATGGGAATATCGTCAAGCTAGTTTTCATCACGTTCATATGATTCGCGTTCGGTACTTTGATAATTTGATATGTGGGTGGACCGGTGCTTGGGTGCTGTTCTTACTTGAACAAGCATCCCACTTATGACTAACCTCTATTGCAAGCATCCGCAACTACAACAAAAGTATTAAGGTAAACCTAACCATAGCATGAAACACGTGGATCCAAATCAGCCCCTTACGAAGCAACACATAAACTAGGGTTTAAGCTTCTGTCACTCTAGCAACCCATCATCTACTTATTACTTCCCAATGCTGTCCTCTAGGCCCAAATAATGGTGAAGTGTTATGTAGTCGACGTTCACATAACACCACTAGAGGCTAGACAACATACATCTTATCAAAATATCAAACGAATACCAAATTCGCATGACTACTAATAGCAAGACTTCTCCCTTGTCCTCAGGAACAAACGTAACTACTCACAAAGCATATTCATGTTCATAATCAGAGGGGTAATAATATGCATAATGGATCTGAACATATGATCTTCCACCAAATAAACAAACTAGCATCAACTACAAGGAGTAATCAACACTACTAGCAACCTACTAGCACCAATCCCGGACTTTGAGACAAGAACTGGATACAAGAGATGAACTAGGGTTTGGAGATGAGATGGTGCTGGTTAAGATGTTGATGGAGATTGCCCTCTCCCGATGAAAGGAGCATTGGTGATGACGATGGTGATGATTTCCCCCTCCCGGAGGGAAGTATCCTCGGCAGAACATCTTTGCCGGAGCTCTAGATTGGTTCCGCCAAGGTTCCGCCTCGTGGCGGCAGAGTCTCGTCCCGAAAGGTTGCTTCTGATTTTTTCTCATCGAAAGACTTCATATAGCAGAAGATGGACGTCGGAGACCCACCAGGGGGCCCACGAGGTAGGGGGCGCGCCCTAGGAGGGGGGGGGGGGCGCCCCCACCCTCGTGAGCAGGGTGTGGGCCCCCTGGCCTTCATCTTTGGCGAGGATTTTTCTTTATTTATTTTAAGATGTTCCGTGGAGTTTCAGGACTTTTGGAGTTGCACAGAATAGGTCTCTAATATTTGCTCCTTTTCCAGCCCAGAATTCCAGCTGCCGGCATTCTCCCTCCTTATGTAAACCTTGTAAAATAAGAGAGAATAGCCATAAGTATTGTGACATAAAGTGAAATAACAACCCATAATGCAATAAATATCGATATAAAAGCATGATGCAAAATGGACTTATTAACTCCCCCAAGCTTAGACCTCGCTTGTCCTCAAGCGAAAAGCCGATAACAATAAATATGTCCTCATGTTTAGAGGTAGAGGCGTCGATAAAAACAAAATACGGACATGAAGGCATCATGATTATTCTCAATAACAACAACATATATAGATTTTGTCATATGATTACTTATGTTCAAGTGATGATCTATTCACAATCCAAAAGTATAAATCATAAGCCTTATTGGGCTCCAACAAACTATAATCTCAGTCATTGAAGCAATTGCAATTTATCATAACATCGGAAAGAGTCTATGTCAGAGCTTAAAAGCAAGTCCACATACTCAACTATCATCTAGTCCTCCATAATTGCTAACACTCACGCAATACTTGTGGGTACGGAGTTTTAATCGAACACAGAGAAAGATAGGGGCTTATAGTTTTGCCCCACAACCTTTCACCTCAAGGGTAACGTCAACAATAATGGTTCATGCTCCCCTACATCCAATTATATATATATATATATATATATATATATATATCATGTTCTTTCCAACATGCTGAGCTTGCCAAAGGATAAAATGAAAAAGAAAAGGTGAAGATCACCATGACTCTTGCATAAGGTAGAAGATAATAAAAGATAGGCCCTTCACAGAGGGAAGCAGAGGTTGCCATGCGCTTTTATGGTTGGATGCATAAAATCTCAATGCGAAAAAACGTCACTTTATATTGCCCCTTGTGATATGAACCTTTATTATGCAGTCCATCGCTTTTATTACTTTCACATCACAAGATCGTATAAAGCTTATTTCTCCCACACCAATCAATCATACATATTTAGAGCAATTTTTATTGCTTTGCACCGATGGCAACTTACTTGAAGGATCTTACTCAATCCATAGGTAGATATGGTGGACTCTCATGGCAAAACTGGTTTAAGGGTATTTGGAAGCACAAGTAGTATTTCTACTTGGAGCTGAGAATTTGGCTAGCATGAGGGGGAAAGGCAAGCTCAACAAGTTAGAGGATCCATGACAACATACTTTATCTCATATATAAGAAAGACATAACTCATTACGTTGTCTTCCTTGTCCAACATCAACTCTTTAGCATGTCATATTTTAATGAGTGCTCCCAATCATAAAAGATGTCAATGATAATATATCTATATGTGAAACCTTTCTATCCTTATTACTTCCTATTAATTGCAACGATGACCAAAGCTATGTTTGTCAACTCCCAACAACTTTTAATCATCATACTCTTTCTATGTGAAGTCATTACTCTCAATAAGATCAATATGAACTCTTTGTTTCTTTTTGTTCTTTCTTTCTTTTCTTTTATTCACCCAAGATCATGGCAAAATAATCAAGCCCTTGACTCAACACTAATCTTTATTCTATATAACTCACGAACTTGATTACATAGGAAGATCATAAAGCAAAACTCAAAACTAGATCAAGATACTACTAATAGGATTAAACTAAGAAAAACGGTAAAGATAGGAGTTGTAATTGTTATACGATACCGGGGCACCTCCCCCAAGCTTGGCAGTTGCCAAGGGGAGTGCCCATACCAATGTGATTATGTCTCCTTCTTTGTCGTTGGTGTAATATTCTTGGCGATGATTCCCCTCAAGATATGGTTCTCCTCCTCGAGCTTATTGACTTGCTGCTTGAGGTCCATTATTTCCTTACGAAGCTTTCCTGTGATGGCTAAAGCTCCTTGCACCCAAGGGTGTTGCATCGCTGCGGGAGAACAAGTGACACTCCTCTTCATATTTTCATAAGAAAGAAATCTAACATTGGAAGGGATAACCGAGTTTGGAATAGCTGAGCTCTGTAGTTCCTCCATCGTGAACCCAGCTCGGAGGTGAGAGGTGACTTCTTGATCCTCCATGGCATCTACCCTCATCAAGTCAGCCTCCATCTCTTCCTCCGTTGCTGGCCCAAAGTGGTCAGCGTCGCTGTTTGCCCTTGGTTCTTGTGCCAGATTAGATACCTGGCTCTCCCCGATTGACTCTTGAGAAGACATCTTGCTCTAATCTGCAGCAGCAACAGCTCGAAACAAAAACAGAGGATATTTGCATGATACGGGGGTCAAAACCCTCGGGAGAATATATAGTGAATTTTTACCGACCAAAATACGTATCGTGCAAGAAAACGGAGTCCGAAAGGCACACGAGGTGCTCACGAGGTAGGGGGGCGCGCCCAGGGGGTAGGGCACGCCCACCACCCTCGTGGGGCCCTCGTGTCCTTCCCGGACTGCTACTTATTTTTCTATTTTTCTAAATATTCCAAAACGGAGAAATATTGCCTTAAAATTGTTTTGGAGTCAGTTTACTTACCGTACCACATACCTATTCCTTTTCGGAGTCTGCAACGTTCCAGAAAGTGTCCCTTATGTATTCCTCCAGGGTTACGGTTTCAATAATATTGGTTTCAACATTTATGGGATTACCTGAGATATAATGTTTGATTCTTTGACCATTTACCACCTTCGGATTTGTGCCTTCGAAGTTGTTGATTTTTATGGCACCGGAACGATAGACCTCCTCGATGACATAAGGGCCTTCCCATTTAGAGAGAAGTTTTCCTGCAAAAAAATCTTAAACGAGAGTTGTATAGTAATACATAATCACCTACATTAAATTCACGCTTTTGTATTCTTTTGTCATGCCATCTTTTAACTTTTTCTTTAAACAACTTGGCATTTTCATAAGCTTGGGTTCTCCATTCATCAAGTGAGCTAATATCAAATAACCTCTTCTCACCGGCAAGTTTAAATCATAGTTGAGCTCTTTAATAGCCCAATATGCCTTATGTTCTAGTTCAAGAGGTAAGTGACATGCTTTTCCATAAACCATTTTATACGGAGACATACCCATAGGATTCTTATATGCAGTTCTATAAGCCCATAATGCATCATCAAGTTTCTTCGACCAATTCTTTCTAGACCTATTAACAGTCTTTTGCAAAATTAATTTGAGCTCTCTATTGCTCAATTCTACTTGACCACTAGACTGCGGGTGATAAAGAGATGCAATTCTATGATTAACATCATACTTAGCAAGCATTTTACGGAAAGCACCATGAATAAAGTGTGAACCACCATCAGTCATTAAATATCTAGGGACTCCAAACCTCGGAAAAATAACTTCTTTAAGCATTTTAATAGAAGTGTTATGATCAGCAAAACTAGTTGGAATAGCTTCTACCCACTTAGTAACGTAATCAACAGCAACTAAAATATGTGTATATCCATTAGAGGCAGGAAAAGGTCCCATATAATCGCCCCAAACATCAAATGGTTCAATAGCAAGTGAATAATTCATAGGCATTTCTTGACGTCTACTAATATTACCAATTCTTTGACATTCATCACAAGACAAGACAAACTTACGGGCATCCTTGAAGAGAGTAGGCCAATAAAAACCGGATTGCAATACCTTATGTGCAGTTCTATCTCCAGCATGGTGTCCTCCATAAGCTTCGGAGTGACACTTGCGTAGGATCTGCTCCTGTTCATGCTCAGGTATTCAACGTCTAATAACACCATCTACTCCTTCTTTATAAAGATGTGGGTCATCCCAAAAGTAATGTCTCAAATCATAGAAGAACTTTTTCTTTTGTTGGTATGTGAAGCTAGGCGATATAAACTTAGCAATAATATAATTAGCATAATCGGCATACCAAGGAGCATTACGAGAAGTACTTATAATATTTAATTGTTCATCAGGAAAGCTATCATTAATAGGTAGTGGGTCATCAAGAACATTCTCTAACCTAGACAAGTTGTCTGCAACGGGGTTCTCAGCTCCTTTTCTATCAACAATATGCAAATCAAATTCTTGTAGAAGGAGAACCCATCTAATGAGTCTAGGTTTAGCATCTTTCTTTTCCATAAGATATTTAATAGCAGCATGATCAGTGTGAATAGTTACTTTAGAATCAACAATATAAGGTCTGAACTTATCACAAGCAAATACAACTGCTAAAAGTTCTTTTTCAGTAGTAGCATAATTTCTTTGAGCATTGTCTAGAGTCTTACTAGCATAATGAATAACATTTAATTTCTTATCAACTCTTTGCCCTAGAACAACACCTACAGCATAATCACTAGCATCACACATAATTTCAAGGGGTAAATTCCAATCAGGTGGCTGAACAATAGGTGCAGAGACTAATGCTTTTTTAAGTATTTCAAATGCTTCTACACAATCATCATCAAAGACAAATGGTACATATTTTTGTAATAAATTAGTCAGAGGCCGAGAAATTTTTGAGAAGTCCTTAATGAACCTCCTATAAAATCCGGCGTGACCAAGGAAACTTCTTATACCTTTGATGTCCTTGGGACATGGCATCTTTTCAATAGCATCATCCTTAGCTTTATCAACTTCAATACCTCTTTCAGAAACTTTATGTCCCAAGACAATACCTTCATTAACCATAAAGTGGCACTTTTCCCAATTCAAGACAAGATTAGTTTCTTCACATCTCTGCAAAACTCGATCAAGATTTCCCAAGCAATCATCAAAAGAGGAACCATAGACGGAAAAGTCATCCATGAAAACCTCACAAATCTTTTCACAAAAGTCATAGAATATAGCCATCATGCATCTTTGAATGGTAGCAGGTGCATTACATAAACCAAAAGGCATACATCCATAAGCAAAAGTACCAAAAGGGCATGTAAAAGTAGTCTTTGATTGATCTCTAGCCGACACACGTATTTGAGAGAAACCAGAATAACCATCTAGAAAGTAGTAATGTGTATGTTTGCATAATATTTCTAGCATTTGATCAATAAAAGGTAAGGGGTATGATCTTTCTTAGTAGCCTTATTTAATTTGCGGAAATCAATTACCATCCTATAACCTGTGATAATTCTTTGTGGAATCAATTCATCTTTATCATTAGGAACAACAGTAATACCTCCCTTCTTAGGGACACAATGGACATGACTTACCCACTGACTATCAGCAACAGAATAAATTATACCTGCCTCCAGAAGCTTGAGTATTTCTTTTCTTACCACTTCTTTCATTTTAGGATTTAGACGTTGTTGAGGATCATGAACTGGTTTGGCATCTGCTTCCAAATTTATTTTATGTTGACATAGAGTGGGACTAATGCCCTTAAGATCATCAAGAGTATATCCAATAGCAGCACGATGCTTCTTCAGAGTTTTCAATAATCTTTCTTCTTCATGCTCTGAAAGGTTAGCACTAATAATAACAGGATATATCTTATTTTCATCAAGATAAGCATATTTAAGATTATCAGGCAACGGTTTAAGCTCAAACACGGGATCACCCTTGGGTGGAGGAGGATCCCCTAAGATTTCAACAGGAAAGTTGTGTTGCAGAATAGGTTCCTGTTTAAAGAATACTTCATCTATTTACCTTCTTTCATTCATGAACATATCATTTTCATGGTCTAGCAAATAGTGTTCTAAAGGATCACTAGGGCGTACGGCAATAGAAGCAAGACCAATAATTTCATCATTACTAGGTAATTCTTCCTCACGATGTTGTTTACTAAATTTAGAGAAATTAAGCTCATGAACCATATCATCCAAGCCAATAGTAACAACATTCTTTTCGCAATCTATCCTAGCATTAACAGTGTTCAAGAAGGGTCTACCAAATATAATGGGACAAAAGCTATCTTGTGGAGAAGTGAGAACAAGAAAATCAGCAGGATATTTAGTTTTCCCACACAAGACTTCAACATCTCTAACAATCCCAATTGGTGAAATAGTATCTCTATTGGCAAGTTTAATTGTGACATCAATACCTTCTAACTCAGCAGGTGCAATTTCATTCTTAATTTCTTCGTATAAAGTATGTGGTATAACACTAGCACTAGCACCCATATCACATAAGCCATGATAACAATGATCTCCTATTTTAACAGAAATAACGTGCACGCCTACAACAGGTCTATGTTTATCTTTATCACAAGGCTTAGCAATTCTAGCAGTTTCACCATCAAACTGAATAACATGCCCATCAATATTATCAGACAAGAGATCTTTAACAATAGAAATATTAGGTTCTACTTTAACTTGCTCAGGAGGTGTATAAGTTCTAATATTGCTTTTACGAACAATAGTTGAAGCTTTAGCATGATCCTTTACTCTAACAGGGAAAGGTGGTTTCTCAACATAAGAAGTAGGAACAACAGGATCGTTATAAGTGATAGTCTTTTCTTAAACTTTAATAGGTGCAGCTACTTTTACTTCTATGGGAGGATGGTATTTACACCACTTCTCCTTAGGGAGATCAACATAAGTAGCTAAAGATTCACAGAAAGAAGCTACTATCTCAGAGTCAAGTCCATATTTAGTGCTAAACTTACGGAAAATATCGATATCCATAAAAGATTTAACACAATCAAACTTAGGTGTCATACCTGACTCCTTACCTTCGTCGAGGTCCCAATCTTCAGAGTTGCATTTAATTCTATCCAATAAATTCCATCTAAATTCAATAGTCTTCATCATAAAAGAGCCAACACAAGAAGTATCGAGCATGGTGCGATTGTTTTCAGAAAGCCGAGCATGACAACTTTGCATAATTATTTCTCTCGAGAGCTCATGATTGGGGCATGAATATAACATTGATTTAAGCCTCCCCCAAGCTTGAGCGATGCTTTCTCCTTCGCGAGGCCAGAAATTATATACATAATTGCGATCACGGTGAACAAGATGCATAGGGTAATACTTTTGATGAAATTCCAACTTCAATCTTTTATAGTTCCATGATCTCATATCATCACATAGCCTATACCATATCAATGCGTCTCCCTTCAAAGATAAAGGGAAGACCTTCTTCTTAGCAACATCATCGGGTATACCTGCAAGCTTAAATAATCCACAAACTTCATCCACATATATTAAGTGCTCATCAGGATGCTTTGTTCCATCTCCTGTAAAAGGGTTAGCTAGCAGTTTTTCCATCATACCCAAAGGAAATTCAAAAGGAGTTTCATTTTCAATAGGTTTAGTAGGTTGAGGAGCAACTCTTTGCTCTACTAGACGGGGTGAAGATACCCCGAACAAGCCCCTCAGAGAATTATTTTCCATAGTAACAAGTGACAGTAAATTTCAGCACACTATATAAATTTTTCCTTACCAAATTCCACCTACCAGAAGCGCTACAATCCCGGGCAACGGCGCCAGAAAAGAGTCTTGATGACCCACAAGTATAGGGGATCTATCGTAGTCCTTTTGATAAGTAAGAGTGTTGAACCCAACGAGGAGCAGAAGGAAATGATAAGCGGTTTTCAGCAAGGTATTCTCTGCAAGTACTGAAATAAGTGGTAACAGATAGTTTTGTGACAAGATAATTTGTAACGAGCAACAAGTAACAAAAGTAAATAAAGTGCAGCAAGGTGGCCCAATCCTTTTTGTAGCAAAGGACAAGCCTAGTGTCGGTGTACAAAAAGAGGGGTACACTTTTTGTACCCCTATAACTGTGCAAGGGCAGTCAGAGCCGCGCCCACGACCACACCAAGCGAGGCAAGGGAGGTGAGCCAGGGTAAGACCAATGCTTGAGGGAACTGGAGAAACGGCAAGCCCAGGACCACGAAGAGCCAAGGGACGAGGCGGGCTCCCCCGGCAATATCCTTGCCGGGACCGGCTTTAGTAGCCCCGGTAAGACCCTTGCCGCGGCAACTCGCCCCATACCTACGGAGCAAATCACCCTTGAGTCCATTGCCCCCATGGGGCAAGGATTCGGGAGACATCCCCATGGTGGCATGCAGATCTTTGTGAAGACATTCAAGATCAGATACGCACTAAGAAGACGATGACCCTTGGTGGGATCCCAGCCGAGGAAGACCAGAAGACCCCCGGCAAGCGCCTTGCTGGGGATGACAGCAGGCGCCTCGGCAAGACCCTTGCCGGGGCCCCGGCAAGGCCCTTGCCAAGGACATCCGCAGGGCCACCATCAGGCCCACGCCGACTAAACCTCCACCGCCGTACGCATGCAGCTGCCAACCCAACCAGCTGGGCAGGCACCTGCGTAGCGGCATGCAGATCTTCATGAAGACCCACCACTGCGCCACCTCAGCTGCCTGCCTACCTACGTGGCACCACGGGCATCACTAGCCAGGGCGCGTGTCGACACAAGGAGGAGCGGCGACGGACAGGACGGGCTTCTCCTCCGTCCCTGATAAAGCAAGGACACCTAAGCAAGGCGCATTAAATGCGTCTTGTCATGTAATGCAAGGGATAACCTCGCACCATTGTACCCTTTCCACCTCCTGTGTGCCACTGTGGCAGCCCCTTTTGCTATAGAAGGAGGCCCGAGGCGACCAGGAGAAGGATTCGGCTTTTTGGAGCTCTTCACGCCCCATAGCTAGCTCAAGAACACAGATATACAATCCACCAAAGCAGGAGTAGGGTTTTACGCATCCTCGCAGCCCGAACCTGGATAAACGAACCGTGTGCTATCTGTTTGATCTGCTCTTCTCTCAACCCCGCGCCCCGCTAACCGTAGTAGGGATTCTTGTGATCCCATAGGTGTCGTTCCCACCAACATCTTTGGCACGCCAGGTAGGGGGCGCCGTTGTGAGAATCGGCTTTAGCAGTTAGTTCGATGCTTCTTCGTCATCATGGCGCCCAAGAAGAAGACGACGGTGGTGGTTGGCCAGTCGGGAGCCGGACGGCCCATCCCGATGCGGGAGAGCAGCGGACCGGTCGCAAAAAGGACCCAGGGCGCCGCTCGCAAACACCAACACCGTCCCAGCTGCCGGAGTTTGGGAGGCGGCGATGTTCGTGCGCCTGGTAACGAGCCACACACCGCCAAATCCAAAGACGGAGCCAGGCCCTCCGCGGGTGGTGCGGGGCCTTCCAAGGTCGCTGCCGCATCACCAGAAGGCGACGCAAGGGCCTCCAAGACTCCCACGCCGGCACCAACAGCGCGCTCCTCCCAAGCAGCACGCGACGAACGGCGTCATCACGCCGAAGATCCCGGGCGTCACCGCGGGAAAAGCCCCGAGCGCCACTCCCAGGACGTAGAAGACCTGCCCGCCCGCCGAAGCACTGGTGGAAATGGCGTGCAACCACATGATCGTGATAGAGCTCCTTCTGACATGGTCAGAAGTCGAAGCGCGTTGCGGTCCGTGCAGGTTTCGCTGCCGCTGACCTCAGTAGAAGCCTTGGCGTGCGCGCAGTTGCTCCTCGACTTTCCTCCCACTATGGGGAAACTCGACGAATGGAGAGCCACCATCCGAAGCCTTGTTGCGGTCGCCAACAAGGACGAACCAAGTCCAGCGAAGCCCCCCGGGTCGACGCTCCAATGGAGCCCCACGCACCAGTGGCAAGAGGACCGGCGGTGCCGCGGCCATGGTGCATTCGCCTCCTCCTCGCTCGGTACCGCGGGTGTCGACTCGTCGGGATGTCACGGGCGACGACATCTCCATAGCGTCGTCTGACCCACGGACCCACGGCGACTAGCATCAAGTTCTTCAGGAACGAGCTCATGAAGACACTCGAACCACCATCGAGCGCCGGCGCGGAGCGCGCCACTAGTCAGATAGGCGAGCAGGGCCTGCTGTGAACCACCCAGCACCGGAGAGCCCTGGAGGTCTACCTTACGAGGTAGTCTGTCCGGATTTTACCCATGAGCTGCGACAGTTCCAGTGGCCCACTCACCGCACCTTCAAGCCTGACATTGGCGAGAAGTACAACGGCAAGACCCACCCGTCTGAGTTCCTCAGCATCTACACCATCACGATGCAAGCTGCCGGAGCCCGCGACGATAAGGTGCTTGCGAATTACTTTCCATTGGCTCTTAAACCCAACGCCATGTCGTGGTTGATGCACTTGCTGGTAGACTCTATTTCCTCCTGGTCGGATTTGTGCGATGAGTTTGTTGGCGCCTTTACTGGAGGTCACCAAGCCCATGGCCAAGCAAGCGACCTGCACGTCATTCCCCAGAAGGGAGGCGAGAGTCTGCGCAAGTATATACAGAGGTTTAGCCGGGTACAGTACAATATCCCTGATGTTCACCCTGCCGCCATCATCAACACGTTTCATCAAAACGTGCGTAACCGCAAGATGCGCGAAGAGCTGGCAATGAACAAGGTGAAAGACGTGGCAGAACTCTATGTCCTTGCTGACAAATGTGCCCGGGCTGAAGAGGGAAGGAAGTACCCCGGCGAAGATGCCCGCGTGGAAACCGACTCTTCAGATGAGGATACTGCCGCCCCGGCAAGGAAAGGCCGGCGCCGCAACAGGAAGCACAAAGGTAAAGCCGTGCTTGCCGTCGAGGGATCTGATGACGCCGGCTCCGCCAAGAAAACCAAGGCAGATGACCCCGACAAGGAAATTTCCGGATGTGTCGCCTGCCGGGTGTCGGTGTCAAAACCGGCAGATCTCGGGTAGGGGGTCGCGAACTGTGCGTCTAGGCCGGATGGTAACAGGAGGCAGGGGACACGAAGTTTTACCCAGGTTTGGGCCCTCTCGATGGAGGTAAAACCCTACATCCTGCTTGATTAAGATTGATGGTATGGGTATTACAAGAGTTGATCTACCACGAGATCAGAGAGGCTAAACCCTAGAAGCTAGCCTATGGTATGATTGTTGATGTGTATGTTGTCCTACGGACTAAAACCCTCCGGTTTATATAGACACTGGATAGGGTTAGGGTTACATAGAGTCGGTTACAATGGTAGGAGATCTGAATATCCGTATCGCCAAGCATGCCTTCCACGCCAAGGAAAGTCCCTTCCGGACACGGGACGAAGTCTTCAATCTTGTATCTTCATAGTCCTGGAGTCCGGCTGAAGGTATAGTCCGGCCATCCGGACACCCCCTAATCCAGGACTCCCTCAGTAGCCCCCGAACCAGGCTTCAATGACGACGAGTCCGGCGCGCAAATTGTCTTCAGCATTGCACGGCGGGTTCCTCCTCCAAGTACTTCATAGAAGATTTTGAACACAAAAGTAGTGTCTGGATCTGCAAAATAAATTTCCACATATTGCCATAGAGAGAATAATATTTACAGAAATCTAATCTGCTGACGCACTCCATAGTGTGACATCACACCACGGCCAAGCTTTTATTCAAACCATTTTACTGTCCCATCTCAGCGCGTTATGCGAGGCGGTTTCCTTGGCACGTCTTGTTAAAGCAGAGATCGTGTCCCCTTATTCCGGGATTCTCATCAATACGGGCGTGGGTAACCCAACCGCTTCTAGGACTCCTAGATTATAGGCAAGTCCAAACAGACATGGAGAGGACGCTTGATATTCACCCTCTTTATAAAGGGGACAAGGCTTTTATTTTTCCCTCCCGTGCTCAATCAAATCCTTCCCCCACCTCGAGCTCAAATGCCCAAAGTTCAGGTCAGGTGCTCCGAACCTTCAGTCATGTCCGGATCTAGCTTTCAAGGCCAATGGGTGCCTTCCTCCGTCACAGAAGAGGACATCAAAAAGTTGAGGGAGGCCAGATATCTGACCGCCGAGATTTTGCATCGGCTGCCTCCTCGAGGGCAGGCCGTTCCCACCCCCGAACCCAACAAGAACGTCGTGTTCGTCCCCCACTTCCTCTGAGGTCTAGGCCTTGCTCTGGATTCTTTTGTCAGGGGTTTGATGTTTTATTACAGGATAGACTTCCATGATCTAGCTCCGGACTCCTTTCTTCATATCACGACATTTATTGTCGTGTGCGAGGCCTTCCTTCGGGTTACCCCTCACTTTGGCCTCTGACTCAAGACCTTTGAAGTGAAGCCGAAGATGATCGAGGGGCAACATGCAGCGTGTGGAGGTGCCTCAATACGCAGGATGACGGGAGCCCCGTGGACCAAAGGTTCCATCCCAGAGGTGTCTGAATTGTGGCAACGGGAGTGGTTCTATATCACGGCTCTTAGAAGTGCCAAGTGGGCGGCCGCCCCTGTTTTCCGCTCGCGCCCTCCACCACAACTGATGTCATGGATCAGTAGAGGACTGAGCTGGGGGCCGGCCAAGGTCGTGCCCATACTGCAAAGCCGCATTCGGGATCTCTTCAATGGAGATTTCAGTTTGGTTGCGGTAATACAAGTTATGCTGGTTCGTCAAGTCCAGCCTTGCAAACGCCGGCCTCTTCTCCTATGGGAGTTCAATCCTGAGGGACCGCGTGTCATTCAAGATTTTCTCGGCCTGACGCACGAGGAGATGTACAAGTCATTCTTCGGACCTCAGGTGGAGTGTCCGGAAATCACCGAGGATGTGGGCCTGAGTAGTAACCGCGTCACCGAACAGGTAAGGTATCCTCCAGCCGAACATACTATCTCTCTTTTGTTACAAAGTTATTTTTTTGAGAGTTCGCTTTTTGACCAGGACTGGCTAACAAAGGAGAAGTTGATTCGGTGTTCAGCCCCCCTCCCCGAGGGTTTGGAAAACCTGGTATTGGAAAAGATGCTCCAGACCGCACCTTGCCCGGAGCCCTTGAAGGAAGATACTGTGGAGGATAATGCGGGTGGACGCGGGCCCCCAACGCTGCCCATTCTAACTGAGAGAGCGAGCGTCTCTATGAAGGAAGACGACCTGAAGAGGAAAAGGACTGCGCCCGGGGATTCGGAAGCCGAAGCTTCCAAACGGGAGAAAAAGTCTCCCACAGAGGGTCCTGCCTTGGGGGGCGCTGTTGCCGCACAAAGTCCGCGGGGGGATCAATTCTCCCGCGAGTTGTAAGTGACTCGAAATACTTTAATACTACAGATATGCCATCTTTTTCTTCTGAGAATATAACCACCGCATATATTTTTGCAGTTCAGGCCTTAGCCCCTCTCAAATGAGCTCGTCTTCGGGGGATCTTCTTCCAGAGATGATGGAGAGCGAAACGCCTCCTCCGGACTCCTCCGCTCCAGAAGCGGGCGACCCTGAAGTGTCGTCACGGAGGGCCTCTCCGAGTCCGGTGAGGCCAGAAGATAATCCCATTGACCCCCAAAGCTCCCAGTGTCCGGCTCCCGAAGAGAGCAGACAAAAGAGTCCGACACCATCTAGTGTGCGATCGGATGTTCTGAGGGAGTTGGTGGGGCGAGCGGCCATCTCAGATGAACACCGTGTGCTGATGAATACGGTGATGGAGAGAATATCGTCCGCCGAAAGCGGATTGCATGAAGCTTTTATGAGTCTACTGACAGGCTTTGAGGTACGTAAAAGAATGTATGATAGTCCTACACATACTAGGTGTGCCCTGTGTAGATAGTAGCCCCTGTGACTCTGGTTGTCGTCGGAAACAACGATGAACAGAGGATCATATTCCCAGGTAATAACCATACTGCCTCTATGTGCAGGTGATGGAAGCTCCGGTGGCTAGCCGGACTAGCGAGTTTGCCCATTTAGAACGGCAGTTGGATGCGGCAGACACCGACATCGAGCTTGTTAACAAAAGGCTTGACGAGGCACATGGTAAGTGTCACTATCTGATAAATGCCACAATAGGAAGAGCAGTATGATGCCAGCATCTTTAATATGTTGTGACTGCAGATGGAGCTGCCACTGTTGAAGCCTTGCGGGCAGAACTTGCCCGAGCCAAGGAACACTCGAGGTTGGGTAATGCGGCTGCTCTGAAGGCGGCCGAAGAGTTGCAAGCCGAGAAGGCCACACATGGCGAGAGCCGAGACAAGATGGCCAAGATGGCCAAAGAATTAAAAGCCGCCGCCGACCGTTGCCGGGTTCTTGAAAAGGAAAACTAGGCGAAGGCATTGGACCTTGAGAAGGCTGCTGCGACGAGAAAAGACCACCGCTCTGCTATGAGGGCAAAGAAGGAGGAGCTGCGGGAAGCCGGGGATATTGTAGCTGGGAAATCCTTTATGTTGCACAGGAGGTTCGGAGATCCACGGTATGCCCCTCTGGATCGGCTGTGGAGTTTGGAGGATGTGTATATGGATTTGGTGGTGAGCGCTGCTGATGCGGCCAAGTACTTCCAGGGTCAGACGGACCGTGAAGTAGATCAACTGTTTTGGAGACAATTCCATTCTCCCGAGCGTCCGCTGTCATTGACTGACCAATTAGCCGAATGGGCCGAACTAAATAGGTTGTCCGGACTCTCCATGAGGTCTGTTATGGATCAGTTATGGCCGGAAGGGTCAAAACCGAATAGCTATTTCAGCTTGGTGCAGCAGTTACTAGATGTGGTGCCGCGAATTGATGCGATGAAGAGGTCGGCGTGCATAGAGAGCGCACGGATGGCCTTTGCCCATGTCAAGGCATACTGGGCGGAGATGGATGCTACCAATGTTGCAGCGAGGGATTCGGCCATAGGCCGAAAGGCTGCTGAGCACTACTTTGAAGATGTTCTTGAGGGTGCCCGTTTGGTAGAGGCCCAGTGCTCAAAAAAATATTATGTTTGAGTGATATGTAATCTCATTGTAAGTGAAATGCTTTTATAGAGTTTGATAAGGCTATTTTTATACTTTTGCCTGAAAGTAATATGATGCCTCCTGGGCGGCCGTTTTTGTATATGTGTGTATAACCTGAAAGATTGCAGTCGTCGGCTTCAACCCCCACGCATATAATGCGGAGATGCTAGCAAAAACACGCGTTCACACTTAACCCAACGTCTTGGTCCTATTAAGGAGGTGATAGCGGAGCGAGCGAGGCAACTGGACTATAATGCTTTAACACTTTCACTTAGCCATAGGAGTTTGACAGTGGGGCTACTAGATAGCCCCTGGTGGCTCCGCACTCTCCCGATCTCGGGGTGCGTACATGCCTGGCCGGAAAACGGCCCTTCATTTAGGCGGAGGAACTCTAGCATTCCCATAGGTCATCGAGTGGTTGACCAGTCTCACGCTATATCATGACAGTCAGTTTTTGGCTTTCTCTACCGAGGTGCTCGTCCGAATGAACCAGGGCAGAATTGTAGTAGTTCTCTTGGTGCTACCTTAGCCGGTAAAGCGGAACATAAGTGTCAGTGTCAAAACCGGCGGATCTCGGGTAGGGGGTCCCGAATTGTGCGTCTAGGCCGGATGGTAACAGGAGACAGGGGACACTTTGTTTTACCCAGGTTCGGGCCCTCTCGATGGAGGTAAAACCCTACTCCTGCTTGATTAATATTGATGATATGGGTAGTACAAGAGTAGATCTACCACAAGATCAAGGAGGCTAAACCCTAGAAGCTAGCCTATGGTATGATTGTTGTGTATGGAGTTGATTCTATCGACTAGCTTGGCCTTGGTTTATATAATGCACCAGAGGCCTAGGTTAACAAGAGTCCTAGCCGAATACGCCGGTGGGGAGAAGTCCTTATCTTGATCGCCAAGTCTTTGTGGAATCTTCCTTGTATGCGGCAGCTGTCCGAACTGGCCCATGAGTATACGGCCATGGGGGGCCTCGGCCCAATCTAATAGATCAGGAGACGACGTGGTGAGTACCCCCTAGTCCAGGACACCGTCAGTAGCCCCCTGAACCGGTCTTCAAGTTAGGTACGCTCCTCGATTCTTCCGAACTATTCTTCATCTTCGGTCGTCGGTCTTGAAAACTGGTTCAACAAATCTTCTTGATCTTCGATCTTGAGGATCGCCGAAATGCTTTCGACGAGTTTACACGTCGGGTATCCGAGGAGCCCCTTTAAGTTTCCGGCCTTTATCAATGCCTTGTTTATTTTTATGCCACACCTCGGGTTTGAAGTTGTTCCTGGGAGGCAGGGTCCTCTTGTGTCCGATCTCCAACGCCGGACTGCATTCGAGGTATCTTTTGCAGCCGAGCAGCAACACCAGACCGCTTCCCAGCTCTAGCGCCGGAATGTATCCGAGCTCCAATGCCGGACTATGTATCCGAGCTCCAACGCCGGACTGTATATCCGAGCTCCAACGCCGAAATATATCCGAGCTCCAACGCTAGACTATGTCCAGGCACCAATGCCGGACTATATCCGAGGTGTCATATCACCTTGGTTCAAAAAAGTAGAAGGAGTTTAGTCGAGCTTAATGCCGGAAATGCCCTCTATGGAGCCAGCCACTAGCGCCCGAGCTTTATGCTGGACTGCTTCCGAGGTGGTGCACCACCCCGACTATGGGCCGATTTTTTGTCAATATTTTTTATTGGTGCAATTTATTCTCTGCCAAGATATATAGCCAGTAGCCCTCGAGGTGTGTATCGGTCTAAAACCCGAGATGCACATGAAGGATGACATAAGACCGCTGATCCCAGTAGCTGCTGAGACTCAGGTTGATTTGCAAAATCGGCCTGAGGATCAAGTCCTAGCTCGGCAGAATACTTCGGGACACAAAAGCGGCGTGCTCAGTCCTCAAGACTCAGGTTGGGTGCGGCCGACCAACCTGAGGATGAAAATCTCCTCGGAAACTATATTGCACATAAAATTTTGTGCATTGGACAAGCAATGCAGTAGCCCCCGAGACACTGGTCGGGTGGCAACACCAGATCAGGGGATCGATGTGCCCCTTTAATATTTGTAAATAATAAGCCCGAAGCCCAGTAGCCCCCGAGCCTTAATGCGGGCACGGGTGGCCGAATTAAGGATCAATATCCATAGTAAAATCACAAATTATGTGTAATGACTCTATGTATCCAAGTACTTTATGTCATTAATGCTCGGATGCACTGTCAGGACCCCGACTCAATGCTACATCGATCTAGCATGTAACACCTCATATCACTTTGCGGCCTCACGCACGGTATTCCCACGGGTGTCGCCTTACCTTTGCCCGGGACCGTTTGCGCCTTTTGGCAGACGAATATGATAGTGTCGCTAGCATCCGTATGATAAGGAGCCCGGGCTGACATGGCTAGTCGTAAACCCAAAGTGGCACAGACTTACAGGGACAGGCATCCATGACCCAGCATCGAACGTGTCGGTCATCAGCGAGTGAATCCAGGCTGTAGCACTGGGCTAGCAGGACTCCGGTGAACCGGGCTGTAGCGGGCTAACGGGACTCCGGTATTCATCGCGTGACATTTCCCCGAAGGGACAGACACAGGAACGAAGAAGGACACATGCCGGCCAGCCTAAGTGTTCCGGAGCAGTAGCAAGCTACCATGGCTCGGTGGAAACACTAGGAGACATTTCCCGGTAAGAGAGGCTACTAAAGGTAAACAACTAGATAGTCAGATCCCACACATACCTAGCATTTCAATAACATACACACAATATGCTCGATATGTGCAAATACAACATGGCATCACAACATGACTCTACAACTCAAGTATTTATTCATTAGGCTCCGAGGAGCGAGATATTACAAACATGGGTCTCATGACCCAACAATCAGAGCATACAAGTCAAAGCACAAACGGAAGCTATCATGTCTGAGTACAGACAACTATAAATGAAAAAGGCTGAGAAGCCTGACTATCTACCAGATCCTGCCGAGGGCACAAGATCGTAGCTGAGGTATCAAGCTAAACATCGAAGTCCATGCGGAACTACTAGCGAGACCGAAGTCTCTCTGCAAAAACATAAAATAGGCAAACGTGAGTACAAATGTACCCAGCAAGACTTACATCAGAACTAACTACATATGCATCATTATCAACAGAGGGGATGGTGGAGTTTAACTGCAGCAAGCCAGCTTTGACTCAGTGGCTAACCTAAACTATGATTGCAAGTAACTCTTCAGGTGGCGCACACGAGTCCACATATTCACCATATCAATACACCACTATGGATCCACTCCCGTCTCCCTACGAGAACGCCATCCATAGCACTCACGCTTGTCTTGCGTATTTTAGAGTATCCACTTTCACTTGTCTATGAACTGATATAAGCAACCCAGAAGTCCTTTTCCGCGGACACGGATATTCGAATAGATGATGTTAACCCTGCAGGGGTGTACTTCTTCACACACGCTCTCACCACTTACCGCCGTTTACACGACATGTACTCGGCAACCTTCAAGCGGAAGCCCAACGTGGGTGTCGGCCACGGCCTGCCTAAACACTCAAGTCTCTAGTCCAGGTTTATCGCCTATTCGGGTTCCATCCATGAGGAGATCCGACCGGAGTTTCGCTCACAGCCCCAAACGATGTGAACAGGGTTCCCGAGACACCAAACGGGCGCCCGGTACACCGTGCCACGTGCCTACCGCATCACAGCCCACCCCTACGGTCAGTGCTGCGCACGGCCTCCAGCATACTACAAACACCAGAAACTACTTGCAACTCCTGGACGGAGGACAAGGGTGATTAAGAAGCCGAGAGGGTCCATTGGTTTTGGGCCCAATGCGTGGTAGTAGCTGAATCATGGATCACAAACACAGAACTCAGTTCCTGAGGACGGCTGCAATGAGACAACCCACCATGTACTCCTACATGGCCCCTCACCGCTACCTTTACCAAATCGTATTCACACACTTAGCTCACACACAGTAGGACATGTTCATACACCTCTGATTCATCCCGGATGAATCAGACCTGACACAACTCTAAGCAATAGCAGGCATGACAAACAAACATGAATGAGTAGGCACAACAGGGCTCAAACAACTCCTACTCATGCTAGTGGGTTTCATCTATTTACTCTGGAATGACAGGTCATGCAAAGGACAAAGGGGTTCAGCTACCGCAGCAAGTAACAGTTGAATCGTTGTTGTCTTAATGCAGTAAAAGAGAGCAGGGCGAGAGAGTAGGATTGTATCGGAATGAACAAGGGGGTTTTGCTTGCCTGGCACTTCTGAAGATAACATTGAGTCTTCATCAGTGTCAACGATCACATCGTCGGTACAACGTCTACCGAGGGAGAACAACACCGGCAAACACAGAAGAAACACGATCAATGCAATGCACAATATGATGCATGCTATGACATGGCAATATGAATGTGTTTTGGGCTAATGCATCTAGCAACAAGTTAAATGGGGTTGGTTTGAATACAAGATTCAAATTCAAACTCCATATGTGAGAGTTTAAATGCCATTTATTTGATTTGTGCTAAACAGCAGCTATAAGTTGTTCTAACATGCATGAAAATGGTACAGATGGATTCCTTGAATTTTTCTGATAATTTTTCATATATAAATTATTTAATTTGGAGTTACGGTTGAATTTCTATGATTTATTGAAGTTTAGGGCATTTTCTGAAATTTCCTGGATATTAATAATTCCAGTAATTCATTAATGCGTCAGCCTGACGTCAGTGTGACGTCAGCAGGTCAACAGGGGCTGGTCCGGGTCAAACCTGACGTTCGGGACCCACATGTCAGCTGCACAGTGATTTAACAGAGTTTAATTAACTTAACTAAATTGTTAGCCGGGTTAATTAAACGGTAGGGCCCACCGGTCAGTGGCCCTAGGCCTGGGTTAGCGGGGGTGGTTAGGCCCTAATGACCGGCCACGTCGCATTCACCGACGGTTGGACGATGGCGACGACCCAGAGCGGCGGTGGCTCACCGGAGTTGCGCCAGAGACGACGGATCGACGCACCAAGGGCACCAGGAGGTAGCCCGTGCCCGTGCGCATCTAGGGGAACCAACAGGAGGTGCGGGGGTGGCCGGGGTTCGCTGGAGTGGAGCCCGAGGCGGCGGCCGGAGCTAGGGGGTTCGCGGGACCGGCGCTGCGGTGCACGGGAGGACGAGTGGTTAGGTGCTTTGGGTTCCTAAGGTTGCGGTGAGCATGCCGGTGGGCTCGGGAGCGAGCTGCGGTGGCTGTGGCCACGGCCACGCCATGGCCGGCGGCGAGGAGCAATCGGCTCCGGTGAAAAGGGCGGCTAGAGTACGAGAACGAGCGCGAGGAGGAGGGGGAATGGAAGAGTAGCTCACAGCGGATCTGGTGGAGGCAACGGCGAGGCCGGGGAGGTGCTGGAGCTCGCGAATCCTCGAAAGTTCACCGGCGGCCGAAGGTTGGGGGCGAGCTTGAGGGCGACGCTGCAGGGCTTCCGGAGGGCCGTGGATCGGTGGGGAGGAAGAGGGGGTCGGGGCGGAGCTTCCTGGGGCGTCGGTGAGGCGTGGGGTGGCCGGTGGCGACGGTGGTTCTCGTCGGCGGCGGCGGGCGCGTTCTGTGAGGAGAACAGAGGAGGGGGAGAGTGTTCCGGGGAGAGAGAGGAGAGGGGCACGGGGAGAGTAGGAGAGGGTCGAGGGGGCCGCGTGGCGTCACCGGGGCGTCGAGGAGGAGCCAAGCAGACTGGGAGGGAGGAGGTGGCCGGGGCGCGTGGCCGCGCGCGCCGGGCGCGTGCCCGTCCTCCCGGCAGGGAGGAAGACGACAGGGGAGGGGTGGAGATGGGCTGGGCCGGAGGTGTTGGGCCGTCCAGGTGGGCTTCGGTGAGCGCCAGGTAAGTCCAGGTAAGTTTCTATTCTTTTATTGTTTTTCTGTTTCTGTTTTATACTTTGCCACTGTTTTTTCAAATTAAAACAAATCCAAAACAGTGCCAGATATCCTCTGAATAATTTATGTTGCTAGATGGACTTTTCCAACAGCACATAAAGCATTTCAGAGTTATTTGAAAATATATCCCATATATTATGAATATAATTCCAAATCCAAATACAATAATGATTTAAATTCAGTGCTCAAAATATTCCTCAAAATGTTCATTATTTTTGGTTTGGTGCAAAACCCTTGCCAAAATATAACCAACATTATTTAAGGCCATTTTGGAAACATTGAATGCATTTTCCAGGGTTCTTTGCCCCTCTTTTATTTAAGTTTTTGAGGCTTCCAAAATTCCTCAGTTCAAGTTTCAAAAATTTAAACATGATGCACACATGGAAGCAAACATAGGTCAGGCCAGGACTAGGGATGTGACATCCACATTGTACAAAACTTTGTTGACGAACCATCGGCTTCCACCTCCTTGGCCAGTAGCTGAGGAGTGTTTGTCCTACTTTATAAAGCCTTTATGAGGGCAAAGATTTACGACAAACAAGGCAATCTGGCCACACGGTTTTATAAACAAAGGTACGCAGAAAGATATGTTATATTACTGTTTAACAGAAGAAATGTATTCCAAAGAAAATAGTCCTGCTATCGGTTCCTTTCTTTGGGTTGTCATGCTAAGCATGATCATGGAACCTCAACTCAAATGTAAGAGCAAAATATCGAGGATTTAGTTTGGGAGGCCAGTTAATAGCCCCCGGTAGTGTTCGGCGGCAGTCGAGGTCAAGCCGTAAACACTCCGGCCAATGTTATGAATGGCCCGTCATAGTCATCAGATCGCTGACCAGTTTACGCTTATTGTGACAGTCAGTTTTCAGCTTTTCCACTAAGGTGCTTAACCATGTGAGCTGGAAGCACAATCACAGTGGTTCTCCCTTTGCACGCCTAGCCGAACAAAACGGAATGTAGGAAGCAAGTGCAGGAGCCGGGCAACCCAACTATTGACCGAAGACACAATTCGAAACCGATGCATATATAGCAATATCTGAGAATGTTTTTGCCGAATCCCTAAAGGTGTCCGATGTTGCACTGCAAGACTAATGCTGGAAAAGCACAAATAGTTTAAAAGTGCCAAAAAGCTTGGAAAACCAAGAAACGTCAGTAAAAACATGACGTCCGAACAAGATCAAGTGTTCGGTGCCAATCCGAAAATTGGTATTAGAAAAAGAAGTGCTTCTGTCGTCCTTTAACATGATACATCCTATCTCAAGACTTCGAGCGGGTTAGCCTACGGCTTCAACATCCCATCCTGAGGGCGGAGTACTTCTCATCAGGCCAGTTTAGCAAACTAATCTCTAGCGGCTTTGAGAGAGAAATTAGGCTCCCCGGCTAGTGACCGCACACTCATGTCGAAAAAAGGAGTGATAAATAATAATAATAAAACTTTGCAACGACTAAGAAGAAGAACACTTATTATAAAATGGCTCAAATAAACTTAAGAGCCCCCAAGTGACTTGAGTAAAAGAATGATTCCATGTACCGAAGTACTTATATCATATCTATGTTCAACCGAACTTTAAAGGCGTCTTAACCGACCGTCGGCTTCTCCCTCTTCGGTTAAGGACCGAAAAGTGTTATGTACTCCATCGATCAAGAATATCGGCGGTGTTTCCAATAACCAGGCAATCAGGCCATAAGGCTGTAATAGACAAAGCGCGCTCAGGGAACTTATGCTATATTACTGCGAAGAGTAAGAAGCATCTTCGAAGAAAATAGTACCCCCACCGATACCTTTCTTCGGTGCTCATTCTTATTATGAGACTTGTGCAATAGATTTTTTGTACTCATGAGTTCCGTTGTGTGCTGACCATCATTGAAAACTATAAGAGCGCTAGCTTTCGGCTTCACCCAGTCTGAGGTCTGGCTCGGGCGACCCGATCGTGACAATCGCAGAGGTGCTCCCTTTACTCCCTAGCCGAACAATCGGGAACATAGGAGTAAACACAGGAGCGAGGCAACCCAGCTTGCAAATCGCTTAAGTCAATATGGTGCATATTGTGGCGTAATACACGAACAAGGAATGAAGCCGTACAAGTATAATCATATGCAAGAGGCAAAACTTCATGAAGGAAGCCCCCAAATGAATTGGGTATTTGAATTTATGCGTCACAGACAAAGTTTGGACAAGGAAACTTTTTAGAAGCAACTTTTTTCCAAAAAAGTATAATGCTTGGTCGAACCGAACGCAAGTTAGAAATTAAAGCTTTGAGCATGAAAGCGACTTAGCTGGTTAATGTGTTCGGTATTGATGACGCGGTCTGAGCTTGATGCGGGGCAAGGTTCCATCCCCGAAGCTGGTCCCGAGGTGGCGCAGCGGAGAGCTCGACACGCCGAAGTGGTGACATAGCACGGTCAATGCAGACCGGCAGAGTGACGCTGAAGTCCCCGGATCATTTTCCTGTGCACAAAAAATAGTGCAAACCGGAGATAATAGTAATAATGATAATTAAAAAAATGTTGCATAATAAATAATTTATGCAAACTAAGGAATAGAAGAAATATGGCCTGGCGCCGAAGTCAATGGCGATGCAGGGCGTCGGCATGATGTAGTAAAGGCGTGGCAAAGCCTGAATTCACAGGTCGGTCCGAGCTCTGGATGCGGCGTTCGCCGGACTATGTACGAAAACTGATCGAACCACCACGCGACCGTCGTTAATGCGGTCACCATTTGATAGACCTGGTTTATTTGTTGTAGCAATCCGAGGGAAGGTGATTCCCAAAATTAGGACTCGCTCCGCACACCCATTGCCTGATGGGAGATAAAACGACGACATGGCAATGCTGGTAAAGTTTGACTCGCCAAGGCAAAGCCCTCGGCCCAGCTAACGTGACGAAGCCGGTCGGCTAGTGACACCGAAGTGTCCGGAGTAGGTTGATGAAGAGATGGCGAAGCCCCCTGTCCAGCCGAGATGTCGAAGTCTCGATGTCAGCCGATGAGTCGAAGTAGGTCGGCGTGATGGACACCAGCTTGAAGAAGCAATAGTGCAGCCCTGTCGATGCAGGTCGTGACGTGGTCGATGCCGGCTTGATGAAGCGACCGTGCGGCGATGCCGGTATGCCCGCTCCATGTAATCCGTGGGGCGGCGATGTTGATGATGATTTATCCTTCACGATACCGGACTCTTGTTCGGCTTGCCGAGATGATGATCCGAAGAAGTTGAGCTCGGCTAAAGTGACGACGTGTCTAGCGCAGGTCGGCAGCTGTGGAGTAATATTGCCGGACTGGTTTGACACTAGCATGATGTTGAAAATCATGTTCAAAAGATCTTAAAGTTAGTGTGATGTGTTCGAGAACAAAACACAATACCCCATACAAAACTTCCTTCAAAAGGGATGTCCGAAATCCCGTGCATAAAAAAGATGAACTCGGGTCGGATTCGTTTTCGCGCAGAAAACAGATCCAAAAAGTGATGCACTAATCGGAAGGTTCCCGGAGTTTGGATGGTCGGATCAAGCTGAAATTTTGAGAGGTGGTTGATATAGGAATTCCGCAGCCGATAAACGGTTGGATCTTCCAAAGGACGTCCGAGCTAGAAGCTGGACACCACGCCCTAAACTCATCCAAATTCCCGTCCAGATTTGACAGGGCTCCGGTATATCGTGGATTGCCAGAGATTCCTCCATCGGAACTCGACGAAATTTTCCAGGGTTGTTATAGACTCAATTACACTCAATTTCACCAAAGCGATCGTCAAAGCGATACTCGAAGAGGTGGTGGCGGCAGATACGAGTTTGCTGTCCAAAAAACAGCACGGTCGCTTGAGGGCAATGTTGACGTTGAGCCCCCGAGCTCCATAGATGATTCCTCCGTGATCTTGATAGAGATCGGAGTTGATGTTTGATGAAGGCCCTCATCCTAACATGGTGATCCGAACACGGGGCGCAATTCTTGGTCGAACCAAGGTGACCAGTCGAACTGGTGACGAAGACGCTGAAGTCGCAGTTGATCTGCAGGCGAGCAATCGATCCTTTTGTCGATCACAGAGCGGAACTCTCAATGAAAGCACCAATGTCGGTGTCAAAACCGGCGGATCTCGGGTAGGGGGTCCCGGACTGTGCGTCTAGGCCGGATGGTAACAGGAGACAGGGGACACTTTGTTTTTACCCAGGTTCGGGCCCTCTCGATGAGGGTAAAACCCTACTCCTGCTTGATTAATATTGATGATATGGGTAGTACAAGAGTAGATCTACCAAGAGATCAAGGAGGCTAAACCCTAGAAGCTAGCATATGGTATGATTGTTGTGTATGGAGTTGATTCTATCGACTAGCCTGGCGCTGGTTTTATAATGCACCAGAGGCCTAGGTTAACAAGAGTCCTAGCCGAATACGCCGGTGGGGAGAAGTCCTTGTCTTGATCACCAAGTCTTTGTAGAATCTTCCTTGTATTCGGCAGCTGTCCGAACTGGCCCATGAGTATATAGCCATGAGGGGCCTCGGCCCAATCTAATAGATCGGGAGACGATGTGGTGAGTACCCCCTAGTCCAGGACACTGTCAGTAAGGCACCAAAACACACGAGCCAGGCAAACCCAACATTTGACCAAAGACAATGATTCGGAGCTAATTCATATAGGGCCAAACTCGCGACGCCGAACACTCCCTAGGGTATTCGGTCTTTGTGGTATAAACCGGGCCTAAATAATGGCCTTTGTAAGAAGCCCCTTGTGTCTAGGTACGTGCATTATTCTGGCGTGGCCACATGCCAAGACGTCAGCATCCTTCACAACGGTGGATATGTATCAACAAGAGACAGTAAAAAAGGTTTACGCAGGGTCTTAATCTAAAAAGAATCCTTTGAGCGGGTCCCTGCTGCACGTCTGTGCCTGTGTCTCCATTGTGCCGTATCCTGGACGGGTGTAGCACAATGATCGTCTATAAAAGAGAGGAAGTTAAGTGAGAAAGTTGTCGTGCAAAAAGGTGGTTCTTAAAAAAACCATGTATAATTGGAGATGATAAGAAATTGCCACTTGTCTGTGCGCGTTGAGCCCCTTGTATTGAAAAATAGGGGTATGGTCACTTATTCGGTGTAAATAGCAGCGCCGGACTCGATCGCTGGTCCGGACGCCTTTAATGTTCGGCTGCCAAGGCAGCCTCACTCTCTTCGGCGCGCAGAGAGCACTTGATATCTCCGTGCACTGTAATGATGCCACGTGGAGCGGGCATCTTGAGTGTGAGGGAGGCGTAGCGTGGTATTGCATTAAAGCGAGCAAAAGCTTTGCGTCCAAGCAGTGCTTGATAGCCACTTTGAAACGGAGCGATGTGGAAAGTTAAATGCTCGCGACATAAGTTATCGGGGGAGCCGAATATAACTTGTAATGAGAGGGAGCCCGTACAATGGGCCCCTGGGCCTGGCATTACTTCTTTAAAGGTAGTATTGCTATGGCAAATTTGTGTTGGGTCTAACCCCATCCCGCGGATTGTATCCTGATATATTAGGTTTAGGCTACTACGGCCGTCCATCACGACTCGTGTGAAGTGATATCCGGCAATTACTGGGTCTAATACCAGGGCAGCCCATCCTGCATGTCGGATACTTGCTGAGTAATCGCGATGGTCGAAAGTGATCGTTTGAGACGACCAGTGGCAGGACTTCGCGGTGACAGGCACTTGGGTATATGTTCCAGAGAGTGCCGCGTTGTTTTTTCCTTTGATCACGTGTAACACGTTTACTATTTTGACTTCTGGTGGAAATTTCTTTTTGCTCCGCCGCGTCTTGTTTGGGAGGCTCGTCCTCGTGCTCACTTGGTGTATCCTCCCCTTTGTGTACGGCGTTGAGCTTGCTGGACTGCTTGAAGACCCAACATTCTCTGTGGGTATGATTAGCGGGTTTACCAGGGGTACTATGGATCTGACATACTTGGTCCAGAATTTTGTTGAGGCTGGACAGTTCATCCCTGGTGCCTTTAGGGGGCGGCTTTTGACCTGGCCGAGAGCCTTTGAATCTGACATTTACTACCGTGCCCTTCATGCTGTCTTCTTTAATTCGACGCTTGTTATTGTTTTTGCGCCGTGATTTCCCGTTTCCATCTCTAACTTAAGATGTACTGGGTCGCTGGTGCTACATCTGGCTAGCCAACTGTCCTCACCCGCGCAAAAGCGGGTCATGAGGTTTGTTAATGCGGCCATCGTTCTCGGCTTATTTTGGCCGAGGTGTCTGGAGAGCCATTCGTCACGGACGCTATGCTTGAAAGCTTCCAAGGCTTCGGTGTCCGGACAGTCGACAATCTGGTTCTTTTTAGTAAGAAACCTGTTCCAAACCTTTCGGGCTGACTCTCCGGGCTATTGAGTTATATGACTCAAATCGTCCGCATCTGGAGGTCGGACATAAGTCCCTTGAAAATTTGCCCGAAAGGCGTCTTCGAGCTCTTCCCAACTTCCAATGGAGCTTTCGGGGAGGCCTTTGAGCCAGTGACGAGCTGACCCTTTGAGCTTGAGGGGTAGGTACTTGATGGCGTGGAGATCATCTCCTCGAGCCATATGGATATGAAGGATGTAGTCCTCAATCCAGACCCCAGGGTCTGTTGTTCCGTCGTATGCCTCTATGTTTGCGGGCTTGAATCCCTCTGGAAATTCATGGTCCAGCACCTCATCGGTGAAACATAGGGGGTGTGCGGCACCCTTGTAGCTGGGTGTACCACATTGTTCGAGTGTTTGTTGTGTTGCATTGTATGCTGGGGCGCGCTTGCGTGGTCCATAGATGGATCTTGTTGCGCCGTCCTTTGGGTGCGAGCCCTCGCATGGGTCGCGTATTGTATTGTGAGCGGCGTTGTATGCCGCTCTGCGTTGGTAGAGGGGTTGTCTATCCGACCAGGTGGCTGCTTTGATATTTGGTTGTGGGGGGTCTGAGGCCTCCTCATCGAATTCGGGTAGCAGCTTCCGCTTTGGGTAGCTCTTGGAGGGGCGATTATCGCCATACCTCACTGATGTGTTGAGTATTTTGCTCCATCTAATGTGGAGTGTGTCTTGCGCAGCCTCGAGCCTTTGCTTCTGCTTTTTCAGACTCCTCGCGGTGCCAACAAGCCTTTTACGGGCAGTCCGCTGCTCTGGGTGTCTGTCCGGTGTTATGTCGTCCGGACCATTATCCTTGATAGGATTTGTTTGTTCGGTTTGATTATCCGGATTACCGTTGTCCGACAGCGGTTCGCCCTGCTCCAACGCTGGGTCTGTGTGATCGCTATTTCTGTCGAGGCGGGATTTGGGGCGGCGCCTGCATCGCCGCTTTGACTGCTTTTCGAGGGAACAAGCCTTCCGTGCGTCCTTTCCGCTCCTCGTCGTCATCTTTTGGCGCGTCCACCATGTATACGTCATATGATGAGGTGGCGTTCCAGGGCCCAATAGGCGCTGGTTCTTCCTCGTCTCCTTCATCGGCGTCCATATCGTCGATGTCTTCGGAGTCGAAGTCGAGCATGTCAGTTAAATCGTCGACAGTGGCAACAAAGTGGGTGGTGGGTGGGCTTTGAATTTCTCCATCGTCCGCATCCCAATCTTGCTGACCGTAGTCTGGCCAGTGCTCTCTTGATAAAGAGAGAGACTTCAGTGTCTTTAGAATATCGCCAAAAGGCGAGTGCTGAAAGATGTACGCGGCAGCAAACTCCATGATCGGCGCCCAATCGAATTCGATTGGTAGGGGCGCGGAGGGTTCGGAGTCCGGCTCCTTGGAGTCACGAGTCTCGCGGAGTGCAGGGCTGGTGTTTGGCTCAATCACCATGGGGATCGCAGCCCCCGAGGCGGCATCCAACCGCCCATCCTTGATCGGTGCAGTTGGCTCCGAATTAAGGATCGGAGCCAACGTGGGTGCGGCCTCCAGGGCACTGTTCGGCGGCAGAGCTAAATCATGCTCGTCGAGACAGTGCGGCGTGCTCGGCAGTGGCTCGAATCCATCGAAGATCAAGTCCCCGCGGATGTTAGTCGTGTAGTTTAAACTTCCAAATCTGACCTGACGGCTAGGGGCGTAGCTTTCGATCTGATCTAGATGGCCAAGTGAATCGGCCCGTAGTGCGAAGCCGCCGAAGACGAAGATCTGTCCGGGGAGGAAGGTCTCACCCTAGACTGCATCACCATTGATGATCGTTGGAGCCATCGAGCCTGACGGCGACGACACAGAGGAACTCTCAATGAAAGCACCAATGTCGGTGTCAAAACTGGCGGATCTCGGGTAGGGGGTCCCGAACTGTGCGTCTAGGCCAGATGGTAACAGGAGTCAGGGGACACGAAGTTTTACCCAGGTTCGGGCCCTCTCGATGGAGGTAAAACCCTACATCCTGCTTGATTAATATTGATGGTATGGGTATTACAAGAGTTGATCTACCATGAGATCAGAGAGGCTAAACCCTAGAAGCTGGCCTACGGTATGATTGTTGATGTGTATGTTGTCCTACAGATTAAAACCCTCCGGTTTATATAGACACCGGATAGGGTTAGGGTTACATAGAGTCGGTTACAATGGTAGGAGATCTGAATATCCGTATGGCCAAGCTTGCCTTCCACGCCAAGGAAAGTCCCTTCCGGACACGGGACGAAGTCTTCAATCTTGTATCTTCATAGTCCTGGAGTCCGGCTGAAGGTATAGTCCGGCCATCCGGACACCCCCTAATCCAGGACTCCCTCACCGGGCCTTGGCGGTTGCCGAGAAGCCATGAAACTCCGACAAGCAATACTGCAAGATCCATCGCACCAAACGCCATGATCTCCAGAATTGCCGACAGGTTGAGCTCCTTGCTGAGAAGCAGAGGGCTGAATATGAGAGGTGGGACAAAGAGAAGGGCCAGGACGGTGCTGAGGGGTCCGGCAAGAAGCGTGACGGCCAGGCGGGCCGTCGCGGCAAGGATAAACAGCAGGAGAGGCCCGCCCAGGGCCGTGACAAAAAGCCAGAAGACGATTATCACGAAGAGGACGATGAGTCTGGTGACCAAGAATTTCAGAAAGCTACAGAGGCCATGTGCGTCGATGGCGGCGCCTCGCTGCATACCTCTCACCGCCAGCTTAAACAGTGGGCGCGTGAGATTACAGCGGCAGAGCCATCCTTTGATGCCCAAAGGCTGTTGAAGTGGTCCAGCACACCTATCATTTTTGACACTGAGGATCACCCTGATCGCACCACTGCAGTCGGGTGCTTGCCATTATTGGTTTCACCAACAATACGCAACCTCAAGGTGACAAAGATGCTAGTCGATGGCGGGGCCGGTCTGAACTTAATCTCGCCTACCGTGATCGAGAAGCTGCAGATTCCTGATGGAGACCTCGAAGAGATGGGCACGTTTTAGGGGGTCAACCCGGGAAGAAGTCAACTGAAGGGGAAGGTCATGCTGCCCGTGACTTTTGGAAGTGATCTAAACTACAGGACAGAAAGGATCGTGTTCGATGTTGCCAAGATCCCCTTGCCTTACAACGGGATCCTTGGCCGGCCAGCGCTGGCCAAGTTCATGGCGGCGTCACACTACGCCTACAACACCCTGAAGATGCCAGGACCTGTGACGATCATCACCATCCCCTCCGATAAGAAAGATGCGCTGATTTGCGCTGACCAACTCTACCAACAAGTAGTTGCAGTAGCTGCCGCCACTAGGGCACTTGCTCCTGCCACTGGAGCCCCGAGAGGGAAGAAGAACAAGAAGATCGGTGAGACCTCAGGCACCCACTCCGGCAAGCGCACCTCTTCGGAGTGTAGTGCTCCCGTCGAGGACGTGCCAGAGAGCTCCACCGGCAGAAACAAGAAGTCCAGGGCCACACCGCCGGGAACCAAGAAGGTTTCTGTCAAGGAGGACGGCACGAGAGGGGCTTTCACCATAAGCTCCGCCCTTGACGACAAATAGGAAGATGCGCTCGTCACCTTCCTGTGGGTGAATGTCTATGTGTTTGCATGGCAAGCATCCGACATCCCCGGCATTCCCAGGGAGGTGATTGAGCACCACCTTGCTGTCTGTCCTCATGCGTGACCCATCAAGCAGAAGGTCAGGAAGCAAGCTTTAGAACGACAAGAGTTCATCACAGAGGAGATCCAGAAACTGTGAGCAGCGGGTTTGGTAAGAGGAGTGCTCCATCCAACGTGGTTGGCCAATCTAGTGGTAGTGCACAAGGCAAATGGGAAGTGGAGGCTGTGTATTGATTACACAGATATCAATAAGGCTTGTCCCAAAGACCCCTTCCCGTTGCCGCGCATCGACCAGATTGTTGACTCCACGGCTGGGTGTGATCTGTTGTCATTCCTTGATGCCTACTCTAGCTACCACCAGATCTTCATGACAAGAGAAGACGAAGAGAAGACAACATTCATCAACCCATGTGGTACGTATTGTTTTGTACGGATGCCTTTTGAAGGAAATATGCCCTAGAGGCAATAATAAAGTTATTATTTTTTCCTTATATCATGATAAATGTTTATTATTCATGCTAGAATTGTATTAACCGGAAACATAATACATGTGTGAATACGTAGACAAACAGAGTGTCACTAGTATGCCTCTACTTGACTAGCTCGTTAATCAAAGATGGTTATGTTTCCTAACCATAGACAAAGGAGTTGTTATTTGATTAACGGGATCACATCATTAGTTGAATGATCTGATTGACATGACCCATTCCATTAGCTTAGCACCCGATCGTTTAGTATGTTGCTATTGCTTTCTTCATGACTTATACATGTTCCTATGACTATGAGATTATGCAACTCCCGTTTGCCGGAGGAACACTTTGGGTGCTACCAAACGTCACAACGTAACTGGGTGATTATAAAGGAGCATTACAGGTGTCTCCAAAGGTAGATGTTGGGTTGGCGTATTTCGAGATTAGGATTTGTCACTCCGATTGTCGGAGAGGTATCTCTGGGCCCTCTCGGTAATGCACATCACATAAGCCTTGCAAGCATTGCAACTAATGAGTTAGTTGCGAGATGATGTATTACAGAATGAGTAAAGAGACTTGCCGGTAACGAGATTGAACTAGGTATTGGATACCGACGATCGAATCTCGGGCAAGTAACATACCGATGACAAAGGGAACAACGTATGTTGTTATGCGGTCTGACCGATAAAGATCTTCGTAGAATATGTAGGAGCCAATATGGGCATCCAGGTCCCGCTATTGGTTATTGACCGGAGACGTGTCTCGGTCATGTCTACATTGTTCTCGAACCCGTAGGGTCTGCACGCTTAAGGTTACGATGACAGTTATATTATGAGTTTATGCATTTTGATGTACCGAAGGTTGTTCGGAGTCCCGGATGTGATCACGGACATGACGAGGAGTCTCGAAATGGTCGAGACGTAAATATTGATATATTGGAAGCCTATGTTTGGATATCGGAAGTGTTCCGGGTGAAATCGGGATTTTACCGGAGTACCGGGAGGTTACTGGAACCCCCCGGGAACCATATGGGCCTAGATGGGCTTTAGTGGAAAGGATAAAGGGGCAGCCCAAGGTGGCCGCGTGCCTCCCCCCTCCCCCTAGTCCTATTAGGACTAGGAGAGGTGGCCGGCCCCCCTTCTCTCTCTTTCCCCCTCGGGGAATCCTAGTCCAACTAGGATTGGGGGGGGGAGTCCTACTCCCAGAAGGAGAAGGACTCCTCCTGCGCCCTCCTCCTGGCCGGCGCCCCCTCCCCCTTGGCTCCTTTATATACTGAGGTAGAGGAACCCCAGAAACACACAAGTTGATCCACGTGATCTATTCCTTAGCCGTGTGCGGTGCCCCCAGCCACCATAGTCCTCGATAATACTGTAGCGGAGTTTAGGCGAAGCCCTGCTGCTGTAGTGCATCAAGATCATCACCACGCCGTCGTGCTGACGGAACTCTTCCCCGTCACTTTGCGGGATCGGAGTCCGGGGATCGTCATCGAGCTAAACGTGTGCTCGAACTCGGAGGTGCCGTAGTTTCGGTGCTTGATCAGTTGGATCTTGAAGACGTACGATTACTTCCTCTACCTTGTGTCAACGCTTCCGCAGTCGGTCTGCGTGGGTACGTAGACAGCACTCTCCCCTCTCGTTGCTATGCATCACATGATCTTGCGTGAGCATAGGAATTTTTTTGAAATTACTACGAAACCCAACAGTGGCATCCGAACCTAGGTTATTTATGTTGATGTTATATGCACGAGTAGAACACAAGTGAGTTGTGGGAGATATACGTCATACTGCCTACCGGCATGTCATACTTTGGTTCAGCGGCATTGCTGGACGAGACGACCCGGACCAACATTACGCGTACACTTACGCGAGACCGGTTCCCCCGACGTGCTTTGCACATAGGTGGCTTGCGGGCGACTGTCTCTCCAACTTTAGTTGAACCAAGTATGGCTACGCCCGGTCCTTGTGAAGGTTAAAACGGAGTCTATTTGACAAACTATCGTTGTGGTTTTGATGCGTAGGTGAGATTGGTTCTTGCTTAAGCCCGTAGCAGCCACGTAAAACTTGCAACAACAAAGTAGAGGACGTCTAACTTGTTTTTGCAGGGCATGTTGTGATGTGATATGGTCAAGACATGATGCTGAATTTTATTGTATGAGATGATCATGCTTTGTAACCGAGTTATCGGCAACTGGCAGGAGCCATATGGTTGTCGCTTTATTGTATGCAATGCAATCGCGATGTAATGCTTTACTTTATTACTAAGCGGTAGTGATAGTCGTAGAAGCATAAGCTTGGCGAGACGACAACGATGCTACGATGGAGATCAAGGTGTCACGCCGGTGACGATGGTGATCACGACGGTGCTTCAGAGATGGAGATCACAAGCACAAGATGATGATGGCCATATCATATCACTTATATTGATTGCATGTGATGTTTATCCTTTTATGCATCTTATCTTGCTTTGATTGACGGTAGCATTATAAGATGATCTCTCACTAAATTATCAAGAAGTGTTCTCCCTGATTATGCACCGTTGCGAAAGTTCTTCGTGCTGAGACACCACGTGATGATCGGGTGTGATAGGTTCTACGTTCAAATACAACAGGTGCAAAACAGTTGCACACGCGGAATACTCAGGTTATACTTGACGAGCCAAGCATATACAGATATGGCCTCGGAACACGGAGACCGAAAGGTCGAGCGTGAATCATATAGTAGATATGATCAACATAATGATGTTCACCAATGAAACTACTCCATCTCACGTGATGATCGGACATGGTTTAGTTGATTTGGATCACGTAATCACTTAGAGGATTAGAGGGATGTCTATCTAAGTGGGAGTTCTTAAGTAATATGATTAATTGAACTTAAATTTATCATGAACTTAGTCCTGGTAGTATTTTGCAAATTATGTTGTAGATCAATAGCTTGCGTTTCATATGTTTATTTTGATATGTTCCTAGAGAAAAATTGTGTTGAAAGATGTTAGTAGCAATGATGCGGATTGGATCCGTGATCTGAGGTTTATCCTCATTGCTGCACAGAAGAATTATGTCCTTGATGCACCGCTAGGTGACGGACCTATTGCAGGAGCAGATGCAGACGTTATGAACGTTTGGCTAGCTCAATATGATGACTACTTGATAGTTTAGTGCACCATGCTTAACGACTTAGAATCGGGACTGCAAAGACGTTTTGAACGTCATGGAGCATATGAGATGTTCCAGGAGTTGAAGTTAATATTTCAAGCAAATACCCGAGTTGAGAGATATGAAATCTCCAACAAGTTCTATCGCTAGAAGATGGAGGAGAATCACTCAATTAGTGAGCATGTGCTCAGATTGTCTGAGTACTACAATCGCTTGAATCAAGTGGGAGTTAATCTTCCAGATAAGATAGTGATTGACAGAATTCTCTAGTCACCATCACCAAGTTAGTAGAAACTTCGTGATGAACTATTATATGCAAGGGATAACGGAAACGATTCCCAAGCTCTTCGTAATGCGGAAATTGACGAAGGTAGAAATAGAGAAAAACATCAAGTGTTGATGGTAGACAAGACCACTAGTTTCAAGAAAAGGGCAGAGGGAGGAAAAGGAACTTCAAGAAGAACGGCAAGCAAGTTGCTGCTCAAGTGAAGAATCCCAAGTCTGGTCCTAAGCCTGAGACTAAGTGTTTCTACTGCAAAGGGACTGGTCACTGGAAGCGGAACTACCCCAAGTGATTGGCAGACAAGAAGGATGGCAAAGTGAACATAAGTATATTTGATATACATGTTATTGATGTGTACTTTACTAGTGTTTATAGCAAACCCCTCAGTATTTGATACTAGTTCAGTTGCTAAGATTAGTAACTCGAAACGGGAGTTGCAGAATAAACAGAGACTAGTTAAGGGTGAAGTGACGATGTGTGTTGGAAGTGGTTCCAAGATTGATATGATCATCATCGCACACTCCCTATACTTTCGGGATTAGTGTTGAACCTGAATAAGTGTTATTTGGTGTTTGCGTTAAGCATGAATATGATTTGATCATATTTATTGTAATACGGTTATTCATTTAAGTAAGAGAATAAATTGTTGTTCTGTTTACATGAATAAAACCTTATATGGTTACACACCCAATGAAAATAGTTCGTTGGATCTCGATCGTAGTGATACACATAATCATAATATTGAAACCAAAAGATGCAAAGTTAATAATGATAGTGCAACTTATTTGTAGCACTGCCGTTTAGGTCATATTGGTGTAAAGTGCATGAAGAAAATCCATGCTGATGGGCTTTTGGAATCACTTGATTATGAATCAGTTGATGCTTGCGAACCATGCCTCATGGGCAAGATGACTAAGACTCTGTTCTTCGGAACAATGGAGCGAGCAACAGATTTGTTGGAAATCATACATACTGATGTATGTGGTCCGATGAAGATTGAGGCTCGCGACAAGTATCATTATTTTCTGATCTTCACAGATGATTTGAGCAGATATGAGTATAGCTACTTGATGAAACATAAGTCTGAAACATTTGAAAAAGTTCAAAGAATTTCAGAGTGAAGTGAAAAATCATCGTAACAAGAAAATAAAGTTTCTAAGATCTGATCGTAGAGAAGAGTATTTGAGTTACGAGTTTGGCCTTCAGTTAAAAACAATGTGAAATAGTTTCACTACTCATGCCACCTGGAACACCACAATGTAATGGTGTGTCCGAACGTCATAACCGTACTTTATTGGATATAGTGCAATCTATGATGTATCTTACCGATCTACCACTATCGTTTTGGGGTTATGCATTAGAGACAGCTGCATTCACGTTAAATAGGGCACCATCAAAATCCGTTGAGATGACGCCTTATGAACTGTGGTTTGGCAAGAAACCAAAGTTGTCGTTTCTTAAAGTTTAGGGTTGTGATGCTTATGTGAGAAAGTTTCAACCTGATAAGCTCAAACCCAAATCGGAGAAATGTGTCTTCATAGGATATCCAAAGGAAACTATTGGATACACCTTCTATCACAGATCCGAAGGCAAGACTTTTGTTGCTAAATTCGGAAACTTTCTAGAGAAGGAGTTTATCTCGAAAGAAGTGAGTGGGAGGAAAGTAGAAAACTTGATAAGGTAATTGTACCTTCTCCCTTATTGGAAAGTAGTTCATCACAGAAATTCTGTTCTTGTGACTACTACACCAATTAGTGAGGAAGCTAATGATGATGATCGTGTAACTTCAGATCAAGTTACTACTGAATCTCATAGGCAAACCAGAGTGAAATCCGCACCAGAGTGGTATGGCAATCCTGTTCTGGAAGTCATGTTACTAGACCATGACGAACTTGCGAACTATGAGGAAGCGATGATGAGCCCAGATTCCCCGAAATGGTTTGAGGCCATAAAATCTGAGATGGGATCCATGTATGAGAACAAAGTATGGACTTTGGTTGACTTGCCCGATGATCGGCAAGCTATAGAAAATAAATGGATCTTCAAGAGGAAGATGGACGCTGATAGTAGTGTAACTATCTAACAAAGCTAGAATTGTCGCAAAAAGGTTTTCGACAAGTTCAAGGTGTTGACTATGATGAGAGTTTCTCACTCGTATCTATGCTTGAGTCTGTCCGAATCATGTTAGTAATTGCCGCATTTTATGAAATCTGGCAAATAGATAAACAAAACTGCATTCCTTAATGGATTTATTAAAGAAGAGTTGTATATGATGCAACCAGAAGGTTTTGTCAATCCGAAAGGTGCTAACAAATTGTGCAAGCTCCAGCGATCCATCTGTGGACTGGTGCAGACATCTCAGAGTTGGAATATACGCTTTGATGAGTTGATCAAAGCATATAGTTTTATACAGACTTGCGGTGAAGCCTGTATTTACAAGAAAGTGAGTGGGAGCACTACAACATTTCTGATAAGTATAAGTGAATGACATATTGTTGATCGGAAATAATGTAGAATTATTCTGTAAAGCATAAAGGAGTGTTTGAAAGGAGTTTTTCAAAGAAAGACTTCGATGAAGCTGCTTACATATTGAGCTTCAAGATCTATAAAGATAGATCAAGATGCTTGATAAGTTTTTTCAATGAGTACATACCTTGACAAGATTTTGAAGTAGTTCAAAATGGAGCAGTCAAAGAAAGAGTTCTTGCATGTATTACAAGGTGTGAAGTTGAGTAAGACTCAAAGCCTGACCACGGCAGAAGATAGAAAGAGAATAAAAATTCATTCCCTATGCCTTGGCCACAGGTTCTATAAAGTATGCCATGCTGTGTACCAGATCTATTGTATACCCTACACTGTGTTAAGCAAGGGAGTACAATAGTGATCTAAGAGTAGATCACTGGACAGTGGTCAAAATTATCCTTAGTGGAAGAAGGAAATATTTCTCAATTATGGAGGTGACAAAAAGGTTCATCGTAAAAGGTTACGTCGATGCAAGTTTTGACACAGATCTGGATGACTCTAAGTCTCGATCTAGATACATATTGAAAGTGGGAGTAATAAGCTAGAGTAGCTCCGTGTAGAGCATTGTTGATATAGAAATTCGCAAAATACTTACGGATCTGAATGTGACAGACCCGTTGACTAAAATTATCTCACAAGCAAAACATGATCACACCTTAGTACTCTTTGGGTGTTAATCACATAGCGATGTGAACTAGATTACTGACTCTAGTAAACCCTTTGGGTGTTGATCACATATCGATGTGAACTATGGGTGTTAATCACATGGTGATGTGAACTATTGCTGTTAAATCACATGGCGATGTGAACTAGATTATTGACTCTAGTGCAAGTGGGAGACTGAAGGAAATATGCCCTAGAGGCAATAATAAAGTTATTATTTTTTCCTTATATCATGATAAATGTTTATTATTCATGCTAGAATTGTATTAACCGGAAACATAATACATGTGTGAATAGGTAGACAAACAGAGTGTCACTAGTATGCCTCTACTTGACTAGCTCGTTAATCAAAGATGGTTATGTTTCCTAACCATAGACAAAGGAGTTGTTATTTGATTAACGGGATCACATCATTAGTTGAATGATCTGATTGACATGACCCATTCCATTAGCTTAGCACCCGATCGTTTAGTATGTTGCTATTGCTTTCTTCATGACTTATACATGTTCCTATGACTATGAGATTATGCAACTCCCGTTTGCCGGAGGAACACTTTGGGTGCTACCAAACGTCACAACGTAACTGGGTGATTATAAAGGAGCATTACAGGTGTCTCCAAAGGTAGATGTTGGGTTGGCGTATTTCGAGATTAGGATTTGTCACTCCGATTGTCGGAGAGGTATCTCTGGGCCCTCTCGGTAATGCACATCACATAAGCCTTGCAAGCATTGCAACTAATGAGTTAGTTGCGAGATGATGTATTACAGAACGAGTAAAGAGACTTGCCGGTAACGAGATTGAACTAGGTATTGGATACCGACGATCGAATCTCGGGCAAGTAACATACCGATGACAAAGGGAACAATGTATGTTGTTATGCGGTCTGACCGATAAAGTTCTTTGTAGAATATGTAGGAGCCAATATGGGCATCCAGGTCCCGCTATTGGTTATTAACCGAAGACGTGTCTCAGCCATGTCTACATTGTTCTTGAACCCGTAGGGTCCGCACGCTTAAGGTTACGATGACAGTTATATTATGAGTTTATGCATTTTGATGTACCGAAGGTTGTTCGGAGTCCCGGATGTGATCACGGACATGACGAGGAGTCTCGAAATGGTCGAGACGTAAAGATTGATATATTGGAAGCCTATGTTTGGATATCGGAAGTGTTCCGGGTGAAATCGGGATTTTGCCAGAGTACTAGGAGGTTACCGGAACCCCCCGGGAACCATATGGGCCTAGATGGGCTTTAGTGGAAAGGAGAAAGGGTCAGCCCAAGGTGGCCGCGCGCCTCCCCCTCCCCCTAGTCCTATTAGGACTAGGAGAGGTGGCCGGCCCCCCTTCTCTCTCTTTCCCCCTCAGGGAATCCTAGTCCAACTAGGATTGGGGGGGGGGAGTCCTACTCCCGGAAGGAGAAGGACTCCTCCTGCGCCCTCCTCCTGGCCGGCGCCCCCCTCCCCCTTGGCTCCTTTATATACTGAGGAAGAGGCACCCCAGAAACACACAAGTTGATCCACGTGGTCTATTCCTTATCCATGTGCGGTGCCCCCAACCACCATAGTCCTCGATAATACTGTAGCGGAGTTTAGGCGAAGCCCTGCTGCTGTAGTGCATCAAGATCGTCACCACGCCATCGTGCTGACGGAACTCTTCCCCGTCACTTTGCTGGACCGGAGTCCGGGGATCGTCATCGAGCTGAACGTGTGCTCGAACTCGGAGGTGCCGTAGTTTCGGTGCTTGATCGGTTGGATCGTGAAGACGTACGATTACTTCCTTTACATTGTGTCAACGCTTCCGCAGTCGGTCTGCGTGGGTACGTAGACAACACTTTCCCCTCTCGTTGCTATGCATCACATGATCTTGCGTGAGCGTAGGAAATTTTTTGAAATTACTACGAAACCCAACACCTTTCGGGTTGAAGAGTGCTGGCTCAACGTTTGCAATGGCAGTCCAGATCGGTTTTGAACCCCAGCTCCATAGAAATGTGGAGGCTTATATGGATGATATAGTGGTCAAAACCAAGAACAGAGCAACCCTCATACCGGATCTACAAGAGACGTTTGCAAACCTATGCAAGATCAATCTCAAGCTAAATCCTGAGAAGTGCGTCTTTGGCGTCCCATCCGGCAAGCTTCTTGAGTTCTTTGTGTCACAGCGTGGGATAGAGGCCAATCCGGACAAGATCAAGGCTATAGAATATATTGAAGCACCCAAATGGGTCAAGGATGTGCGTCGGCTTGCTGGCTGCGTTGCTGCCATGAGCAGATTCATTTGCAAGTCTACCGAGCGTGCCCTTCCCTTTTTCAAGATTTTGAAAAAGGCGGGCCCAATGGAGTGGACACCAGAAGCCGAAGCAGCATTGCAAGATTTGAAGAAGTATCTCTCCTCCACGCTAGTGCTAGTTGCGCCCAGGCCACAGGAACCGTTGCTGCTATACCTGGAGGCGATGAACCAGTTGGTCAGCGCCGCGCTAGTGGCGCAGAGAGAAATTGGCGACGAGGTGATAGCAGCGACAGAGCCTGATGCCATTGGTACAGGGACGACACAGCCGGTTGGAGTGCCGCCAAGGAAGAAAATGATGCAGCACCCGGTCTACTTTGTTAGCTCCCTCTTGCAGGGGGCTAGATCAAGGTACTTCGGTGTGCAGAAATTGCTCTTTGGCCTTCTTATGGCCTCGAGGAAGCTGCATCACTACTTCCAGGCACACGAGATCACTGTCGTCACTCGCCTCCCTCTGCAACGGATATTGCACAATCCAGATGCAACGGGGAGAATTGTAGAGTGGGCACTGGAGCTGTCCAACTTTGGCCTCAAGTTTGAAAGTACCTCGACGATTCAAAGCCGAGTCCTGGTGGAGTTCGTTGCAGAATGGACCGCGACGCCTGATGAAGAAGCCTGGGAGACTGCTCTCCCCGGCAAGGAGGCAAGTTGCGACTGGATCATGTACTTTGACGGAGCTTTCTCCTTACAGGGCGCCGGGGCTGGCGTACTGCTTGTCGCGCCCACCGGAGAGCACGTCAAGTACGTGGTCCAGATGCACTTCCCCAGGGAGGTATCAACGAACAATACTGCTGAATATGAGGGGCTGCTTGCTGGTCTTAGGATCGCGGTAGACCTCAGAATCAAGAAACTCATTGTCAGGGGCGACTTGCAACTTGTCGTCAAACAAGTCAACAAAGATTACCAGAGCCCATTGATGAAGGCCTACGTTTTGATGGTATACAGGCGGAGTACATTCCCCGAGCAGAGAACGACATCGCCGATTACCTGTCAAAGCGCGCTGCCCTCAAGCTATCCGGGGAACCAGGTACCTTTGTGCTTCAGCTAACTCAGCCATCCGTTGACCCATCAATAGAGCAAAACAAGAGGAGGAAATCAGGGCCCGACAAGTACTTTCCCGCCGAGCTCCCCGGAGCCGCTGGCAAGGATGTTGCCGGAGACACTGATCCTGCCACGGGATGGCTAGCTCCGGCGGAGCGTCAAGCTCTTGCCGTCAAGACAGCCACTCCTATAGTGGAGGAAATGCCTTTAGTCCTCGCCGTCGAGCCCCAGGCTCCAGCGTGGGCACATCATACCATCCGATTCCTCCAAACTGGGGAACTTCCTGAGGAGCAGGAAGAAGCGGAAAAAGTAGCCCGTCGGTCTGCTATGTACCAGTTCGTCGATGACGTCCTGTATAGAAAGAGACAGAACGACGTGAAATTGAAGTGTATCCCTTGAGAGGAAGGACTGGGGCTGTTGGCAGAGATACATGGAGGCATATGTGGAGCCCACATAGGGTCAAGGGCCCTTGCCGGCAAGGCTTCTTCTGGCCCACTGCCCTCCAGGATGCGACAACACTAGTCACCAGGTGTGAAGCATGTCAGTTCCATTCAAAGAAACTTCATCATCCGGCTCAAGTCCTTCAAACCATTCCTCTCTCCTGGCCCTTCTCGGTCTGGGGGCTCGACATACTGGGCCCTTTCCCCCGCGCTGTTGGGGGCTTTGAGTACTTGTACGTCACAATCAACAAGTTCACAAAGTGGCCAGAGGTGGAGGCAGTGAGGAAGGTCACAGCTCAGTCAGCCGTCAAATTCTTCAAGGGACTAGTGTGCCATTTTGGTGTACCCAACAGGGTCATCACCGACAACGGCACGCAGTTCACAAGCCGCACCTTCATGCAATATACCCAAGACCTCGGCAACAAAGGCTGTTTCGCTTCCGTTGCTCACCCGCAAAGCAATGGTCAAGCTGAGAGAGCAAACGCCGAAGTACTGCGAGGCTTAAGGACAAAGACCTTTGACAGGCTGCGCAAGAGTGGAAGGCGCTGGACTGATGAGTTGCCGACGGTTCTTTGGTCAATCAGAACAACGCTAAATCGAGCCACCGGCCAGACACCCTTTGCCCTAGTATACGGGGCAGAAGCAGTTCTCCCCACTGAACTCATATACGGCTCACCTCGAGTGCTCGCTTATGATGAGCTTGAGCAAGAGCAACTGCGGCAAGATGACGCAACGCTCCTTGAGGAAGATCGTCTTCGGGCAGTTGTGAGAACAGCATGCTACCAGCAAGCCTTGCGCCGCTACCATAGCCGCAAGGTCAGTGCCCGAAGCTTTGAGGAAGGCGACCTTGTTCTTCGGCGCGTTCAATCGGCCAAGAATACCAACAAGTTGACGCCAAAGTGGGAGGGCCCTTATCGGGTAATACGAGTCACCAGGCCTGGCGCAGTCTGTCTGGAGACCGAAGATGCCGTTCCAGTGAGCAACTCCTGGAACATTGAGCATCTTCGCAAGTTTTACCCATAAGGCGCGGCTTGCCGGGCCCCACGACAAGCCACCTTTTGTACAAGCCTTGCCGGCAAGGCATGTAACCCTTTGTATAAAGCCAGGCGCAGACCCTGAGCATAAATAAATGAAGCGCTGGCGCCCTAAGTTATAGCATGCATGCTAGGTCGAGTCTCGTCCTTGGTTAGGGTTGATAGTGCTTAGCGGTGGCTAACCCCTAGCTTAGAGGTCGAGTTTGCATATCTTTGTCTTTCTTTTGTCTTATTTGGTTAGCAGGACACAGAGATATCCTTGCCAAACCACTTGGGGAGAAAAAAAGGAACAGACCAGCATCTAGGCCCCGGCAAGCCAGTATTGCCGGGGGCTGCAAGAGCAAAGATTCACCCACGGCAAACCAGGGTTGCCGGGGGCTGCAGATTCAGATAAGTTTTTCATCCCTTATCATGCATTTCCTTACGGACTGAGGTATGTGAAACCTCGTTTTATCCTCAAACTACCATGCTCCCCTAACTCTAGGCCCTAGGGGCCGTTCCTGGGACTGAGTTTGGTCATAGTCGCGGTAACAAAAGGATAGAACAAGGAGCCTAAACCCACTTCATCCCGGCCTCCGCCAAAGGCGGGAGGAAGATCGAGCGAAGTGGGGAGATGGCGAGGCCTGTTGCCGGGCAAGAAAATGTTTATCCTAAAGATATCAAGGATTTATTCCTTGTTATGGGTTTCACCCACAAACAAATGACCCGGCAAACATCCCTTTTTCATTAAAAACATCCCACTCAGGTATAGTCCATAGGGAATGAAAAACATGAACAAAGGGATTACAAGTTTTAAATTCAACAAAGGCCTAAAGGCTTACAAACTAAAAAGAGATAAGGTGCCCGTAATCCCTTTCTTGTCCCTCTCCTCACGAGGCAGGTCAAGGAGGCGAGAAGGGCAAAAGGAGCGCCTAGGCGAGCTACGGGTGGCAGAAGACACTGAGAGAACATCTCGGTGGCCGTCCAAAGGCTGGATGGTGATGGCAGTGCTGGAAGCAGAGCTCGAAGACGAGGCGGCAGGACGTCAGTACGCGTTGAAGGCGTCGGTGCCCGCATACTCTGACTTGACGGCCTTGCCGCCCGCCCTCCTCGTCTTCCGCAGCCTCCCAACGCCAGCCGCCCAAGGAGACGACCCCAAGAAGTTCAAGGAGCCGACGACACGGATGATGGGGTCGCCGGTGCTAGACGGAGCGGCACCCGACACCTAGTCGGACCCGTCATCCTGCCGCCTACCGCCCTCGTCATCGCTGCCGCTGTCCTCCTCGTCACTCTCGCTCGAGGAGGAATCTTCACTATCAGAAGAGCTCTCCACACAGCACCTTGGACGAGTCCCAAAGTGCCCGAAGACCTTGACGGAGAGAAGGCCACCCTCCATCATCTTAAAATGAAGAGTGAGCCCCTCCGTCAAGCTGTGGATATGAGCAAACGTCTTCCATCCCTGACGAAGATACATCACGTGAGGAGCAGGGAAGTCGACACGGACCCACGTGCGACTGATCCCGCAGCCCCTCATGTGCAGCCGCAATGAATCCGGCGGATCCAGCTCCATCTCCCGCGCAAATGGAGCCGAGAGACGAAGGCGACGGCGCGGTGGCCGGCGCAGCCTGACGAAGAACTCACAAGGGTCATCCCCAACATGGCCCTCCATTGGAGGAGGAGCTGCTGGCGGGGGCGAGGCCGATGCGCCACCCCGTCCTCCTCTTCCCCGAGCGCCCCGGCCTCGCCCACGGCCTCGCCCCCTCCCCCTTCCCCTCGCGGCCGGCTCTGCCACCGCAGGCGCATGAGGAGGAGGGACGCATTGTCGGGCGGCGACCCTTGCCGCCACCATTGAAGGACCGGGATTTCCTCTCTCCATGGCGAATGGAAGAGAGGAGCAGAAGCTGAAGGAAGAAGAAGATGGAAGAATGCGGGGCGCCATCCCCCCTCCCGCTCTTTATAAAGGAACGGGGTTGGGGCTCGGCCGCCCCGCTCGGCCAATCAAGACACGGAAGGCGCAGGGAGCCAGGACCGACCCGCTGCCCCAACCAGCGACGACCCGTTTTCCCGCCTCCACTGTTTGCCACCCAAACGCATGGGAGACACGTGGCGGACGTACAGAACCAAGGGGATGGCTGAGGCGACCTCTCCCCACCTCGTGATCATGGGGAGTGGATGCCTTAAAAACCGCGCCTCGGCCCCATTCAGTAAATGGGCCGCGCCCCCACGCCTCCCTCCATTTATGGGGAAAGCGCGAACTGCCCCTTCACTATGACGTGACGCATGCGTGCAGAAACCAACCTCACGCATGCCGCCCACGTCACGCGCACCTCCCCACGCTGCGCCACGCGCGCTAATCGTGGGAGGCGCATCGCGCGAAGAATCTTACCGCGGTAAAAACCGTCCCGCCTGCCCGCGCACCATTCTAGGCCTAGCCCATCAACATGTTGCGCTTATGTGTGGCCCAGGCCCGGGGGCTCCTGTCGGTGTACAAAAAGAGGGATACACTTTTTGTACCCTATAACTATGCACGGGCAGTCAGAGCCGTGCCCACGACCACACCAAGCGAGGCAAGGGAGGTGAGCCAGGGTAAGACCGAAGCTCGAGGGAACTGGAGCAACGCCAAGGCCAGGACCACGAAGAGCCAAGGGACGAGGCGGGCTCCCCCGGCAATATCCTTGTCGGGACCGGCTTTAGCAGCCCCGGTAAGACGCTTGCCGCGGCAACTCGCCCCACACCTACGGAGCAAATCACCCTTGAGTCCACTGCCCCCATGGGGCAAGGATTCGGTTGACATCCCCATGGTGGCATGCATATCTTTGTGAAGACATTCAAGATTAGATACGCACTAACAAGATGACGACCCTCGGCGGGATCCCAGCCGAGGAAGACCAGAAGACCCCCGATAAGCGCCTTGCCAGGGATGACAACAGGCGCCTCGGCAAGACCCTTGCCGGGGCCCCAGCAAGGCCCTTGCCGAGGACATCCGCAGGGCCACCATCAGGCCCACGCGAACTAAACCTCCACCGCCGTACGCATGCAGCTGCCAACCCAACCAGCTGGGCAGGCACCTATGTAGCGGCATGCAGATCTTCGTGAAGACCCACCACTGCGCCACCTCATCTTCCTTCCTACCTACGTGGCACCACGGGCATCACTGGCCAGGGCGCGTGTCGACACGAGGAGGAGCGGCGACGGACAGGACGGGCTTCTCCTCCGTCCCCGATAAAGCAAGGACACCTAAGCAAGGCGCATTAAATGCGTCTTGTCATGTAATGCGAGGGATAACCTCGCACCACTATACCCTTTCCACCTCCTGTGTGCCACTGTGGCAACCCCTTTTGCTATAAAAGGAGGCCCGAGGCGACCAGGAGAAGGATTCGGCTTTTTGGAGCTCTTCACGCCCCATAGCTAGCTCAATAACACAGATATACAATCCACCAAAGCAGGAGTAGGGTTTTACGCATCCTCGCGGCCCGAACCTGGATAAACGAACCGTGTGCTATCTGTTTGATCCGCTCTTCTCTCAACCCTGCGCCTCGCTAACCGTAGCAGGGATTCTTGTGATCCCATAGGTATCGTTCCCACCGACACCTGGACAAACTCTGATAATAAGAAAAACGCTCCCGAGGACACATGGGAATATCGTCAAGCTAGTTTTCATCATGTTCATATGATTCGCGTTCGGTACTTTGATAATTTGATATGTGGGTGGACCGGTGCTTGGGTGCTGTTCTTACTTGAACAAGCATCCCACTTATGATTAACCTCTATTGCAAGCATCTGCAACTACAACAAAAGTATTAAGGTAAACCTAACCATAGCATGAAACATGTGGATCCAAATCAGCCCCTTACGAAGCAACGCATAATCTAGGGTTTAAGCTTCTGTCACTCTAGCGACCCATCATCTACTTATTACTTCCCAATGCCATCCTCTAGGCCCAAATAATGGTGAAGTGTTATGTAGTCGACATTCACATAACACCACTAGAGGCTAGACAACATACATCTTATCAAAATATCAAACGAATACCAAATTCACATGACTACTAATAGCAAGACTTCTCCCTTGTCCTCAGGAACAAACGTAACTACTCACAAAGCATATTCATGTTCATAATCATAGGGGTAATAATATGCATAATGGATCTGAACATATGATCTTCCACAAAATAAACCAACTAGCAGCAACTACAAGGAGTAATCAACACTACTAGCAACCTACTAGCACCAATCCCGGACTTTGAGACAAGAATTGGATACAAGAGATGAACTAGGGTTTGGAGATGAGATGGTGCTGGTGAAGATCTTGATGGAGATTGCCCTCTCCCGATGAGAGGAGCATTGGTGATGACGATGGTGATGATTTCCCCCTCCCGGAGGGAAGTATCCCCGGCAGAACAGCTCTGCCGGAGCTCTAGATTGGTTCCGCCAAGGTTCTGCCTCGTGGCGGCGGAGTCTCGTCCCGAAAGGTTGCTTCTGATTTCTCATCAAAAGACTTCATATAGCAGAAGATGGACGTCGGAGACCCACCAGGGGGCCCACGAGGTAGGGGGGCGTGCCCTAGGAGGGGGGTGCGCCCCCACCCTCGTGAGAAGGGTGTGGGCCTCCTGGCCTTCATCTTTGGCGAGGATTTTTCTTTATTTATTTTAAGATGTTCCGTGGAGTTTCAGGACTTTTGGAGTTGCGCAGAATAGGTCTCTAATATTTTCTCCTTTTTCAGCCCAGAATTCCAACTGCCGGCATTCTCCCTCCTTATGTAAACCTTGTAAAATAAGAGAGAATAGCCATAAGTATTGTGACATAAAGTGAAATAACAGCCCATAATGCAATAAATATCATATAAAAGCATGATGCAAAATGGACGTATCACGAGTGCAGTGCTTTGATGTGTCGCGTCAACTTGTGGTTGTTTGGTTCTAAGCCTAACAATGCCACACTTTGCCATACATTGTTGCCACACTTGCCTAAGGTTAGTTCTTCAAAATGAGAGCTACAAGTTGGTAAGCCCAAGGGAATCTTGCCACACTTTTTGAGTGTATGCCATGTGGGGCTCAAGTGTGGCTTGCCTAAGGTGTGGCTTGAACCAAACACTCACCTAAGTTAGAGTTAGTCACAAACCAAACAAAGGAGTAGATGGATTGGAGTGGTGGGGTGCCTTTATATGAGAATGCAATCTCTGTTGCATTCACATCGTGCTGGCTCTATTCTGCTTCTCCAATTAATTCCCTCTGCATGTAGAGTAATTTGAGGATGCATCATTGACCGTTCAACATCTCGGGAACCGCTACCCTCTCCCTCATTGGCATTCAAGCACCTATGGAGGCGACTGCCGCTCGCGTCTATCGCGTGTCAGGAGACGTTCCCATCGATGACGAGGTGCCTATGGTGACTTCGTAAATTTCAAAATGACAGTACTAGTATATTCAATATTGTGCACCGCGACCAAGGCCGAGAGGAAAATGAGAGAACTACGTATTTATTTACGGTGTAGATTCACTCATTTTGCTCCATATGTACTTTGTCTTGGTGTAGTCTAGTCACTTGCTGAAATCTCTAGAAAGGAAAATACTCCTTTCTAGTTGACAGGGCTATACTAGCAAGTAGTAGTACTACAATAGTGGGCTCATATAGAAATTTTGTCTCATGCAAGAGCCTGGCTATATGCATGCTCCAAGGTTCGCAACTGGCACGTTCGGGTTACACTTGGCTCTTCGCCTCTTCGAGAAGATGAACAATGATGTTACTACTACTGCTTCTACAATATCGAATCCACTGCTGCATGTTCGAATCCATTGCTGCATGTCAGTCCACCACGAGCGGGAGGGATAAGCAAAAGCTTGTCCTCGTCTGCAAGCCACCGTGCGCATGGGCGAGGGAGAAGGCGCGTAGTAGTACAATCAAGCTTCTCCTCGTTGTACGAGTTGATGCGACACATCATAGCACTGGCCCCACATGGTTGCCTCTAAACTTGGCTAAAAGACCCGCAGTGTACAATACTTCATTTGCTGCAACCTCTAACATTTACCCCACCACAAATTAAAATATATATTCCTGTCTTGACCAGATGAGCGTGCAAACTAGAATCACCAGGATGACAGGTAGGGCCAGAAGATTATTTTAACCAGAAAATATAGCATGGAGCTGACCCCAATGATTTTAAGCTTACAGGCACGGTACACGCTATCCTAGACTACTCTACACATGAAACTGCCACACAACCATCCGGGCTGCGCTTGGGTCTTCGCCTCTTCAGGAAGTCAAACAATGGCCCTGTTTGGATACTCTAACTCAGTTAGAGGTTAGAGTTAGATTCTAACCCTGAACTAACTCTAACCAAAAAGGTGTTTGGATAGCAGGGATAGATGGAGCGTGGATACGGCGAGGCGCCTTCACTTGCGGTGCAAGAGGGAGGGAGGGAGAGGACAAGAAGCTTCGAGGAAGTGAGGAGGGATCTGCCTCGAGGAAGTGCCATCTGACACCAATTGAACTGCTGCATGTCCACTGCATACGGGAGGGAGAGCGTGTAGCGAACGAAAGCTTCTCCTAGTCCTGCCAGCCACCACGCTCATGGGTGAGGGAGGGACGCAACTTCATTGACTTACTGCTCTTGCCTTTGCGTCCATGACAGGTGGGCCCAACAGGTCGGTGGCCCACCTATCATGCAGCCAAAGGCAGGTGCGGTTAAGGCGAGAGGGTGTTGTAGTAACCAAACTTCTCGGTCTTGTACGAGTTGATGCGACACATCAAAACACTGCACTCGATATATTTCAATAATTTGCGTTTACCGATGTATTAATTACAATGCAAGCATGCATGCATGCCGTGACTCTCCTTTTGTACTTGCATGTGTTGATTTAATGCACCTTAAAGTAGTATGAATATGTGATAGTAAAGCTTTGTAATGCCCCGGCCCTAATAAAGCGAGAGATGGTTGTGCATGAGGAGGGCGAGATCATGCAGACGGAACAGGACCCGACGATGGAGCTCTCTATGGTCTCGATGGACCTCACTTTGCTCCACTGCCCCTTGTGCCTCCGCCCCTTGAAGCCTCCAGTGTATGAGGTTCGAATACACCTCGTCTGTTCGACTAATCGAGCAAGGTGCATGTTTCTTGATTGATGTGTTGTTCGATTGATTTGTGCAGTGCAAGGGAGGGCACCTGGCTTGCGCGGATTGCCGCGTCGAGCGCCCCGCAAACCAGCGGCAGTGCCAGAAGTGCGAGCGCGGTGGTGGCTTTGACGTGCGGAACACGGCAGTGGACGCCGTCCTCTCCTCGGTGAGGGTGGAGTGCCCGCACGAAGGCTGTGGGCTCTACGTCACTTAACACAAGCTCACCAATCACCAGAGCGTGTGTCCGCTCGCGCCTTGCAAATGCCCCGTGCCCGTCTGCGTCTACGAAGGCCCGCCGCCGGTGCTCTCCCACCACATCAGCTCCGTGCATCCCATGCCCGTGCACAAAATCCAATACGGCAAGGCGCTCTAGCTGCAAGTGCCACTGTTGGAGCCACGGCTCTTGCTGTTCGCGGAGGAGGATGGCCACGCGTTTTTCTTGGTCGGCAGCGTGCTCGACATCGGCGCGCCTATTGATAACCCACAAGTATAGGGGATCGCAACAGCTTTCGAGGGTAGAGTATTCAACCCAAATTTATTGATTCGACACAAGGGGAGCCAAAGAATATTCTCAAGTATTAGCAACTGAGTTGTCAATTCAGCCACACCTGGATAACTTAATATCTGTAGCAAAGTGTTTAGTAGCAAAGTAATACGATAGTAGTGGTAATGGTAACAAAATTAAAGGAAGCAAAAGTAATATTTTTGGTGTTTTATAGTGATTGTAACAATAGCAACGGGAAAGTAAATAAGCGTAAACCAATATATGGAAAGCTCGTAGGCATTGGATCGGTGATGGATAATTATGCCGGATGCGGTTCATCATGTAGCAGTCATAACATAGGGTGACACAGAACTAGCTCCAATTCATTAATGTAATGTAGGCATGTATTCCGAATATAGTCATACGTGCTTATGGAAAAGAACTTGCATGGCATCTTTTGTCCTACCCTCCCGTGGCAGTGGGGTCCTAATGGAAACTAAGGGATATTAAGGCCTCCTTTTAATAGATAACCGGAACAAAGCATTAGCACATAGTGAATACATGAACTCCTCAAACTATGGTCATCACCGGGAGTGGTCCCGATTATTGTCACTTCGGGGTTGCCAGATCATAACACATAGTAGGTGACTATAGACTTGCAAGATAGGATCAAGAACTCACATATATTCATGAAAACATAATAGGTTTAGATCTGAAATCATGGCACTCGGGCCCTAGTGACAAGCATTAAGCATAGCAAAGTCATAGCAACATCAATCTCAGAACATAGTGGATACTAGGGATCAAACCCTAACAAAACTAACTCGATTACATGATAGATCTCATCCAACCCATCACCGTCCAGCAAGCCTACGATGGAATTACTCACGCACGACGGTGGGCATCATGAAGTTGGTGATGGAGGATGGTTGATGATGACGACGGCGACGAATCCCCCTCTCCGGAGCCCCGAACGGACTCCAGATCAGCCCTCCCGAGAGGTTTTAGGGCTTGGCGGCGGCTCTATATTGTAAAACGCAATGATTTCTTCTCTCCTATTTTTTCTCCCCGAAAACAAATATATAAAGTTGGAGTTGGCGTCGGAGGAGCTCCAGGGGGCCCACGAGGTAGGGGGCGCGCCCTAGGGGGGTGCCCCCACCCTCGTGGACAGGGTGTGGGCCCCCTGGTCTTCATATTTGGCAAGGATTTTTTATTATTTTTAACTTGACATTCCGTGGAGTTTCAGGTCATTCCGAGAAGTTTTGTTTTCTGCACATAAAACAACATCATGGCAATTCTGCTGAAAACAGCGTCACTCCGGGTTAGTTCCAATCAAATCATGCAAGTTAGAGTCCAAAACAAGGGCAAAAGTGTTTGGAAAAGTAGATACGACGGAGACGTATCAATTCCCCCAAGCTTAAACCCTTGCTTGTCCTCAAGCAATTCAGTTGACAAACTGAAAGTGATAAAGAAAAACTTTTACAAACTTAGTTTGCTCTTGTTGTTGTAAATATATCAAGCCAGCATTCAAGTTTTCAGCAAATATCATGACTAACCATATTTGCAATAATTCTCAGGTCTCATGTTTACTCATATCAATAGCATAATCAACTAGCAAGCCATAATAATAAATCTCGGATGACAACACTTTCTCAAAACTATCATAATATGATATAACAAGATGGTATCTCGCTAGCCCTTTCTGAGACTGCAAAACATAAATGCAGAGCACCTTTAAAGATCAAGGACTGACTAGACATTGTAATTCATGGTAAAAGAGATCCAATCATAGTCATACCCAATATAAATTAATAGTAATGAATGCAAATGACAGTTGTGCTCTCCAGCTAGTGCTTTTAATAAGAGGGTGATGACTCAACATAAAAGTAAATAGATAGACCCTTCGCAGAGGGAAACAGGGATTTGTAGAGGTGCCAGAGCTCGGTTTTGAAATAGAGATAAATAATATTTTGAGCGGCATACTTTTATTTTCAACATAACAACTAAGAGATGGCGATATCTTCCATGCTACACACATTATAGGCGGTTCCCAAACAGAATGGTAAAGTTTATACTCCCCTTCCACCAACAAGCATCAATCCATGGCTTGCTCGAAACAACGAGTGCCACCAACTAACATCAGGTCCCAAGGGGAGTTTTGTTTGCAATTATTTTGATTTAGTTTGCATAAAGCACGGGACTGGGCATCCCGGAGACCAGCCATTTTCTCGTGAATGAGGAGCGGAGTCCACTCCTCTTGAGAATAACCCGCCTAACATGGAAGATAAGGGCAGCCATAGTTGATACATGAGCTATTCGAGCATACAAAACAGAATGTTTATTTGAAGGTTTAGAGTTTGGCACATACAAATTTACTTGGAACGGCAGGTAGATACTGCATATAGGAAGGTATAGTGGACTCATCTGGAATAACTTTGGGGTTTAAGGAATTGGGTGCACAAGCAGTATTCTCGCTTAGTACAAGTGAAGGCTAGCAAAAGACTGGGAAGCGACCAACTAGAGAGCGACAACAGCCATGAACATGCATTAAAATTAATAAACATTGGATACAAGCATGAGTAGGATATAATCCACCATGAACATAAATATCGTGAAGGCTATGTTGATTTTGTTTCAACTACATGCGTGAACATGTGCCAAGTCGAGTCACTTAAATCATTCAAAGGAGGATACCACCCCATCATACCACATCATAGCCATTTCGATAGCATGTTGGCACACAAGGTAAACCATTATAACTCATCGCTAATCAAGCATGGGATAAGCAACTATGATCTCTAATTGTCATTGCAAACATGTTTATTCATAACAAGCTGAATCAAGAATGATGAACTCATTATATTTACAAAAACAAGAGAGGTCGAGTTCATACTAGCTTTTCTCATCTCAGTCAGTCCATCATATATCATCATAATTGCCTTTCACTTGCACGACCGAACGATGTGAATAATAATAAGAGTGCATGTGCATTGGACTAAGCTGGAATCTGCGAGCATTCAATAAACAGGAGAATACAAGGCAATATGGGCTCTTGGTTAAATCAACAATAATGCATATAAGAGCCACTTCAACAATTTAATTATGGTCTTCTCCTATCGACCCCCAAAGAAAAGAAAAGAAATAAAACTATTTACACGGGAAAACTCCCAACAAGCAAAAGAAGAACGGGAAATATTTTTGGGTTTTCTTTTTAATTATTACTACTACAGCAGAAAAGTAAACTACTACTAATTTTTTTTGATTTTTCTTAAGGTTTAACAAGCAGACAAGAAGAAAGCAAGAAAAACAAAATAAACTAGCATGGATATTACAAGGAAAAAGTATGAGCACAGACATCTAGCAATGAGTGTGTGTGTGAACATAAATGTAATGTCGGTGGGAAATACGTACTCCCCCAAGCTTAGGCTTTTGGCCTAAGTTGGTTTATTGCCAGGGGTAGCCTGGCGGATACCCGTAGGTGTAGCTGGGGTCGTACTGTGATGCAGCGGCTATCGCCTCCTGAGCTGCAACGTGGTGTCGGGCTGCCTCCGCCCTCCGCTCGTACTCATCTGCCTCCTCTCTGGTGGTGGTATATCTTCCTTTTGTCTGAGAATCAAAGAAGGGAGGAGCAGGGAGAGTAATACAGACAACATGCTGTTTGTTAAAGATTAGTCGATATAGAGAGGTGATTCATTCCTCTCGACAAACTGGTGAGAGACCATAGAATCAAAATCTAAATAAGTAGGAGGCAACTCCATATCACCTTCACAAACGTCCACTTCAAGAAAATTAGCTAAGGGGGTTGCATAAATTCCTCCAAAGAAATCTCCATTATATCTATTATGATGCAACCTACGTGCTACAATGGCTCCCAGATGATAAGATTGGTCTCCTAACACAACACTCCTGAGAATGCTAAGGTCAGGGACACATATGTGACATGCTTCATCCTTAACATTTATGCACCTACCTATGAAGAGAGCAAAATAATGTATAGCAGGAAAGTGAATGCTCCCTATGGTAGCTTGTGTTATATCTCTAGATTCCCCTACGGTTATACCAGCAAGAAAGTCTCTAAATTCAGATTTACGTGGATCAATAGTACTAACCCATTGTGGAAGTTTGCAAGCAAAAGTAAAATCCTCTAAGTCCATGGTATAAGATTTATCATAAAGATCAAACATGACTGAAGGAGAATTACGCAAAGATGAAAACTCAAACCTCCTCACAAATGAACTAGTGAGATCATGATACTGTGGGCATTTGTCTACCTCATAGTCCACAAGATCGGCGTTATGCAAATATGCGTTAAATTCTTCTTTGATTCCCGCTAGATCCATAAAATTTTCTAAAGGCCATTCACAGGGCCACACTGGAGCGTCCCTTGGGGGCTCCTCATCAGCATCACACATTGCAAGCCTGGGGCCTTGCTTCCTTGAAGAACCACCTTGGAACATCTTCCTAAGCATATTGTTTTTCTTTGAAAAATTTCTGAAATTTTTAGTAACTTCAAACAAAAGTGAACCAAACTCAATAGAATTGATAGCAACTACTCCTACAAGTGCCTAGAGCCCATATCATGCATTAGAACTACTTGGAACCATATAAATTTGACATGCAAGCTCAAGAACATGGTTACCTATGCAGCACAAATTTGCAATGAATAAAGCACTAGAGCAAAAACTAATTGGACCAATGGAGGAGTCACATACCAAGGAACAATCTCCCCAAGCAGTTTTGCGAGAGGTGCTTTGAGCAAGGAGATCGAAAATTGCAGCAAAGAGAGCTAAAACTCGTGCTTGAGCTGGTTATTCGTGTTTGTGGGAGGAAAAAGAAGAGGATGGGTGCAGGAATAAGTGGAGGATGGCCACCATGGGCCCACGAGGTAGGGGGGCGCGCCCTGGGGGGTAGGGCGCACCCTCCACCCTCGTGGCCAGGCGGCAGCTCCCCCCGCGGTGTTTTCAGTACCATAAATCCTCAAATATTCTCAAAAAAATCATATTAAATTGGCATGGCATTTGGAGGACTTCTATTTTCGGGGTATTTTTATATTGCACGGATAAATCAGGAAACAGACAGAAAAATAGTATTTTTACTTTATTTCAACTAAATAACGGAAAGTATAAAGAGGGTATAGAAGGTTGTGCCTTCTAGTTTCATCCATCTCATGTCATCAAAATGAATCCACTAACAAGGTTGATCGGGTCTTGTTAATAAACTCATTCCGAATAACATGAAACCGGAGAAATTTCGAATAACACTATGTTACCTCAACGGGGATATGCACATCCCGAATAATAAGAATATCATATTTCTTCTTGACAGTAGGAAGAGGAAATTCAAAACCTCCAAATATAATTGGTGGAATTTTTCCAATAGAGTTGATACTATGAGCTTGAGGTTGTTTCCTCAGAAAGTGTACCGTATGCTCATTACCATTAACATGAAAAGTGACATTGCCTTTGTTGCAATCAATAACAGCCCCTGGAGTATTAAGAAAAGGTCTTCCAAGAATAATAGACATACTATCGTCCTCGGGAATATCAAGAATAACAAAGTCCGTCAAAATAGTAACGTTTGCAACCACAACAAGCACATCCTCACAAATACCGACATGTATGGCAGTTGATTTATCAGCCGTTTGCAAAGATATTTTAGTAGGTGTCAACTTATTCAAATCAAGTCTACGATATAAAGAGAGAGGCATAACACTAACACCGGCTCCAAGATCACATAAAGCAGTTTTAACATAATTTCTTTTAATGGAGCATGGTATAGTAGGTACTCCTGGATCTCCAAGTTTCTTTGGTATTCCACCCTTAAAAGTATAATTAGCAAGCATGGTGGAAATCTCAGCTTCAGGTATCTTTCTTTTATTTGTAACAATATCTTTCATATATTTAGCATAAGGATTCATTTTGAGCATATCAGTCAATCGCGTACGCAAAAAGATAGGTCTAATCATTTCAGCAAAGCGCTCAAAATCCTCACCATCCTTTTTCTTGGATGGTTTGGGAGGAAATGGCATGGGTTTTTGAACCCATGGTTCTCTTTCTTTACCATGTTTCCTAGCAACAAAATCTCTCTTATCATAACATTGATTCTTTGATTGTGGGTTATCAAGATCAACAGCAGGTTAAACTTCTACATCATTATCATTACTAGGTTGAGCATCATCATGAACATCATCATTAACATTTTCACTAGGTTCATGTTCATTACCGGATTGTGTTTCAACATCATAAATAGAGATATCATTTGGATTATCAGGTGGTTCAGCAATAGGTTCACTAGAAGCTTGCAAAGTCCTATCATTTTTCTTTTTCTTCCTTTTAGAAGAACTAGGTGCATCAATATTATTTCTTTGAGAATCTTGCTCAATTCTCTTAGGGTGGTCTTCAGGATACAAAGGTTCCTGAGTCATTCTACCAGTTCTAGTAGCCACTCTAACAGCATAATCATTTTTCTTACTATTCATTCATTGAGCAAATCATTTTGAGCATTAAGTACTTGTTCTACTTGAGTGGTAACCATAGAAGCATGTTTTCTAACAAGTTTAAGTTCACCTCTAATATTAGCCATATAATCACCCAAGTGTTTAATCATATAAGCATTTTGTTTTAATTGTCTACCAAAATAAGCATTGAAGTCTTCTTGCTTAAACATAAAGTTATCAAACTCATCCAAGCACTGACTAGCAATTTTAGTAGGAGGGATTTCAACTTTATCATATCTATAGAGAGAATTTACCTTTACTACCTGTGTCGGGTTATCAAGACCTAGAGGTTCTTCAATAGGTAATGGATCAAGATCATATGTTTCTTCAACAGGCGGTAAATTAAGACCATGTATTTCTTCAATAGGAGGTAAATTCTTAACATCTTCAGCTTTAATACCCTTTTCTTTCATAGATTTCTTTGCCTCTTGCATATCTTTGGGGCTGAGAAATAGAACACCTCTCTTCTTCGGAGTTGGTTTAGGAATAGTCTCGGTAATTGGAGCAGGAGCTGGCTCAGGAGGTGCCCAATTATTTTCATTTGTCAACATATTATTCAATAAAATTTCAGCTTCATCCGGTGTTCTTTCCCTAAAAAGAGAACCAACACAACTATCCAGGTAATCTCTGGAAGCATGGGTTAGTCCATTATAAAATATATCAGGTATTTCATTTTCTTAAGAGGATGATCAGGTAAAGCATTAAGTAACTTGAGAAGCCTCCCCCAAGCTTGTGGGAGACTCTCTTCTTCAATTTGCACAAAGTTGTATATTTCCTTTAAAGCAGCTTGTTTCTTATGAGCAGGGAAATATTTAGCAGAGAAGTAATAAATCATATCCTGGGGACTACACACACAACCAGGATCAAGAGAGTTAAACCATATCTTAGCATCACCCTTTAATGAGAATGGAAATATTTTAAGTATATATAAAAGTAGCGAGATCTCTCATCATTAGTGAACAGGGTGGCTATATCATTTAATTTAGTAAGATGTGCCACAACAGTTTCAGATTCATAAACATGAAAAGGATCAGATTCAACCAAAGTAACTATATCAGGATCAACAGAGAATTCATAATCCTTATCAGGAACACAAATAGGTGAAGTAGTAAAAGCAGGGTCGGGTTTCATTTTATCTCTAAGAGATTCTTTACTCCATTTAATTAATAGCCTCTTGAGTTCACGACTATCTTTGCAAGCTAAAATAGCTGCAGAAGCTTCCATATCAAAAACATAACCCTCAGGAATAATAGGCCTATCTTCATCGTCACTTTCATCAATATAATCAGATTCAATAATTTCTTTCTCTCTAGCCTTAGCAATTTGTTCATCAAGAAATTCACTAAGGGGCACAGTATTATCAGGCATAGAAGTAGTTTCATCATAAGTATCATGCATAGCAGAAGTGGCATCATTAATAACATGCAACATATCAGAACGAATAGCAGAAGCAGGTTTAGGTGTCGCAAGTTTACTCATAACAGAAGGTGAATCAAGTGCAGAGCTAGATGGCAGTTCCTTACCTCCCCTCGTAGTTGAGGGACAAATTGTTGTCTTAGCATCTTTCAAGTTCTTCATAGTGACCAGCAGATATAAATCCCAAGTGACTCAAAGAATGGAGCTATGCTCCCCGGCAACGGCGCCAGAAATTAGTCTTGATAACCCATAAGTATAGGGGATCGCAATAGCTTTCGAGGGTAGAGTATTCAACCCAAATTTATTGATTCGACACAAGGGGAGCCAAAGAATATTCTCAAGTATTAGCAACTGAGTTGTCAATTCAGCCACACCTGGATAACTTAATATCTCCGGCAAAGTGTTTAGTAGCAAAGTAATATGATAGTAGTGGTAACGGTAACAAAAGTAAAGGAAGCAAACGTAATATTTTTGGTGTTTTGTAGTGATTGTAACAATAGCAACGGGAAAGTAAATAAGCGTAAACCAGTGTATGGAAAGCTCGTAGGCATTGGATCAGTGATGGATAATTATGCCGGATGCGGTTCATCATGTAACAGTCATAACATAGGGTGACACAGAACTAGCTCCAATTCATCAATGTAATGTAGGCATGTATTCCGAATATAGTCATACGTGCTTATGGAAAAGAACTTGCATGACATCTTTTGTCCTACCCTCCCGTGGCAGCGGGGTCCTAATGGAAACTAAGGGATATTAAGGCCTCCTTTTAATAGAGAACCGGAACAAAGCATTAGCACATAGTGAATACATGAACTCCTCAAACTATGGTCATCACCGGGAGTGGTCCCGATTATTGTCACTTCAGGGTTGCCGGATCATAACACATAGTAGGTGACTATAGACTTGCAAGATAGGATCAAGAACTCACATATATTCATGAAAACATAATAGGTTTAGATCTGAAATCATGGCACTCGGGCCCTAGTGACAAGCATTAAGCATAGCAAAGTCATAGCAACATTAATCTCAGAACATAGTGGATACTAGGGATCAAACCATAACAAAACTAACTCGATTACATGATAGATCTCATCCAACCTATCACCGTCCAGCAAGCCTACGATGGAATTACTCACGCACGGCGGTGAGCATCATGAAATTGGTGATGGAGGATGGTTGATGATGACGACGACGACAAATCCCCCTCTCCGGAGCCCCTAATGGACTCCAGATCAGCCCTCCCGAGAGGTTTTAGGGCTTGGCGGCGGCTCCGTATCGTAAAACGCGATGATTTCTTCTCTCCTATTTTTTTCTCCCCGAAAGCAAATATATAGAGTTGGAGTTGGCGTCGGAGGAGCTCCAGGGGGGCCACGAGGTAGGGGGCGCACCCTAGGGGGGGCGCCCCCCACCCTCGTGGATACGGTGTGGGCCCCCTGGTCTTCATCTTTGGCAAGGATTTTTTATTATTTTTAACTTGACGTTCCGTGGAGTTTAAGGTCATTCCGAGAACTTTTGTTTTCTGCACATAAAACAACATCATGGCAATTCTCCTGAAAACAGCGTCAGCCCGGGTTAGTTCCATTCAAATCATGCAAGTTAGAGTCCAAAACAAGGGCAAAAGTGTTTGGAAAAGTAGATACGACGGAGACGTATCACCTATCACCGTGTCGGTCGTGTGCATCAGAGCGGGGGCATCCCCACTGCCGCACTACGTGGCCAAGCTGTGGGCGAACGGCCCGCCAGGGGAGCCCAAAGGCAGGACCGACGCCGTCAAGGTGGAAATGGAGGTGACAAGCAGCAGGGATCCCGACGACATCGCAGTGCAGGAGCTGACCTTCTTCACAGTTCCGCCCAAGCTGCTGGCCGGGGCTAAGCTGGTGTCCCTCCACATTCAGATTGACAAGCTCACGTCCTAAATGATTCTATAGTGCATTCTGTTTATCTTAGTAATATGCTAATTGCTAATATAGGGGTTAGCTCGGTCTACTTTAGCTTAAGAGATGGTGGGTTTTGGTGGCGATGCAACAATTACCTCGACATCAGATCAGCAGTGAAAGTAATTTCAAATAGTCGAATGGATATTTTGTGTCTGTTGGATATAAAGATCCTTTGGGTAAGAAGTAACAGCTTATATGCTTTTTTTCGAAATGGAACAGCGATACTAGTATATTGTTTGTTGACATGCACTAATATTTTCGAAACGGACATCGGGCTATAGCTAGAAGGGTGGTTGGGACGCAGCATCGGCCCATACCGCGCTGACCCCCTATTGGGATGCACTGACTGTGGATTTTCCCCCTCGCCGATGTCGACCGCGTCTATGCAGAACATTGTTCCCTTCCCCCAGCTACGGGATCAGGTCGGATATGTGACCAGCGGTGTGGCCATCGTTGTTCTATGCTTGTGAAGAGAGCAACCCAAGCAAGCATGCTTGTAGCTTAGGCTCTTGCTAGTGTAAATATAGTGGTTTTCTTTTTCTCTCCATATCAACCATTTTATATTGCGTACGTGTCATTGAAGAGTGAAATGATGGTTGTTTCTTCCGACTAACTTACTGTATGATTTGACTGCTCCTTTAGTGGCTCCTACACGTACTCCCCCTACGTGTATGCAACAGTCACACGTACACATGGATGCAAAAACGCGCGTGACGCCCTAATGCATGCATGTCCGAGCACACGACGGAACACACACGGTCACGCTCAAGTGCTCAACCTACACGTGCAAGCACACACATACTCAGCCAAGGTGAGCTAGTGACCGTATAAACACCAAAAATGTATATATTGAGCGTAATGAGCATATTATGAAGTCCACTGACCGTATTTTTACAAATATACAGTGACATACAGTGTATTTATCTCGTTTGAAATTAAGCCATATTGACCGAAGAGGAGGCAGTATGGACTAGCATTACTTTGTTGTGTCCCATCAACTTGCCGAATGAGGAGAAGCTTGCAGGACGGGAGAAGCTTGCGCGCGGTGGCTCGTAGGACAAGGAGAAACTTTTGACTAATGCAAGCTATCCTTCGCTCAAGCGGTGGACGTGCAACAGTTAATTTGGTGTCAGATTCCAGAAGCATACACTATACTAGTACAATTATTCTTGCACTTCCCAAAGAGGCGAACAACCAAGCGCAAAGTTTACTTGTACTGGTACTATACTAGTACTAGGAACCAGATGGAGGAGCGTCTGCACTCTTATTATATTTTTAAAATGTGATAAAGCAATCTTCAACACATTTGGTTCTCTTCGAGGGTTCTCGCATGTGATAATGGAAGTTGATTGCATGGAACACTCGCCACAATTCTCGCTTAATTTTGGCTCATATCCTGTTACAAATAGGAGCGCTCGGTAATATTTCCTCTTTTTTGTCATTCAGCATGTAAATAGGTCAGCAAACCTTGCGGCGAGAGCTGGCTTGATGAAACACCTCGCTTCCTACTTCATTTTTTGCGTGGTACCTCGCTTCCTAGTGACCAGTGTCTTGGCTGATCGTCCTAAGAATGCTTATGTATGAATAAAGCTCTCTCATTTACTCGCAAAAAAGATTAAGCCATATTAACCAGAAAGGAGGGAGTATGGACTAGCACTACTTATTGCTGTGTCCCGTCAACTCGCAGAACAAGGAGAATCTTGCAGGACAAGGTGAAGCTCGCTTACGCCTTTTGACTAATGCAACGTACCCTCGCCCAAGCGATGGACATGCATCAGTTCATTCGGTGTCAGATTGCTAGAGGCATACACTGTAGTACCAAACATGCGGAGTACCATCATTGTTCGACTTCACGAAGAGGAGAGGAGCCAAGCACAAGGTTTAGTAGTACGAGTACTACTACTAGAACCGCATGGTGGAGCATCTATACTCTTATTTTTCTTAATCTCTGATAAAGTACACATTTATTCTGGAGAAGGTCGGAAAATGGCAGCCCAACATGTAATGATGATATCGATCAACCATGCTCGAATTTATCTTGGCCTCCGTGTGAGCCCGTCTGTGTGTTCTTGCTCCTTGTCTCTCTCAAGGAACGGCGGGTTGGCCATTTTGCCGTCAATTGAGATCGGTTTGCTCACACTCCGGTCCCACATGTCAGTGATATGCCAAGAGGAGGTGCGTTAACCGACTGGCCATTCGCATACTTGGTTTTGCACCTTCATACTACTCCTCCCTCCGTCATAGTTTACAGGGCGCGCTTCATTATGATGCATTTCTCTCAATGCATTTCCACCACCAAAGAGACTTTAGACGTGTTTGGTTTAGTGCTCAATTAATTAGGGCGTGGTAACCGCAATTTTCTCTTAATGTAATACTACGGAGTGGAGTAAGTGCATGCATGTGTGCACCCGGGGTGGAAGCACTGCATGCATGTGTGTATGCATTATTTCCTCCAGTAATAGATGCCGTGCTATAACTACCAATGCTATTTTCAGGCCGATCGCTAGTCGCCTTGGTCCCAGAGATTTTCTCTTTTTCTGAAGCGCGCTCTATAAACAATGATGGATGGAGTAGTATGAGCGCATTCAAAGAAGAGCGTATTGATGGTTGCTTCTTCCGAGCAACTTATAGTGGGAAAGGTGGGGCTTATGATTTGACTGCTCATTACTCACTATTAATGCGGCGCAACGACCGGTCTGAGTCTCCCATGCGGCTGTGCACTACCCCCTCGGTTCTTAAATGTACTCCAGAGTATTTGTCTTTCTAGAGATTTCAACGAGTGACTACTCAAATATTTGTCTTTTTAGAGATTCAAATGGACTACTACACATAGATGTATATAGACATATTTTAGAGTGTAGATTCACTCATTTTTCTCTGTATGTAGTCACTTGTTGAAATCTCTAGAAAGACAAATATTTAGGAACGGAGGGAGTACACATACGAAGCAAAATGAGTGAATCTACACTCTAAAATATGCCCATATGAAATTTGTAAAAAGATAAATATTGTTGATGACAGTTGCGACGACAAAAAAGAAGCATATTCCTTGTCCTAAGGGAAGATAACAACACGGTTGTGTTTGTCTAAAATGGTATGAGGACGAGATTGCAATATGGGAAGTACGTCGGATGAGCTACGTTTTGTGCAAAGAACTATGGAAGGTCCACATGCAGCGACGTGGGAAGATGGGCAGTGGAGCAAGGCCGGAGGGGATAACTGGAGGTTGTCGGGATGTAACTAGGTGAGCAGCGGCGAGCGGAATCTGCCCATACTGCGGCAGCGAGTAGGTGGTGTAGGCCCTACCGCGCTAGAGCTTGGTCAGAGAGAACGACGTGTACCGCAGATTAAGACGTGCTGCCTCGGCGCCGTCAAACGGAGAAACGATGCACGTCCTCCCTTTCCTCCGGCGGACGGGATGCGGCCGGATCAGTGACCAACGGTGTGAGAGAGAGAGGCCACCTCAGCCTTGTGTGAGATACTCTGAAGAGAGACAAACCAGGCAGGGAGGCTCCATTGTATATAGTGGAGCGGACTACCTTTTTCTCCATAAAAATCGTTTTATTTTCTGTGTACGTGCCATTGAGCGATATAACTTTATTTAAAAATAACGCGCCAACGCATCAAGTCGAACTTTGTTTCGTGCACGCTTGGTACACGACCTCCGTAGGTAAACAACCGCTACACGCGTTCAAATTAGCACGTGGGCTGCCATTTCGTTCAGAAATGAGCTCCACCGTGTACCCGCGCGGGTGTGGCTGGGCATGAAGTGTGAGTACGTGCACGGTGCACCTATTCTCTTCTTGTATATGTACACCACCTACGTGGGGTTGTGTGAGAGAGATACAAACGTAGAGAGATA
>LT934119.1:69315435-69388304 GCA_900231445.1 Triticum turgidum subsp. durum
GGCAACGGGGGCTCGCCAAAGAGGTACCTCACTATCTATCTTAGGGTTTAGGGTGGGGGGTAGGGGGCCTATAGGGCTGGCCGGGGCGGCGGCGGACCGACGGTGGGGAGTTGTTTCGGGGCGGCGAGGCGGCGTTGGGGCCGGCGGTTCGGCCGGTGGTGGCTGGCGGCTCAGGAGGGTGCAGGTTGAAGATGAACTATAGGCCCTCCCTAAACTACATGTCAAGTGCCTCTCTACTACCACTACATTTAGTTTGGACGGTAACATTCATATTCCACAGTAAATTTCAGTTTCGACAGTTAAGTTCAGAGTCAACAGTTTTTACCTCATCTATTGTAGTCAGGTGGTTTTTGGTGATGTAAATTTTACATCTATTTTACATCATCTATTATAGATGCTATTAGAATCCCACTTGAGATTGACGATGTCTGTCTTGTGCTGCTTCAGCCTTGACGTCTTACGGCTCACCGGGGCTGCTCCAACGACAGAACTATCCATCACAATAGAGCAGTGCCCTGGACGCTGTCTACAGATTCCTCATATCTTCCTCCACACCTCCAACAGCCACCTCTGCCTCAACTGCTTCGGCGACCAACCCAATGATGCTGAGGTCGACACAGCTACGGCAAAGAGGTTGTACACTTGTTGCATCACTTATTACTATAGATTCATGTCGATCCATTAGGGCTATTTTGGTTCAAACGAAAACATAGCAATAGGGAATTTTCCAATGGCACTCTACTATTCAATTATTCATGCATTTTGTTGAAAGGAATGAAGCAAAACATCTACCTGGACCTACTTTTCAAAATCCTATGCATGAAAACAAGACCAAGTGCATTAGTGGCAGAATAACATTCTAACTGTACATGCTTTCATATGGTTTCACATTCCTCTGCTCTTCCAATTCCTGTAAACCAAACACTCAAGTTGACAGAAATCCTGTGTTTACAAATGCTCTGTTTACCATGTGCATTCCTATCCTATTCCGGTGTTTTTCCTATCCCTGCGTTTTTCGAATCATGCAAGCCAAATGAGCCCTTACAGAATTACTTTAGTTACAGGTAGGTGTCGAAGGGAACTTTGTGTGGTTTGTCCTGCTCCTGCCGCGATGTCGTCCACTTCAACTGAGCTGCTCCATCGACAAAAACATCCACCAAACCAGACATCACGACTCCTGACCGTCTTTCGCCGCCTCAGATCTCCTTCCCTGCCGCCCGCACCCACCGCAATGGCATCACCATCATTGACTCAGCAGATGAACCTGAGGAGTACACGGGTCCACAAGAGAGGTCACACTCTTTTGTTTCTTCTTATGTGATGCATTGCTTAAAATTACCTGCTACTTTATCATCCCGTTCACCTCTTGGACTCCAAGTCAGGTCCAAATTAATGTTCAAACTTGTGTTCTAAATTAGTTGTGGGGCACATATCGAGGAAGCAACGAATAGTATCTCTGTCTAATATCTGGTTCACCTAGGGTATGCCTGTGTTGTTCATCTTGGGTGGGAAACAAATAGTAAAGCAATCATCATTTGTCTTTTTATTAAATTAAAGCAATCATCATCCTACTATCATTATTTTTGGATCCATCCACTGGTTGTTACCATCACTCTAAATTTCTGCATGCTCTCCTTACATAATCTCACCATATTTTTTTCGTATGCATGTCAGATATTGTACACAGTCATCCTGAACATGTAGAGAAAAAGAGAAGAGTTTTGCGCGGCAATACAATGTCATGCAGACATCGCTCCATGGTGGGTTCAATGGAAAACCCTCCCCACCCCTCTCCAGATTGTAATCTAGAGGAAGATATCTATTCTGAGGCGGATTCAGACGCCGCTGACCACTCCTATTGACCCCCCAAGGTGTTTGCTCTACCTTGGCATGATGGTGTTAGTCATATCATGCATATGTTGCCTTGTAGTGCCTACTTTTGACATCATATATGTCATCTGCTTAGTTTAGACATGTTCTGTAATGCCACTTGTTTAGTTTCTATATCATATATGGGAATTGTGCAATCTCATGTCTTTTAGCCAGCCATAATATATGTGAAATGTGCAATGCCATCCTGTTTAACCAGGCATCATATATTTGAATGATATCTTGCCCATCCTTTTCTACATTACATTTCCATTTGTCGACAATGTTTGTAAATTAAACTACTCTTCCTGTGAATCAGCCATTTGGGTGGGAGATTGAAAAATCTGGAGTGAAAACAAGGCCTTCAGAGAAGACAGTGCTACCTGTCGAAGCAGATCTCTTGTTGGCTTCCGATAGCTCCCCAGAGATGGATTTAGAGACAGATGACCAGTCCTATTCCCCCACCGAGGTGTATGCTCTAACTTGGCACGGTTATACTGCTCATATCATGCATATGGGGTCTTGCATTGCATAGATTAGACATCATATACACAATATTCAACACCATGTTCTTAATTCAAACATCATATCTAATGCCCTCTGTTTAGCATATAAATCACATATGTGAATTAAATGATGCGATCCTGATTACTTAGATAACATGTAGGTGAATTATGTCATGCAATCCTGTTTAGTTATTCATCATATCTTTGAATTATGTTATGCTATGCTATCCAATTTAGATAGACATCATATATGTGAAATTATGTCATGCTATCTGTTTTAGTTAAACAATATACATGTCAACTATTTCGTGCCCTCTTTGTTCCACACTATCTATTGCATCTGTCTCTCATACAATGTATGTACATTCGACTATTTTTCCTGTTTATCAGCCATTTGAATTGGAGCGGGTGATGCCAGCATTTAGCGGACTAAAAACACAGTCTTCAAATAAAACAGTGCTACCTCTTGGTGGAGATAGCACCCCGGTTGTACATGCACGAGAACCATCCCTACCGCACATAACCCAAACTCTTGCAGATTGTACCCCTACTGTGATGGATAGAGAACCAGCTTCACCCAATCTAACCCCAACCCCAACAGATAGTAACCCAGTTCCTGTTGACACAACACCATCTTCACCACAGAACTCCCAAACAAGAGCAGTTAGTAAGGCAGCTCCAGTGCCCAAAGGGCCAGTACTACCACGGCGAACCACAACTCCACCAGTTAGTACGCCTATTCCTGTGGAGGAAGCACAACCAGCTAGTCGTAGTTTAGCATCTATCGCATTTGATGTTGTTAAATCGTATGTTCGTATCTTCCCATCTTGGAAATATTATACTGAAGATGAGGAAAATGCCAGTTGTAGGTGTTTGTCCAGGAGTTATGTGTAAGTAATGTTATTCATGGCAATTACTTTGCTTTGTCCCATACATCCTACCTCCATGATGGTTATAATACAACAATTTTTCCCATTTTCCTCTATAGAGAAGGACCGATTTGGAAACTCAGGATGAGGTAACCTGTGCTAATACCTCTGCTATCTTCAAGAATGCTTGGTGGCAGAATCGGAATTACGTGAAGAAAACACACTTCACCGGCAAAGAAACTCAACATATTCCCTTACGTTCTCCTGAGACACATTTACTGGACGATGACTGGGAACGCCTTGTTTTGTACTGGTCCCGAACCAAGAATGTGGTAAGGTCTATGAGCTCATTTTCTATTTTTAAGTACTATATTCTTGCGTCTTACTGTACTCTGTTCATGTAGAACAAGTGCCTAAACCTGAAGAACAACTATTCTAAATTAAGATTCCATTGTTATCATAGTTCAAAAAAGCGCTAGGCATTAATTGTGCATTTTGCCACCGCCTTTTGCTTTACTAACCAAAGCGCATGCTTATGCATAGTTATGCACAGATTAAGCATAGTTATGCGCAATGCGTTTCGCCAACGCCTAGAGCCTAGGCGCGCTTAAGCACTCGCTTAGGCGCGCATTTTTAAACTATGATTGCTATCGTGCATACTGCTTTGCTCTTGTATCACTATATTTACTCATACAAACTTATTTTTAAATTGAAGGATCCAATCAAAACTGCAATGGCACAGCAGGTATGTTCGCGCATGTTTCTTTATCAGGCTTGCTCTTATCAATAGCTCTGTTGATTTCAATTTCAATTGTGTATACAGTTGACTTCTCATATCATGCACATTACTAGCATCACAACAGAGCCAATAGTGTTCTTGTACATGTAGACCTGTGGTACCCATCTGAAATCTTGTTGTGCCGTGTAGTTTCCCACGCGTTGTATTCTTTTACTGCTGCTTTGTCTTGAACTCATATGATTTGAACCGTGTCTCTATTTTGATTTGGCAAGACAATACAGTGACCATAGGACATAGATATATGTTTGTTTGATGCTTTTATTATGTACTAGTACTTGGCAATAGAAGACTTGGTAGTTTAATCCCGTCCACCTTACTAATGAACTGGTTCACCGAAATGAGTTTCATATACTATACAGCTAAACTGTTATGTGTCTGCTTGTTTCTTCTTTTAGAATGCTGACAGAATATTGGGGAAGAGTGCCTTATTAAGCAATGGTAAAGGAAGTAATGCAGATAAGGTTCAAGATACTGACACATCCTTGTTGGCCTCCAACAAAGCTGATAAAACAGCTAAGGAAGACTATCTCAAAGACAGTGAGACAACCCCAAAGTCCTGTCTTGGTTTAGTGTTGGAGTTACTGGCCACTACCGCTTGCACAAGCTATTCAAACTCACTGTCTGAATCAGTTCGGTTTCTTGAGTCTCAACTACAAGCTGAAAGACATCGATCAGCTGTGCTGCGACAAAAAAGCGGAAGGACTGCGGAAGTCCCTGGAGCATTCAGATGCATACTTTCTGGTGCAACAGCAAGCGTTGGAGGATTTTAGCGCCAAACAGGACAAAGCTAATAAGCTTGCTAAGCTTATTGCCAGCATGGTGGATACCACGTTTCTTGAGCTCTTTTGAAGTTGTTTCAGTTATGCTCTTGTTTTGTTGCCATGTTTATTTGCACTGGTGGCCAATTTTGATGGCCAGTGTATGTAATATGCTGCCTTGTTCCCTATATTTGCACTCATGGCGAACTTTGATGCCTAGTGGATGTAATATGTGTAATAGCTGTAATAGGCTAGCGTTAATTGCTTGCTTATTTATTTCCTTATTATCTTGTTTAGTTGTTTGCTTGTAGTCACTGCAGTTCTTTTTCAGTGTTTTTCTAGTGGCCACAATAACCTATTTTTGGAAACTAGGCCAAAATAATCATGGCAACACACGGACTGTTGTAACCATGGGCCTCCTGCGGGCCGTATGATCCATGGGCCTTCTACGGGCCGTAGGATCCATTGACCTTCTATACGGGCCGTAGGATCCATGGGCCTTCTACGGGCCATAGGATCCATGGGCCTTTTACGGGCCGTAGGATCCATGGGCCTTCTACGGGGCGTATCATCATTTCGCCAATCATGGGCCATACTATTCATGGACAATAACGGGCCGTTTATTGGGCGTATTTGATAACTCTATGAAAATAGCCCAATGGTTTTTTTCGACATGAAAACGGCCCAACGTATTAACGGGCCACAAACGGGCCGACTGTAACCACGGGCTAAATTTGGCCCACAAGCAGAAAATGACAGTAACAGGCCGTAAGTAACCGAATGCTGGAAATGAGCCCAAGAATAAATGGGCCCTGAGAAGGCCGAAAGATATCATGGGCTAGAAATGGCCCAACGGAATAACGGGCCGTTAATGGGTATAAAGTGATACAGTGTTCATTACGGGCCATTTTTACCACGGGCCGAGGGTTACTAAGGACCTCATATGGGCCGAAAGACATCATGGGCCATACATGGGCTAGAAGTTAAAACGGGCTAGAATTATATTGGACGGCCCAGATGACGCTACTGGGCCTAATTCGGATAGGACATAAATGGGCCCTGGGATAGCGGGCTGTAAATGCGCTATATGCGAACATTCTGTTAACAGGCTTGCCGTGGGCCGGCCCGCCACCTTTTGACCAAGTCAAACGGGACGGCCTTTTCACACGAATAGGCCTCTGTTGGGCCGTGCCACGTGTCGACGTATCATAGGCGCTTTGGGTCCAATGAGTGGATGGCATATGTCCCAACGGTGAGCCAACACGTGTTTCCTCCAGCCATTGATGATTTTACACGTGGAAAATCCCCATTGGCCGGGGCTGTTAACGGGTTATCGGATCCAAAACCGGACCCGATAGCTTAACGGCGTTCCGTTACAGTGGATGCCACGTGTCAGTCACCCTTGACGAAAGCACTTCTGTGACGCGCGATTTATCGTCATGGAAGTGGACACTTCTGTGATGATAATTTTGGTAATGTCATGGAACACTTCTACGACAGCACAGGTATGACTATCTTGATTCTGTCATAAATTTGTCATGGATATAGATGCATGACAGAAAACGTGACCTACTGTGACAAACACGTATCATCACGGAAGTGTATTTTTTTTGTAGTGATACAATATTCTAATCATATCATAAGCATGCAATATGCTCATCATATCATACACATAATAGTCTCATCATATCATCCAACACAAGTCATGTCGTCACATCATAATCATGATATAGCTATACAAGTTACATGACATGTCTCATCATACATAATGTAGTACTTCTTGAGGCGTCGGTTCGTATCCCTCTCTCGCACTAGCGTGAACCTAAACTAACTACTGGCTGTCGCTCGGAAACCGAAAACCGGTACACCTGGGCCTGACACTCCGGCCATCGTCGTATATCTTGGCATAGCACTTCTTCGCCATCGATGATCTATGCACCTACATCATCACATGAGTTGATGATATGCAACATATATAGTTGAGCAACAGAAAGAGACAGACTTGGCAGAAATAGAAACAATATATCATAAACATAAATAACAAAGTTCATTGTACCCAAAATGCCCTAACTAGAGTGATCTTTGCTAATTGAGGAGGACGGTTTAATTACATCACAAATAAATTTCATCATGCATAACTCACAGTTTCGTCATACATAAAGTATGGAATAAACGGACACGTTGTCATATATCGTCAATCACTCCAACATGTCATGCCATCCATCCAAGTCAGGGAGATAGTCCCCGAACTTAGTGAAAGGCTTCAGGTCGAGACGCTGAGCGGCTATGCGTGTTCGGACACCTTCTCGCGACATTTGCCCTTCTTCGTAGAACATCCCTGTTTTTTCGAGGACCTCCTTCATGATGATTTGGGAAAGTTCACGCTGGATGTGATAGAACTCAGCTCGAAGTCGATGATCCGGGATATCTCCTAGGTTCTTTGCCCATTGCAGAATATGGGCATCGCCGGATGTAGGTGACAAGCGAAGGTTCTGCTGATCCTATATGTACTCCAGCATGTGGTGTACAACAAATAATCCATCACTAAGAGTACCACTCGATTGCTGGATGCAGCAGAAGTCGGTCTTATGGCCAAAGGCGGGCCTGCGGTTCCTTGTCTTCCTGGTCTTGATCTCTCCACCCCGTATGCCGTAGAAAAAGATAGCACTATCGAGAACAGACTTGATGTGGGTGTAATCCTTTTGGTTCATGTTCTTCGACGAGTCCAAGTAAAGAGCGTGGGAGAATCGGGGGTAAAGGATGATGAGGACGGCGCGCTCATGGCTGTGCAAAATAAGTACACCTCAAATTAGCCTCCACCATGCAAATGAATGATTGAAATCGAAGGAAGGATATCCGCGCGGATGACTTACATGGGATGATAAGGCATGAGAATCGTCTCCTTGTCCATATTGGCGACCATGAAATTGGCGATGTAGTCCCTCGCGTATTCACGATGCCCTGGGCAAACTGCCAAGAAGCCCCCATGCGTGAAGTATGGGTCAGCGACACAATTATAAGATATTTGCTCAATCCCGATGATGTAGTTCATGTACAAGGAAAAAAGGTGGACAAACATAAAATCCAGCTTTTTCAAGTGAAACATGTCGAAGATGTAACCGAATCGAAGGAAGAACTTCTCCGCGGAATATGTGTTGACATACAACCTTTGCCGCGACACTTTAACCACGTAGAGTGGGTATCCTAGATTTTCCGAGGCGGTTAGGCTTTTCTCTCGCCGCAGCACATCATCATGAAGTCTCCTAAGATCGCAGTATATGGCCTCTACCGCTACCTTAAGTAGGATCGGATCACCGGGGATATGACAATTTTACCGTTGTGGGGATAGCTATATGGTCTTGAACCCGAGGTTGCTGAGGCGGCTGGATCATAGAAGCAGCTTTGTTGCCTTTCCTCGATCTCTTCCTATGCTTCTTTGCTACTGGAAGGCTGTCTATAATACGTTCATCCTCCGGCAATTCAGGCACTGACTCATGATGCTCAAACGCTGAGTACTCATACTGCTGAGCCATCAATCCTCCGTTGTCATAGGCGCCAATATTGAGATAGTTTAGAGTGTCATCGTCATCCTCATTCTCATCGATGGCATTGATACCATGCATTGCTTCTTCGACGGCGGCGATGTCATGAGCGACTAATGGAGCCTCTTCCTCATCCTATTCGCTATCACCCGGCACGACAGGCGACGCTAATTGTCTAGGTGGGGTGTTAATGTTCATACTTGCTGAGGTTGCGTGGTCGTGGGTGAGCTCCTGGCCGCCTCCAGACGAAGCAGACTCTTTGGCCACAACAGGACCCACCTCTTGCAATCGCCAAGCTGCCGCGGGGTCCCGTCGTCATCTCCCCCTAGTACCGGAGGAGTGATACGTCTCCGTCGTATCTATAATTTTTGATTGTTTCATGCCAATATTATACAACTTTTACATACTTTTTGCAACTTTTTATATGATTTATTGGACTAACCTATTGATCCAGGGCCAGTTCCTGTTTTCTGCATGTTTTTTGTATCATAGAGTATCCATATCAAATGAAGTCCAAATGCAATAAAATTTCATGGAGAATTATTTTGGAATATATGTGATTTTTGGGAGTTGGAATCATCGCAAACGGAGGCGCACACAGCCCACAAGACACTAGGGCGCACCAGAGGAGCCTGGCTCATGGTGGTGGGGTGTGCTCACCTCGTACGTCAGTTGCAGCTCTACTTCAGGAGCAAGGAAGCTTATATCCACAAAAAAATCATGTTAAAATCTCAGCGCAATCGGAGTTATGGATCTCCCAGAATATAAGAAACAATTTTCGGCCAGATCAGGAGAACGCAAAACAGAAGAGAACAGAGAGGGAGATCCAATATCGGAGGGGCTCCCACCCCTCCGCCGCCATGGAGACCAAGGACCAGAGGAGGAACTCTCCTCCCATCTAGGGGGAGGCCAAGGAAGAAGAAGAAGGAGAGGGGCTCTCTCCCCCTCGCTTTCGGTGGCGCCGGAGTGCCGCCGAGGCAACAATCGGGACAACGATCTACATCAACAATCTTGCTACCGTCAACACCAACTTTCTCCCCCTCTATGCAGAGGTTTAACACCTCTTCTCCCCGTTGTAATCTCTACCTAAACATGGTGCTCAACTCCATATATTATTTCCCAATGATCTATGGTTCTCCTATGATGTTTGAGTAGATGTGTTTTGTCCTAGGGGTTAATTGTGATCTTGGTTGGTATGATTGTATATTTTATTTATGGTGTTGTCCTATGGTGCCCTGCGTCTTGCGCTAATGTGAGGGGTCCTTGCTGTAGGGTGTTGCAATACGTTCATGATTCGCTTATGGGGGGTTGTGAGAGTGATAGAAGCTTAAACCCGAGTAAGTGGGGTATAACGTATGGGAGTAAATAGGAGTTGATACTTAATGCTATGGTTGGGTTTCACGACCTTAATGATCTTCAGTAGTTGCGGATGCTTGCTAGGGGTCCAATCTTAAGTGCATATGATCCAAGTAGAGAAAGTATGTTAGCTCATGCCTCTCCCTCATATAAAATTACAAGAATGATTACCGGTACTTGTTATCGATTGCCTAGGGACAAATAACTTTCTTGTTGACACAAACCCTTTTACTAAACCCCTAACTTTTATTATCTTGCAAAGTACTTCTAGTTTTACTTCTGCAAAGTAGATCTAGCATCACTCCTACAAACTAGTTTCATACTTGTTTTCGGTAAAGCAGACGTCAAGTGTGCGTAGAGTTGTATCGGTGGTCGATAGAACTCGAGGGAATATTTGTTCTACCTTTAGCTCCTCGTTGGGTTCGACACTCTTATTTATTGAAAAAGGCTACAAATGATCCCCTATACTTGTGGGTTATCAAGACCTTTTTCTGGCGCCGTTGCTGGGGAGCAATAGCATGGGGTGAATATTCTCGTGTGTGCTTGTTTGCTTTATCACTAAGTAATTTTATTTCCTGTTCTAAGTTGTTCTCTATATTTAGTCATGGATATGGAACACGAAAGACCAAAAAAATTAGTGGTACTTGCTACTCATGGAGATGGGGAACCTCCTAATACCCTTGATGCTTGTTATGTGAAAAATATTATGCACTACTTTCATAATCCTAAGAAAACCCCATTCAACTTGATAATGGGAGTAGCGTTGGATCAATGTGAATACTTAGGGATTATCGCTTGACACAAAAAGGGAAATTGTTATGGGTCAAATTCATATATTGAAGTGGTATGCTTGGAATCTATGCTTGAGATATGATTATACTTGTTGCTCTAGGATGAATGCTCCACATCTTCCCTTTTCATGCAAATTTAATGATAATGAAACCTTAGCTTCTTATGTTAATGGTATATATGATTACTATGATGTGAAACGAATAGAAAAAATTGTTGCTTTTAAGGGTGCATATGAAATTGAATCTTTGTTTGAAAATTTTGAAGATTTTGATGATTCAGTTCATAGACCTGAAAATCTTGCCATCCTTAAATATTTCTATGATAGTTATAAATCCAATTACGATATTGATGTATTTATTGAGAATAAGTCCAGTTTCCAAGAAGAGACTAATATTTTGCAGGAGTCTATGGAAGAAGAAATTGATGAAACTGCGAGCTCATTGGATGAAAAAGATGATGAGGAGAGCCAAGAACAAACGGAGGAAGAGCGGATTAACTACCTGTGCCCACCTTCTAATTAGAGTAACTCTTCAACTCATACATTATTTAATGCCCCTTCATTCTTGCCGAAGGATGAATGCTATGATAATTGCTATGATCCCGTTGATTCATTTGAAATATCCCTTTTTGATGAACTTGATGCTTGTTATGCTTCTCGCCAAGATGCCAATATGAATTGTGCTTATGGACATGAACTTGCTACAGTTCCTTATGTTAAGAATGACATTGTTTCTATTGCACCCACACATGATGGTCCTATTATCTTTTTGAATTCTCCCAGCTACACTATATTGGAGAAGTTTGCTCTTGTTAAGGATTATATTGATGGGTTGCCTTTTACCGTTGCACATGATGATTCTGATGAATATAATATGCATGTGCTTGCTGCTCCTACTTGCAATTATTATGAGAGAGGAACTATATCTCCACCTCTCCATGGTTCCAACACGATAAAATTGCAAGAAACTGCTTATGCTATGTATTGGCCTTTACTTGATGTGCATGAATTGTTCTTGTATGACATGCCGATGCATAGGAAGAGAGTTAGACTTAGTCATTGCTTGATATATGTTGCTTTGTGCTCACTACTAAATGCCAAATCATTTCTCATTAAAATTGGCTTTGATATACCTTGGGATCTGGGTGGATCCATTACTTGAGCACTTTATGCCTAGCTTAATGGCTTTAAAGAAAGTGCTTCCAGGGAGACAGCCCGGAAGTTTTAGAGAGTCACTTATTTCTGTTGAGTCCTTTTATAAAGTTTATAAACAAAAAAAATATAGAGGGGAACCCAAAACTTTTCAAAAAGGAAAGCGAAAATGAGAGAGACAAGCATTGTTGAAGTGGGGGAGCTCCTTGAACTTTGTTCATGATCACGGAAACTTTGTGAATCTTAATTGTAGAAACTTTTCAACAAAAATAATTATCCCCTTGTACAATTCCGTTGTATTATAAAAATAATGTGCCAAGATTTGCCTTTAGGATGTTTAAATTGCTTGTTGGTTTGTGCGGTGCAAAACAGAAACTTTGGCTGTAGTGCGCGATTTTACATTTTTTTACTGGGACGTCAAACGGTTCTGAAACCTTTTGTACTGTGTTTCTATACAAAATGTTTATTTTTCCTAAATTTTTCAGAATATTTATAGTTATAGAAGTATGGTTGATAACCCACAAGTATAGGGGATCAATTGTTACCTCTTTCTATAAGTAAGAGTGTCAAACTCAACGAGGAGCTAAAGGTAGAACAAATATTACCTCAAGTTCTATCGACCACCGATACAACTCTATGCACACTTGACGTTTTCTTTACCGGGAACAAGTATGAAACTAGTTTGTAGGAGTGATGCTAGAACTACTTTGCAAGAATAAAACTAGAAGTACTTTGCAAGATAATAAATGTTAGGTGTTTAGTAAAAGGGTTTGTGTCAACAAGAAAGTTATTTGTCCCTAGGCAATCGATAACAAGTACCGGTAATCATTCTTGTAATTTTATATGAGGGAGAGGCATGAGCTAACATACTTTCTCTACTTGGATCATATGCACTTATGATTGGAACTCTAGCAAGCATCCGCAACTACTAAAAGATCATTAAGGTCGTGAAACCCAACCATAGTATTATGTGTCAAGTCCTCTTTACTCCCATACGTCATACCCCAGTTACTCGGGTTTAAGTTTCTGTCACTCTCGCAACCCACCATAAGCGAACCATGGACATATTGCAACACCCTACAGCGAGGTCCCCTCACGTTTGCGCGAGACGGAGGGCACCGTAGGACAGCACCATAAATAAAATATACAATCATGCCAACCAAGATCATGATTAACCCATAGGACAAAACGGATCTACTCAAACATCATAGGATAACCATAGATCATTGGGAAATAAATATATGGAGTTGAGCACCATGTTTAAGTAGAGATTACAGCGGGGGGAAGATGTGTTACACCGCTGCATAGAGGGGGAGAGAGTTGGTGTTGACGCACTACTGCAGGATGATGCTAACGCAGGGGAGAGAACCTTCGATGAAACTATGTGCGATGCCATAATCGCAAATGGTGGTGTAAAAAACCGTCAAAAAGGTGCAAAACATTTGCGATGGAGGATGCATCAAACACGGTTCAGATTTTACTTGCGTGTGCGATGCAGGGCATACGGTTCAGCTCAATTAACTGCTTGCGATGAGGAGGAACAAAAGAAACGGGCAGCCAGATGAAGGTGTGTGCGATGTACATCATACGGTTCACTCGGATGAACTATTTGTGATTAGGCAACACAAAAGAAACAGCCAGCCCGATCAAGGTGTGTGCGATCTGCAACATACGGTTCACTCAAATGAACTGTTTGTGATTAGGCAAGAGAACAGAAATGGTTCAATACAACAAGATGTGTGTGATACGCGGCAAATAGGTCTGTACTCAGAAAGTTTGCGAAGACCGATAATAACACAAACAATTGCTTCGAATATGACGTATGTGATATGCTCTGTCTACAGAACATCTGGCCATTGTGGGACGCGCGGTCATCCGAATACGCCACAAGGATGCGAAGAGGCATTTCTACCAGCAAGGAATAGCTGTTCCACCAGTAACTCATGTAAGAAAACTATGAACTTAACTGTGCTCAGGCTGGAGTAGCCATCAGATGGGTGACTGGATGGGAGGTTGTGTTGATGTTAAATTAACTGATAGGATGGGTCATTTCGGTAAAATGACCGAAATGACCCATTCCCTCAACTAATTTTACCTCGAGGTCCTTGTTTTTTATTTTATTATTATTTTTAACACATTTTAAAGAAGGTCTACCACATTACTTTTTGACAATGTGCGATACGTGGCATACAGTTGATCCATCCGACCTGTTTGTGATGGAATAGGCTGTGTGTGTTCTGGGCAAACGCTTGCTAGTATTCAACCATTTGGGATTGATGAATTCATCACCGACGGGTTCCCTAGTGTGGTCCTTGTTCATCTGATCATCATCTACTTCTTGTGCTATCTCGATGTTCCTTCTATGCTAAGTTTCCATTAATTGATGGTGTTTTATGAACACGCCATCGTTTCCCACCATTTCCTCACCTGTTTCCCGCCACCCTGCTCTATTGCGCATAGGCGGCACACAACGCACGGAGGCGACAAGCGCATCCTGTAGCACATCCACCTTTTCCAAGCATGTCAACCCATGAAAGCGCTGCCTCTGCCATCAACCTCGTCGACGAGGAAAGCGAGCAGGAGCCACGGCCCATCGAGCCCGAGGCGCTCCCCAGCAACGCGATGGACGACGCCATGATGCTCGTCATCGCCAGGGTTGAGCAGACCTTTGGCGCATGGCGCTTGAGCGCCGCGGATCAAGATAGGCATGTCAGCACCGACAGGCCACAGCTCGCCGCACAACATGATTGATGGCGCATAGCTGAGCAAGCTAGGTGCGTCCGCGCTGATAGGCTGTGGCTCGCCGCATGGCGAGACTGTTGGAGCGCCATAGAGCGAGAGGCGAGGTGCACCGCACAGCAAGAGCGGATCCATCGGCGGTTGCCTGCTGTCGACACGGCATCGCAGCTGGGTACATGTCCCGTCAGTACCCCCATTCCTCGCCAGGAGTGGCAGAGGCCCTCAATGCCATGCTTGCACTAGAGGCCGGCCACGCCGTACTTGCACCGGACGCCCACCGCACCATTCGCATGGGTACCACCGTTCGCCTTGTCCGTGGCCCGCTAGATGCCAACGCGCTGGTCCATAGGCTCGACCGCCTCCTTGGCCCAGGTGTCCACCTGGGCGTAGTAGAGGAACATGGCCGTCGCATCCTCGAACTGATGATATCCGATGAAATATCCAACTTGGAGCTTGAGATCGCGCTCCAGATGTATCGCGAGCATGTCGACCGCTTGGACGAACACGTGCATGAGTCAGAGCCAAAGAGCTACCCTAGGCAAGGGCTGCTGGTCATGGTCTCATGGACGCGTTTTATTTTGAAAAGTCGTTTTGACGTGGATAGCTATGTATTCACAGCAATCATAGTATTGCTCTGTTTCAATGTGTGTACTCTGTTTTCCATTCTTATATGTTCTGTTTCAATGTGTGTATATACGCTTTCCATTCTGTATATGTGGATGATAACAGCTAGATTCAAATTAGTATACAAAAACATGTAGAAAATGGAATTCATAATATATATATTAATTGTTCATTAGATCATCACAGAATATATATTTAAAAGAATACAGAGGCTAGCCAACTCACTTGGAGAAGGCTCCCCCGATTTCAGCCTTCATTGGCCGTCGGATGCTGGTCAACAGGGTCGTCTGCGTGCTGCTTCCCATTGGATCATCGCGTCTTGCATCACGTCTCGTTTTGACTGGCCGATGAAAACAATGAGGCGAATGATGTGTGGGCTCATGGCGAAGGGCGATAGGCTGGGTCAAATGTTTCTGGGTGTTCGCGCAGCCTCTCCTAATGCTCGTGTGCGCCTGCGCGCGTCGGGCGCTCCCTCTTTTGCCGTTCACTCCTTTGGCTGGTTGGCAGCCGCATTTGAACCCGTTTCTGCACCCGCGGCTGTGTTGTACCGATGACGGGTGGGCCTGTGCTGCCCTTGGTCCCGCTCATCAGCTGCATTAGCTGCATGTCACACGGTGTGGTTTAGTTTCCGCGGGTCAACCATTTTTGGTGGGTCGTTCCCCATACCGTGCGCACGTCGTGCGTTGTGGCGATAGAGCGGAGGGGTCAGCCGGTGCGTGTGCACCCGGCTTCTGCGCCTGCGGATTCTTTCCAACATATGACTTGTGGGCCAGGTTCATCTGTGGTCCTACACGTTGGCGAGTGGTGTTCGTTCGGTCCGTGTCCAGTCGCTTCGTCCATGTTGGAAGGAGTTGTTGCGCTGCACTGTGGGCTGCTTGGTGCCTAGCTGACTCCTGCGCTATGTCATGTCTCATCCTGTGGTGTACCATTGGCCATTGCCATTCTCTGTGGTCTTTTATCACCATTTTTTTGCCGCACGCCGCTGCTCAAGGGACCGTGTAGATAGATAGTCCCATTTGTCCGTTGGATGGGTGTATGCTGCGTCCGTCTGCCCCTCCCTCGCTGCCGGCGTACTATGGCTGATGCACAACTGGACCACACCGACGTGCGAGCGCCGCGGCATGGTCGTGCGCGATAGGGCCCCTGAGGACGAGACGTGCATGTCCACGATCCCGGTGATGGCTGGAGGGAAGCACCGGGAGCTGCCATTCGTGCTGCTGGCGGAGCGGTGGATGGTGGTTGCCTTGGTGGGGGCCACCACGGGATGGGGATGAACGTGGTGGGGGCGCTGTCGGGGGCGGATCGGGGCAGCGAGCGAGCGGGAGAACACACTGCTCTCCTTTGGCCGCGTTGCCGACCACGCGGCCGTCGCCATGGTCGAGTTCGACGTCCAGGTATATACAGACACAAATGAAGCTAGCCTCCACTTGAATTTCCCATCATTAGTTTGCAGTTGATACGCTGCTAGCTTGTTTAAGCCTGGACTCTCGTTGGCTCGTCTCGCTTCCTTCGACTGTACTCTGCTGCGATCTATTGTGGTGACCCTTGTTTGCTCGATGGGCGACGCTGGTGTAGGTTCGTCCTGCTCGTCTTCTTGTGTTTTTCACCTCACCTCTATCTTTGCTTCGCCTACTAATCTCGCATGCTTGGGCTCGTTTCGTCCATGCGCAGTTTGTTCCGACTTGTCATTGTCGCCTGCGTCGACGCGTGTGTCTTTCTGTCCTTCGCGTTCAGGTTTGTGCACGCCACTTCTGCTCGCCTATAACCTATTCGATGAAATGCGTTTGTGCTAACATTTGTTCTTCGGTTTAGTCTGTTTTCTTCGTTTTCTTCCTTCCTAGATCTGGTAAATAGGTTGTTCTTTTCCTTTTCTGAACCGCGAGTGTTTCGTGCTTGCATCTTCGTTTTGCATGCCGTGGTTGTTTTCTGACCAGTTCTTTTCTATATATCGTAGGTTGTACGATCTCGCCCATTGCTGCGTCCACGTTCTGCTCGTTGCTTCGTCTCTGTTTTATTCATCAAGGTTTGCTGATCTCCCCTCTGTCTACCTTCCTATTCTGCTTTCTTTATGTACTATCATGTTGGCTATCCTACTGGTTGTTTCTGTACGTACTTGTTGGCAATATGCCCTAGAGGCAATAATAAAATGATTATTATTTTCCTAGTTCAAGATAATTGTCTATTATTCATGCTATAATTGTATTATCCGGAAATCGTAATACATGTGTGAATACATATACCACAATGTGTCCCTAGTGAGCCTCTAGTTGACTAGCTCGCTGATCAACAGATAGTCATGGTTTCCTGGCTATGGACATGGGGATGTCATTGATAACGGGATCACATCATTAGGAGAATGATGTGATGGACAAGGCCCAATCCTAAGCTTAGCTCAAAGATTGTGTAGTTCGTTTGCTGTAGCTTTTCTGAATCTCAAGTATCATTTCCTTAGACCATGAGATTGTGCAACTCCCGGATACCGTAGGAGTGCTTTGGGTGTACCAAACGTCACAACGTAACTGGGTGACTATAAAGGTACATTACAGGTGTTTCCGAAAGTGTCTGTTGGGTTGGCATGAATCGAGACTGGGATTTGTCACTCCGTATGACGGAGAGGTATCTCTGGGCCCACTCGGTAATGCATCATCATAATGAGCTCAATGTGATCAAGTGGTTGATCACGGGATCATGCATTACGGTACGAGTAAAGTGACTTGCTGGTAAGGAGACTGAACAAGGTATTGGGATACTGACGATCGAGTCTCGGGCAAGTAATGTACCGATTGACAAAGGGAATTGTATACGGGGTTGCTTCAATCCTCGACATCGTGGTTCATCCGATGAGATCATCGAGGAGCATGTGGGAGCCACATGGGTATCCAGATCCCACTGTTGGTTATTGGCCGGAGAGCTGTCTCCGTCATGTCTACGTGTCTCCCGAACCCGTAGGGTCTACACACTTAAGGTTCGATGACGCTAGGGTTGTAGAGATATGAGTATGCAGTAATCCGAAAGTTGTTCGGAGTGCCGGATGAGATCTTGGACGTCACGAGGAGTTCCGGAATGGTCCGGAGGTGAAGAATTATATATAGGAAGTGTAGTTTCAGCCATCGGGAAAGACTCGGGGTCACCGGTATTGTACCGGGACCACCGGATGGATCCCGGGGGTCCACCGGGTGGGGCCACCCATCCTAGAGGGCCCCATGGGCTGAAGTGGGGAGGGGAACCAGCCCATAGTGGGCTGGTGCGCCCCCCTTGGGCCCCCTACGCCTAGGGTTGGAAACCCTAGGGTGGGGGCGCCTCCACTTGCCTTGGGGGGCACTCCACGCCCCTTGGCCGCCGCCCTCTTGGGAGATCCCATCTCCAGGGCCGGCGACCCCTAGGGGGCCTATATAAAGGGGGGCGAGAGGGAGGCCAGCCGCACCTCAAGTCTTGGCGCCTCCCTCTCCCTTACTACACCTCTCCCTCTCGCAGAAGCTCGGCGAAGCCCTGCTGCGATCATTGCTGCATCCACCACCACGCCGTTATGCTGCTGGATCTTCATCAACCTCTCCTCCCCCCTTGCTGGATCAAGAAGGAGGAGACGTCATCCGCTCCGTACGTGTGTTGAACGCGGAGGTGCCGTCCGTTCGGCACTTGGTCATCGGTGATTTGGATCACGACGAGTACGACTCTATCATCCCCGTTCTCTTGAACGCTTCCGCTTGCAATCTACAAGGGTATGTTTTCTTTGCACGAGTAGAACACAATTTGTGGTGGGCATAGATGTTGTCAAATTTCTTGCCGCTACTAGTATTATTTTGCGTCCACGGTATTGTGGGATGAAGCGGCCCGGACCGACCTTACACGTACGCTTACGTGAGACAGGTTCCACAGACTGACATGCACTAGTTGCATAAGGTGGCTAGCGGGTGTCTGTCTCTCCCACTTTAGTTGGAGCGGATTTGACGAAAAGGGTCCTTATGAAGGTTAAATAGAAGTTGACAAATCACGTTGTGGCTTTTACGTAGGTAAGAAAACGTTCTTGCTAGAACCCTATTGCAGCCACGTAAAACTTGCAACAACAATTAGAGGACGTCTAACTTGTTTTTGCAGCAAGTGTCATGTGATGTGATATGGCCAAAGTTGTGATGAATTATGAATGATATATATGTGATGTATGAGATCATGTTCTTGTAATAGGAATCACGACTTGCATGTCGATGAGTATGACAACCGGTAGGAGCCATAGGAGTTGTCTTTATTTTTGTATGACCTGCGTGTCATTGAGAAATGCCATGTAAATTACTTTACTTTATTGCTAAACGTGTTAGCCATAGTAGTAGAAGTAATAGATGGAGAGCAACTTCATGGAGACACAATGATGGAGATCATGGTGTCATGCCGGTGACAAGATGATCATGGAGCCCCAAGATGGAGATCAAAGGAGCTATATGATATTGGCCATATCATGTCATTATTATTTGATTGCATGTGATGTTTATCATGTTTTTGCATCTTGTTTACTTAGAATGACGGTAGTAAATAAGATGATACCTCATAAAAATTTCAAGAAAGTGTTCCCCCTAACGGCGCACAGTTCGTTGTTTCGAAGCACCACGTGACGATCGGGTGTGATAGATTCCAATGTTCACATACAACGGGTGTAAGACAGATTTACAAATGCAAACACTTAGGTTAACTTGACGAACCTAGCATGTACAGACATGGCCTCGGAACACAAAAGACCGAAAGGTCGAGCATGAGTCATATAGAAGATACGATCAACATGAAGATGTTCACCGATGTTGACTAGTTTGTCTCACGTGATGATCGGACACGGCCTAGTTAACTCAGATCATGTTATACTTAGATGACTGGAGGGATGTCTATCTGAGTGGGAGTTCATTGAATAATTTGATTAGATGAACTTAATTATCATGAACTTAGTCTAAAATCTTTACAATATGTCTTGTAGATCAAATGGCCAACGCTGTCCTCAACTTCAACGCGTTCCTAGAGAAAACCAACCTCAAAGATGATGGCAGCAATTATACGGACTGGGTCCAGAACTTGAGGATCATCCTCATAGCTGCAAAGAAAGATTATGTCCTAGAAGCACCTCTAGGTGACGCACTCGTCCCACAGAACCAAGACGTTATGAACGCTTGGCAGACACGTGCTGATGATTACTGCCTCGTTCAGTGCGGCATGCTTTACAGCTTAGAACCAGGGCACCAAAAGCGTTTTGAGCGACACAGAGCATATGAGATGTTCGAAGAGCTGAAAATGGTTTTCCAAGCTCATGCCCGGGTCGAGAGATATGAAGTCTCTGACAAGTTCTTCAGCTGTAAGATGGAGGAAAATAGTTCTGTCAGTGAGCACATACTCACAATGTCTGGGTTGCATAACCGCTTGACTCAGCTGGGAGTTAATCTCCCGGATGACGCGGTCATTGACAGAATCCTTCAGTCGCTTCCACCAAGCTACAAGAGCTTTGTGATGAACTTCAATATGCAGGGGATGGAAAAGACCATTCCTGAAGTATTTGCAATGCTGAAATCAGCAGAGGTAGAAGTCAAAAAGGAACATCAAGTGTTGATGGTGAATAAAACGACTAAGTTCAAGAAAGGCAAGGGTAAGAAGAACTTCAAGAAGGACGGCAAGGGAGTTGCCGCACCCAGTAAGCAAGCTGCCGGGAAGAAGCCAAAGAATGGACCCAAGCCCGAGACTGAGTGTTTTTATTGCAAGGGAAGTGGTCACTGGAAGCGGAACTGCCCCAAATACTTAACGGACAAGAAGGCCGGCATCACGAAAGGTATATGTGATATACATGTAATTGATGTGTACCTTACCAGTACTCGTAGTAGCTCCTGGATATTTGATACCGGTGCAGTTGCTCACATTTGTAACTCAAAGCAGGAGCTGCGGAATAGCGAAGACTGGCGAAGGACGAGGTGACGATGCGCATCGGGAATGGTTCCATGGTCGATGTGATCGCCGTCAGCATGCTACCTCTACATTTACCTATGGGATTAGTTTTAAACCTCAATAATTGTTATTTAGTGCCAGCTTTGAGCATGAACATTGTATCAGGATCTCGTTTAATTTGAGATGGCTACTCATTTAAATCCAAGAATAATGGTTGTTCTATTTATATGAGAGATATCTTTTACGGTCATGCTCCGATGGTGAATGGTTTATTCTTAATGAATATCGAGCGTAATACTACACATATTCATAGTGTGAATACCAAAAGATGTAAGGTTGATAATGATAGTCCCACATACTTGTGGCACTGCCACCTTGGTCACATAGGTGTCAAATGCATGAAGAAGCTCCATGCAGATGGACTTTTAGAGTCTCTTGATTACGAATCATTTGACACGTGCGAACCATGCCTCATGGGTAAAATGACCAAGACTCCGTTCTCAGGAACAATGGAGCGAGCAACCAACTTATTGGAAATCATGCATACTGATGTGTGCGGTCCAATGAGTGTTGAGGCTCGCGGTGGCTATCGTTATGTTCTCACCCTCACTGATGACTTGAGTAAATATGGGTATGTCTACTTAATGAAACACAAGTCTGAGACCTTTGAAAAGTTCAAGGAATTTCAGAGTGAGGTTGAGAATCAACGTGATAGGAAAATCAAGTTCTTGCGATCAGATCGTGGGGGAGAATACTTGAGTCACGAATTTGGCACACACTTAAGAAAATGTGGAATAGTTTCACAACTCACGCCGCCTGGAACACCTCAGCGTAATGGTGTGTCCGAACATCGTAATGGCACTCTCTTAGATATGGTGCGATCTATGATGTCTCTTACCGATTTACCGCTATCATTTTGGGGCTATGCTTTAGAGACTGCCGCATTCACTTTAAATAGGGCTTCGTCGAAATCCATTGAGACGACACCGTATGAATTATGGTTTGGGAAGAAACCTAAGCTGTTGTTTCTAAAAGTTTGGGGATGCGATACTTATGTCAAGAAACTTCAACCTGAAAAGCTCGAACCCATGTCGGAAAAATGCGTCTTCATAGGATACCCTAAAGAAACTGTTGGGTATACCTTCTACCTCAGATCTGAAGGCAAGATCTTTGTTGCCAAGAATGGGTCCTTTCTAGAGAAAGAGTTTCTCTCGAAAGAAATAAGTGGAAGGAAGGTAGAACTTGATGAAGTATTACCTCTTGAACCGGTAAGTGGCGCAGCTCAAGAAAATGTTCCTGAGGTGCCTGCACCGACCAGAGAGGAAGTTGATGATGATGATCATGAAACTTCAGATCAAGTTGCTACTGAACTTCGTAGGTCCACAAGGACACGTTCCACACCAGAGTGGTACGGTAACCCTGTCTTGTAAATCATGTTGTTAGACAACGGTGAACCTTCGAACTATGAAGAAGCGATGGCGGGCCCAGATTCCGACAAATGGCTGGAAGCCATGAAATCCGAGATAGGATCCATGTATGAAAACAAAATATGGACTTTGACTGACTTGCCCGTTGATCGGCGAGCCATAGAAAATAAATGGATCTTTAAGAAGAAGACAGACGCGGATGGTAATGCGACCATCTATAATGCTCGGCTTGTCGCTAAGGGTTATCGACAAGTTCAAGGGGTTGACTACGATGAGACTTTCTCACCCGTAGCCAAGCTGAAGTCCGTCCGAATCATGTTAGCAATTGCCGCATTCTATGATTATGAGATATGGCAAATGGACGTCAAAACGACATTCCTTAATGGTTTCCTTAAGGAAGAATTGTACATGATGCAGCCGGAAGGTTTTGTCGATCCTAAGAATGCTGACAAGGTGTGCAAGCTCCAACATTCGATTTATGGGCTGGTGCAAGCATCTCGGAGTTGGAACATTCGCTTTGATGAGATGATCAAAGCGTTTGGGTTTATGCAGACTTATGGAGAAGTCTGCGTTTACAAGAAAGTGAGTGGGAGCTCTGTAGCATTTCTCATATTATATGTAGATGACATACTTTTGATGGGAAATGATACAGAACTTTTGAACAGCATTGAGGCCTACTTGAATAAGAGTTTTTCGATGAAGGACCTTGGAGAAGATGCTTATATATTAGGCATCAAGATCTATAGAGATAGATCAAGACGCCTCATAGGTCTTTCACAAAGCACATACCTTGATAAGATATTGAAGAAGTTCAATATGGATCAGTCTAAGAAGGGGTTCTTGCCTGTGTTGCAAGGTGTGAAATTGAGCTCAGCTCAATGTCCGACCACGACAGAAGATATAGAAGAGATGAGTGTTATCCCCTATGCCTCAGCCATAGGGTCTATTATGTATGCCATGCTGTGTACCAGACCTGATGTAAACCTTGCCGTAAGTTTGGTAGGAAGATACCAAAGCAATCCCGGCAAGGAACACTGGACAGCGGTCAAGAATATCCTGAAGTACCTGAAAAGGACTAAGGACATGTTTCTCGTTTATGGAGGTCACGAAGAGCTCGTCGTAAAGGATTACATCGACGCTAGCTTCGACACAGATCTGGATGACTCTAAGTCACAAACCGGATACGTGTATATGTTGAATGGTGGAGCAGTAAGCTGGCGCAGCTGCAAGCAGAGCGTCGTGGCGGGATCTACATGTGAAGCGGAGTACATGGCAGCTTCGGAGGCAGCGCATGAAGCAATTTGGGTGAAGGAGTTCATCACCGACCTAGGAGTCATACCCAATGCGTGGGGGCCGATCAAACTCTTCTGTGACAATACTGGAGCTATTGCACTTGCCAAGGAGCCCAGGTTTCACAAGAAGACCAGGCACATCAAGCGTCGCTTCAACTCCATTCGTGAAAATGTTCAAGATGGAGACATAGATATTTGTAAAGTACATACGGATCTGAATGTCGCAGATCCGTTGACTAAACCTCTCCCTAGAGCAAAACATGATCAACACCAGAATTCCATGGGTGTTCGATTCATCACAATGTAACTAGATGATTGACTCTAGTGCAAGTGGGAGACTGTTGGAAATATGCCCTAGAGGCAATAATAAAATGATTATTATATTTCCTTGTTCATGATAATTGTCTATTATTCATACTATAATTGTATTATCCCGAAATCGTAATACATGTGTGAATACATAGACCACAATGTGTCCCTAGTGAGCCTCTAGTTGACTAGCTCGTTGATCAACAGATAGTCATGGTTTCCTGGCTATGGACATGGGGATGTCATTGATAACGGGATCACATCATTAGGAGAATGATGCGATGGACAAGACCCAATCCTAAGCTTAGCTCAAAGATCATGTAGTTCGTTTGCTGTAGCTTTTCTGAATGTCAAGTATCATTTCCTTAGACCATGAGATTGTGCAACTCCCGGATAGCGTAGGAGTGCTTTGGGTATACCAAACGTCACAACGTAACTGGGTGACTATAAAGGTACATTACAGGTGTTTCCGAAAGTGTCTGTTGGGTTGGCACGAATTGAGACTGGGATTTGTCATCCGTAAGACGGAGAGGTATCTCTGGCCCACTCGATAATGCATCATCATAATGAGCTCAATGTGATCAAGTGGTTGATCACAGGATTGTGCATTACGGTACGAGTAAAGTGACTTGCTGGTAACGAGACTGAACAAGGTATTGGGATACCGACGATCGAGTCTCGGGCAAGTAACGTACTGATTGACAAAGGGAATTGTATATGGGGTTGCTTGAATCCTCGACATCGTGGTTCATCCGATGAGATCATCGAGGAGCATGTGGGAGCCAACATGGGTATCCAGATCCCGCTGTTGGTTATTGGCCGGAGAGCCGTCTCGGTCATGACTACGTGTCTCCCGAACCCGTAGGGTCTACACACTTAAGGTTCGGTGACGCTAGGGTTGTAGAGATATGAGTATGCAGTAATCCGAAAGTTGTTCGGAGTCCCGGATGAGATCCTGGACATCACGAGGAGTTCCGGAATGGTCCGGAGGTGAAGAATTATATATAGGAAGTGTAGTTTCGGCCATCAGGAAAGATTCAGGGTCACCGGTATTGTACCGGGACCACCGGATGGGTCCCGGGGGTCCACCGGGTGGGGCCACCTATCCCGGAGGGCCCCATGGGCTGAAGTGGGGAGGGGAACCAGCCCATAGTGGTCTGGTGCGCCCCCCCTTGGGCCCCCTGCGCCTAGGGTTGGAAACCCTAGGGTGGGGGGCGCCTCCACTTGCCTTGGGGGCACTCCACCCCCCTTGACCGCCGCCCCCTTGGGAGATCCCATCTCCAGGGCCGCCCCCCAGGGGCCTATATAAAGGGGGGAGAGGGAGGGCAGCCGCACCTCAAGTCTTGGCGCCTCCCTCTCCCTTGCTACACCTCTCCCTCTCGCAGAAGCTCGGCGAAGCCCTGCTGCGATCATTGCTGCATCCACCACCACGCCGTTGTGTTGCTGGATCTTCATCAACCTCTCCTTCCCCCTTGATGGATCAAGAAGGAGGAGACGTCATCTGCTCCGTACGTGTGTTGAATGTGGAGGTGCCGTCCGTTTGCCACTTGGTCATCGGTGATTCGGATCACGGCGAGTACGACTCTATCATCCCCGTTCTCTTGAACGCTTCCGCTCACGATCTACAAGGGTATGTAGATGCACTCTCCTCTCGTTGCTAGTTGACTCCATAGATTGATCTTGGTGAAACGTAGGAATTTTTTTTGTTTTCTGCAACGTTCCCCAACAATACTATCATGTTATCTTAGCCTACTAATCGTTTGAATATATTTAGCTATCTTTCTAACAATAGCCCATCAAGCTAGCAATATTTCATAAGCAACACTTATTATACTAGAGATTGACGAGTATGATATAAATAGTTTAATTAAATAGCTGCCGTGATATGGAAAATTCGTGTATTTTCTATTGCTGTTCAAGAGTATGCCTGTTAAGAGATTCAGTTGCCATGGTTCCCTGGGCAAGATTCAGTTTTACGTGGATTATTCTAGATAAATTCAAGTTATTTGCGTTGGGACACCTAAGCTAACATTTATACCTTTCTATTTAGGAGATGGCAGCAGTATATACAAAGTATATCACTAATTATTTGTAGAGTTCATTCTTGATAGGAATAGAACTGTTATAGCTGATGTCAACACGTCAAGGTGAGTTTCACCCAATCCTTCTTCACTCCTCTCTCCCTCTCTCTCTAACTCTGCAACTCTGCAAGCTTATGTAGTGTGCTCTGCTCCAATGATTTTTAATTGTTGTACATAAATATCTCTTTTTCATTTCCTATGCTAAAAGTAATGGTAATGCATATGTTTTACTATTTGTAAAATTAACATATGCCAGTTGGCTTCTTCAGGTGGCTTATTGTTGATTTTATTTTCTTGTCCGCCTCTATGAAATTTTTGAAGGACTTGTCAATCCAATGGATTATGATGCACGATGTTGAATTAGATATGGCTGCCAGTATGCAGGCCATCTTGAGTGTCTCATCTAGATCAATGGGAACAAGAAAGTACACATATTAGGAAACTGAAATGTGACAACACTTATTTTCGTCTAGATGACTGCCAGTATGCACGATGTTGAATTTTTGTCAAAATAGCGTACCTAAATAGTTGGTTGTTCATCTAGATTAAACACCCAGCTATAAGAATGGGTTGACAGCATTGGTTGACTCTATTGGCACTTCAATGTTGTCCAGATTCATCATTTTTTGCCATTGATTTTCGGGATGGTATTTCAGAGGCTTCTTATTAGTGACTTCCAACTTCCATACAAAGCATGAGCGAATTTCTTGTTTCAAATATTGATTTGTTGATTATGGAGACTAATTGACACTGTGACCTTGATGCTTGATAGAATTGCATCAATGAATTTCTTCTTTTCTTGTTACATGCTTTGCTCAATGTATATCTTGGTCTGTTATTGCGTGACTTTGCAAATGTAAAACTGAGGCTTTTCGGCCTTGGTAATTTTGATTCTTGTCATGTTCAGGATTCAGACGGTTCTGAAACCACATTTATAGTTTTTATTTAGGTTTGAGTTGCACAATAACAAAATCAATGATTGTTTACTTATGGATGGTAATATATTTAATTTCATTGGTTTTGAAGTTATAAGAAGGTCACCATGACAATTTATATTAAGGTTTAGTAGTTCTACTCATTTTTATTCTTTGAGATACTCCTCCAATGCAATTTATTTTCATCGGTTTTGAAGTTATAAGAAGGTCACCATGGCAGCTGATATTAAGGTTTAGTAGTTCTACTCATTTTTATTCTTTGAGATACTCAAATGAAATTTTCATGCAACATTGGATATTTCCACAACTTTGACCTTATGCCACAATTGCTTTTGTCTTATTTCAGTGTGTTTATTTGCCAACTTTATGTGCTCAGGACCAAAAGAATTGCTAATTTTGCAGTTTTAATAGACGTACATTCTACAACATGGTAAAAAATAAGGGGAGCTTTTAGACGGCCTATAGGTTATCATACGAAATCCGGTTAAATTTTAGGAAGGTTTAGGAGTATCTCCCCTTTTTGTATAAATTTGGCTCCACAATTGCTTAAACAATAGCTAAGTTCTAGAACAAACCTGCTATGAATAATTGCATTGTTACTTCAGTGAAAAGTTCCCGGGCATTCTATGTGTTCCTCTGGACTTGGTTGAAAGTATTCCTTTTGTTATCCAGTTTGTCACTAAGCATGTTACCTTTGTTGCTGAATTTTTCCTACAGTTTATGTATATTAGACTCACATGATTACTTGATGGTTGATGTGGATTCTACAACTTGGAAAACACATCTAGAATGTTCAAGTTGTGTGTGGCACCCGGGAGAAAGCTTGCTAATCCATTCAACCATTACATGAGAATCCAGTGCCGTAGGTGACTCATTTGTGCAAGAACTGTTGTTAAGTTTTTCCTTTTCTCCTTTGATTCTACAAGCCGCAAAGGAGTGAAGGGTAGAAAATATTTCCATTCTCGTTGAATTGGTGGTATTGTCACCAAGTAAGTGCTCTAGATGTTTCTATTTGAGAGCAAGAAGCCAAATCTGCTTGTTCATTGTAAATCTTGGAAAACATGTTGTTTATTGTCACTTCCATATCTGTTATAAACTTTTGTTGCTGGCGTGGTATTTTTCAATCTTGGTTAGACCATCCATTGCAGCAATGTGCTTGTTTCTTCACTTGATTTCTTGTTTCATGTTTGCACCTCTATTACAGTAGAAAAACTTGTCACAAACATTGTTTGACCAGTTCCCTTCAAAAAAGAAGAGATGGCTATAGATAGTGGCTCCATCGCTGAGAGATGACAAACGCTGTGCAAGGCATTGTTCGTTCAGCTACTTTAAAAAAATGAAGGAATTATAGTGGATCGGACCTATAAAGGGTATGTGTAGGATAAAATGCTATGGTTCCAGACAAGTGAGAGGGGAGAGACAAAGCGTGACTTGGATTCCTAAGTTCTAGCAAATGTAGCAAAATTGTAGAGAATGCACGCATTTTTAAAACTTGATCACATAGTTTGAGGCTATGTTTCTTTCAAATTTTGTGGACGGGGCGTCGACTCGTTGGCTGGGCAGCTAAGGTTGCTGCCAGCCCACCACCCGAGTTCAAATCCTGACTTGGACGAGTGGTGCTCGCGGAGTTTCTCCTATAAAAAATGCCAACGAGGGTTAGCCCTTGGGTTGGTCTCATTTTTTTCTTTCAAATTTTATTATTAAGAGGATCCTTATTATTGTCAAATTGTCAAGCATTTTTTTTCAAATAACTCTTGGTTTGAAATGGGACCTTGCGCCATGCAACAAGTAATTTTATTTTAGCATTATTACTAAACAAAACCAACAATAGAAACATTGAATAAACAAGAATAGACCTGAGTTAATGTGTCAGCATGCTAATCATATTTTCAACTAGAAAAATGTTTCCTTAACTGGTCTATACATGTTACACAAATATGATTCTTTTTTCAACCTCATATTTCTTAGCATGATAAACATATTTTCAATATAGCATGATTTAACACATGGGCTTTCTACTATCAATATTGAATATGTCCTTGCAAAATAAAACTATTTTCATCGACAACATGTATTTAGCGGGTCTCTGCGCCATTTGGCGCAACGGGTCAACTAGTATATATAAAATATCATCACATATACATGATGATACTTAACTACTAGGTACAATGCATAAAATTAAAAACGAACAATACTAAAACTAATAATCCCTCTTGGGGCCACTATTCCGGTAGCCCCTCGCCATGAGCCCCCTGGTGCACGGCGTCTTCCCAGTGCGGTGGCAGTACTCCAAATCCTCTGCCTCGCAGTGCTTGATGTATCGATCTGCCTCTTGCTGGCGGACGCGCGCGGTCGATCTTGCCATTTCGTTGGGCGCCCACCGGAGCTCCTCGTCGGTGGCACGCTGGACCTTATCGGCCCACCTCCATGCAAAGATGAGGCGCCCAATGCCTATGACCTTCCTCGCGAAGTACCCATCTTCGTACACCTCCTCGACATGACGACGCGCCCACCCCCAAAGCTTCGCCACCTCCTTTTTCAAGGCGGCATCACGGGCTTCACAGGCCGCCTGGTACCTGGCTTCCTGCTCCGCCATCTCCTTCTTGAACGCCACTTGCCTGGCTTTCTCAGCCGGCGGCAGCGATTTCTACGGACAAAGATTGTACTGGCCCCAAAACCAATCCAAAGTTGGGGGTCCGGTGCAACCTCGTCAGGCGGCACGTAGGGGTCCTCGTCGCTGCTAATCGAGTGAGCATCCTCGGGGGGCGGTGACTCCTCGTCGGCGCGTGGGCAGGCCAGCGGTGCCATGGCAGAGATTTGAGAGAGAGAGAGAGAGAAAGAGAGGGCGAGCGAGGGGAGGATGTAGATGAGAATGCAGGCGGGACGACGTGAGCAAGGTAGTATTTATTGCCGGCTGGAATCTAGATTGACGAGGATACTACACACGCCGGTCACCGGAATTTACGACTAGTGTAGTGTGAATTACACACAATTCCCGCAGCAAATCCGTGTGCGAACATAATAGCTGACGATTTCCAATACAGAACCATGTCTGATTAATGATCCCCACCAATCACCTACCGAACCTCGAGCCGCGAGATAGAGTGCCAATCATGTGGGGGCCGGTTGTCTTCCCAGATCTTTACATTTTATTTTTTGAACATTAGATATTTACATCGTCTGATGATTTTTTAATTCGCACACAAGTACACACAAATATGATTTTTCAAACCATTTTCATTAGGCATTGCATTTAGATGTAGTTCAAATTTGAATTACGGTCATTAAATGGATAGAAAATCACTTAAATGTCTTTAAAAGGTCAAATGACCCCTGAAAATTTCCAAATTTTCACATGACAGTTGTATTAGTGCATGCTGAACGTAGGAAAAATTTTGAAGGCCGTAAGAGGAAGCTATCTCCCGTCCGTTAGAAAACATGCATTGTTCCCTCTCGGAACCACAAACCTTCTAGTGAGTTGCTCCGGTTTGTGTGGGGTGTGTGTCCAAACTTTCGTCAAACAGGCCAATTTTTAACCACATCATCTTGGTCGCATGACATTAAATCAAGCAAGGTTTCATGTTTTTCTGATCATTTTTTAATTTCTTGGAATTAAAATGCCATGGCATGCACTCCATGCATGTGCCCATGCCTTGACACCAATATGTTTGAAAATTCCTTCTAATTTACTGCACATGGAATTGACACACACACAAATACACAAAAATATGATTTTTCAAACCGTTTTGGTTAGGCGTTGCATGTAGATATAGCTCAAATTTGAATTACGGTCATTAAATGGTTAGAAAATCATTAAATGTCTTGAAAAGGTCAAATGACCCCTGAAATTTACCAAATTTTCACATGACAGTTGCATGTTAAACGTAGGAAAAAATTTGAAGGCCGTAAGAGGAAGCTATCTCCCGTTTGTCATCAAACATGCATTGTTCCCTCTCGGAACCACAAACCTTCTAGCGAGTTGCTCCGGTTTGTGAGGTGTGTGTGTCCAAACGTTCGTCAAACATGCCAATTTCTTTACCACATCATCTTGGTGGCATGACATTAAATCAAGCAAGGTTTCATGTTTTTCTGATCATTTCTTAATTTTTTGAATTAAAATGCCTTGGCATGCACTCCATGCATGTGCCCATGCCTTGACACCAATATGTTTCAAAATTCCTTCTAATTTACTACACATGGAATTAACTCGCAAGCAAGTACACAAAAATATGATTTTCAAACCGTTATGGATAGGCATTGCATGTAGATGTACTTCAAATTTGAATTACGGTCATTAAATTGTTAGAAAATCACTTAAATGTCTTTAAAAGGTCAAATGACCCATGAAATTTACCAAATTTTCACATGACAGTTGTATTAGTGCATGTAAAACGTAGGAAAAATTTAAAAGCCGTAAGAGGAAGCTATCTCCCGTTCATCATCAAACATGCATTGTTCCCTCTTGGAACCACGAACCTTCTAGCAAGTTGCTCCGGTTTGTGAGGGCTGTGTGTCCAAACGTTCGTCAAACATGCCAATTTCTTTACCACATCATCTTGGTGGCATGACATTACATCAACCAAGGTTTCATGTGTTTCTGATCATTTTTCTATTTTTTTGAATTAAAATGGCATGTCACTCCATGCATACGTATGCATGTGTCCATGTCGTGAGACCAATATGTTTGAAAATTCCTTCTAATTTGCTGCACATGAAATTAACTCGCACACAAGTACACAGATATGATTTTTCAAACCGTTTTGCTTAGGCGTTGCATGTAGATGTAGTTCAAATTTGAATTACGGTCATTAAATGGTTAGAAAATCAGTTAAATGTCTTTAAAAGGTCAAATGGCCCCTAGAATTTTCCAAAATTTCACATTACAGTTGTAGTAGTGCACGTTAGACGTACAAAAAATTTGAAGGCCGTAAGAGGAAGTTATCTCCCGTTCGTCATCAAACATGCATTGTTCCCTCTCGGAACCACGAACCTTCTAGCGAGTTGCTCCGGTTTGTGAGGGGTGTGTGTCCAAACTTTCGTCAAACATGCCGATTTCTTTACCACATTATCTTGGTGGCATGACATTAAATAAAGCATGGTTTCATGTTTTTCTGATCATTTTTTAATTTTTTTGGAATTGAAATGCCATGGCACTCCATGCATGTGACCATGCCTTGACACCAATATGTTTGAAAATTCCTCTAATTTACTGCACATGAATTAACTCGCACACAATTACTCAAAAATATGATTTTTCAAACCGGTATGGTTAGGCATTGCATGTAGATGTAGTTCAAATTTGAATTACAGTCATGAAATGGTTAGAAAATCACTTAAATGTCTATAAAATATCAAATGACCCGTGAAATTTACCAAATTTTCACATGATAGTTGTATTAGTGCACCTTAAACATAGGAAAAAAATTGAAGGTCGTAAGTGGAAGCTATCTTCCGTTCGTCATCAAACATGCATTGTTCCCTCTCGGAACCACGAACCTTCTAGCGAGTTGCTCCAGTTTGTGAGGGGTGTGTGTCCAAACATTCGTCAAACATGCCAATTTCTTTACCACATCATCTTGGTGGCATGGCATTACATCAACCAAGGTTTCATGTGTTTCTGATCATTTTTATATTTTTTTGAATTAAAATGCCATGTCACTCCATGCATACGTATGCATTTGTCCATCTCGTGAGACCAATATGTTTGAAAATTCCTTCTAATTTACTGCACATGGAATTAAATCGCAGACAAGTACACAAATATGATTTTTCAAAACGTTTTGGTTAGGCGTTGCATGTAGATGTAGTTCAAATTTTAATTATGGTCATTAAATGGTTAGAAAATCACTTAAATGTCTTTAAAAGGTCAAATGACCCCGAGAGTTTTCCAAAATTTCACATTACAGTTGTAGGAGTGCACATTAGACATAGAAAATTTTGAAGGCCGTAAGAGGAATCTATCTCCCGTTCGTCATCAAACATGCATTGTTCCCTCTCGGAACCATGAACCTTCTAGCGAGTTGCTCCAGTTTGTGAGGGGTGTGTGTCCAAACTTTAGTCAAACATGCCAATTTCTTTACCACATCATCTTGCTGGCATGACATTATATCAACCAAGGTTTCGTGTGTTTTTGATTTTTTTGGAATTAAAATGCCATGCCACTCCATGCATATGTGTCCATGTCATGATAAAAATATTTTTGAAAATTCCTTCTAGTTTACTGCCACTGGTAGAAAAAGGGCCTTCAGTCCCGGTTCATAAGGGCCTTTAGTCCCGGTTTTGGAACCGGGACTAAAATGTCGGTACCAATGCCTCTCCCTTTAGTCCCAGTTCAATCCAAAACCGGGACTAAAGGGCGCGGCCATGTGGAGCTCCACCTTTAGTCCCGGTTGGTAACACCAACCGGGACTAAAGGAAATTTTAGGATTTTGAAAATGTTTAACGGGGTTCCCCCAGTTAAATTCAGATGTAACTTTTCGAGTAGATGATTTTTCATATAAAAAACTTTTTCATCCGAGTTAGTATGCAAAAGTTATGCCCATTTTTACAAATTTCAGAGAGATTTTGCAAATAAAGTCAAAATTCACATTTGCAAATTTTCCCAACAACTAGACCACATATCACATGGGAAACTTATTTTCTTTTATTTTTTTGACATTTCAATCATTTTCTTTTATTTTTTTAAAAACTGAAAAGGCGATCCACGGCGGGGGGGGGGGGTAGAGTTTGAAAATGGGACCTTTAGTACCGGTTCGTGGCACATGGAATTAACTCGCACACAAGTATACAAATATGATTTTTAAACTGTTTTGGTTAGGCGTTGCATGTTGATGTAGTTCAAATTTGAAATACGGTCATTAAATGGCTAGAAAATCACTTAAATGTCTATAAAAGGTCAAATGACCCCTACAATTTTCAAAAATTTCACATCGCAGTTGTAGTAGTGCATGTTAGACATAGAAATTTTTTGAAGGCCGTAAGAGGAAGCTATCTCCCGTTCATCATCAAATATGCATTGTTCCCTCTCGAAACCACGAGCTTTCTAGTGAGCTACTCCGGTTTGTGAGGGGTGTGTGTCTAAACTTTGGTCCAACATGCCTTTACCTCATCATCTTGGTGGCATGACATTACATCAACCAAGGTTTCACGTGTTTCTGACTTTTTTTGGAATTAAAATGCCATGTCACTCCATGCTTAATTGTGTCATAGTCGTTAGACCAATATGTTTGAAAATTCCTTCCAATTTACTGCACATGGAATTAAATCGCACACAAGTACACGAAATATGAGTTTTCAAACCGTTATGGTTAGCTGTTGCATGTACATGTAGTTCAAATTTCAATTACGGTCATTAAATGTCTAGAAAATCACTTAGATGTCTTAGAAGGTCAAATGACCCCTGAAATTTTCCAAAATTTGACATGATAGTTGTATTAGTACTACAAAATTTCTCGTTCATTTAAAACACCATTCGTTGGCACTTTATTCCAAATCCGTCTTTCACAGCTAATTAGAAATATCTACAACATCACACACAGTTGTTTTCTAGGAACCGTTTGCGATGAAAATATCTGGGTCTATTTAAGTCTCCCTTCTTAAGCTTTGCCGGCTCGTCTGCTGTAGTGCCGGCAACCCCCGAATCCAAGAAGCCCGATCCCCATTCCTGCACCCCCTTCTTGCAAAGATGACGCCATGGAAATGCTTCATGAAGGCTCGTACGGTGGCCGCCCCCCCCCCCTCGAGCACCGCCACCTGCGTCGAGAGCTCCGCCGCCTATGCCGAGAGTGCCGCTGCATCCGCATTGAGCATGGCCGCTTCCACCGAGAGGGCGTCTGCGGTAGCCGACAGGGCAGATGCAGCAGCCGAGATGGCTGCAGCTGCTGCTGCGACGGCGGCTGCAAACACGCCAAGATATTCCAGGCCACCTCGGACTCCGGCATGCAACCCATGTCTGAAAAGGAGGCGGTGGCCATGGAGCACCTGCTTCCTCATGAGGTCGCCGAGCGGGAGCTAGAGATGCAGGAGGCGGCAGAGATCAAGGAGCGCCGGGAGGAGGAGTTGCGCGTGGCCGAGGTTGAGGTAGAGCAGAGTCTGTCCATCGAGGAATCGGCGGTGGAGTACCAACACGAGCTCTGGCGCAGCCACTACTACGAGTACTACAACCTTGAGGGCGGCGCCGAGGACGAGGACGAGGACGCGGTGGACTTCAGCAGGGGGGACGCAGAGTCCACCAACTGCGGCATGTCACCAGGACAAGTCATCAACGTCTCATCTCACACCGGCGATGCATAGGCCGGCGCGGAGGCGAATTTTTAATTATGCGTACTTAGGATTTGTTTTTAATGCTGGTCTTTTCTTAGAGCAATGTTTAGGTCAACTGGCTCTGTGTTATTACTAAAATTGCTCGATTCAGTAAGTGTGGTCTATCTGCTGTACGCTCTTTTGTGTGCCCAAATTAGCAAGCGATGTTAAATTATGCAATGACGTGCCCGGGGAAATTTCCACCAAAATTTGAATTATCAAACTCATCCCATGCGCGTAAAGCAGAAGAATCGTTTGCGATGAACACAATCGTTCAAAGTGAATGTGCCCATGCCTTGAGACCAAAATTTTTAATTATCAAACTCATCCCATCCGCGATGGAGCTAGAGAATGCTGAGGGAGGGTGAGAGGGATGCGGGCGTCTACATGTACGAGAAAAAGTTAGAGCTAGGTAGCTACAAAGATAAGAGGATTGTGTGGGTGTAAAAGACGAATAGAGATCATACTACATTATAAAAAGCGAATTTGGATATTTGAAGAATTTATCATAGTGTTTTAAACCGACGCATGTGTGAATATATATAACGGTGATACACATGGTGTGGTTATGAATATGTTATACTACATATAATATATTTTATCTCTACTCTTATAAAAAACAGAGTTGTTGATGATGGTGCCATCCTGCAATATAGGCCGTCCGATTTATATCTGACGGATAGGAAGGAAACTATGGCAATTTTGAAAAAAGATACCCACACCCCTCTCCATATTTGCAAATTAGGCCTCCCCTTGATCATGTTGATGTTCTGTGGAACGCATGGGCATCTTGCTAGTACTACGTATAACATATAGAACATTGATCATAATTTGGGCTAATGTGTGGCTTTTGTAGCTCAGGTCTAAATACCTGTCATAATGTAGGGGGTGGGGCACTATACTATGCGTGATAAACACGGTGTACACATATGGAACATGGTTTAGATTATGAATATATAGTTACTACCTCAAATGTACTATTATTTGGAATCAACATCAAGTGTATTCAAAAAAATAGAATTCGAGTTCATGTAGTACACATAGTTCATATCTATCTCTATAGTAATCATGTGGTGTGTTATTAAGGTAATACACAAATGATGGTTGAAGTTGGCAACAATCATGATTGTAGATTGTTATTGAAATAGAGAAACGAATTCAAATTCAGTTCTAATTGCAGCGGTAGTATAGACATTTGGAATGCACTAAAATGTTGGTATGAGTAGGTTACATGCATTATACAGCAAGCGAAAAAGTTTAATTGGACATAACATGGATTCATACTACCGAATAGCATTTAATTGCACTAAATTGTTGGTATGAGTAGCTTTAAATAGCATTTTTATAGTAAAACAGGGCAAGGCTCTCTCTTTGTGTGGTGTGAATAGTTTTATTTTTTTTGTTTTCTTTTTGATTGAGGGAAGTGCGAATTGATTTGGTACGTACAAGTACAATATTACATGTTAGGCTTGTCCCTAAAATTCAACTCGTGCCTTGTTATATCCCAAAAATTCAGATATCGTGCTCCCAAAACTGGCGCCTTGTTATCCCGAAATTACAATGCGCGCGAAAACTCCCTCCAGCTGCCAAATCCCGACACGCAAACTCCCCCTTCTAACCCTGAGCCGAAAGGGCCGCTAGTTCAAATCGGTGGGGGTTACTTTTGTAACACACCCTACATTTTGGACAAGCGCGTCCCTAAGTCATGGTTCACCCCCTCCCATCACCTCCTTTTCGCCATTCGAAATCCTAGGCCGCCATAACCTCTCCGCTCCAGCCGTGAAACCCCACCCTCCTCCGTCCGCCACCTCACCGCTGCCCAGCCGGAGCCTCTTCCCCGACGATGTCGTCCACCGCAACAGCTCGACGTCTCTCGTCCACCTCCCCGGATGAGGATCCGTCGTCCATCTCGTCGTCCCGCCGGTTCAGCCGCCCCATCCTCCACCTCCAAAGAGCTGCTCCGATGATCACCTCGTCTATCGCTGCTGCTCCATCCCCACAGTGCCGCCTTAACCTACTCCACCGGAACCGCAACATCCTCACCGACTCCTCAGACGAAGCTGAGGCCTACTCGGTGCCACCAAAGAGGTTGTACACTCACCGCATCGCACGTTCTCCTTAGCTTGACCTCCCGGCGCCGACGGTGCTCCATACCGCACCCCCATGGAGCGGCTACCTTGAAGCCGGCGCCGCAGGCGACATCTCCACGGCGGCTCAACCCCAGTGCGAGGCCCCTTCGGCGCCGGCGTCCATACCAGCCGGATCTGCTACTGCTGCTCCGGCTCTCGCTCGCTCGCTCATGCTGCTGCTACTGCTGCTGCTACTGCTGCTGCTCCGGCTCTCGCTCGCTCGCCTAACTGCTGCTACTCTGGCTCTCACTCGCTTGCTCGCGCTGCTGCTACTGCTGCTGCTCTGTCTCTCGCTCGATCGCTCGCTCGCCCAGCTGCTGCTGCTCCGGCTCTCGCTTGCTCGCGCTACTTCTGCTGCTGCTCCGGCTCTCGCTCGATCGCTCGCTCGCCCAGCTGTTGGTGCTCCGGCTCTTGCTCGCTCTCTCGCGCTTCTGCTGCTGCTCTCCCCCTCGCTCGTGCTGCTGCTCTGCTCCGATTTAGCTACACTTCAGTCGACTAAATCGACTTTTGGGTCAGTCAATTTTCAGGGGGTGGGGGGGCTCGCCGGAGTTAAGGAAGAACCACCCACAGTGGCAACGGGGGCTCGCCAAAGAGGTACCTCACTATCTATCTTAGGGTTCAGGGTGGGGGGCAGGGGGCCTATAGGGCTGGCCGGGGCGGCGGCGGACCGGCGGTGGGGAGTTGTTTCGGGGCGGCGAGGCGGCGTTGGGGCCGGCGGTTCGGCTGGTGGTGGCTGGCGGCTTAGGGGGGTGTAGGTTGAAGATGAACTGTAGGCCCTCCCTAAACTACATGTCAAGTGCCTCTCTGCTACCACTGCGTTTAGTTTGGACGGTAACATTCATATTCCACAGTAAATTTCAGTTTCGACAGTTAAGTTCAGAGTCAACAGTTTTTACCTCATCTATTGTAGTCAAGTGGTTTTTGGTGATGTAAATTTTACATCTATTTTACATCATCTATTATAGATGCTATTAGAATCCCACTTGAGATTGACGATGTCTGTCTTGTGCTGCTTCAGCCTTGACGTCTTACGGCTCACCGGGGCTGCTCCAACGACAGAACTATCCATCGCAACAGAGCAGTGCCCTGGACACTGTCTACAGATTCCTTAGATCTTCCTCCACACCTCCAACAGCCACCTCTACCTCAACTGCTTCGGCGACCAACCCAATGATGCTGAGGTCGACACAGCTACGGCAAAGAGGTTGTACACTTGTTGCATCACTTATTACTATAGATTCATGTCGATCCATTAGGGCTATTTTGGTTCAACCGAAAAACATAGCAATAGGGAATTTTCCAATGGCACTCTACTATTCAATTATTCATGCATTTTGTTGAAAGGAATGAAGCAAAACATCTACCTGGACCTACTTTTCAAAATCCTATGCATGAAAACAAGACCAAGTGCATTAGTGGCAGAATAACATTCTAACTGTACACGCATTCATATGGTTTCACATTCCTCTGCTCTTCCAATTCCTGTAAACCAAACACTCAAGTTGACAGAAATCCCGTGTTGACAAATGCTCTGTTTACCATGTGCATTCCTATCCTATTCCGGTGTTTTTCCTATCCCTGCGTTTTTCGAATCATGCAAGCCAAATGAGCCCTTACAGAATTACTTTAGTTACACGTAGGTGTCGAAGGGAACTTTGTGTGGTTTGTCCTGCTCCTGCCGCGATGTCGTCCACTTCAACTGAGCTGCTCCATCGACAAAAAACATCCACCAAACCAGACATCACGACTCCTGACCATCTTTCGCCGCCTCAGATCTCCTTCCCTGCAGCCGGCACCCACTGCAACGGCATCACCATCATTGACTCAGCAGATGAACCTGAGGAGTACACGGGTCCACAAGAGAGGTCACACTCTTTTGTTTCTGGTTATGTGATGCATTGCTTAAAATTACCTGCTACTTTATCATCCCGTTCACCTCTTGGACTCCAAGTCAGGTCCAAATTAATGTTCAAACTTGTGTCCTAAATTAGTTGTGGGGCACATATCGAGGAAGCAACGAATAGTATCTCTGTCTAATATCTGGTTGACCTAGGGTATGCCTGTGTTGTTCATCTTGGGTGGGAAACAAATAGTAAAGCAATCATCATTTGTCTTTTTATTAAATTAAAGCAATCATCAGCCTACTATCATTATTTTTGGATCCATCCACTGGTTGTTACCATCACTCTAAATTTCTGCATGCTCTCCTTACATAATCTCACCATATTTTTTTCGTATGCATGTCAGATATTGTACACAGTCATCCTGAACATGTAGAGAAAAAGAGAAGAGTTTTGCGCGGCAATACAATGTCATGCAGACATCGCTCCATGGTGGGTTCAATGGCAAACCCTCCCCACCCCTCTCCAGATTGTAACCTAGAGGAAGATATCTGTTCTGAGGCGGATTCAGACACCGCTAACCACTCCTATTTACCCCCAAGGTGTTTGCTCTACCTTGGCATGATGGTGTTAGTCATATCATGCATATGTTGCCTTGTAGTGCCTACTTTTGACATCATATATGTCATCTGCTTAGTTTAGACATGTTCTGTAATGCCACCTGTTTAGTTTCTATATCATATATGGGAATTGTGCAGTCTCATGTCTTTTAGCCAGCCATAATATATGTGAAATGTGCAATGCCATCCTGTTTAACTAGGCATCATATATTTGAATGATATCTTGCCCATCCTTTTCTACATTACATTTCCATTTGTCGACAATGTTTGCAAATTAAACTACTCTTCCTGTGAATCAGCCATTTGGGTGGGCGATTGAAAAATCTGGAGTGAAAACAAGGCCTTCAGAGAAGACAGTGCTACCTATCGAAGCAGATCTCTTGTTGGGTCCCGATAGCTCCTCAGAGATGGATTCAGAGATAGATGACCAGTCCTATTCCCCCACCGAGGTGTATGCTCTAACTTGGCACGGTTATACTGCTCATATCATGCATATGGGGTCTTGCATTGCATAGATTAGACATCATATACACAATATTCAACACCATGTTGTTAATTCAAACATCATATCTAATGCCCTCTGTTTAGCATATAAATCACATATGTGAATTAAACGATGCGATCCTGATTACTTAGATAACATGTAGGTGAATTATGTCATGCGATCCTGTTTAGTTATTCATCATATCTTTGAATTATGTTATGCTATGCTATCCAGTTTAGATAGACATCATATATGTGAAATTATGTCATGCTATCTGTTTTAGTTAAACAATATACATGTCAACTATTTCATGCCCTCTTTTTTCCACACTACCTATTACATCTGTCTCTCATACAATGTATGTACATTCGACTATTTTTCCTGTTTATCAGCCATTTGAATTGGAGCGGTGATGCCAGCATCTAGCGGACTAAAAACACGGTCTTCAAATAAAACAGTGCTACCTCTTGGTGGAGATAGCACCCCGGTTGTACATGCACGAGAACCAGCCCTACCGCACATAACCCAAACTCTCGCAGATTGTACCCCTACTGTGATGGACAGAGAACCAGCTTCACCCAATCTAACCCCAACCCCAACAGATAGTAACCCAGTTCCTGTTGACACAACACCATCTCCACCACAGAGCTCCAAAACAAGAGCAGTTAGTAAGGCAGCTCCAGTGCGCAAAGGGCCAGTACTACCACGGCGAACCGCAACTCCACCAGTTAGTACGCCTATTCCTGTGGAGGAAGCACAACCAGCTAGTCGTAGTTTAGCATCTATCGCATTTGATGTTGTTAAATCGTATGTGTGTATCTTCCCATCTTGGAAATATTATACTGAAGATGAGGAAAATGCCAGTTGTAGGCGTTTGTCCAGGAGTTATGTGTAAGTAATGTTATTCATGGGAATTACTTTGCTTTGTCCCATACATCCTACCTCCATGATGGTTATAATACAACAAATTTTCCCATTTTCCTCTATAGAGAAGGACCGATTTGGAAACTCAGAATGAGGTAACCTGTGCTAATACCTCTGCTATCTTCAAGAATGCTTGGTGGCAGAATCGGAATTACGTGAAGAAAACGCACTTCACCGGCAAAGAAACTCAACAAATTCCCTTACATTCTCCTGAGACACATTTACTGGACGATGACTGGGAACGCCTTGTTCTGTACTGGTCCCGAACCAAGAATGTGGTAAGGTCTATGAGCTCATTTTCTATTTTTAAGTACTATATTCTTGCGTCTTACTGTACTCTGTTCATGTAGAACAAGTGCCTAAACCTGAAGAACAACTGTTCTAATTTAAGATTCCATTGCTATCATAGTTCAAAAAAGCGCTAGGCATTAATTGTGCATTTTGCCACCGCCTTGTGCTTTACTGACCAAAGCGCATGCTTATGCGTAGTTATGCACAGATTAAGCATAGTTATGCGCAATGCATTTCGCCAAGGCCTAGAGCCTAGGCGCGCTTAAGCACTCGCTTAGGCGCGCATTTTTAAACTATGATTCCTATCGTGCATACTGCTTTGCTCTTGTATCACTATATTTACTCATACAAACTTATTTTTAAATTGAAGGATCCAATCAAAACTGCAATGGCACAGCAGGTATGTTCGCGCATGTTTCTTTATCAGGCTTGCTCTTATCAATAGCTCTGTTGATTTCAATTTCAATTGTGTATACAGTTGACTTCTCATATCATGCACATTACTAGCATCACAACAGAGCCAATAGTGTTCTTGTACATGTAGACCCGTGGTACCCATCTGAAATCTTGTTGTGCCGTGTAGTTTCCCACGCGTTGTATTCTTTCACTGCTGCTTTGTCTTGAACTCATATGATTTGAACCGTGTCTCTATTTTGATTTGGCAAGACAATACAGTGACCATAGGACATAGATATATGTTTGTTTGATGCTTTTATTATGTACTAGTACTTGGCAATAGAAGACTTGGTAGTTTAATCCCGTCCACCTTACTAATGAACTGGTTCACCGAAATGAGTTTCATATACTATACAGCTAAACTGTTATGTGTTTGCTTGTTTCTTCTTTTAGAATGCTGATAGAATATTGGGGAAGAGTGCCTTATTAAGCAATGTTAAAGGAAGTAATGCAGATAAGGTTCAAGATAGTGACACATCCTTGTTGGCCTCCAACAAAGCTGATAAAACAGCTAAGGAAGACTATCTCGAAGACAGTGAGACACCCCCAAAGTCCTGTCTTGGTTTAGTGTTGGAGTTACTGGCCACTACCGCTTGCACAAGCTATTCAAACTCACTGTCTGAATCAGTTCGGTTTCTTGAGTCTCAACTACAAGCTGAAAGACATCGATCAGCTCTGCTGCGACAAAAAAGCGGAAGGACTGCGGAAGTCCCTGGAGCATTCAGATGCATACTTTTTGGTGCAACAGCAAGCGTTGGAGGATTTTAGCGCCAAACAGGACAAAGCTAATAAGCTTGCTAAGCTTATTGCCAGCATGGTGGATACCACGTTTCTTGAGCTCTTTTGAAGTTGTTTCAGTTATGCTCTTGTTTTGTTGCCATGTTTATTTGCACTGGTGGCCAATTTTGACGGCCAGTGTATGTAATATGCTGCCTTGTTCCCTATATTTGCACTGGTGGCGAACTTTGATGCCTAGTGGATGTAATATGTGTAATAGCCGTAATAGGCTAGCGTTAATTGCTTGCTTATTTATTTCCTTATTATCTTGTTTAGTTGTTTGCTTGTAGTCACTGCAGTTCTTTTTCTGTGTTTTTCTAGTGGCCACGATAACCTATTTTTGGAAACTAGGCCAAAATAATCATGGCAACACACGGACTGTTGTAACCATGGGCCTCATGTGGGCCGTATGATCCATGGGCCTTCTATGGGCCGTAGGATCCATTGGCCTTCTATACGGGCCGTACGATCCATGGGAATTCTACGGGCCATAGGATCCATGGGCCTTTTACGGGCCGTAGGATCCATGGGCCTTCTACGGGGCGTATCATCATTTCGCCAATCATGGGCCATACTATTCATGGACAATAATGGGCCGTTTATTGGGCGTATTTGATAACTCTATGAAAACAGCCCAATGGTTTTTTTCGACATGAAAACGGCCCAACGTATTAACGGGCCACAAACGGGCCGACTGTAACCACGGGCTAAATTTGGCCCACAAGTAGAAAATGACAGTAACGGGACGTAAGTAACCGAATGCTGGAAATGAGCCCAAGAATAAATGGGCCCTGAGTAGGCCGAAAGATATCATGTGCTAGAAACGGCCCAACGGAATAATGGGCCGTTAATGGGTATAAAGTGATACACTATTCATTATGGGCCATTTTTACCACGGGCCGAGGGTTACTAAGGACCTCATATGGGCCGAAAGACATCATGGGCCATACATGGGCGAGAAAACGGGCTGGAATTATATTGGACGGCCCAGATGACGCTACTGGGCCTAATTCGGATAGGACATTAATGGGCCCTGGGATAGCGGGCTGTAAATGGGCTATATGCGAACATGCCGTTAATAGGCTTGCCTTGGGCCGGCCCGCCACCTTTTGACCAAGTCAAACGGGCCGGCCTTTTCACACGAATAGGCCTCTGTTGGGCCGTGCCACGTGTCGACGTATCATAGGCGCTTTGGGTCCAATGAGTGGATGACATCTGTCCCAACGGTGAGCCGACACGTGTTTCCTCCAGCCATTGATGATTTTACACGTGGAAAATCCCCATTGGTCGGGGTTGTTAACGGGTTATCGGATCCAAAATCGGACCCGATAGCTTAACGGCGTTCCGTTACAGTGGATGCCACGTGTCAGCCACCCTTGACGAAAGCATTTCTGTGACGCGTGATTTATCGTCATGGAAGTGGACACTTCCGTGATGATAATTTTGGTAATGTCATGGAACACTTCTACGATAGCATAGGTATGACTATCTTGATTCTGCCATAAATTTGTTATGGATGTACATGCATGACAGAAAACGTGACCTACTGTGACAAACACGTATCATCACGGAAGTGTATTTTTTTGTAGTGATACAATATTCTAATCATATCATAAGCATGCAATATGCTCATCATATCATACACATAATAGTCTCATCATATCATCCAACACAAGTCATGTCGTCACATCATAATCATGATATAGCTATACAAGTTACATGACATGTCTCATCATAAATAATGTAGTACTTCTTGAGGCGTCTGTTCGTATCCCTCTCTCGCACTAGCGTGAACCTAAACTAACTACTGGCTGTCGCTCGGAAACCAAAAACCGGTACACCTGGGCCTGACACTCCGGCCATCGTCGTATACTCTTAGCATAGCACTTCTTCGCCATAGATGCTCTATGCACCTACATCGTCACATGAGTTGATGATATGCAACATATATAGTTGAGCAACAGAAAGAGATAGACTTGGCAAAAATAGAAACAATATATCATAAGCATAAATAACAAAGTTCATCGTACCTAAAATGCCCTAACTAGAGTGATCTTTGCTAGTTGAGGAGGACGGTTTAATTACATCACAAATAAATTTCATCATGCATAACTCAAAGTTTAGTCATACATAAAGTATGGAATAAACAGACACATTGTCATATATCGCCAATCACTCCAACATGTCATGCCATCCATCCAAGTCAGGGAGATAGTCCCCGAGCTTAGTGAAAGGCTTCAGGTCGAGACGCTGAGTGGCTATGCGTGTTCGGATGCCTTCCCGCGACATTTTCCCTTCTTCGTAGAACATCCCTGTTTTTTCGAGGACCTCCTTCATGATGATTTGGGAAAGTTCACGCTGGATGTGATAGAACTCAGCTCGAAGTCGATGATCTGGGATATCTCCTAGGTTCTTTGCCCATTGCAGAATATGGGCATCGCCGGATGTAGGTGACAAGCGAAGGTTCTGCTGATCCTATATGTACTCCAGCATGTGGTGTACGACAAATAATCCATCACTAAGAGTACCACTCGATTGCTGGATGCAGCAGAAGTCGGTCTTATGGCCAAAGGCGGGCCTGCGGTTCCTTGTCTTCCTGGTCTTGATCTCTCCACCCCGTATGCCGTAGAAAAAGATAGCACTATCGAGAACAGACTTGATGTGGGTGTAATCCTTTTTGTTCATGTTCTTCGACGAGTCCAAGTAAAGAGCGTGGGAGAATCGGGGGTAAAGGATGATGAGGACGGCGCGCTCATGGCTGTGCAAAATAAGTACACCTCAAATTAGCCTCCACCATACAAATGAATGATTGAAATCGAAGGAAGGATATCCGTGCGGATGACTTACATGGGATGATAAGGCACGAGAATCGTCTCCTTGTCCTTATTGGCGACCATGATATTGGCGATGTAGTCCCTCGCGTATTGACGATGCTCTGGGCAAACTGCCAAGAAGCCCCCGTGCGTGAAGTATGGGTCAGCGACACAATTATAAGATATTTGCTCAATCCCGATGATGTAGTTCATGTACAAGGCAAAAAGGTGGACAAACATAAAATCCAGCTTTTTCAAGTGAAACATGTCGAAGATGTAATCGAATCGAAGGAAGAACTTCTCCGCGGAGAATGTGTTGACGTACAACCTTTGCCGTGACACTTTAACCACGTAGAGTGGGTATCCTAGATTTTCCGAGGCGATTAGGCTTTTCTCTCGCCGCCGCACATCATCATGAAGTCTCCTAAGATCGCAGTATATGGCCTCTACCGCTACCTTAAGTAGGATCGGATCACCGGGGATATGACAATTTTGCCGTAGCGGGGATAGCTATATGGTCTTGAACCCAAGGCTGCTGAGGCGGCTGGATCATAGAAGCAGCTTTGTTGCCTTTCCTCGATCTCTTCCTATGCTTCTTTGCTATTGGAAGGGTGTCTATAATACGTTCATCCTCCGGCAATTCAGGCACCGACTCATGACGCTCAAACACTGAGTACTCATACTGCTGAGCCATTAATCCTCCGTTGTCATAGGCGCCAATATTGAGATAGTTTAGAGTGTCATCGTCATCCTCATCCTCATCGATGGCATTGATATCATGCATTGCTTCTTCGATGGCGGCGATGTCATGAGCGACTAAAGGAGCCTCTTCCTCATCCTGTTCTCTATCACCCGGCATGACAGGCGACGCTAATTGGCTAGGTGGGGTGTTAATGTTCAAACTTGCTGAGGTTGCATGGTCGTGGGTGAGCTCCTGGCCGCCTCCAGACGAAGCAGACTCTTTGGCCACAACAGGACCCACCTCTTGAAATCGCCAAGCCGCCGCGGGGTCCCGTCGTCATCTCCCCCTAGTACCGGAGGAGTGATACGTCTCCGTCGTATCTAAATTTTTTGATTGTTTCATGCCAATATTATACAACTTTTACATACTTTTGGCAACATTTTATATGATTTATTGGACTAACCTATTGATCCAATGCCAGTTCCTATTTTCTGCATGTTTTTTGTATCGTAGAGTATCCATATCAAATGAAGTCCAAATGCAATAAAATTTCATGGAGAATTATTTTGGAATATATGTGATTTTTGGGAGTTGGAATCATCGCAAACGGAGGCCCACACAGCCCACAAGATACTAGGGCGCACCAGAGGAGCCTGGCTCATGGTGGTGGGGTGTGCTCACCTCGTACGTCAGTTGGAGCTCTACTTCGGGTGCAAGGAAGCTTATATCCGCAAAAAAATCATGTTAAAGTCTCAGCGCAATCGGAGTTATGGATCTCCCGGAATATAAGGAACGATTTTCAGCCAGATCAGGAGAACGCGAAACAGAAGAGAACAGAGAGGGAGATCCAATATCGGAGGGGCTCCCACCCCTCCGCCGCCATGGAGACCAAGGACCAGAGGAGGAACTCTCCTCCCATCTAGGGGGAGGCCAAGGAAGAAGAAGAAGGAGAGAGGCTCTCTCCCCCTCGCTTTCGGTGGCGCCGGAGTGCCGCCGAGGTAATGATCGGGACAACGATCTACATCAACAATCTTGCTACCGTCAACACCAACTTTCTCCCCCTCTATGCAGAGGTTTAACACCTCTTCTCCCCGCTGTAATCTCTACCTAAACATGGTGCTCAGCTCCATATAATATTTCCCAATGATCTATGGTTCTCCTATGATGTTTGAGTAGATGCGTTTTGTCCTATGGGTTAATTGTGATCTTGGTTGGTATGATTGTATATTTTATTTATGGTGCTGTCCTATGGTGCCCTCCGTCTTGCGCTAACGTGAGGGGCCCTTGCTGTAGGGTGTTGCAATACGTTCATGATTCACTTATGGGGGGGGGTGCGAGAGTGATAGAAGCTTAAACCCGAGTAAGTGGGGTATAACGTATGGGAGTAAATAGGAGTTGGTACTTAATGCTATGGTTGGGTTTCACGACCTTAATGATCTTCAGTAGTTGCGGATGCTTGCTAGGGGTCCAATCTTAAGTGCATATGATCCAAGTAGAGAAAGTATGTTAGCTCATGCCTCTCCCTCATATAAAATTACAAGAATGATTACCGGTACTTGTTATCGATTGCCTAGGGACAAATAACTTTCTTGTTGACACAAACCCTTTTACTAAACCCCTAACTTTTATTATCTTGCAAAGTACTTCTAGTTTTACTTCTGCAAAGTAGATCTAGCATCACTCCTACAAACTAGTTTCATACTTGTTTTCAGTAAAGCAGACGTCAAGTGTGCGTAGAGTTGTATCGGTGGTCGATAGAACTCGAGGGAATATTTGTTCTACCTTTAGCTCCTCGTTGGGTTCGACACTCTTATTTATCAAAAAAGGCTACAAACGATCCCCTATACTTGTGGGTTATCAAGACCTTTTTCTGGCGCCGTTGCTGGGGAGCAATAGCATGGGGTGAATATTCTCGTGTGTGCTTGTTTGCTTTATCACTAAGTAATTTTATTTCCTGTTCTAAGTTGTTCTCTATATTTAGTTATGGATATGGAACACGAAACACCAAAACAATTAGTGGTACTTGCTACTCATGGAGATGGGGAACCTCCTAATACCCTTGATGCTTGTTATGTGAAAAATATTATGCACTACTTTCATAATCCTGAGAAAACCCCATTCAACTTGATAATGGGAGTAGCGTTGGATCAATGTGAATACTTAGGGATTATCGCTTGACACAAAAAGGGAAATTGTTATGGGTCAAATTCATATATTGAAGTGGTATGCTTGGAATCTATGCTTGAGATATGATTATACTTGTTGCTCTAGGATGAATGCTCCACATCTTCCCTTTTCATGCAAATTTAATGATAATGAAACCTTAGCTTCTTATGCTAATGGTATATATGATTACTATGATGTGGAACAAATAGAAGAAATTGTTGCTTTTAAGGGTGCATATGAAATTGAATCTTTGTTTGAAATTTTTTAAGATTTTGATGATTCAGTTTATAGACCTGAAAATCTTGCCATCCTTAAATATTTCTATGATAGTTATAAATCCAATTACGATATTGATGTATTTATTGAGAATAAGTCCACTTTCCAAGAAGAGACTAATATTTTGCAGGAGTCTATGGAAGAAGAAATTGATGAAACTGTGAGCTCATTGGATGAAAAAGATGATGAGGAGAGCCAAGAACAAACAGAGGAAGAGCGGATTAACTACCCGTGCCCACCTTCTAATGAGAGTAACTCTTCAACACATACATTATTTAATGCCCCTTCGTTCTTACCGAAGGATGAATGCTATGATAATTGCTATGATCCCGTTGATTCATTTGAAATATCCCTTTTTGATGAACTTGATGCTTGTTATGCTTCTCGCCAAGATGCCAATATGAATTGTGCTTATGGACATGAACTTGCTATAGTTCCTTATGTTAAGAATGACATTGTTGCTATTGCACCCACACATGATGGTCCTATTATCTTTTTGAATTCTCCCAGCTACACTATATTGGAGAAGTTTGCTCTTGTTAAGGATTATATTGATGGGTTGCCTTTTACCGTTGCACATGATGATTCTGATGAATATAATATGCATGTGCTTGCTGCTCCTACTTGCAATTATTATGAGAGAGGAACTATATCTCCACCTCTCCATGGTTCCAACACGATAAAATTGCAAGAAACTGCTTATGCTATGTATTGGCCTTTACTTGATGTGCATGAATTGTTCTTGTATGACATGCCGATGCATAGGAAGAGAGTTAGACTTAGTCATTGCTTGATATATGTTGCTTTGTGCTCACTACTAAATGCCAAATCATTGCTCATTAAAATTGGCTTTGATATACCTTGGGATCTGGGTGGATCCATTACTTGAGCACTTTATGCCTAGCTTAATGGCTTTAAAGAAAGCGCTGCCAGGGAGACAACCCAGAAGTTTCAGAGAGTCATTTATTTCTGTTGAGTGCTTCTATAAAGTTTATGAACAAAAAAAATATAGAGGGTAACCCAAAACTTTTCAAAAAGGAAAGCGAAAATGAGAGAGACAAGCATTGTTGAAGTGGGGGAGCTCCTTGAACTTTGTTCATGATCACGGAAACTTTGTGAATCTTACTTGCAGAAACTTTCAGCAAAAATAATTATCCCCTTGCACAATTCCGTTGTATTATAAAAATAATGTGCCAAGATTTGCCTTTAGGATGTTTAAATTGCTTGTTGGTTTGTGTGGTGCAAAACAGAAACTTTGGCTGTAGTGCACGATTTTACATTTTTTACTGGGACGTCAAACGGTTCTGAAACCTTTTGTACTATGTTTCTATACAAAATGTTTATTTTTCCTAAAATTTTCAGAATATTTATAGTTATAGAAGTATGGTTGATAACCCACAAGTATAAGGGATCAATTGTTGACTCTTTCGATAAGTAAGAGTGTCAAACTCAACGAGGAGCTAAAGGTAGAACAAATATTCCCTCAAGTTCTATCGACCACCGATACAACTCTACGCACACTTGACATTTTCTTTACCAGAAACAAGTATGAAACTAGTTTGTAGGAGTGATGCTAGAACTACTTTGCAAGAATAAAACTAGAAGTACTTTGCAAGATAATAAATGTTAGGTGTTTAGTAAAAGGGTTTGTGTCAACAAGAAAATTATTTGTCCGTAGGCAATCGATAACAAGTACCGGTAATCATTCTTGTAATTTTATATGAGGGAGAGGCACGAGCTAACATACTTTCTCTACTTGGATCATATGCACTTATGATTGGAACTCTAGCAAGCATCCGCAACTACTAAAGATCATTAAGGTCGTGAAACCCAACCATAGCATTAAGTGTCAAGTCCTCTTTACTCCCATACGTCATACCCCAGTTACTCGGGTTTAAGTTTCTGTCACTCTCGCAACCCAACATAAGCGAACCATGGACATATTGCAACACCCTACAGCGAGGTCCCCTCACGTTTGCACGAGACGGAGGGCACCGTAGGACAACACCATAAATAAAATATACAATCATGCCAACCAAGATCATGATTAACCCATAGGACAGCCCGATCAAGGTGTGTGCGATCTACAGCATACGGTTCACTCAAATGAACTATTTGTGATTAGGCAAGAGAACAGAAATGTTTCAATACAATAAGATGTGTGTGATACGCGGCAAATAGGTCTGTACTCAGAAAGTTTGCGAAGACCGATAATAACACAAACGATTGCTTCTAATATGACATATGTGATATGCTCTGTCTACAGAACATCTATTGGCCATTGTGGGACGCGCGGTCATCCGGATACGCCATAAGGATGAGAAGAGGCATTTCTACCAGCAAGGAATAGCTGTTCCACCAGTAACTCATGTAAGAAAACTATGAAGCTAAGTGTGCTCAGGATGGAGTAGCCATCAGATGGGTGACTGGATGGGAGGTTGTGTTGATGTTAAATTAACTGATAGGATGGGTCATTTCGGTCAAATGACCGAAATGACCCATTCCCTCAACTAATTTTACCTCGAGGTCCTTGGTTTTTATTTTATTATTATTTTTAACACATGTTAAAGAAGGTTTACCACATTACTTTTTGACAATGTGCGATACGTGGCATACAGTTGATCCATCCGACCTGTTTGTGATGGAATAGGCCGTGTGTGTTCTGGGCAAACGCTTGCTAGTATTCAACCATTTGGGATTGATGAATTCATCACCGACGGGTTCCCTAGTGTGGTCCTTGTTCATCTGATCATCATCTACTTCTTGTGCTAGCTCGATGTTCCTTCTATGCTAAGTTTCCATTAATTGATGGCATTTTATGAACACGCCATCGTTTCCCACCATTTCCTCACCTGTTTCCCGCCACCCTACTCTATTGCGCATAGGCGGCACACAACGCACGGAGGCGACAAGCGCATCCTGTAGCACATCCACCTTTTCCAAGCATGCCAACCCACGAAAGCGCTGCCTCTGCCATCAACCTCATCGACGAGGAAAACGAGCAGGAGCCATGGCCCATCGAGGCCGAGGCGCTCCCCGACAACGCGATGGACGACGCCGTGATGCTCGTCATCGCCAGGGTTGAGCAGACCTTTGGCGCATGGCGCTTGAGCGCCGCGGATCAAGATAGGCATGTCAGCACCAACAGGCCGCAGTTCGCCACACAACATGATCGATGGCGCACAGCGGAGCAAGCTAGGTGCGTCCGCGCTGAAAGGCTGTGGCTCACCGCATGGCGAGACTGTTGGAGCGCCACAGAGCGAGAGGCGAGGCGCGCCGCACAGCAAGAGCGGATCCACCGGCGCTTGCCTGCTGTCGACATGGCGTCGCAGCTGGGTACATGTCCCGTAAGTACCCCCATTCCTCGCCAGGAGTGGTAGAGGCCCTCAGTGCCATACTTGCACCAGAGGCCGGCCACGCCATACTTGCACCGGACGCCCGCCGCACCATTCACATGGGTGCCTCCGTTCGCCTTGTCCGTGGCCCGCTGGATGCCAACGCGCTGGTCCATAGGCTCGACCGCCTCCTTGGCCCAGGTGTCCACCTGGGCGCAGTAGAGGAACATGGCCGTCGCATCCTCGAACTGATGATATCCGATGAAATATCCAACTTGGAGCTTGAGATCGTGCTCCAGATGTACCGCGAGCATGTCGACCGCTTGGACGAACGCGTGCATGAGTCAGGCAGAGCCAAGAGCTACCCTAGGCAAGGGCTGTTGGTCATGGTCTCATGGACGCGTTTTATTTTGAAAAGTCGTTTTGACGTGGATAGCTATGTATTCACAGCAATCATAGTATTGCTCTGTTTCAATGTGTGTACTCTATTTTCCATTCTTATATGTTCTGTTTCAATGTGTGTATATACGCTTTCCATTCTGTATATGTGGATGATAATAGCTAGATTCAAATTAGTATACAAAAACATGTAGAAAATGGAATTAATAATATATATATATTAATTGTTCATTAGATCATCATAGAATATATATTTAAAACAATACAGAGGCTAGCGAACTCACTTGGAGAAGGCTCCCCCGATTTCAGCCTTCGTTGGCCGTCGGATGCTGGTCAACAGGGTCGTCTGCGTGCTGCATCCCGTTGGATCATCACGTCTTGCATCACATCTCGTTTTGACCGGCCGATGAAAACAATGAGGCGAATGACGTGTGGGCTCATGGCGAAGGGCGATAGGCTGGGTCAAATGTTTCTGGGTGTTCGTGCAGCCTCTCCTAATGCGCCGTGTGCGCCTGCGCGCGTCGGGCGCTCCCTCTTTTGCCGTTCACTCCTTTGGCTGGTTGCCAGCCGCATTTGAACCTGTTTCTGCACCCGCGGCTGTGTTGTACCGACGATTGCTGGGCCTGTGCTGCCCTTGGTCCCGCTCATCAGTTGCATTAGCTGCATTTCACATGGTGTGGTTTAGTTTCCGCGGGTCAACCATTTTTGGTGGGTCATTCCCCATACCGTGCGCATGTCGTGCGTTGTGGCGATAGAGCGGAGGGGTCAGCCGGTGCGTGTGCACCCGGCTTCTTTGCCTGCAGATTCTTTCCAACGTATGACTTGTGGGCCAGGTTCATCTATGGTCCTACACGTTGGCGAGTGGTGTTCGTTCGGTCCGTGTCCAGTCGCTTCGTCCAGGTTGGAAGGAGTTGTTGCGCTGAACTGTGGGCTGCTTGGTGCCTAGCTGACTCCTGCGCTAGGTCATGTCTCATCCTGTGGTGTACCATTGGCCATTGCCATTCTCTCTGGTCTTTTATCTACATTTTTTGCCGCACGCCGCTGCTCAAGGGACCGTGTAGATAGATAGTCCCATTTGTCCGTTGGATGGGTGTATGCTGCGTGCGTCTGCCCCTCCCTTGCTGCCGGCGTACTGTGGCTGATGCACAACTGGACCACACCAACGTGCGAGCGCCGCGGCATGGTCGTGCGCGATAGGGCCCCTGAGGACGAGACGTGCATGTCCATGATCCTGGTGATGGCTGGAGGGAAGCCCTGGGAGCTGCCATTCGTGCTGCTGGCGGAGCGGTGGATGGTGGTTGCCTTGGTGGGGGCCACCATGGGATGGGGTGAACGTGGTGGGGGCGCTGCCGGGGGCGGATCGGGGCAGCGAGCGAGCGGGAGAACACACTGATCTCCTTTGGCCGCGTTGCTGACCACGCGGCCGTCACCATGGTCGAGTTCGATGTCCAGGTATATACAGACACAAATGAAGCTAGCCTCCGCTTGAATTTCCCATCATTGTTTTGCTGTTGATATGCTGCTAGCTTGTTTAAGCCTGGACTCTCGTTGGCTCGTCTCGCTTCCTTCGACTGTACTCTACTGCGATCTATTGTGGTGACCCTTGTTTGCTCGATGGGCGACGCTGGTGTAGGTTCGTCCTGCTCGTCTTCTTGTGTTTTTCACCTCACCTCTATCTTTGCTTCGCCTACTAATCTCGCATGCTTGGGCTCGTTTCGTCCATGTGCAGTTTGTTCCGACTTGCCGTTGTCGCCTGCGTCGACACGTGTGTCTTTCTGTCCTTCGCGTTCAGGTTTGTGCACGCCACTTCTGCTCGCCTATAACCTATTCGATGAAATGCGTTTGTGCTAACATTTGTTCTTCGGTTTAGTCTGTTTTCTTCGTTTTCTTCCTTCCTAGCTCTGGTAAATAGGTTGTTCTTTTCCTTTTCTGAACTGCGAGTGTTTCGTGCTTGCATCTGCATCTTTGCATGCCGTGGTTGTTTTCTGACCAGTTCTTTTCTATATATCGTAGGTTGTACGATCTCGCCCATTGCTACGTCCATGTTCTTCTCATTGCTTCGTCTCTGTTTTATTCATCAAGGTTTGCTGATCTCCCCTCTGTCTACCTTCCTATTCTGCTTTCTTTATGTACTATCATGTTGTCTATCCTACTGGTTGTTTCTGTACGTACTTGTTGGCAATATGCCCTAGAGGCAATAATAAAATGATTATTATATTCCCTTGTTCATGATAATTGTCTATTATTCATGCTATAATTGTATTATCCGGAAATCATAATACATGTGTGAATACATATACCACAATGTGTCCCTAGTGAGCCTGTAGTTGACTAGCTCGTTGATCAACAGATAGTCATGGTTTCCTGGCTATGGACATGGGGATGTCATTGATAATGGGATCACATCATTAGGAGAATGATGTGATGGACAAGACCCAATCCTAAGCTTAGCTCAAAGATCGTGTAGTTCCTTTGCTGTAGCTTTTCTGAATCTCAAGTATCATTTCCTTAGACCATGAGATTGTGCAACACCCGAATACCGTAGGAGTGCTTTGGGTGTACCAAACATCACAACGTAACTGGGTGACTATAAAGGTACATTATAGGTGTTTCCGAAAGTGTCTGTTGGGTTGGCACGAATCAAGACTGGGATTTGTCACTCCGTATGACGGAGAGGTATCTCTAGGCCCACTCGGTAATGCATCATCATAATGAGCTCAATGTGATCAAGTGGTTGATCACGGAATCATGCATTACGGTACGAGTAAAGTGACTTGCTGGTAAGGAGACTGAACAAGGTATTGGGATACCGACGATCGAGTCTCGGGCAAGTAACGTACCGATTGACAAAGGGAATTGTATATGGGGTTGCTTGAATCCTCGACATCGTGGTTCATCCGATGAGATCATCGAGGAGCATGTGGGAGCCAACATGGGTATCCAGATCCCGCTGTTGGTTATTGGCCGGAGAGCCGTCTCCGTCATGTCTACGTGTCTCCCGAACCCATAGGGTCGACACACTTAAGGTTTGGTGACGCTAGGGTTGTAGAGATATGAGTATGCAGTAATCCGAAAGTTGTTTGGAGTGCCAGCTGAGATCTTGGACGTCACGAGGAGTTCCGGAATGGTCCGGAGGTGAAGAATTATATATAGGAAGTGTAGTTTCGGCCATCGGGAAAGATTCGGGGTAATCGGTATTGTACCGGGACCACCGGATGGATCCCGGGGGACCACCGGGTGGGGCCACCCATCCCAGAGGGACCCATGGGCTGATGTGGGGAGGGGAACCAGCCCATAGTGGGCTGGTGCGCCCCCCCTTGGGCCTCCTGCGCCTAGGGTTGGAAACCCTAGGGTGGGGGGCGCCTCCACTTGCCTTGGGGGGCACTCCACGCCCCTTGACCGCCGCCCTCTTGGGAAATCCCATCTCCAGGGCCGGCGCCCCCCAGGGGGCCTATATAAAGGGGGGGGAGGGAGGCCAGCCGCACCTCAAGTCTTGGTGCCTCCCTCTCCCTTGCTACACCTCTCCCTCTCGCAGAAGCTCGGCGAAGCCCTGCTGCGATCATTGCTGCATCCACCACCATGCCGTTATGCTGCTGGATCTTCATCAACCTCTCCTTCCCCCTTGCTGGATCAAGAAGGAGGAGACGTCATCCGCTCCGTACGTGTGTTGAACGCGGAGGTGCCGTCCGTTCGGCACTTGGTCATCGGTGATTTGGATCATGACGAGTACGACTCTATCATCCCCGTTCTCTTGAACGCTTCCGCTTGTGATCTACAAGGATATGTATATGCACTCTCCTCTCATTGCTAGTTGACTCCATAGATTGATCTTGGTGAAACGTAGGAAATTTTTTTGTTTTCTGCAATGTTCCCAACAGTGGTATCAGAGCTAGGTCTATGCGTAGTTCTCTTTGCACGAGTAGAACACAATTTGTTGTGGGCGTAGATGTTGTCAAATTTCTTGCCGCTACTAGTATTATTTTGCTTCCGCGGTATTGTGGGATGAAGCGGCCCGGACCGACCTTACACGTACGCTTACGTGAGACAGGTTCCACCGACTGACATGCACTAGTTGCATAAGGTGGCTAGCGGGTGTCTGTCTCTCCCACTTTAGTTGGAGCGGATTTGACGAAAAGGGTCCTTATGAAGGTTAAATAGAAGTTGACAAATCACGTTGTGGCTTTTACGTAGGTAAGAAAACGTTCTTGCTAGAACCCTATTGCAGCCACGTAAAACTTGCAACAACAATTAGAGGACGTCTAACTTGTTTTTGCAGCAAGTGTCATGTGATGTGATATGGCCAAAGTTGTGATGAATGATGAATGATATATATGTGATGTATGATATCATGTTCTTGTAATAGGAATCACGACTTGCATGTCGATGAGTATGATAACCGGCAGGAGCCATAGGAGTTGTCTTTATTTCTGTATGACCTGCGTGTCATTGAGAAACGCCATGTAAATTACTTTACTTTATTGCTAAACGTGTTAGCCATAGTAGTAGAAGTAATAGATGGTGAGCAACTTCATGGAGACACGATGATGGAGATCATGGTGTCATGCCGGTGACAAGATGATCATGGAGCCCCAAGATGGAGATCAAAGGAGCTATATGATATTGGCCATATCATGTCATTATTATTTGATTGCATGTGATGTTTATCATGTTTTTGCATCTTGTTTACTTAGAACGATGGTAGTAAATAAGATGATACCTCATAAAAATTTCAAGAAAGAGTTCCCCCTAACTGTGCGCCGTTGCGACAGTTCATTGTTTCGAAGCACCACGTGATGATCGGGTGTGATAGATTCCAACGTTCACATACAACGGGTGTAAGACAGATTTACAAATGCAAACACTTAGGTTGACTTGACGAGCCTAGCATGTACAGACATGGCCTCGGAACACAGAAGACCGAAAGGTCGAGCATGAGTCGTATAGAAGATACGATCAACATGAAGATGTTCACCGATGTTGACTAGTCCGTCTCACGTGATGATCGGACACGGCCTAGTTAACTCAGATCATGTTATACTTAGATGACTGGAGGGATGTCTATCTGAGTGGGAGTTCATTGAATAATTTTATTATATGAACTTAATTATCATGAACTTAGTCTAAAATCTTTACAATATGTCTTGTAGATCAAATGGCCAACGTTGTCCTCAACTTTAACGCGTTCCTAGAGAAAACCAAGCTCAAAGATGATGGCAGCAATTATAGGGACTGGGTCTGGAACCTGAGGATCAGCCTCATAGCTGCAAAGAAAGATTATGTCCTAGAAGCACCGCTAGGTGACACACCCGTCCCACAGAACCAAGACGTTATGAACGCTTGGCAGACACGTGCTGATGATTACTGCCTCGTTCAGTGCGGCATGCTTTACAGCTTAGAACCAGGGCTCCAAAAGCGTTTTGAGCGACACAGAGTATATGAGATGTTCAAAGAGCTGAAAATGGTTTCCCAAGCTCATGCCCAGGTCGAGAGATATGAAGTCTCTGACAAGTTCTTCAGCTGTAAGATGGAGGAAAATAGTTCTGTCAGTGAGCACATACTCACAATGTCTGGGATGCATAACTGCTTGACTCAGCTGGGAGTTAATCTCCCGGATGACGCGGTCATTGACACAATCCTTCAGTCGCTTCCACCAAGCTACAAGAGCTTTGTGATGAACTTCAATATGCAGGGGATGGAAAAGACCATTCCTGAAGTATTTGCAATGCTGAAATCAGCAGAGGTAGAAGTCAAAAAGGAACATCAAGTGTTGATGGTGAATAAAACCACTAAGTTCAAGAAAGGCAAGGGTAAGAAGAACTTCAAGAAGGACGGCAAGGGAGTTGCCGCACCCGGTAAGCAAGCTGCCGGGAAGAAGCCAAAGAATGGACCCAAGCCCAAGACTGAGTGTTTTTATTGCAAGGGAAGTGGTCACTCGAAGCAAAACTGCCCCAAATACTTAGCGGACAAGAAGGCCGGCATCACGAAAGGTATATGTGATATACATGTAATTGATGTGTACCTTACCAGTACTCGTAGTAGCTCCTGGGTATTTGATACCGGTGCGGTTGCTCACACATGTAACTCAAAGCAGGAGCTGCGGAATAGCGGAGACTGGCGAAGGACGAGGTGACGACGCGCATCGGGAATGGTTCCATGGTCGATGTGATCGCCGTCAGCATGCTACCTCTACATTTACCTATGGGATTAGTTTTAAACCTCAATAATTGTAATTTAGTGCCAGCTTTGAGCATGAACATTGTATCAGGATCTCGTTTAATTCGAGATGGCTATCCAAGAATAATGGTTGTTCTATTTATATGAGAGATATGTTTTATGGTCATGATCCGATGGTGAATGGTTTATTCTTAATGAATATCGAGCATAATGCTACACATATTCATAGTGTGAATACCAAAAGATGTAAGGTTGATAATGATAGTCCCACATACTTGTGGTACTGCCGCCTTGGTCACATAGGTGTCAAACGCATGAAGAAGCTCCATGCAGATGGACTTTTAGAGTCTCTTGATTACGAATCATTTGACACGTGCGAACCATGCCTCTTGGGTAAAATGACCAAGACTCCGTTCTCAGGAACAATGGAGCGAGCAACCAACTTATTGGAAATCATGCATACTGATGTGTGCGGTCCAATGAGTGTTGAGGCTCGCGGTGGCTATCGTTATGTTCTCACCCTCACTGATGACTTGAGTAGATATGGGTGTGTCTACTTAATGAAACACAAGTCTGAGACCTTTGAAAAGTTCAAGGAATTTCAGAGTGAGGTTGAGAATCAATGTGACAGGAAAATCAAGTTCTTGCGATCAGATCGTGGGGGAGAATACTTGAGTCATGAATTTGGCACACACTTAAGAAGATGTGGAATAGTTTCACAAGTCACGCCACCTGGAACACCTCAGCGTAATGGTGTGTCCGAACGTCGTAATCGCACTCTATTAGATATGGTGTGATCTATGATGTCTCTTACCGATTTACCGCTATCATTTTGGGGCTATGCTTTAGAGACTGCTGCATTCACTTTAAATAGGGCTTCGTCAAAATCCGTTGAGACGACACCGTATGAATTATGGTTTGGGAAGAAACCTAAGCTGTCGTTTCTAAAAGTTTGGGGATGCGATGCTTATGTCAAGAAACTTCAACCTGAAAAGCTCGAACCCAAGTCGGAAAAATGCGTCTTCATAGGATACCCTAAAGAAACTGTTGGGTATACCTTCTAACTCAGATCCGAAGGCAAGATCTTTGTTGCCAAGAATGGGTCCTTTCTAGAGAAAGAGTTTCTCTTGAAAGAAATAAGTGGAAGGAAGGTAGAACTTGATGAAGTATTACCTCTTGAACCGGTAAGTGGCGTAGCTCAAGAAAATGTTCCTGAGGTGCCTGCACCGACCAGAGAGGAAGTTGATGATGATGATCATGAAACTTCAGATCAAGTTGCTACTAAACTTCGAAGGTCCACAAGGACACGTTCCACACCAGAGTGGTACGGTAACCCTGTCTTGGAAATCATGTTGTTAGACAACGGTGAACCTTCGAACTATGAAGAAGCAATGGCGGGCCCAGATTCCGACAAATGGCTGGAAGCCATGAAATCCGAGATAGGATCCATGTATGAAAACAAAATATGGACTTTGACTGACTTGCCCGTTGACCGGCGAGCCATAGAAAATAAATGGATCTTTAAGAAGAAGACAGACGCGGATGGTAATGCGACCATCTATAATGCTCGGCTTGTCGCTAAGGGTTATCGACAAGTTCAAGGGGTTGACTACGATGAGACTTTCTCACCCGTAGCCAAGCTGAAGTCCGTCCGAATCATGTTAGCAATTGCCGCATTCTATGATTATGAGATATGGCAAATGGACGTCAAAACGGCATTCCTTAATGGTTTCCTTAAGGAAGAATTGTATATGATCAGCCGGAAGGTTTTGTCGATCCTAAGAATGTTGACAAGGTGTGCAAGCTCCAACGCTCGATTATGGGCTGGTGCAAGAATCTCGCAGTTGGAACATTCGCTTTGATGAGATGATCAAAGTGTTTGGGTTTATGCAGACTTATGGAGAAGCCTGTGTTTACAAGAAAGTGAGTGGGAGCTCTGTAGCATTTCTCATATTATATGTAGATGACATACTTTTGATGGGAAATGATACAGAACTTTTGAACAGCATTAAGGCCTACTTGAATAAGAGTTTTTCAATGAAGGGCCTTGGAGAAGCTGCTTATATATTAGGCATCAAGATCTATAGAGATAGATCAAGACGCCTCATAGGTCTTTCACAAAGCACATACCTTGATAAGATATTGAAGAAGTTCAATATGGATCAGTCTAAGAAGGGGTTCTTGCCTGTGTTGCAAGGTGTGAAATTGAGCTCAGCTCAATGTCCGACCACGACAGAAGATATAGAAGAGATGAGTGTCATCCCCTATGCCTCAGCCATAGGGTCTATTATGTATGCCATGCTGTGTACCAGACCTGATGTAAACCTTGCCGTAAGTTTGGTAGGAAGGTACCAAAGCAATCCCGGCAAGGAACACTGGACAGCGGTAAAGAATATCCTGAAGTACCTGAAAAGGACTAAGGACAAGTTTCTCGTTTATGGAGGTGACGAAGAGCTCGTCGTAAAGGATTACGTCGACGCTAGCTTCAACACAGATCTGGATGACTCTAAGTCACAAACTGGATACGTGTATAAGTTGAATGGTGGAGCAGTAAGTTGGTGCAGCTACAAGCAGAGCGTCGTGGCGGGATCTACATGTGAAGCGGAGTACATGGCAGCCTCGGAGGCAGCGCATGAAGCAATTTGGGTGAAGGAGTTCATCACCGACCTAGGAGTCATACCCAATGCGTGGGGGCCGATCAAACTCTTCTGTGACAATACTGGAGCTATTGCACTTGCCAAGGAGCCCAGGTTTCACAAGAAGACCAGGCACATCAAGCGTCGCTTCAACTCCATTCGTGAAAATATTCAAGATGGAGACATAGATATTTGTAAAGTACATACGGATCTGAATGTCGCAGATCCGTTGACTAAACCTCTCCCTAGAGCAAAACATGATCAACACCAGAATTCCATGGGTGTTCGATTCATCACAATGCAACTAGATGATTGACTCTAGTGCAAGTGGGAGACTGTTGGAAATATGCCCTAGAGGCAATAATAAAATGATTATTATATTTCCTTGTTCATGATAATTGTCTATTATTCATACTATAATTGTATTATCCGGAAATCGTAATACATGTGTGAATACATAGACCACAATGTGTCCCTAGTGAGCCTCTAGTTGACTAGCTCGTTGATCAACAGATAGTCATGGTTTCCTGGCTATGGACATGGGGATGTCATTGATAACGGGATCACATCATTAGGAGAATGATGTGATGGACAAGACCCAATCCTAAGCTTAGCTCAAAGATCGTGTAGTTCATTTGCTGTAGCTTTTCTGAATGTCAAGTATCATTTCCTTAGACCATGAGATTGTGCAACTCCCGGATAGTGTAGGAGTGCTTTGGGTGTACCAAACGTCACAACGTAACTGGGTGACTATAAAGGTACATCACAGGTGTTTCCGAAAGTGTCTGTTGGGTTGGCACGAATCGAGACTAGGATTTGCCACTCCGTATGACGGAGAGGTATCTCTGGCCCACTCGATAATGCATCATCATAATGAGCTCAATGTGATCAAGTGGTTGATCACAGGATCATGCATTACGGTACGAGTAAAGTGACTTGCTGATAACGATACTGAACAAGGTATTGGGATACCGACGATCGAGTCTCGGGCAAGTAACATACCGATTGACAAAGAGAATTGTATACGGGGTTGCTTGAATCCTCGACATCGTGGTTCATCCGATGAGATCATCGAGGAGCATGTGGGAGCCAACATGGGTATCTAGATCCCGCTGTTGGTTATTGGCCGGAGAGCCGTCTCGGTCATGTCTACGTGTCTCCCGAACCCGTAGGGTCTACACACTTAAGGTTCGGTGACGCTAGGGTTGTAGAGATATGAGTATGCTGTAATCCGAAAGTTGTTCGGAGTCCCGGATGAGATCCTGGACATCACGAGGAGTTCCGGAATGGTCCGGAGGTGAAGAATTATATATAGGAAGTGTAGTTTCGGCCATCAGGAAAGATTCGGGGTCACCGGTATTGTACCGGGACCACCGGATGGGTCCCGGGGGTCCACCAGGTGGGGCCACCTATCCCGGAGGGCCCCATGGGCTGAAGTGGGGAGGGGAACCAGCCCATAGTGGGCTGGTGCGCCCCCCCTTGAGCCCCCTGCGCCTAGGGTTGGAAACCCTAGGGTGGGGGGCGCCTCCACTTGCCTTGGGGGCACTCCACCCCCCTTGGCCGCCGCCCCCTTGGGAGATCCCATCTCCAGGGCCGCCCCCCCAGGGGGCCTATATAAAGGGGGGAGAGGGAGGGCAGCCGCACCTCAAGTCTTGGCGCCTCCCTCTCCCTTGCTACACCTCCCCCTCTCGCAGAAGCTCTGCGAAGCCCTGCTGCGATCATTGCTGCGTCCACCACCACGCCGTTGTGCTGCTGGATCTTCATCAACCTCTCCTTCCCCCTTGCTGGATCAAGAAGGAGGAGACGTCATCCGCTCCGTACGTGTGTTGAATGTGGAGGTGACGTCCGTTAGGCACTTGGTCATCGGTGATTTGGATCACGGCGAGTACGACTCTATCATCCCCGTTCTCTTGAACGCTTCCGCTCATGATCTACAAGGGTATGTAGATGCACTCTCCTCTCGTTGCTAGTTGACTCCATAGATTGATCTTGGTGAAACGTAGGAATTTTTTTTGTTTTCTGCAACGTTCCCCAACAGTACTATCATGTTATCTTAGCCTACTAATCATTTGAATATATTTAGCTATCTTTCTAACAATAGCCCATCAAGCTAGCAATATTTCATAAGCAACACTTATTATACTAGAGATTGACGAGTATGATATAAATAGTTTAATTAAATAGCTGCCGTGATATGGAAAATTCATGTATTTTCTATTGCTGTTCAAGAGTATGCCTGTTAAGAGATTCAGTTGCCATGGTTCCCTGGGCAAGATTCAGTTTTACATGGATTATTCTAGATAAATTCAAGTTATTTGCGTTGGGACACCTAAGCTAACATTTATACCTTTCTATTTAGGAGATGGCAGCAGTATATACAAAGTATATCACTAATTATTTGTAGAGTTCATTCTTGATAGGAATAGAACTATTATAGCTGATGTCAACACGTCAAGGTGAGTTTCACCCAATCCTTCTTCACTCCTCTCTCCCTCTCTCTCTAACTCTGCAACTCTGTAAGCTTATGTAGTGTGCTCTGCTCCAATGATTTTTAATTGTTGTACATAAATATCTCTTTTTCATTTCCTATGCTAAAAGTAATGGTAATGCATATGTTTTACTATTTGTAAAATTAACATATGCCAGTTGGCTTCTTCAGGTGGCTTATTGTTGATTTTATTTTCTTGTCCGCCTCTATGAAATTTTTGAAGCACTTGTCAATCCAATGGATTATGATGCACGATGTTGAATTAGATATGGCTGCCAGTATGCAGGTCATCTTGAGTGTCTCATCTAGATCAATGGGAACAAGAAAGTACACATATTAGGAAACTGAAATGTGACAACACTTATTTTCGTCTAGATGACTGCCAGTATGCACGATGTTGAATTTTTGTCAGAATAGCATACCTAAACAGTTGGTTGTTCATCTAGATTAAACACCCAGCTATAAGAATGGGTTGAGAACATTGGTTGACTCTATTGGCACTTCAATGTTGTCCAGATTCATCATTTTTTGCCATTGATTTTCGGGATGGTATTTCAGAGGCTTCTTATTAGTGACTTCCAACTTCCATACGAAGCATGAGTGAATTTCTTGTTTCAAATATTGATTTGTTGATTACGGAGACTAATTGACACTGTGACCTTGATGCTTGATAGAATTGCATCAATGAATTTCTTCTTTTCTTGTTACATGCTTTGCTCAATGTATATCTTGGTCTGTTATTGCGTGACTTTGCAAATGTAAAACTGAGGCTTTTCAGCCTTGGTAATTTTGATTCTTGTCATGTTCAGGATTCAGACGGTTCTGAAACCACATTTATAGTTTTTATTTAGGTTTGAGTTGCACAATAACAAAATCAATGATTGTTTACTTATGGATGGTAATATATTTACTTTCATTGGTTTTGAAGTTATAAGAAGGTCACCATGACAATTTATATTAAGGTTTAGTAGTTCTACTCATTTTTATTCTTTGAGATACTCCTCCAATGCAATTTATTTTCATCGGGTTTGAAGTTATAAGAAGGTCACCATGGCAGCTGATATTAAGGTTTAGTAGTTCTACTCATTTTTATTCTTTGAGATACTCAAATGAAATTTTGATGCAACATTGGATATTTCCACAACTTTGACCTTATGCCACAATTGCTTTTGTCTTATTTCAGTGTGTTTATTTGCCAACTTTATGTGCTCAGGACCAAAAGAATTGCTAATTTTGCAGTTTTAATAGACGTACATTCTACAACATGGTAAAAAATAAGGGGAGCTTTTAGACGGCCTATAGGTTATCATACGAAATCCGGTTAAATTTTAGGAAGGTTTAGGAGTATCTCCCTTTTTTGTATAAATTTGGCTCCACAATTGCTTAAACAATAGCTAAGTTCTAGAACAAACCTGCTATGAATAATTGCATTGTTACTTCAGTGAAAAGTTCCCGGGCATTCTATGTGTTCCTCTGGACTTGCTTGAAAGTATTCCTTTTGTTATCCAGTTTGTCACTAAGCATGTTACCTTTGTTGCTGAATTTTGCCTACAGTTTATGTATATTAGACTCACATGATTACTTGATGGTTGATGTGGATTCTACAACTTGGAAAACACATCTAGAATGTTCAAGTTGTGTGTGGCACCCGGGAGAAAGCTTGCTAATCCATTCAACCATTACATGAGAATCCAGTGCCGTAGGTGACTCATTCGTGCAAGCATTGTTGTTAAGTTTTTCCTTTTCTCCTTTGATTCTACAAGCCGCAAAGGAGTGAAGGGTAGAAAATATTTCCATTCTCGTTGAATTGGTGGGATTTTCACCAAGTAAGTGCTCTAGAGGTTTCTATTTGAGAGCAAGAAGCCAAATCTGCTTGTTCATTGTAAATCTTGGAAAACTTGTTGTTTATTGTCACTTCCATATCTGTTATAAACTTTTGTTGTTGGCGTGGTATTTTTCAATCTTGGTTAGCCCATCCATTGCAGCAATGTGCTTGTTTCTTCACTTGATTTCTTGTTTAATGTTTGCACCTCTATTACAGTAGAAAAACTTGTCATAAACATAGTTTGACCAGTTCCCTTCAAAAAAGAAGAGATGGCTATAGAGAGTGGCTCCATCGCTGAGAGATGACAAACGCTGTGCAAGGCATTGTTTGTTCAGCTACTTTAAAAATGAAGGAATTACAGTGCATCGGACCTATAAAGGGTATGTGTAGGATAAAATGCTATGGTTCCAGACAAGTGAGGGGGGAGAGACAAAGCGTGACTTGGATTCCTAAGTTCCAGCAAATGTAGCAAAATTGTAGAGAATGCCCGCATTTTTAAAACTTGATCACATAGTTTGAGGCTATGTTTCTTTCAAATTTTGTGGACGGGGCGTTGACTCGTTGGTTGGGCAGCTAAGGTTGCTGCCAGCCCACCACCCGAGTTCAAATCCTGACTTGGACGAGTGGTGCTCGCGGAGTTTCTCCTATAAAAAATGCCAACGAGGGTTAGCCCTTGGGTTGGTCTCATTTTTTTTCTTTCAAATTTTATTATTAAGAGGATCCTTATTATTGTCAAATTGTCAAGCATTTTTTTCAAATAACTCTTGGTTTGAAATGGGACCTTGCGCCATGCAACAAGTAATTTTATTTTAGCATTATTACTAAACAAAACCAACAATAGAAACATTGAATAAACAAGAATAGACCTGAGTTAATGTGTCAGCATGCTAATCATATTTTCAACTAGAAAAATGTTTCCTTAACTGGTCTATACATATTACACAAATATGATTCTTTTTTCAACCTCATATTTCTCAGCATGATAAACATATTTTCAATATAGCATGATTTAACACATGGGCTTTCTACTACCAATATTGAATATGTCCTTGCAAAATAAAACTATTTTCATCGACAACATGTATTTAGAGGGTCTCTGCGCCATTTGGCGCAACGGGTCAACTAGTATATATAAAATATCATCACATATACATGATGATACTTAACTACTAGGTACAATGCATAAAATTAAAAACGAACAATGCTAAAACTAATAATCCCTCTTGGGGCCACTATTCCGGTAGACCCTCGCCATGAGCCCCCTGGTGCGCGGCATCTTCCCAGTGCGGAGGCAGTACTCCAACTCCTCCGCCTCGCAGCGCTTGACGTACCGATCTGCCTCTTGCTGGCGGACGCGCACGGTCGATCTTGCCATTTCGTTGGGCGCCCATCGGAGCTCCTCGTCGGTGGCATGCTGGAGCTTATCGGCCCACTTCCATGCAAAGATGAGGCGCCCAATGCCTATGACCTTCCTCGCGAAGTACCCATCTTCGTACACCTCCTCGACACGACGATGCGCCTGCCCCCAAAGCTTCGCCACCTCCTTTTTCAAGGCGGCATCACGGACTTCACAGGCCGCCTGGTACCTGGCTTCCTGCTCTGCCATCTCCTTCTTGAACGCCACTTGCCTGGCTTTCTCAGCCGGCGGCAGCGACTTCCACGGACAAAGATTGTACTGGCCCCAAAACCAATCCAAAGTTGGGGGTCCGGCGCAACCTCTTCAGGCGGCACGTAGGGGTCCTCGTCGCTGCTAATCGAGTGAGCATCCTCGGGGGGCGGCGACTCCTCGTCGGCGCGTGGGCAGACCGGCGACGCCATGGCAGAGATTTGAGAGAGAGAGAGAGAGAGAGAGAGAGAGAGAGAGAGAAAGAGAGGGCGAGCGAGGGGAGGATGTAGATGAGAATGCAGGCGGGATGACGTGAGCAAGGTAGTATTTATTGCCGGGTGGAGTCTAGATTGACGAGGATAGTACACACGCCGGTCGCCGGAATTTACGAGTAGTGTAGTTTGAATTACACATAATTCCCGCAGCAAATCCGTGTGCGAACATAATAGCTATCGATTTCCAATACAGAACCGTGTTTGATTAATGATCCCCGCCAATCACCTTCCGAACCTCGAGCCACGAGATAGAGTGCTAATCGTGTGGGGGCCGGTTGTCTTGCCAGATCTTTACATTTTCTTTTTTGAACACCAGATATTTACATCGTCTGATGATTTTTTTAATTCGCACACAAGTACACACAAATATGATTTTTCAAACCGTTTTGGTTAGGCGTTGCATTTAGATGTAGTTCAAATTTGAATTACGGTCATTAAATGGTTAGAAAATCACTTAAATGTCTTTAAAAGGTCAAATGACCCCTGAAAATTTCCAAATTTTCACATGACAGTTGTATTAGTGCATGCTGAACGTAGGAAATTTTTTGAAGGCCGTAACGGGAAGCTATCTCCCGTCCATCAGAAAACATGCATTGTTCCCTCTCGGAACCACAAACCTTCTAGTGAGTTGCTCCGGTTTGTGTGGGGTGTGTGTCCAAACTTTCATCAAACAGGCCAATTTTTTACCACATCATCTTGGTCGCATTACATTAAATCAAGCAAGGTTTCATGTTTTTCTGATCATTTTCTAATTTTTTGGAATTAAAATGCCATGGCATGCACTCCATGCATGTGCCCATGCCTTGACACCAATATGTTTGAAAATTCCTTCTAATTTACTGCACATGGAATTAACACGCACACAAATACACAAAAATATGATTTTTCAAACCGTTTTGGTTAGGCGTTGCATGTAGATATAGTTCAAATTTTAATTACGGTCATTAAATGGTTATAAAATCACTTAAATGTCTTGAAAAGGTCAAATGACCCCTGAAATTTACCAAATTTTCACATGACAGTTGCATGCTAAACGTAGGAAAAAATTTGAAGGCCGTAAGAGGAAGCTATCTCCCGTTCGTCATCAAACATGCATTGTTCCCTCTCGGAACCACAAACCTTCTAGCGAGTTGCTCCGGTTTGTGAGGTGTGTGTGTCCAAACGTTCGTCAAACATGCCAATTTCTTTACCACATCATCTTGTTGGCATGACATTAAATCAAGCAAGGTTTCATGTTTTTCTGATCATTTCTTAATTTTTTGGAATTAAAATGTCATGGCATGCACTCCATGCATGTGCCCATGCCTTGACACCAATATGTTTCAAAATTCCTTCTAATTTACTGCACATGGAATTAACTCGCAAACAAGTACACAAAAATATGATTTTCAAACCGTTATGGATAGACATTGCATGTAGATGTACTTCAAATTTGAATTACGGTCATTAAATTGTTAGAAAATCACTTAAATGTCTTTAAAAGGTCAAATGACCCATGAAATTTACCAAATTTTCACATGACAGTTGTATTAGTGCATGTTAAACGTAGGAAAAAATTTAAAAGCCGTAAGAGGAAGCTATCTCCCGTTCGTCATCAAACATGCATTGTTCCCTCTTGGAACCACGAACCTTCTAGCAAGTTGCTCCGGTTTGTGAGGGCTGTGTGTCCAAACGTTCGTCAAACATGCCAATTTCTTTACCACATCATCTTGGTGGCATAACATTACATGAACCAAGGTTTCATGTGTTTCTGATCATTTTTCTATTTTTTTGAATTAAATTGCCATGTCACTCCATGCATACGTATGCATGTTTCCATGTCGTGAGACCAATATGTTTGAAAATTCCTTCTAATTTGCTGCACATGAAATTAACTCGCACACAAGTACACAGATATGATTTTTCAAACCGTTTTGCTTAGGCGTTGCATGTATATGTAGTTCAAATTTGAATTACGGTCATTAAATGGTTAGAAAATCAGTTAAATGTCTTTAAAAGGTCAAATGGCCCCTAGAATTTTCCAAATTTTCACATTACAGTTGTAGTAGTGCACGTTAGACGTACAAAAAATTTGAAGACCGTAAGAGGAAGCTATCTCCCGTTCGTCATCAAACATGCATTGTTCCCTCTCGGAACAACGAACCTTCTAGAGAGTTGCTCCAGTTTGTGAGGGGTGTGTGTCCAAACTTTCGTCAAACATGCTGATTTCTTTACCACATTATCTTGGTGGCATGACATTAAATAAAGCAAGGTTTCATGTTTTTCTGATCATTTTTTAATTTTTTGGAATTAAAATGCCATGGCACTCCATGCATGTGCCCATGCCTTGACACCAATATGTTTGAAAATTCCTCTAATTTACTGCACATGAATTAACTCGCACACAAGTACACAAAAATATGATTTTTCAAACCGGTATGGTTAGGCATTGCATGTAGATGTAGTTCAAATTTGAATTACAGTCATGAAATGGTTAGAAAATCACTTAAATGTCTATAAAATGTCAAATGACCCGTGAAATTTATCAAATTTTCACATGACAGTTGTATTAGTGCACCTTAAACATAGGAAAAAAATTGAAGGTCGTAAGTGGAAGCTATCTTCCGTTCGTCATCAAACATGCATTGTTCCCTCTCGGAACCACGAACCTTCTAGCGAGTTGCTCCGGTTTGTGAGGGGTGTGTGTCCAAACATTCGTCAAACATGCCAATTTCTTTACCACATCATCTTGGTGGCATGGCATTACATCAACCAAGGTTTCATGTGTTTCTGATCATTTTTCTATTTTTTTGAATTAAAATGCCATGTCACTCCATGCATACGTATGCATTTGTCCATCTCGTGAGACCAATATGTTTGAAAATTCCTTCTAATTTACTGCACATGGAATGAAATCGCACACAAGTACACTAATATGATTTTTCAAATCCTTTTGGTTAGGAGTTGCATGTAGATGTAGTTCAAATTTTAATTACGGTCATTAAATGGTTAGAAAATCACTTAAATGTCTTTAAAAGGTCAAATGACCCCGAGAATTTTCCAAAATTTCACATTACAGTTGTAGGAGTGCACATTAGACGTAGGAAATTTTAAAGGCCGTAAGAGGAATCTATCTCCCGTTCGTCATCAAACATGCATTGTTCCCTCTCGGAACCACGAACCTTCTAGCGAGTTGCTCCGGTTTGTGAGGGGTGTGTGTCCAAACTTTCGTCAAACATGCCGATTTCTTTACCACATTATCTTGGTGGCATGACATTAAATAAGGCAAGGTTTCATGTTTTTCTGATAATTTTTTAATTTTTTTGGAATTAAAATGCCATGGCACTCCATGCATGTGCCCATGCCTTGACACCAATATGTTTGAAAATTCCTCTAATTTACTGCACATGAATTAACTCGCACACAAGTACACAAAAATATGATTTTTCAAACCGGTATGGTTAGGCATTGCATGTAGATGTAGTTCAAATTTGAATTACAGTCATGAAATGGTTAGAAAATCACTTAAATGTCTATAAAATGTCAAATGACCCGTGAAATTTATCAAATTTTCACATGACAGTTGTATTAGTGCACCTTAAACATAGGAAAAAAATTGAAGGTCGTAAGTGGAAGCTATCTTCCGTTCGTCATCAAACATGCATTGTTCCCTCTCGGAACCACGAACCTTCTAGCGAGTTGCTCCGGTTTGTGAGGGGTGTGTGTCCAAACATTCGTCAAACATGCCAATTTCTTTACCACATCATCTTGGTGGCATGGCATTACATCAACCAAGGTTTCATGTGTTTCTGATCATTTTTCTATTTTTTTGAATTAAAATGCCATGTCACTCCATGCATACGTATGCATTTGTCCATCTCGTGAGACCAATATGTTTGAAAATTCCTTCTAATTTACTGCACATGGAATGAAATCGCACACAAGTACACTAATATGATTTTTAATTACGGTCATTAAATGGTTAGAAAATCACTTAAATGTCTTTAAAAGGTCAAATGACCCCGAGAATTTTCCAAAATTTCACATTACAGTTGTAGGAGTGCACATTAGACGTAGAAAATTTTGAAGGCCGTAAGAGGAATCTATCTCCCGTTCGTCATCAAACATGCATTGTTCCCTCTCGGAACCACGAACCTTCTAGCGAGTTGCTCCAGTTTGTGAGGGGTGTGTGTCCAAACTTTAGTCAAACATGCCAATTTCTTTACCACATCATCTTGTTGGCATGACATTATATCAACCAAGGTTTCGTGTGTTTTTGATTTTTTTTGGAATTAAAATGCCATGCCACTCCATGCATATGTGTCCATGTCGTGATACAAATATTTTTGAAAATTCCTTCTAGTTTACTGCCACTGGTAAAAAAAGGGCCTTCAGTCCCGGTTCATAAGGGCCTTTAGTCCCGGTTTTGGAACCGGGACTAAAATGTCGGTACTAATGCCTCTCCCTTTAGTCCCGGTTCAATCCAGAACCGGGACTAAAGGGCGCGGCCACGTGGAGATCCACCTTTAGTCCCGGTTGGTAACACCAACCGGGACTAAAGGAAATTTTATGATTTTTTTTGAAATTTTTTTTTGAAATTTTTTTGAATTTTTTTTATTTTCAAATTTCTGAATTATTTTAACCTCTAGTCTGTAATCACCACCCCTCATCACTTCTCAATTTATCCTCTAATCACCCCTCATCATTCCAAATCATCTAACTTCCCGAACGGTCACGCATCCTCCCACTCCCCTATCCTGAGCACGCTTAACTTCCGGGTTCTAGTCTCCCCCGCTCCAAGTCTGCACTTGTTGTTTTCCTGACAATACTAAGATGTCAATCCTATTAACCTTCAGGAATTTTGCTTGAGCATGAAGTGACACATTTCATAGTGTTATTTTGAAACTATTGTTTTAAAAAACAATAATTATTTAGTAACACTAATATTTCTTGAATAGTTAGTTTGACCATTGTTTGACCACAGTTTGACCAGATTTGACCAAAATTGAAATAATTGAAATAATTATTTAGTAACACTAATATTCTAGAATAATTAGTTTGACCATTGTTTGACCACAGTTTGCCCACTGTTTGATTTTTTTCGATTTTTTTCACTCTAGATCTTAAAAGCCCCGTAACTTTTTTTCTATTAGGTTTTTGAGGATTTTGAAAATGTTTAACGGGGTTCCCCCAGTTAAATTCGGATGTAACTTTTCGAGTACATGATTTTTCATATAAAAAACTTTTTCATCCGAGTTAGCATGCAAAAGTTATGCCCATTTTTACAAATTTCAGAGAGATTTTGCAAATAAAGTCAAAATTCACATTTGCAAATTTTCCCAACAACTAGACCACATATCACATGGGAAACTTATTTTCTTTTATTTTTTGACATTTCCATCATTTTCTTTTATTTTTTTAAAAACTGAAAAGG
>LT934119.1:69388788-69445507 GCA_900231445.1 Triticum turgidum subsp. durum
CGGTACTAAAGGTCTCATCCCCATTAGTCCCGGTTCGTGCCTCAAACCGGGACTAAAGGTCTAATCTTTAGTCCCGGTTTGAGGCACGAACCGGGATCAATGGTTGTGGGCCAGGAGCGAGGCCCATTGGTCCCGGTTCATCCCACCAACCGGGACCAAAAGGTCCAGATGAACCGAGACCAATGGCCCATGTGGCACGGCCGGCCCCCTGGGCTCACGAACCGGGACCAATGCCCCCATTGGTCCCGGTTCTGGACTGAACCGGGACTAATGGGGTTACCCGGCCTGGAGCAAAGCCCCCTTTTCTACTAGTGTGCACATGGAATTAACTCGCACACAAGTACACAAATATGATTTTTAAACTGTTTTGGTTAGGCGTTGCATGTTGATGTAGTTCAAATTTGAAATAAGGTCATTAAATGGCTAGAAAATCACTTAAATGTCTATAAAAGGTCAAATGACCCCTACAATTTTCAAAAATTTCACATCGCAGTTGTAGTAGTGCATGTTAGACATAGAAATTTTTTGAAGGCCATAAGAGGAAGCTATCTCCCGTTCGTCATCAAATATGCATTGTTCCCTCTCGAAACCACGAGCTTTCTAGTGAGCTGCTCCGGTTTGTGAGGGGTGTGTGTCTAAACTTTGGTCCAACATGCCTTTACCTCATCATCTTGGTGGCATGACATTACATCAACCAAGGTTTCATGTGTTTCTGACTTTTTTGGAATTAAAATGCCATGTCACTCCATGCTTAATTGTGTCATAGTCGTTAGACCAATATATTTGAAAATTCCTTCCAATTTACTGCACATGGAATTAAATCGTACACAAGTACACGAAATATGAGTTTTCAAACCGTTATGGTTAGCTGTTGCATGTACATGTAGTTCAAATTTCAATTACGGTCATTAAATGTCTAGAAAATCACTTAGATGTCTTAGAAGGTCAAATGACCCCTGAAATTTTCCAAAATTTGACATGACAGTTGTATTAGTACTACAAAATTTCTTGTTCATTTAAAACACCATTCATTGGCACTTTATTCCAAATCCGTCTTTCACAGCTAATTAAAAATATCTACAACATCACACACAGTTGTTTTCTGGGAACCGTTTGCGATGAAAATATCTGGGTCTATTTAAGTCTCTCTTCTTAAGCTTTGCCGGCTCATCTGCTGTAGTGCCGGCAACCCCTGAATCCAAGAAACCCGATCCCTATTCCTGCACCCCCTTCTTGCAAAGATGACTCCATGGAAATGCTTCGTGAAGGCTCGTATGGTGCCCCCCCCCCGAGCGCCGCCGCCTGCGTCGAGAGCGCCGCCGCCTACGCCGAGAGTGCCGCCGCATCCGCATTGAGCGTGGCCGCTTCCGCCGAGAGGGCGTCTGCGGCAGCCGACAGGGCAGATGCAGCAGCCGGGATGGCTGCAGCAGCTGCTGCGACGGCGGCTGCAAACACCGAGAGCGCTCGAGCTACCATCCGTGCCGCTTATGTCGCCCTTGCCCGGGTCGAGGCCATCCTTGCGAAGATCGAGGATGCACACGCCAAGATATTCCAGGCCATCTCGGACTCCAGCATGCAACCCATGTCTGAAAAGGCGGCGGTGGCCATGGAGCACCTGCTTCCTCATGAGGTCGCCGAGCGGGAGCTAGAGATGCAGGAGGCAACGGAGATCAAGGAGCGCCGGGAGGAGGAGTTGCGCGTAGCCGAGGTTGAGGTAGAGAAGAGTCTGTCCGTCGAGGAATCGGCGGTGGAGTACCAACGCGAGCTCTGGCGCAGCCACTACTACGAGTACTACAACCTTGAGGGCGGCGCCGAGGACGAGGACGAGGACGTGGTGGACTTCAGCAGGGGGACGCGGAGTCCACCAACGGCGGCATGTCACCAGGACAAGTCATCAACGTCTCATCTCACACCGGCGATGCATAGGCCGACGCGGAGGCGAATTTTTAATTATGCGTACTTAGGATTTGTTTTTAATGCTGGTCTTTTGTTAGAGCAATGTTTAGGTCAACTGGCTTTGTGTAATTACTAAAATTGCTCGATTCAGTAAGTGTGGTCTATCTGCTGTACGCTCTTTTGTGTGCCCAAATTAGCAAGCAATGTTAAATTATGCAATGACGTGCCCGGGGAAATTTCCACCAAAATTTGAATTATCAAACTCATCCCATGCGCGTAAAGCAGAAGAATCGTTTGCGATGAACACAATCGTTCAAAGTGAATGGTCCGGCGGCACCGTGCGCGTTCAAAGTGAATGTGCCCATGCCTTGAGACCAAAATTTTTAATTATCAAACTCATCCCATCCGCGATGGAGCTAGAGAATGCTGAGGGAGGGTGAGAGGGATGCGGGCGTCTACATGTACGAGAAAAAGTTAGCGCTAGGTAGCTACAAAGATAAGAGGATTGTGTGGGTGTAAAAGACGAATAGAGATCATACTACATTATAAAAAGCGAATTTGGATATTTGAAGAATTTATCATAGTGTTTTAAACCGACGCATGTGTGAATATATATAACGGTGATACACATGGTGTGGTTATGAATATGTTATACTACATATAATATATTTAATCTCTACTCTTATAAAAAAATGGAGTTGTTGATGATGGTGCCATCCTGCAATATAGGTCGTCCGATTTATATCTGACGGATAGGAAGGAAACTATGGCAATTTTGAAAAAAGATACCCACAGCCTCTCCATATTTGCAAATTAGGCCTCCCATTGATCATGTTGATGTTCTGTGGAACGCATGGGCATCTTGCTAGTACTACGTATAACATATAGAACATTGATCATAATTTGGGCTAATGTGTGGCTTTTGCAGCTCAGGTCTAAATACCTATCATAATGTAGGGGGTGGGGCACTATACTATGCGTGATAAACACGGTGTACACATATGGAACATGGTTTAGATTATGAATATATAGTTAGTACCTCAAATGTACTATTATTTGGAATCAACATCAAGTGTATTCAAAAAAATAGAATTCGAGTTCATGTAGTACACATAGTTCATATCTATCTCTATAGTAACCATGTGGTGTGTTATTAAGGTAATACACAAATGATGGTTGAAGTTGGCAACAATCATGATTGTAGATTGTTATTGAAATAGAGAAACGAATTCAAATTCAGTTCTAATTGCAGCGGTAGTATAGACATTTGGAATGCACTAAAATGTTGGTATGAGTAGGTTACATGCATTATACAGCAAGCGAAAAAGTTTAATTGGACATAACATGGATTCATACTACCGAATAGCATTTAATTGCACTAAATTGTTGGTATGAGTAGCTTTCAATAGCATTATTATAGTAAAACAGGGCAAGGCTCTCTCTTTGTGTGGTGTGAATAGTTTTATTTTTTTCGTTTTCTTTTTGATTGAGGGAAGTGTGAATTGATTTGGTACGTACAAGTACAATATTACATGTTAGGCTTGTCCCTAAAATTCAACCCGTGCCTTGTTATATCCCAAAAATTCAGATATCGTGCTCCCAAAACTGGCGCCTTGTTATCCCGAAATTACAACACGCGCGAAAACTCCCTCCAGCTGGCAAATCCCGACACGCAAACTCCCCCTTCTAACCCTGAGCCGAAAGGGCCGCTAGTTCAAATCGGTGGGGGGTACTTTTGTAACACACCCTACATTTTGGACAAGCGCGTCCCTAAGTCATGGTTCACCCCCTCCCATCGCCTCCTTTTTGCCATTCGAAATCCCAGGCCGCCATAACCTCTCCGCTCCAGCCGTGAAACCCCACCCTCCTCCGTCCGCCACCTCACCGCTGCCCAGCCGGAGCCTCTTCCCCGACGACGTCGTCCACCGCAACAGCTCGACGTCTCTCGTTCACCTCCCCGGATGAGGATCCGTCGTCCATCTCGTCGTCCCGCCGGTTCAGCCGCCCCATCCTCCACCTCCAAAGAGCTGCTCCGATGATCGCCTCATCTATCGCGGCTGCTCCATCCCCACAGTGCCGCCTTAACCTACTCCACCGGAACCGCAACATCCTCACCGACTCCTCAGACGAAGATGAGGCCTACTGGGTGCCACCAAAGAGGTTGTACACTCACCGCATCACACCTTCTCCTTAGCTCGACCTCCCGATGCCGACGGTGCTCCATACCGCACCCCCATGGAGCGGCTACCTTGAAGCCGGCGCCGCGGGCGACATCTCCACGGCGGCTCAACCCCAGTGCGAGGCCCCTTCGGCGGCGGCGTCCATACCAGCCGGATCTGCTGCTGCTGCTCCGGCTCTCGCTCGCTCGCTCACGCTGCTGCTATTGCTGCTGCTCCGGCTCTCGCTCGCTCGCCCAGCTGCTCCTACTCCGGCTCTCGCTCGCTTGCTCGCGCTGCTACTACTGCTGCTCCGTCTCTCGCTCGATCGCTCGCTCGCCCAGCTGCTACTGCTCCGGCTCTCGCTTGCTCGCGCTACTGCTGCTGCTGCTCCGGCTCTCGCTCGATCGCTCGCTCGCCCAGCTGTTGGTGCTCCGGCTCTTGCTCGCTCTCTCGCGCTGCTGCTGCTGCTCTCCCCCTCGCTTGTGCTGCTGCTCTGCTCCGATTTAGCTACACTTCAGTCGACTAAATTGACTTTTGGGTCAGTCAATTTTCAGGGGGTGGGGGGGGGCTCGCCGGAGTTAAGGAAGAACCACCCACAGTGGCAATGGGGGCTCGCCAAAGAGGTACCTCACTATCTATCTTAGGGTTCAGGGTGGAGGCAGGGGGCCTATAGGGCTGGCCGGGGCGGCGGCGGACCGGCGGTGGGGAGTTGTTTCGGGGCGGCGAGGCGGCGTTGGAGCCGGCGGTTCAGCCGGTGGTGGCTGGCGGCTCAGGGGGGTGCAGGTTGAAGATGAACTGTAGGCCCTCCCTAAACTACATGTCAAGTGCCTCTCTGCTACCACTGCGTTCAGTTTGGACGGTAACATTCATATTCCACAGTAAATTTCAGTTTCGACAGTTAAGTTCAGAGTCAACAGTTTTTACCTCATCTATTGTAGTCAAGTGGTTTTTGGTGATGTAAATTTTACATCTATTTTACATCATCTATTATCGATGCTATTAGAATCCCACTTGAGATTAACGATGTCTGTCTTGTGCTGCTTCAGCCTTGACGTCTTACGGCTCACCGGGGCTGCTCCAATGACAGAACTATCCATCACAACAGAGCAGTGCCCTGGACGCTGTCTACAGATTCCTCAGATCTTCCTCCACACCTCCAACAGCCACCTCTGCCTCAACTGCTTCGGCAACCAACCCAATGATGCTGAGGTCGACACAGCTACGGCAAAGAGGTTGTACACTTGTTGCATCACTTATTACTATAGATTCATGTCGATCCATTAGGGCTATTTTGGTTCAATCAAAAAACATAGCAATAGGGAATTTTCCAATGGCACTCTACTATTCAATTATTCATGCATTTTGTTGAAAGGAATGAAGCAAAACATCTACCTGGACCTACTTTTCAAAATCCTATGCATGAAAACAAGACCAAGTGCATTAGTGGCAGAATAACATTCTAACTGTACACACTTTCATATGGTTTCACATTCCTCTGCTCTTCCAATTCCTGTAAACCAAACACTCAAGTTGACAGAAATCCCGTGTTTACAAATGCTCTGTTTACCATGTGCATTCCTATCCTATTCCGGTGTTTTTCCTATCCCTGCGTTTTTCGAATCATGCAAGCCAAATGAGCCCTTACAGAATTACTTTAGTTACACGTAGGTGTCGAAGGGAACTTTGTGTGGTTTGTCCTGCTCCTGCCGCGACGTCGTCCACTTCAACTGAGCTGCTCCATCGACAAAAACATCCACCAAACCAGACATCATGACTCCTGACCGTCTTTCGCCGCCTCAGATCTCCTTCCCTACCGCCGGCACCCACTGCAACGGCATCATCATCATTGACTCAGCAGATGAACCTGAGGAGTACACGGGTCCGCAAGAGAGGTCACACTCTTTTGTTTCTTCTTATGTGATGCATTGCTTAAAATTACCTGCTACTTTATCATCCCGTTCACCTCTTGGACTCCAAGTTAGGTCCAAATTAATGTTCAAACTTGTGTTCTAAATTAGTTGTGGGGCACATATCGAGGAAGCAATGAATAGTATCTCTGTCTAATATCTGGTTCACCTAGGGTATGCCTGTGTTGTTCATCTTGGGTGGGAAACAAATAGTAAAGCAATCATCATTTTTCTTTTTATTAAATTAAAGCAATCATCAGCCTACTATCATTATTTTTGGATCCATCCACTGGTTGTTACCATCACTCTAAATTTCTGCATGCTCTCCTTACATAATCTCACCATATTTTTTTCGTATGCATGTCAGATATTGTACACAGTTATCCTGAACATGTAGAGAAAAAGAGAAGAGTTTTGCGCGGCAATACAATGTCATGCAGACATCGCTCCATGGTGGGTTCAATGGCAAACCCTCCCCACCCCTCTCCAGATTGTAATCTAAAGGAAGATATCTATTCTGAGGCGGATTCAGACGCCGCTAACCACTCCTATTTACCCCCAAGGTGTTTGCTCTACCTTGGCATGATGGTGTTAGTCATATCATGCATATGTTGCCTTGTAGTGCCTACTTTTGACATCATATATGTCATCTGCTTAGTTTAGACATGTTCTGTAATGCCACCTGTTTAGTTTCTATATCATATATGGGAATTGTGCAGTCTCATGTCTTTTAGCCAGCCATAATATATGTGAAATGTGCAATGCCATCCTGTTTAACCAGGCATCATATATTTGAATGATATCTTGCCCACCCTTTTCTACATTAATTTCCATTTGTCGACAATGTTTGTAAATTAAACTACTCTTCCTGTGAATCAGCCATTTGGGTGGGAGATTGAAAAATCTGGAGTGAAAACAAGGCCTTCAGAGAAGACAGTGCTACCTATCGAAGCAGATCTCTTGTTGGGTCCCAATAGCTCCTCAAAGATGGATTCAGAGACAGATGACCAGTCCTATTCCCCCACCAAGGTGTATGCTCTAACTTGGCATGGTTATACTGCTCATATCATGCATATGGGGTCTTGCATTGCATAGATTAGACATCATATACACAATATTCAACACCATGTTGTTAATTCAAACATCATATCTAATGCCCTCTGTTTAGCATATAAATCACATATGTGAATTAGATGATGCGATCCTGATTACTTAGATAACATGTAGGTGAATTATGTCATGCGATCCTGTTTAGTTATTCATCATATCTTTGAAATATGTTATGCTATGCTATCCAGTTTAGATAGACATCATATATGTGAAATTATGTCATGCTATCTGTTTTAGTTAAACAATATACATGTCAACTATTTCATGCCCTCTTTTTTCCACACTATCTATTGCATCTGTCTCTCATACAATGTATGTACATTCGACTATTTTTCCTGTTTATCAGCCATTTGAATTGGAGCGGTGATGCCAGCATCTAGCGGACTAAAAACACGGTCTTCAAATAAAACAGTGCTACCTCTTGGTGGAGATAGCACCCCGGTTGTACATGCACGAGAACCAGCCCTACCGCACATAACCCAAACTCTCGCAGATTGTACCCCTACTGTGATGGACAGAGAACCAGCTTCACCCAATCTAACCCCAACCCAAACAGATAGTAACCCAGTTCCTGTTGACACAACACCATCTCCACCACAGAGCTCCCAAACAAGAGCAGTTAGTAAGGCAGCTCCAGTGCCCAAAGGGCCAGTACTACCACGGCGAACCGCAACTCCACCAGTTAGTACGCCTATTCCTGTGGACAATGCAGTGACCATAGGACATAGATATATGTTTGTTTGATGCTTTTATTATGTACTAGTACTTGGCAATAGAAGACTTGGTAGTTTAATCCCGTCCACCTTACTAATGAACTGGTTCACCGAAATGAGTTTCATATACTATACAGCTAAACTGTTATGTGTCTGCTTGTTTCTTCTTTTAGAATGCTGATAGAATATTGGGGAAGAGTGCCTTATTAAGCAATGGTAAAGGAAGTAATGCAGATAAGGTTCAGGATAGTGACATATCCTTGTTGGCCTCCAACAAAGCTGATAAAATAGCTAAGGAAGACTATCTCGAAGACAGTGAGACAACCCCAAAGTCCTGTCTTGGTTTAGTGTTGGAGTTACTGGCCACTACCGCTTGCACAAGCTATTCAAACTCACTGTCTGAATCAGTTCGGTTTCTTGAGTCTCAACTACAAGCTAAAAGACATCGATCAGCTGTGCTGCGACAAAAAAGCGGAAGGACTGCGGAAGTCCCTGGAGCATTCAGATGCATACTTTCTGGTGCAATAGCAAGCGTTGGAGGATTTTAGCGCCAAACAGGACAAAGCTAATAAGCTTGCTAAGCTTATTGCCAGCATGGTGGATACCACGTTTCTTGAGCTCTTTTGAAGTTGTTTCAGTTATACTCTTGTTTTGTTGCCATGTTTATTTGCACTGGTGGCCAATTTTGACGGCCAGTGTATGTAATATGCTGCCTTGTTCCCTATATTTGCACTGGTGGCAAACTTTGATGCCTAGTGGATGTAATATGTGTAATAGCCGTAATAGGCTAGCGTTAATTGCTTGCTTATTTATTTCCTTATTATCTTGTTTAGTTGTTTGCTTGTAGTCACTGCAGTCCTTTTTCTGTGTTTTTCTAGTGGCCACAATAACCAATTTTTGGAAACTAGGCCAAAATAATCATGGCAACACACGGACTGTTGTAACCATGGGCCTCCTGCGGGCCGTATGATCCATGGGCCTTCTACGGGCCGTAGGATCCATTGGCCTTCTATACGGGCCGTACGATCCATGGGAATTCTATGGGCCATACGATCCATGGGCCTTTTACGGGCCGTAGGATCCATGGGCCTTCTACGGGGCGTATCATCATTTTGCCAATCATGGGCCATACTATTCATGGACAATAATGGACCGTTTATTGGGCGTATTTGATAACTCTATGAAAATAGCCCAATGGTTTTTTTCGACATGAAAACGGCCCAACGTATTAACGGGCCACAAACGGGCCGACTGTAACCACGGGCTAAATTTGGCCCACAAGCAGAAAATGACAGTAACGGGCTGTAAGTAACCGAATGCTGGAAATGAGCCCAAGAATAAATGGGCCCTGAGAAGGCCGAAAGATATCATGGGCTAGAAACGGCCCAACGGAATAATGGGCCGTTAATGGGTATAAAGTGATACACTATTCATTACGGGCCATTTTTACCACGGACCGAGGGTTACTAAGGACGTCATATGGGCCGAAAGACATCATGGGCCATACATGGGCCAGAAGTTAAAACGGGCTGGAATTATATTGGACGGCCCAAATGACGCTACTGGGCCTAATTCAGATAGGACATAAATGGGCCCTGGGATAGCGGGCTGTAAATGGGGTACATGCGAACATGCCGTTAACAGGCTTGCCGTGGGCCGGCCTGCCACCTTTTGACCAAGTCAAACGGGCCGGCCTTTTCACATGAATAGGCCTCTGTTGGGCCGTGCCACGTGTCGACGTATCATAGGCGCTTTGGGTCCAATGAGTGGATGACATCTGTCCCAACGGTGAGCCGACACGTGTTTCCTCCAGCCATTAATGATTTTACACGTGGAAAATCCCCATTGGTCGCGGCTGTTAACGGGTTATCGGATCCAAAACCGGACCCGATAGCTTAACGGCATTCCGTTACAGTGGATGCCACGTGTCGGTCACCCTTGACAAAAGCACTTCTATGACGCGCGATTTGTCGTCATGGAAGTGGACACTTCCGTGATGATAATTTTGGTAATGTCATGGAACACTTCTACGACAGCATAGGTATGACTATCTTGATTCTGTCATAAATTTGTCATGGATGTACATGCATGACAGAAAATGTGACCTATTGTGACAAACACGTATCATCAGGGAAGTGTATTTTTTTGTAGTGATACAATATTCCAATCATATCATAAGCATGCAATATGCTCATCATATCATACACATAATAGTCTCATCATATCATCCAACACAAGTCATGTCGTCACATCATAATCATGATATAGCTATACAAGTTACATGACATGTCTCATCATACATAATGTAGTACTTCTTGAGGCGTCGGTTCGTATCCCTCTCTCGCACTAGCGTGAACCTAAACTAACTACTGGCTGTCGCTCGGAAACCGAAAACCGGTACACCTGGGCCTGACACTCCGGCCATCATCGTATACTCTTGGCGTAGCACTTCTTCACCATCGATGCTCTATGCACCTACATCGTCACATGAGTTGATGATATGCAACATATATAGTTGAGCAACAGAAAGAGACAGACTTGGCAAAAATAGAAACAATATATCATAAGCATAAATAACAAAGTTCATCGTACCCAAAATGCCCTAACTAGAGTGATCTTTGCTAGTTGAGGAGGACGGTTTAATTACATCACAAATAAATTTCATCATGCATAACTCAAAGTTTCGTCATACATAAAGTATGGAATAAACGGACACATTGTCATATATCGCCAATCACTCCAACATGCCATGCCATCCATCCAAGTTAGGGAGATAGTCCCCGAGGTTAGTGAAAGGCTTTAGGTCGAGACGCTGAGTGGCTATGCGTGTTCGGACGCCTTCCCGCGACATTTGCCCTTCTTCATAGAATATCCCTGTTTTTTCGAGGACCTCCTTCATCATGATTTGGGAAAGTTCACGTTGGATGTGATAGAACTCAGCTCGAAGTCGATGATCCGGGATATCTCCAAGGTTCTTTGCCCATTGCAGAATATGGGCATCGCCGGATGTAGGTGACAAGCGAGGGTTCTGCTGATCGTATATGTACTCCAGCATGTGGTGTACGACAAATAATCCATCACTAAGAGTACCACTCGATTGCTGGATGCAACAGAAGTCGGTCTTATGGCCAAAGGCGGGCCTGCGTTTCCTTGTCTTCCTAGTCTTGATCTCTCCACCCTGTATGCCGTAGAAAAAGATAGCACTATCGAGAACAGACTTGATGTGGGTGTAATCCTTTTTGTTCATGTTCTTCGATGAGTCCAAGTAAAGAGCGTGGGAGAATCGGGGGTAAAGGAAGATGAGGACGGCGCGCTCATGGCTGTGCAAAATAAGTACACCTCAAATTAGCCTCCACCATGCAAATGAATGATTGAAATTGAAGGAAGGATATCCGCGCGGATGACTTACATGGGATGATAAGGCACGAGAATCGTCTCCTTGTCCTTATTGGCGACCATGAAATTGGCGATGTAGTCCCTCGCGTATTCACGATGCTCTGGGAAAACCGCCAAGAAGCCCCCGTGCGTGAAGTATGGGTCAGCGACACAATTATAAGATATTTGCTCAATACCGATGATGTAGTTCATGTACAAGGCAAAAAGGTGGACAAACATAAAATCCAGCTTTTTCAAGTGAAACATGTCGAAGATGTAATCGAATCGAAGGAAGAACTTCTCCGCGGAGAATGTGTTGACGTACAACCTTTGCCGCGACACTTTAACCACGTAGAGTGGGTATCCTAGATTTTCCGAGGCGATTAGGCTTTTCTCTCGCCGCAGCACATCATCATGAAGTCTCCTAAGATCGCAGTATATGGCCTCTACCGCTACCTTAAGTAGGATCGGATCACCGGGGATATGACAATTTTGCCGTAGCAGGGATAGCTATATGGTCTTGAACCCAAGGCTGCTGAGGAGGCTGGATCATAGAAGCAGCTTTGTTGCCTTTCGTCGATCGCTTCCTATGCTTCTTTGCTATTGGAAGGTTGTCTATAATATGTTCATCCTCCGGCAATTCAGGACCGACTCATGACGCTCAAACGCTGAGTACTCATACTGCTGAGCCATCAATCCTCCGTTGTCATAGGCGCCAGTATTGAGATAGTTTAGAGTGTCATCGTCATCCTCATCCTCATCGATGGCATTGATATCATGCATTGCTTGTTCGACGGCGGCGATGTCATGAGCGACTAATGGAGCCTCTTCTTCATCCTGTTCGCTATCACCCGGCACGACAAGCGACGCTAATTGGCTAGGTGGGGTGTTAATGTTCATACTTGCTGAGGTTGCGTGGTCGTGGGTGAGCTCCTGGCCGCCTCCAGACGAAGCAGACTCTTTGGCCACAACAGGACCCACCTCTTGAAATCGCCAAGCCGCCGCGGGGTCCCGTCATCATCTCCCCCTAGTACCGGAGGAGTGATACGTCTCCGTCGTATCTAATTTTTTTGATTGTTTCATGCCAATATTATACAACTTTTACAGACTTTTGGCAACTTTTTATATGATTTATTGGACTAACCTATTGATCCAGTGCTAGTTCCTGTTTTTTGCATGTTTTTTGTATCATAGAGTATCCATATCAAATGAAGTCCAAATGCAATAAAATTTCATGGAGAATTATTTTGGAATATATGTGATTTTTGGGAGTTGGAATCATCGCAAACGGAGGCCCACACAGCCCACAAGACACTAGGGCGCACCAGAGGAGCCTGGCTCATGGTGGTGGGGTGTGATCACCTCGTACGTCAGTTGGAGCTCTACTTCGGGCGCAAGGAAGCTTATATCCGCAAAAAATCATGTTAAAATCTCAGCGCAATCGGAGTTATGGATCTCCCGGAATATAAGAAACGATTTTCAGCCAGATCAGGAGAACGCGAAACAGAAGAGAACAGAGAGGGAGATCCAATATCGGAGGGGCTCCCACCCCTCCGCCACCATGGAGACCAAGGACCAGTGGAGGAACTCTCCTCCCATCTAGGGGGAGGCCAAGGAAGAAGAAGAAGAAGGAGAGGGGCTCTCTCCCCCTCGCTTTCAGTGGCGCCGGAGTGCCGCCGAGGCAATGATCGGGACAATGATCTACATCAACAATCTTGCTACCGTCAACACCAACTTTCTCCCCCTCTATGCAGAGGTTTAACACCTCTTCTCCCCGCTGTAATTTCTACCTAAACATGGTGATCAGCTCCATATATTATTTCCCAATGATCTATGGTTCTCCTATGATGTTTGAGTAGATGCATTTTGTCCTATGGGTTAATTGTGATCTTGGTTGGTATGATTGTATATTTTATTTATGGTGCTGTCCTATGGTGCCCTCCATCTTGCGCTAACGTGAGGGGCCCTTGCTGTAGGGTGTTGCAATACGTTCATGATTCGCTTATGGGGGGGCGCGAGAGTGATAGAAGCTTAAACCCGAGTAAGTGGGGTATAACGTATGGGAGTAAATAGGAGTTGATACTTAATTCTATGGTTGGGTTTCACGACCTTAATGATCTTCAGTAGTTGCGGATGCTTGCTAGGGGTCCAATCTTAAGTGCATATGATCCAAGTAGAGAGAGTATGTTAGCTCATACCTCTCCCTCATATAAAATTACAAGAATGATTACCGGTACTTGTTATCGATTGCCTAGGGACAAATAACTTTCTTGTTGACCATACTAAACCCCTAACTTTTATTATCTTGCAAAGTACTTCTAGTTTTACTTCTGCAAAGTAGATCTAGCATCACTCCTACAAACTAGTTTCATACTTGTTTTCGGTAAAGCAGACGTCAAGTGTGCGTAGAGTTGTATCGGTGGTCGATAGAACTCGAGGGAATATTTGTTCTACCTTTAGCTCCTCGTTGGGTTCGACACTCTTATTTATCAAAAAAGGCTACAAACAATCCCCTATACTTGTGGGTTATCAAGACCTTTTTCTGGCGCCGTTGCCGGGGAGCAATAGCATGGGGTGAATATTATCGTGTGTGCTTGTTTGCTTTATCACTAAGTAATTTTATTTCCTGTTCTAAGTTGTTCTCTATATTTAGTTATGGATATGGAACACGAAACACCAAAAAAAATAGTGGTACTTGCTACTCATGGAGATGGGGAACCTCCTAATACCCTTGATGCTTGTTATGCGAAAAATATTATGCACTACTTTCATAATCCTGAGAAAACCCCATTCAACTTGATAATGGGAGTAGCGTTGGATCAATGTGAATACTTAGGGATTATCGCTTGACACAAAAAGGGAAATTGTTATGGGTCAAATTCATATATTGAAGTGGTATGCTTGGAATCTATGCTTGAGATATGATTATACTTGTTGCTCTAGGATGAATGCTCCACATCTTCCCTTTTCATGCAAATTGAATCTTTGTTTGAAAATTTTGAAGATTTTGATGATTCAGTTTATAGACCTGAAAATCTTGCCATCCTTAAATATTTCTATGATAGTTATAAATCCAATTACGATATTGATGTATTTATTGAGAATAAGTCCACTTTCCAAGAAGAGACTAATATTTTGAAGGAGTCTATGGAAGAAGAAATTGATGAAACTGCGAGCTCATTGGATGAAAAAGATGATGAGGAGAGCCAAGAACAAACGGAGGAAGAGCGGATTAACTACCCGTGCCCACCTTATAATGAGAGTAACTCTTCAACTCATACATTATTTAATGCCCCTTCGTTCTTACCGAAGGATGAATGCTATGATAATTGCTATGATCCCGTTGATTCATTTGAAATATCCCTTTTTGATGAACTTGATGCTTGTTATGCTTCTCGCCAAGATGCCAATATGAATTGTGCTTATGGACATGAACTTGCTATAGTTCCTTATGTTAAGAATGACATTGTTGCTATTGCACCCACACATGATGGTCCTATTATCTTTTTGAATTCTCCCAGCTACACTATATTGGAGAAGTTTGCTCTTGTTAAGGATTATATTGATGGGTTGCCTTTTACCGTTGCACATGATGATTCTGATGAATATAATATGCATGTGCTTGCTGCTCCTACTTGCAATTATTATGAGAGAGGAACTATATCTCCACCTCTCCATGGTTCCAACAAGATAAAATTGCAAGAAACTGCTTATGCCTATGTATTGGCCTTTACTTGATGTGCATGAATTGTTCTTGTATGACATGCCGATGCATAGGAAGAGAGTTAGACTTAGTCATTGCTTGATATATGTTGCTTTGTGGTCACTACTAAATGCCAAATCATTGCTCATTAAAATTGGCTTTGATATACCTTGGGATCTTGGTGGATCCATTACTTGAGCACTTTATGCCTAGCTTAATGGCTTTAAAGAAAGCGCTGCCAGGGAGACAACCCGGAAGTTTCAGAGAGTCATTTATTTCTGTTGAGTGCTTTTATAAAGTTTATAAACAAAAAAAATATAGAGGGGAACCCAAAACTTTTCAAAAAGGAAAGCGAAAATGAGAGAGACAAGCATTGTTGAAGTGGGGGAGCTCCTTGAACTTTGTTCATGATCACGGAAACTTTGTGAATCTTAATTGCAGAAACTTTTCAACAAAAATAATTATCCCCTTGCACAATTCCGTTGTATTATAAAAATAATGTGCCAAGATTTGCCTTTAGGATGTTTAAATTGCTTGTTGGTTTGTGTGGTGCAAAACAGAAACTTTGGTTGTACAGTAGTAGAAAACGGACCATTAGTACCGGTTTGTAAGGGCCTTTAGTGCCGGTTATGGAACTGGCACTAACGTTTCGGCACTAAAGCCCCCCCCCCTTTAGTACCGGTTTGGCACGAACCGGCGCTAAAGTGCCACCACGTGGCGTGAGCTCGCGCCCAGGTACGGGGGACCTTTAGTACCGGTTGGTGTTACCAACCGGTACTAAAGGTTTTTTTGAATTTTTTGGAAAAAAATTTGATTTTTTTTTGATTTTTAGTTTTTCTGAATTATTTGATGATTTAGTCTCTAATCACCTCTCTTAACTGCTCAAGTGTGGATCACTCATTCTAAATCATCTAACTTCCCGACCGGTCACCCATCCCTCTCACTACTCCAGCCCGAGCACACTTAACTTTCAGGTTCTATTCTCCTTCGTTTCCGAGTCTGCACTTGTTGTTTTCCTGACAATAGTAAGATGTCAATCATATTAACCCTCAGGAGTTTAGCTTGAGCATGAAGTCACACATTTCACCATTTGAGTTTGAAACTATTATTCTAAAAAAACAGTAACTATTTAGTAACGCTAATATTTCTTGAATAAGTTTGACCATAGTTTGACCACAGTTTGACCATAGTTTGACCAGATTTGACCAAAATTCAAAAAATTGAAATAATTATTTAGTAACACTAATATTCTTGAATAATTATGTAGTAACACTAATATTTCTTGAATAAGTAGTTTAACCATAGTTTGACCACAGTTTGACCATAGTTTGACCAGATTTGAACAAAATTCAAAAAAACTGAGATACTTATTTAGTAACACTAATATTATTGCGTAATTATTTAGTAACACTCTATATTTCTTGAATCAGTTGTTTGACCGGTTTGACAAGATTTAACCAAAATTCAAAAAAAACTTAAATTAGAGCATATCTTTTTTTCCTTTTACAATTTGTCATTTCAAAAATTGTCCTAAACCCTAAACCCGGGACTTAAAACGTCAGAAACTCTATGCTAAACAGTAAAAATTAAGGGTTTAGACCATAAAACCTAGCCCTAAACGCTGAAATCTAAACCCTAGCACTAAACGAAAAAACGTCCAAAAAACGTCTAAAACGCCCAAAAACTCTATTTTCCCTTTGGAATTTTGTGATTTTAAAAAATTGTCGAAACGGAAAACGGGTACTAAAGGTTAGACCTTTAGTAGCGGTTCGTGCCACGAACCGGTACTAAAGGTGATCATGGGGCCCCGGCCTGACGCCAGCCTGCCACCACCCCTTTAGTACCGGTTCGTGCCACGAACCGGTACTAAAGGTTCAACACGAACCGGATCAATTGTTGACTCTTTCGATAAGTAAGAGTGTCAAACTCAACGAGGAGCTAAAGGTAGAACAAATATTCCCTAAAGTTCTATCGACCACCGATACAACTCTATGCACACTTGATGTTTGCTTTACCGGAAACAAGTATGAAACTAGTTTGTAGGAGTGATGCTAGAACTACTTTGCAAGAATAAAACTAGAAGTACTTTGCAAGATAATAAATGTTAGGTGTTTAGTAAAAGGGTTTGTGTCAACAAGAAAGTTATTTGTCCCTAGGCAATCGATAACAAGTACCAGTAATCATTCTTGTAATTTTATATGAGGGAGAGGCATGAGCTAACATACTTTCTCTACTTGGATCATATGCACTTATGATTGGAACTCTAGCAAGCATCCACAACTACTAAAGATCATTAAGGTCGTGAAACCCAACCATAGCATTAAGTGTCAAGTCCTCTTTACTCCCATACGTCATACCCCAGTTACTCGGGTTTAAGTTTCTGTCACTCTCGCAACCCAACATAAGCGAACCATGGACATATTGCAACACCCTACAGCGAGGTCCCCTCACGTTTGCGCCAGACGGAGGGCACCGTAGGACAACACCATAAATAAAATATACAATCATGCCAAACAAGATCATGATTAACCCATAGGACAAAATGGATCTACTCAAACATCATAGGATAACCATAAATCATTGGGAAATAAATATATGGAGTTGAGCACCATGTTTAAGTAGAGATTACAGCGGGGGGAAGATGTGTTACACCGCTGCATAGAGGGGGAGAGAGTTGGTGTTGACGCACTACTGTAGGATGATGCTAACGCAGGGGAGAGACCCTTCGATGAAACTATGTGCGATGCCATAATCGCAAATGGTGGTGTAAAAACCGTCAAAAAAGGTGCAAAAGTTTGCGATGGAGGATGCATCAAACACAGTTCAGATTTTTCTTGCGTGTGCGATGCAGGGAATACGGTTCAGCTCAATTAACTGTTTGCGATGAGGAGGAACAAAAGAAATGGGCAGCCAGATGAAGGTGTGTGCGATGTACATCATACGGTTCACTCGGATGAACTATTTGTGATTAGGCAACACAAAAGAAACGGCCAGCCCGATCAAGGTGTGTGCGATCTACAGCATACGGTTCACTCAAATGAACTGTTTGTGATTAGGCAAGAGAACAGAAATGGTTCAATACAACAAGATGTGTGTGATACGCGGCAAATAGGTCTGTACTCAGAAAGTTTGCGAAGACCGATAATAACACAAACGATTGCTTCTAATATGACGTATGTGATATGCTCTGTCTACAGAACATCTATTAGCCATTGTGGGACGCGCGGTCATCCGGATACGCCATAAGGATGCGAAGAGGCATTTCTACCAGCAAGGAATAGCTGTTCCACCAGTAACTCATGTAAGAAAACTATGAAGTTAAGTGTGCTCAGGCTGGAGTAGCCATCAGATGGGTGACTGGATGGGAGGTTGTGTTGATGTTAAATTAATTGATAGGATGGGTCATTTCGGTCAAATGACCAAAATGACCCATTCCCTCAACTAATTTTACGTCGAGGTCCTTGTTTTCTATTTTATTATTATTTTTAACACATGTTAAAGAAGGTCTACCACATTTTTTTGACAATGTGTGATACATGGCATACAGTTGATCCATCCGACCTGTTTGTGATGGAATAGGCCGTGTGTGTTCTGGGCAAATGCTTGCTAGTATTCAACCATTTGGGATTGATGAATTCATCACCGACGGGTTCCCTAGTGTGGTCCTTGTTCATCTGATCATCATCTACTTCTTGTGCTAGCTCGATGTTCCTTCTATGCTAAGTTTCCATTAATTGATGGCGTTTTATGAACACGCCATCATTTCCCACCATTTCCTCACCTGTTTCCCGCCACCCTGCTCTATTGCGCATAGGCGGCACACAACGCACGGAGGCAACAAGCACATCCTGTAGCACATCCACCTTTTCCAAGCATGCCAACCCACGAAAGCGCTGCCTCTGCCATCAACCTCGTCGACGAGGAAAACAAGCAGGAGCCACGACCCATCGAGGCCGAGGCGCTCCCCGGCAACGCGATGGACGACGCCGTGATGCTCGTCATCGCCAAGGTTGAGCAGACCTTTGGCGCATGGCGCTTGAGCGCCGCGGATCAAGATAGGCATGTCAGCACCGACAGGCCGCAGCTCGCCGCACAACATGATCGATGGCGCACAGCGGAGCAAGCTAGGTGCGTCCGCGCTGAAAGGCTGCGGCTCACCACATGGCGAGACTGTTGGAGCGCCACAGAGCGAGAGGCGAGGCGCGCTGCACAGCAAGAGCGGATCCATCGGCGCTTGCCTGCTGTCGACACGGCGTCGCAGCTGGGTACATGTCCCGTCAGTACCCCCATTCCTCGCCAGGAGTGGCAGAGGCCCTCAGTGCCATACTTGCACCAGAGGCCGTCCACGCTGTACTTGCACCGGACGCCCGCCGCACCATTCGCATGGGTGCCGCCATTCACCTTGTCCGCGGCCCGCTGGATGCCAACGCGCTGGTCCATAGGCTCGACCGCCTCCTTGGCCCAGGTGTCCACCTGGGCGCAGTAGAGGAACATGGCCGTCGCATCCTTGAACTGATGATATCCGATGAAATAGCCAACTTGGAGCTTGAGATCGCGCTCCAGATGTACCGCGAGCGTGTCGACCGCTTGGATGAACGCGTGCATGAGTCAGGCAGAGCCAAGAGCTACCCTAGGCAAGGGCTGCTGGTCATGGTCTCATGGACGCGTTTTATTTTGAAAAGTCGTTTTGAGTGGATAGCTATGTATTCACGGCAATCATAGTATTGCTCTATTTCAATGTGTGTACTCTGTTTTCCATTCTTATATGTTCTGTTTCAATGTGTGTATATACGCTTTCCATTCTGTATATGTGGATGATAACAGCTAGATTCAAATTAGTATACAAAAACATGTAGAAAATGGAATTCATAATATATATATTAATTGTTCATTAGATCATCACAGAATATATATTTAAAACAATAAAGAGGCTAGCCAACTCGCTTGGAGAAGGCTCCCCCGATTTCAGCCTTCGTTGGCCGTCGGATGCTGGTCAACAGGGTCGTCTACGTGCTGCTTCCCGTTGGATCATCGCGTCTTGCATCACGTCTCGTTTTGACCGGCCGATGAAAACAATGAGGCGAATGACATGTGGGCTCATGGCGAAGGGCGATAGGCTGGGTCAAATGTTTCTGGGTGTTTGCGCACCCTCTCCTAATGCGCCGTGTGCACCTGCGCGCGTCGGGCGCTCCCTCTTTTGCCGTTCACTCCTTTGGCTGGTTGGCAGCCGCATTTGAACCCGTTTCTGCACCCTCGGCTGTGTTGTAACGATGACGGGTGGGCCTGTGCTGCCCTTGGTCCCGCTCATCAGCTGCATGTCACACGGTGTGGTTTAGTTTCCGCGGGTCAACCATTTTTGGTGGGTCGTTCCCCGTGCCGTGCGCACGTCGTGCGTTGTGGCGATAGAGCGAAGGGGTCAGCCGGTGCGTGTGCACCCGGCTTCTGCGCCTGCGGATTCTTTCCACCATATGACTTGTGGGCCAGGTTCATCTATGGTCCTACACGTTGGCGAGTGGTGTTCGTTCGGTCTGTGTCCAGTCGCTTCGTCCAGGTTGGAAGGAGTTGTTGCACTGCACTGTGGGCTGCTTGGTGCCTAGCTGACTCTTGCGCTAGGTCATGTCTCATCCTGTGGTGTACCATTGGCCATTGCCATTCTCTCTGGTCTTTTATCACCATTTTTTGCCGCACGCCGCTGCTCAAGGGACCGTGTAGATAGATAGTCCCATTTGTCAGTTGGATGGGTGTATGCTGCGTGCGTCTGCCCCTCCCTCGCTGCCGGCGTACTGTGGCTGATGCACAACTGGACCACACCGACGTGCGAGCGCCGCGGCATGGTCGCGCGCGATAGGGCCCCTGAGGACGAGACATGCATGTTCACGATCTGGTGATGGCTGGAGGGAAGCCCCGGGAGCTGCCATTCGTGCTGCTGGCGGAGCGGTGGATGGTGGTTGCCTTGGTGGGGGCCACCACGGGATGGGGATGAACGTGGTGGGGGCGCTGCCGGGGGGCGGATCGGGGCAGCGAGCGAGCGGGGGAACACACTGCTCTCCTTTGGCCGCGTTGCCGACCACGCGGCTGTCGCCATGGTCGAGTTCGACGTCCAGGTATATACAGACACAAATGAAGCTAGCCTCTGCTTGAATTTCCCATCATCAGTTTGCAGTTGATACGCTGCTAGCTTGTTTAAGCCTGGACTCTCGTTGGCTCGTCTCGCTTCCTTCGACTGTACTCTGCTGCGATCTATTGTGGTGACCCTTGTTTGCTCGATGGGCGACGCTGGTGTAGGTTCGTCCTGCTCGTCTTCTTGTGTTTTTCACCTCACCTCTATCTTTGCTTCACCTACTAATCTCGCATGCTTGGGCTTGTTTCGTCCATGCGCAGTTTGTTTCGACTTTCCGTTGTCGCCTGCGTCGACGCGTGTGTCTTTCTGTCCTTCGCGTTCAGGTTTGTGCACGCCGCTTCTGCTCGCCTATAACCTGTTCGATGAAATGCGTTTGTGCTAATATTTGTTCTTCGGTTTAGTCTGTTTTCTTCGTTTTCTTCCTTCCTAGCTCTAGTAAATAGGTTGTTCTTTTCCTTTTCTGGACCGCGAGTGTTTCTTGCTTGCATCTGCATCTTTGCATGCCGTGGTTGTTTTCTAACCAGTTCTTTTCTATATATCGTAGGTTGTACGATCTCGCCCGTTGCTGCGTCCATGTTCTGCTCGTTGCTTCGTCTCTGTTTTATTCATCAAGGTTTGCTGATCTCCCCTCTGTCTACCTTCCTATTCTGCTTTCTTTATGTACTATCATGTTGGCTATCCTACTGGTTGTTTCTGTACGTACTTGTTGGCAATATGCCCTAGAGGCAATAATAAAATGATTATTATATTTCCTTGTTCATGATAATTGTCTATTATTCATCTGATGAGATCATCGAGGAGCATGTGGGAGCCAACATGGGTATCCAGATCCCGCTGTTGGTTATTGGCCGGAGAGCCGTCTCCGTCATGTCTACGTGTCTCCCGAACCCGTAGGGTCTACACACTTAAGGTTCGGTGACGCTAGGGTTGTAGAGATATGAGTATGCAGTAATCCGAAAGTTGTTCGGAGTGCCGGATGAGATCCTGGACGTCACGAGGAGTTCCGGAATGGTCCGGAGGTGAAGAATTATATATAGGAAGTGTAGTTTCGGCCATCGGGAAAGATTCGGGGTCACCGGTATTGTACCGGGACCACCGGATGGGTCCCGGGGGTCCACCGGGTGGGGCCACCCATCCCAGAGGGCCCCATGGGCTGAATTGGGGAGGGGAACCAGCCCATAGTGGGCTGGTGCGCCCCCCTTGGGCCCCCCTGCACCTAGGGTTGGAAACCCTAGGGTGGGGGGCGCCTCCACTTGCCTTGGGGGGCACTCCACACCCCTTGGCCGCCGCCCTCTTGGGAGATCCCATCTCCAGGGCCGGCGCCCCCCAGGGGGCCTATATAAAGGGGGGGAGAGGGAGGCCAGCCGCACCTCAAGTCTTGGCGCCTCCCTCTCCCTTGCTACACCTCTCCCTCTCGCAGAAGCTCGGCGAAGCCCTGCTGCGATCATTGCTGCATCCACCACCACGCCGTTATGCTGCTGGATCTTCATCAACCTCTCCTTCCCCCTTGCTGGATCAAGAAGGAGGAGACGTCATTCACTCCGTACGTGTGTTGAACGCGGAGGTGCCGTCCGTTCGGCACTTGGTCATCAGTGATTTGGATCATGACGAGTACGACTCTATCATCCCCGTTCTCTTGAACGCTTCCGCTTGCGATCTACAAGGGTATGTAGATGCACTCTCCTCTCGTTGCTAGTTGACTCCATAGATTGATCTTGGTGAAACATAGGAAATTTTTTCGTTTTCTGCAATGTTCCCAACAGTGGTATCAGAGCTAGGTCTATGCGTAGTTCTCTTTGCACGAGTAGAACACAATTTGTTGTGGGCGTAGATGTTGTCAAATTTCTTGCCGCTACTAGTCTTATTTTGCTTCAGCAGTATTGTGGGATGAAGCGTCCCGGACCGACCTTACACGTACGCTTACGTGAGACAGGTTCCACAGACTGACATGCACTAGTTGCATAAGGTGGCTAGCGGGTGTCCATCTCTCCCACTTTAGTTGGAGCGGATTCGACAAAAAGGGTCCTTATGAAGGTTAAATAGAAGTTGACAAATCACGTTATGGCTTTTACGTAGGTAAGAAAACATTCTTGCTAGAACCCTATTGCAGCCATGTAAAACTTGCAACAACAATTAGAGGACGTCTAACTTGTTTTTGCAGCAAGTGTCATGTGATGTGATATGGCCAAAGTTGTGATGAATGATGAATGATATATATGTGATGTATGAGATCATGTTCTTGTAATAGGAATCACGACTTGCATGTCGATGAGTATGACAACCGGCAGGAGCCATAGCAGTTGTCTTTATTTTTGTATGACCTGCGTGTCATTGAGAAACGCCATGTAAATTACTTTACTTTATTGCTAAACGTGTTAGCCATAGTAGTAGAAGTAATAGTTGGTGAGCAACTTCATGGAGACACGATGATGGAGATCATGGTGTCATGCTGGTGACAATATGATCATGGAGCCCCAAGATGGAGATCAAAGGAGCTATATGATATTGGCCATATCATGTCATTATTATTTGATTGCATGTGATGTTTATCATGTTTTTGCATCTTGTTTACTTAGAACGACGGTAGTAAATAAGATGATCCCTCATAAAAATTTCAAGAAAGTGTTCCCCCTAACTGTGTGCCGTTGCGACAGTTCGTTGTTTCGAAGCACCACATGATGATCGGGTGTGATAGATTCCAACATTCACATACAACGGGTGTAAGACAGATTTACACATGCAAACACTTAGGTTGACTTGACGAGCCTAGCATGTACAGACATGGCCTCGGAACACAGAAGACCGAAAGGTCGAGCATGAGTCGTATAGAAGATACGATCAACATGAAGATGTTCACCGATGTTGACTAGTCCGTCTCACATGACGATCGGATACGGCCTAGTTAACTCGGATCATGTTATACTTAGATGACTGGAGGGATGTCTATCTGAGTGGGAGTTCATTGAATAATTTGATTAGATGAACTTAATTATCATGAACTTAGTCTAAAATCTTTACAATATGTCTTGTAGATCAAATGGCCAACGTTGTCCTCAACTTCAACGCGTTCCTAGAGAAAACCAAGTTCAAAGACGATGGCAGCAATTACACGGACTGGGTCCGGAACCTGAGGATCATCCTCATAGCTGCAAAGAAAGATTATGTCCTAGAAGCACCGCTAGGTGATGCACCCGTCCCACAGAACCAAGACGTTATGAACGCTTGGCAGACACGTGCTGATGATTACTGCCTCGTTTAGTGTGGCATGCTTTACAGCTTAGAACCAGGGCTCCAAAAGCGTTTTGAGCGACACGGAGCATATGAGATGTTCGAAGAGCTGAAAATGGTTTTCCAAGCTCATGCCCGGGTCGATAGATATGATGTCTCTGACAAGTTCTTCAGCTGTAAGATGGAGGAAAATAGCTGTCAGTGAGCACATACTCACAATGTCTGGGTTGCATAACCGCTTGACTTAGCTGGGAGTTAATCTCCCGGATGACACGTTCATTGACAGAATCCTTCAGTCGCTTCCACCAAGCTACAAGAGCTTTGTGATGAACTTCAATATGCAGGGGATGGAAAAGACCATTCCTAAAGTATTTGCAATGCTGAAATCAGCAGAGGTAGAAGTCAAAAAGGAACATCAAGTGTTGATGGTGAATAAAACCACTAAGTTCAAGAAAGGCAAGGGTAAGAAGAACTTCAAGAAGGCCGGCAAGGGAGTTGCCGCACCCGGTAAGCAAGCTGCCGGGTAGAAGCCAAAGAATGGACCCAAGCCCGAGACTGAGTGTTTTTATTGCAAGGGAAGTGGTCACTCGAAGCGGAACTGCCCCAAATACTTAGCGGACAAGAAGGCCGGCATCACGAAAGGTGTATGTGACATATATGTAATTGATGTGTACCTTACCAGTACTCGTAGTAGCTCCTGGGTATTTGATACCGGTGCGGTTGCTCACATTTGTAACTCAAAGCAGGAGCTGCGGAATAAGCGGAGACTGGCGAAGGACGAGGTGACGATGCGCGTAGGGAATGGTTCCATGGTCGATGTGATCACCGTCAGCACGCTACCTCTACATTTACCTATGGGATTAGTTTTAAACCTCAATAATTGTTATTTAGTGCCAGCTTTGAGCATGAACATTGTATCAGGATCTCGTTTAATTTGAGATGGCTACTCATTTAAATCCAAGAATAATGGTTGTTCTATTTATATGAGAGATATGTTTTATGGTCATGCTCCGATGGTGAATGGTTTATTCTTAATGAATATCGAGCGTAATGCTACACATATTCATAATGTGAATACCAAAAGATGTAAGGTTGATAATGATAGTCCCACATACTTGTGGCACTGCCGCCTTGGTCACATAGGTGTCAAATGCATGAAGAAGCTCCATGCAGATGGACTTTTAGAGTCTCTTGATTACGAATCATTTGACACGTGCGAACCATGCCTCATGGGTAAAATGACCAAGACTCCGTTCTCAGGAACTATGGCGAGCAACCAACTTATTGGAAATCATACATATTGATGTGTGCGGTCCAATGAGTGTTGAGTCTCACTGATGACTTGAGTAGATATGGGTATGTCTACTTAATGAAACACAAGTCTGAGGCCTTTGAAAAGTTCAAGGAATTTCAGAGTGAGGTTGAGAATCAACATGACAGGAAAATCAAGTTCTTGCGATCAGATCGTGGGGGAGAATACTTGAGTCACGAATTTGGCACACACTTAAGAAAATGTGGAATAGTTTCACAACTCACGCCGCCTGGAACACCTCAGCGTAATGGTGTGTCCGAACGTTGTAATCGCACTCTATTAGATATGGTGCGATCTATGATGTCTTTTACCGATTTACCGCTATCATTTTGGGGCTATGCTTTAGAGACTGCCGCATTCACTTTAAATAGGGCTTCGTCGAAATCCGTTAAGACGACACCGTATGAATTATGGTTTGGGAAGAAACCTAAGCTATCGTTTCTAAAAGTTTGGGGATGCGATGCTTATGTCAAGAAACTTCAACCTGAAAAGCTCGAACCCAAGTCGGAAAAATGCGTCTTCATAGGATACCCTAAAGAAACTGTTGGGTATACCTTCTACCTCAGATCCGAAGGCAAGATCTTCGTTGCCAAGAATGGGTCCTTTCTAGAGAAAGAGTTTCTCTCGAAAGAAATAAGTGGAAGGAAGGTAGAACTTGATGAAGTATTACCTCTTGAACCGGTAAGTGGCGCAGCTCAAGAAAATGTTCCTGAGGTGCCTGCACCGACCAGAGAGGAAGTTGATGATGATGATCATGAAACTTCAGATCAAGTTGCTACTGAACTTCGTAGGTCCACAAGGACACGTTCCACACCAGAGTGGTACGGTAACCCTGTCTTGGAAATCATGTTGTTAGACAACAGTGAACCTTTGAACTATGAAGAAGCGATGGCGGGCCCAGATTCCGACAAATGGCTGGAAGCCATGAAATCCGAGATAGGATCCATGTATGAAAACAAAGTATGGACTTTGACTGACTTGCCTGTTGATCGGCAAGCCATAGAAAATAAATGGATCTTTAAGAAGAAGACAGACGCGGATGGTAATGTGACCATCTATAAAGTTCGGCTTGTCGCTAAGGGTTATCGACAAGTTCAAGGGGTTGACTACGATGAGACTTTCTCACCCGTAGCGAAGCTAAAGTCCGTCCGAATCATGTTAGTAATTGCCGCATTCTATGATTATGAGATATGGCAAATGGACGTCAAAACAGCATTCCTTAATGGTTTCCTTAAGGAAGAATTGTATATGATGCAGCCGGAAGGTTTTGTCGATCCTAAGAATGCTGACAAGGTGTGCAAGCTCCAACGCTCGATTTATGGGCTGGTGCAAGCATCTCGGAGTTGGAACATTCGCTTTGATGAGATGATCAAAGCGTTTGGGTTTATGCAGACTTATGGAGAAGCCTGCGTTTATAAGAAAGTGAGTGGGAGCTCTGTAGCATTTCTCATATTATATGTAGATGACATACTTTTGATGGGAAATGATACAGAACTTTTGGACATCATTAAGGCCTACTTGAATAAGTGTTTTTCAATGAAGGACCTTGGAGAAGCTGCTTATATATTAGACATAAAGATCTATAGAGATAGATCAAGACGCCTCATAGGTCTTTCACAAAGCACATACCTTGATAAGATATTGAAGAAGTTCAATATCGATCAGTCTAAGAAGGGGATCTTGCCTGTGTTGCAAGGTGTGAAATTGAGCTCAGCTCAATGTCCGACCACGGCAGAAGATATAGAAGAGATGAGTGTCATCCCCTATGCCTCAGCCATAGGGTCTATTATGTATGCCATGCTGTGTACCAGACCTGATGTAAACCTTGCCGTAAGTTTGGTAGGAAGGTACCAAAGCAATCCCGGCAAGGAACACTGGACAACGGTCAAGAATATCCTGAAGTACCTGAAAAGGACTAAGGACATGTTTCTCGTTTATGGAGGTGACGAAGAGCTCATCATAAAGGGTTACGTCGATGCTAGCTTCGACACAGATCTGGATGACTCTAAGTCACAAACCGGATACGTGTATATGTTGAATGGTGGAGCAGTAAGCTGGTGCAGCTGCAAGCAGAGCGTCGTGGCGGGATCTACATGTGAAGCGGAGTACATGGCAGCCTCGGAGGCAGCGCATGAAGCAATTTGGTTGAAGGAGTTCATCACCGGCCTAGGAGTCATACCCAATGCGTGGGGGGCGACCAAACTCTTCTGTGACAATACTGGAGCTATTGCACTTGCCAAGGAGCCCAGGTTTCACAAGAAGACCATGCACATCAAGCGTCGCTTCAACTCCATTCGTGAAAATGTTCAAGATGGAGACATAGATATTTGTAAAGTACATATAGATCTGAATGTCGCAGATCCGTTGACTAAACCTCTCCCTAGAGCAAAACATGATCAACACTAGAATTCCATGGGTGTTCGATTCATCACAATGTAACTAGATGATTGACTCTAGTGCAAGTGGGAGACTGTTGGAAATATGCCCTAGAGGCAATAATAAAATGATTATTATATTTCCTTGTTCATGATAATTGTCTATTATTCATGCTATAATTGTATTATCCAGAAACCGTAATACATGTATGAATACATAGACCACAATGTGTCCCTAGTGAGCCTCTAGTTGACTAGCTCGTTGATCAACAGATAGTCATGGTTTCCTGGCTATGGACATGGGGATGTCATTGATAACGGGATCACATCATTAGGAGAATGATGTGATGGACAAGACCCAATCCTAAGCTTAGCTCAAAGATCGTGTAGTTCGTTTGCTGTAGATTTTCTGAATGTCAAGTATCATTTCCTTAGACCATGAGATTGTGCAACTCCCGGATAGCGTAGGAGTGCTTTGGGTGTACTAAACATCACAACGTAACTGGGTGACTATAAAGGTACATTACAGGTGTTTCCGAAAGTGTCTGTTGGGTTGGCACGAATCGAGACTGGGATTTGTCACTCAGTATGACGGAGAGGTATCTCTGGGCCCACTCGATAATGCATCATCATAATGAGCTCAATGTGATCAAGTGGTTGATCACAGGATCATGCATTACGGTACGAGTAAAGTGACTTGCTGGTAACGAGACTGAACAAGGTATTGGGATAGCGACGATCGAGTAACGGGTAAGTAACATACCGATTGACAAAGGGAATTGTATATGGGGTTGCTTGAATCCTCGACATCGTGGTTCATCCAATGAGATCATCGAGGAGCATGTGGGAGCCAACATGGGTATCTAGATCCCGTTGTTGGTTATTGGCCGGAGAGCCGTCTCGGTCATGTCTACGTGTCTCCCGAACCCGTAGGGTCTACACAATTAAGGTTCGATGATGCTAGGGTTGTAGAGATATGAGTATGCAGTAATCCGGAAGTTGTTCGGAGTCCCGGATGAGATCCTGTACGTCACGAGGAGTTCCAGAGTGGTCCGGAGGTGAAGAATTATATATAGGAAGTGTAGTTTCGGCCATCGGGAAAGATTCGGGGTCACCGGTATTGTACCGGGACCACCGGATGGGTCCCGGGGGTCCACCGGGTGGGGCCACCTATCCCGGAGGGCCCCATGGGCTGAAGTGAGGAGGGGAACCAGCCCATAGTGGGCTGTGCGCCCCCCCCCCCTTGGCCCCCCTGCGCCTAGGGTTGGAAACCCTAGGGTGGGGGGCGCCTCCACTTGCCTTGGGGGCACTCCACCCCCCTTGGCCGCCGCCCCCTTGGGAGATCCCATCTCCAGGGCTGCCCCCCCCCAGGGGCCTATATAAAGGGGGGAGAGGGAGGGCAGCCACACCTCAAGTCTTGGCGCCTCCCTCTCCCTTGCTACACCTCTCCCTCTCGCAAAAGCTCGGCGAAGCCCTGCTGCGATCATTGCTGCATCCACCACCACGCCATTGTGCTATTGGATCTTCATCAACCTCTCCTTCCCCCTTGCTGGATCAAGAAGGAGGAGACGTCATCCGCTCCGTACGTGTGTTGAACTTGGAGGTGTCGTCCGTTCGGCACTTGGTCATCGGTGATTTGGATCACGGCGAGTACGACTCTATCATCCCCGTTCTCTTGAACGCTTCTGCTCGCGATCTACAAGGGTATGTAGATGCACTCTCCTCTCATTGCTAGTTGACTCCATAGATTGATCTTGGTGAAACGTAGGAATATTTTTTGTTTTCTGCAACGTTCCCCAATAGTACTATCATGTTATCTTAGCCTACTAATCGTTTGAATATATTTAGCTATCTTTCTAACAATAGCCCATCAAGCTAGCAATATTTCATAAGCAACACTTATTATACTAGAGATTGACGAGTATGATATAAATAGTTTAATTAAATAGCTGCCGTGATATGGAAAATTCATGTATTTTCTGTTGCTGTTCAAGAGTATGCCTGTTAAGAGATTCAGTTGCCATGGTTCCTTGGGCAAGATTCAGTTTTACGTGGATTATTCTAGATAAATTCAAGTTATTTGCGTTGGAACACCTAAGCTAACATTTATACCTGTCTATTTAGGAGATGGCAGCAGTATATACAAAGTATATCACTAATTATTTGTAGAGTTCATTCTTGATAGGAACAGAACTGTTATAGCTGATGTCAACACGTCAAGGTGAGTTTCACCCAATCCTTCTTCACTCCTCTCTCCCTCTCTCTCTAACTCTACAACTCTGCAAGCTTATGTAGTGTGCTCTGCTCCAATGATTTTTAATTGTTGTACATAAATATCTCTTTTTCATTTCCTATGCTAAAAGTAATGGTAATGCATATGTTTTACTATTTGTAAAATTAACATATGCCAGTTGGCTTCTTCAGGTGTTTATTGTTGATTTTATTTTCTTGTCCGCCTCTATGAAATTTTTGAAGCACTTGTCAATCCAATGGATTATGATGCACGATGTTGAATTAGATATGGCTGCCAGTATGCAGGTCATCTTGAGTGTCTCATCTAGATCAATGGGAACAAGAAAGTACACATATTAGGAAACTGAAATGTGACAACACTTATTTTCGTCTAGATGACTGCCAGTATGCACGATGTTGAATTTTTGTCAGAATAGCGTACCTAAACAGTTGGTTGTTCATCTAGATTAAACACCCAGCTATAAGAATGGGTTGAGAACATTGGTTGACTCTATTGGCACTTCAATGTTGTCCAGATTCATCATTTTTTTGCCATTGATTTTCGGGATGGTATTTCAGAGGCTTCTTATTAGTGACTTCCAACTTCCATACGAAGCATGAGTGAATTTCTTGTTTCAAATATTGATTTGTTTATTACGGAGACTAATTGACACTGTGACCTTGATGCTTGATAGAATTGCATCAATGAATTTCTTCTTTTCTTGTTACATGCTTTGCTCAATGTATATCTTGGTCTGTTATTGCGTGACTTTGCCAATGTAAAACTGAGGCTTTTCGGCCTTGGTAATTTTGATTCTTGTCATGTTCAGGATTCAGATGGTTCTGAAACCACATTTATAGTTTTTATTTAGGTTTGAGTTGCACAATAACAAAATCAATGATTGTTTACTTGTGGATGGTAATATATTTACTTCCATTGGTTTTGAAGTTATAAGAAGGTCACCATGACAATTTATATTAAGGTTTAGTAGTTCTACTCATTTTTATTCTTTGAGATACTCCTCCAATGCAATTTATTTTCATCGATTTTGAAGTTATAAGAAGGTCACCATGGCAGCTGATATTAAGGTTTAGTAGTTCTACTCATTTTTATTCTTTGAGATACTCAAATGAAATTTTGATGCAACATTGGATATTTCAACAACTTTGACCTTATGCCACAATTGCTTTTGTCTTATTTCAGTGTGTTTATTTGCCAACTTTATGTGCTCAGGACCAAAAGAATTGCTAATTTTGCAGTTTTAATAGACGTACATTCTACAACATGGTAAAAAATAAGGGGAGCTTTTAGACGGCCTGTAGGTTATCATATGAAATCCGGTTAAATTTTAGGAAGGTTTAGGAGTATCTCCCTTTTTTGTATAAATTTGGCTCCACAATTGCTTAAACAATAGCTAAGTTCTAGAATAAACCTGCTATGAATAATTGCATTGTTACTTCAGTGAAAAGTTCCCGGGCATTCTATGTGTTCCTCTGGACTTGGTTGAAAGTATTCCTTTTGTTATCCAGTTTGTCACTAAGCATGTTACCTTTGTTGCTGAATTTTGCCTACGGTTTATGTATATTAGACTCACATGATTACTTGATGGTTGATGTGGATTCTACAACTTGGAAAACACATCTAGAATGTTCAAGTTATGTGTGGCACCCGGGAGAAAGCTTGCTAATCCATTCAACCATTACATGAGAATCCAGTGTCGTAGGTGACTCATTCGTGCAAGAACTGTTGTTAAGTTTTTCCTTTTCTCCTTTGATTCTACAAGCCGCAAAGGAGTGAAGGGTAGAAAATATTTCCATTCTCGTTGAATTGGTGGGATTGTCACCAAGTAAGTGCTCTAGATGTTTCTATTTGAGAGCAAGAAGCCAAATCTGCTTGTTCATTGTAAATCTTGGAAAACTTGTTGTTTATTGTCACTTCCATATCTGTTATAAACTTTTGTTGCTGGCGTGGTATTTTTCAATCTTGGTTAGACCATCCATTGCAGCAATGTGCTTGTTTCTTCACTTGATTTCTTGTTTCATGTTTGCACCTCTATTACAGTAGAAAAACTTGTCATAAACATTGTTTGACCAGTTCCCTTCAAAAAAGAAGAGATGGCTATAGAGAATGGCTCCATCGCTGAGAGATGACAAACGCTGTGCAAGGCATTGTTTGTTCAGCTACTTTAAAAAATGAAGGAATTACAGTGCATCGGACCTATAAAGGGTATGTGTAGGATAAAATGCTATGGTTCCAGACAAGTGAGAGGCGAGAGACAAAGCGTGACTTGGATTCCTAAGTTCCAGCAAATGTAGCAAAATTGTAGAGAATGCCCGCATTTTTAAAACTTGATCACCTAGTTTGAGGCTATGTTTCTTTCAAATTTTGTGGACGGGGCGTCGACTCGTTGGCTGGGCAGCTAAGGTTGCTGCCAGCCCACCACCCGAGTTCAAATCCTGACTTGGACGAGTGGTGCTCGCGAAGTTTCTCCTATAAAAAATGCCAACGAGGGTTAGCCCTTGGGTTGGTCTCATTTTTTTCTTTCAAATTTTATTATTAAGAGGATCCTTATTATTGTCAAATTGTCAAGCATTTTTTTCAAATAACTCTTGGTTTGAAATGGGACCTTGCGCCATGCAACAAGTAAATTTATTTTAGCATTATTACAAAACAAAACAAACAATAGAAACATTGAATAAACAAGAATAGACCTGAGTTAATGTGTCAGCATGCTAATCATATTTTCAACTAGAAAAATGTTTCCTTAACTGGTCTATACATGTTACACAAATATGATTGCTTTTTCAACCTCATATTTCTTAGCATGATAAACATATTTTCAATATAGCATGAATTAACACATGGGCTTTCTACTACCAATATTGAATGTGTCTTTGCAAAATAAAACTATTTTCATCGACAACATGTATTTAGCGGGTCTCTGCGCCATTTGGCGCAACGGGTCAACTAGTATATATAAAATATCATCACATAGACATGATGATACTTAACTACTAGGTACAATGCATAAAATTAAAAACGAACAATACTAAAACTAATAATACCTCTTGGGGCCACTATTCCGGTTGCCCCTTGCCATAAGCCCCCTGGTGCGCGGCGTCTTCCCAGTGCGGAGGCAGTACTCCAACTCCTCCGCCTCACAGCGCTTGATGTATCGATCTGCCTCTTGCTGGCGGACGCGCGCGGTCGATCTTGCCATTTCGTTGGGCGCCCATCGGAGCTCCTCGTCGGTGGCACGCTGGACCTTATCGGCCCACCTCCATGCAAAGATGAGGCGCCCAATGCCTATGACCTTCCTCGCGAAGTACCCATCTTTGTACACCTCCTCGACACGACGACGCGCCCACCCCCAAAGCTTCGCCACCTCCTTTTTCAAGGCGGCATCACGGGCTTCATAGGCTGCCTGGTACCTGGCTTCTTGCTCCGCCATCTCCTTCTTGAACACCACTTGCATGGCTTTCTCAGCCGGCAGCAGCGACTTCCACGGACAAAGATTGTACTGGCCCCAAAACCAATCCAAAGTTGGGGGTCCGGCGCAACCTCGTCAGGCGGCACGTAGGGGTCCTCGTCGCTGCTAATCGAGTGAGCATCCTCGGGGGGCGGTGACTCCTCGTCGGCGCGTGGGCAGACCAGCGGCGCCATGGCAAAGATTTGAGAGAGAGAGAGAGAGAGAAAGAGAGGGCGAGCAAGGGGAGGATGTAGATGAGAATGCAGGCGGGACGACGTGAGCAAGGTAGTATTTATTGCCGGCTGGAATCTAGATTGACGAGGATAGTACACACGCCGGTCACCGGAATTTACGACTAGTGTAGTTTGAATTACACACAATTCCCGCAACCAATCCGTGTGCGAACATAATAGCTGACGATTTCCAATACAGAACCGTGTCTGATTAATGATCCCCGCCAATCACCTACCGAACCTCGAGCCGTGAGATAGAGTGCCAATCGTGTGGGGGCCGGTTGTCTTGCCAGATCTTTACATTTTCTTTTTTGAACACTAGATATTTACATCATCTGATGATTTTTTTAATTCGCACACAAGTACACACAAATATGATTTTTCAAACCGTTTTGGTTAGGCATTGCATTTAGATGTAGTTCAAATTTGAATTACGGTCATTAAATGGTTAGAAAATCACTTAAATGTCTTTAAAAGGTCAAATGACCCCTGAAAATTTCCAAATTTTCACATGACAGTTGTATTAGTGCATGCTGAACGTAGGAAAATTTTTGAAGGCCGTAAGAGGAAGCTATCTCCCGTCCGTCAGAAAACATGCATTGTTCCCTCTCAGAAACACAAACCTTCTAGTGAGTTGCTCCGGTTTGTGTGGGGTGTGTGTCCAAACTTTCGTCAAACAGGCCAATTTTTTACCACATCATCTTGGTCGCATGACATTAAATCAAGGAAGGTTTCATGTTTTTAATTTTTTAATTTTTTGGAATTAAAATGCCATGGCATGCACTCCATGCATGTGCCCATGCCTTGACACCAATATGTTTGAAAATTCCTTCTAATTTACTCCACATGGAATTAACACACACACAAATACACAAAAATATGATTTTCAAACCAATTTGGTTAGGCGTTGCATGTAGATATAGTTCAAATTTGAATTACGGTCATTTAATGGTTAGAAAATCATTAAATGTCTTAAAAGGTCAAATGACCCCTGAAATTTACCAAATTTTCACATGACAGTTGCATGTTAAATGTAGGAAAAAACTTGAAGGCCGTAAGAGGAAGCTATCTCCCGTTCGTCATCAACCATGCATTGTTCCCTCTCGGAACCACAAACCTTCTAGCGAGTTGCTCCAGTTTGTGAGGTGTGCATGTCCAAACGTTCGTCAAACATGCCAATTTATTTAGCACATCATCTTGGTGGCATGACATTAAATCAAGCAAGGTTTCATGTTTTTCTGATCATTTCTTAATTTTTTGGAATTAAAATGCCATGGCATGCACTCCATGCATGTGCCCATGCCTTGACACCAATATGTTTCAAAATTCCTTCTAATTTACTGCACATGGAATTAACTCGCAAGCAAGTACACAAAAATATGATTTTCAAACCGTTATGGATAGGCATTGCATGTAGATGTACTTCAAATTTGAATTACGGTCAGTAAATTGTTAGAAAATCACTTAAATGTCCTTAAAAGGTCAAATGACCCATGAAATTTACCAAATTTTCACATGACAGTTGTATTAGTGCATGTAAAACGTAGGAAAAATTTTAAAAGCCGTAAGAGGAAGCTATCTCCCGTTCATCATCAAACATGCATTGTTCCCTCTTGGAACCACGAACCTTTTAGCAAGTTGCTCCAGTTTGTGAGGGCTATGTGTCCAAACGTTCGTCAAACATGCCAATTTCTTTACCACATCATCTTGGTGGCATGACATTACATCAACCAAGGTTTCATGTGTTTCTGATCATTTTTCTATTTTTTTGAATTAAAATGCCATGTCACTCCATGCATACGTATGCATGTGTCCATGTCGTGAGACCAATATGTTTGAAAATTCCTTGTAATTTGCTGCACATGAAATTAACTTGCCACACAAGTACACAGATATGATTTTTCAAACCGTTTTTCTTAGGCATTGCATGTAGATGTAGTTCAAATTTGAATTACGGTCATTAAATGGTTAGAAAATCAGTTAAATGTCTTTAAAAGGTCAAATGGCCCCTAGAATTTTCCAAAATTTCACATTACAGTTGTAGTAGTGCACGTTAGACGTACAAAAAATTTGAAGGCCGTAAGAGGAAGTTATCTCCCGTCATCAAACATGCATTGTTCCCTCTCGGAACCACGAACCTTCTAGCGAGTTGCTCCGGTTTGTGAGGGGTGTGTGTCCAAACTTTCGTCAAACATGCCGATTTCTTTACCACATTATCTTGGTGGCATGACATTAAATAAGGCAAGGTTTCATGTTTTTCTGATAATTTTTTTGGAATTAAAATGCCATGGCACTCCATGCATATGCCCATGCCTTGACACCAATATGTTTGAAAATTCCTCTAATTTACTGCACATGAATTAACTCGCATGCAAGTACTCAGAAATATGATTTTTCAAACCGGTATGGTTAGGCATTGCATGTAGATGTAGTTCAAATTTGAATTACAGTCATGAAATGGTTAGAAAATCACTTAAATGTCTATAAAATGTCAAATGACCCGTGAAATTTGCCAAATTTTCACATGATAGTTGTATTAGTGCACCTTAAACATAGGAAAAAAATTGAAGGTCGTAAGTGGAAGCTATCTTCCGTTCGTCATCAAACATGCATTGTTCCCTCTCAGAACCACGAACCTTCTAGGGAGTTGCTCCAGTTTGTGAGGGGTGTGTGTCCAAACATTCGTCAAACATGCCAATTTCTTTACCACATCATCTTGGTGGCATGGCATTACATCAACCAAGGTTTCATGTGTTTCTGATCATTTTTCTATTTTTTGAATTAAAATGCCATGTCACTCCATGCATACATATGCATTTGTCCATCTCGTGAGACCAATATGTTTGAAAATTCCTTCTAATTTACTGCACATGGAATTAAATCGCACACAAGTACACAAATATGATTTTTCAAACCGTTTTGGTTAGGCGTTGCATGTAGATGTAGTTCAAATTTTAATTACGGTCATTAAAGGGTTAGAAAATCACTTAAATGTCTTTAAAAGGTCAAATGACCCCGAGAATTTTCCAAAATTTCACATTACAGTTGTAGGAGTGCACATTAGACGTAGAAAATTTTGAAGGCCATAAGAGGAATCTATCTCCCGTTCGTCATCAAACATGCATTGTTCCCTCTCGGAACCACGAACGTTCTAGCGAGTTGCTCCAGTTTGTGAGGGGCGTGTGTCCAAACTTTCGTCAAACATGCCAATTTCTTTACCACATCATCTTGTTGGCATGACATTATATCAACCAAGGTTTCGTGTGTTTTTGATTTTTTTGGAATTAAAATGCCATGCCACTCCATGCATATGTGTCCATGTCGTGATACAAATATTTTTGAAAATTCCTTCTAGTGTACTGCCACTGGTAGAAAAAGGGCCTTCAGTCCCGGTTCATAAGGGCCTTTAGTCCCAGTTTTGGAACCGGGACTAAAATGTCGGTACTAATGCCTCTCCCTTTAGTCCCGGTTCAATCCAGAACCGGGACTAAAGGGCGCGGCCACGTGGAGCTCCACCTTTAGTCCCGGTTGGTAACACCAACCGGGACTAAAGGAAATTTTATGATTTTTTTTGAAAAAAAAGTGAATTTTTTTTGAATTTTTTTTTATTTTCAAATTTCTGAATTATTTTAACCTCTAGTTTGTAATCACCACCCCTCATCACTTCTCAATCTATCCTCTAATCACCCCTCATCATTCCAAATCATCTAACTTCCCGAATGGTCACCCATCCTCCCACTCCCCCAGCCTGAGCACGCTTAACTTCCGGGTTCTATTCTCCCTCGCTCCAAGTCTGCACTTGTTGTTTTCCTGACAATACTAAGATGTCAATCCTATTAACCTTCAGGAATTTTGCTTGAGCATGAAGTGACACATTTCATAGTTTTATTTTGAAACTATTGTTTTAAAAAACAATAATTATTTACTAACACTAATATTTCTTGAATAATTAGTTTGACCATTGTTTGACCACAGTTTGACCAGATTTGACCAAAATTGAAATAATTGAAATAATTATTTAGTAACACTAATATTCTAGAATAATTAGTTTGACCATTGTTTGACCACAGTTTGCCCACTGTTTGACTTTTTTCGATTTTTTTCACTCTAGATCTTAAAAGCCCCGTAACTTTTTTTCTATTAGGTTTTTGAGGATTTTGAAAATGTTTAACGGGGTTCCCCCAGTTAAATTCGGATGTAACTTTTCGAGTAGATGATTTTTCATATAAAAACCTTTTTCATCCGAGTTAGTATGCAAAAGTTATGCCCATTTTTACAAATTTCAGAGATTTTGCAAATAAAGTCAAAATTCACATTTGCAAATTTTCCCAACAACTAGACCACATATCACATGGGAAACTTATTTTTTTTTATTTTTTTAACATTTCCATCATTTTCTTTTATTTTTTTTTAAACTGAAAAGGCGATCCACAGGGGGGGTAGAGTTTGAAAATGGGACCTTTAGTACCGGTTCGTGGCACGAACCGGGACTAAAGGTTTCATCCCCATTAGTCCCGGTTCGTGCCTCAAACCGGGACTAAAGGTCTAATCTTTAGTCCCGGTTTGAGGCACGAACCGGGACCAATGGTTGTGGGCCAGGAGCGAGGCCAATTGGTCCCGGTTCATCCCACCAACCGGGACCAAAAGGTCCAGATGAACCGAGACCAATGGCCCACGTGGCACGGCCGGCCCCCTGGGCTCACGAACCGGGACCAATGCCCCATTGGTCCCGGTTCTGGACTGAACCGGGACTAATGGGGTTACCCGGCCTGGACCAAAGCCCCCTTTTCTACTAGTGTGCACATGGAATTAACTCGCACACAAGTACACAAATATGATTTTTAAACTGTTTTGGTTAGGCGTTGCATGTTGATGTAGTTCAAATTTGAAATACGGTCATTAAATGGCTAGAAAATCACTTAAATGTCTATAAAGGTCAAATGACCCCTACAATTTTCAAAAATTTCACATCGCAGTTGTAGCAGTGCATGTTAGACATAGAAATTTTTTGAAGGCCGTAAGAGGAAGCTATCTCCCGTTCGTCATCAAATATGCATTATTCCCTCTCGAAACCATGAGCTTTCTAGTGAGCTGCTCCGGTTTGTGAGGGGTGTGTGTCTAAACTTTGGTCCAACATGCCTTTATCTCATCATCTTGGTGGCATGACATTACATCAACCAAGGTTTCATGTGTTTCTGACTTTTTTTGGAATTAAATGCCATGTCACTCCATGCTTAATTGTGTCATAGTCGTTAGACCAATATGTTTGAAAATTACTTCCAATTTACTGCACATGGAATTAAATCGCACACAAGTACACGAAATATGAGTTTTCAAACCGTTATGGTTAGCTGTTGCATGTACATGTAGTTCAAATTTCAATTACGGTCATTAAATGTCTAGAAAATCACTTAGATGTCATAGAAGGTCAAATGACCCCTGAAACTTTCCAAAATTTGACATGACAGTTGTATTAGTACTACAAAATTTCTCGTTCATTTAAAACACCATTCGTTGGCACTTTATTCCAAATCCGTCTTTCATAGCTAATTAAAAATATCTACAACATCACACACAGTTGTTTTTTAGGAACCGTTTGCGATGAAAATATCTGGGCTATTTAAGTCTCCCTTCTTAAGCTTTAGTCCCGGTTTGAGGCACGAACCGGGAATAATGGTTGTGGGCCAGGAGAGAGGCCCATTGGTCCCGGTTCATCCCACCAACCGGGACCAAAAGGTCCAGATGAACCGAGACAAATGGCCCACGTGGCCCGGCCGGCCCCCTGGGCTCACGAACCGGGACCAATGCCCCCATTGGTCCCGGTTCTGGACTGAACCGGGACTAATGGGGTTACCCGGCCTGGACCAAAGCCCCCTTTTCTACTAGTGTGCACATGGAATTAACTCACACACAAGTACACAAATATGATATTTAAACTGTTTTGGTTAGGCGTTGCATGTTGATGTAGTTCGAATTTGAAATACGGTCATTAAATGGCTAGAAAATCACTTAAATGTCTATAAAAGGTCAAATGACCCCTAGAATTTTAAAAAAATTCACATCGTAGTTGTAGTAGTGCATGTTAGACATAGAAATTTTTTGAAGGCCGTAAGAGGAAGCTATCTCCCGTTCGTCATCAAATATGCATTGTTCCCTCTCGAAACCACGAGCTTTCTAGTGAGCTGCTCCGGTTTGTGAGGGGTGTGTGTCTAAACTTTGGTCCAACATGCCTTTACCTCATCATCTTGGTGGCATGACATTACATCAACCAAGGTTTCATGTGTTTCTGACTTTTTTTGGAATTAAAATGCCATGTCACTCCATGCTTAATTGTGTCGTAGTCGTTAGACCAATATGTTTGAAAATTCCTTCCAATTTACTGCACATGGAATTAAATCGCACACAAGTACACGAAATATGAGTTTTCAAACCGTTATGGTTAGCTGTTGCATGTACATGTAGTTCAAATTTCAATTACGGTCATTAAATGTGTAGAAAATCACTTAGATGTCTTAGAAGGTCAAATGACCCCTGAAATTTTCCAAAATTTGACATGACAGTTGTATTAGTACTACAAAATTTCTCGTTAGTTTAAAACACCATTCGTTGGCACTTTATTCCAAATCCGTCTTTCACAGCTAATTAAAAATATCTACAACATCACACACAGTTGTTTTCTAGGAACCTATTGCGATGAAAATATCTGGGTCTATTTAAGACTCCCTTCTTAAGCTTTAGTCCCGGTTTGAGGCACGAACCAGGACCAATGGTTGTGGGCCAGGAGCGAGGCCCATTGGTCCCGGTTCATCCCACCAACTGGGACCAAAAGGTCAAGATGAACCGAGACCAATGGCCCACGTGGCCCGGCCGGCCCCCTTGGCTCACGAACCGGGACCAATGCCCCCATTGCTCCCAGTTCTGGACTGAACCGGGACTAATGGGGTTACCCGGCCTGGACCAAAGCCCCTTTTCTACTAGTGTGCACATGGAATTAACTCGCACACAAGTACACAAATATGATTTTTAAACTGTTTTGTTTAGGCGTTGCATGTTGATGTAGTTCGAATTTGAAATACGGTCATTAAATGGCTAGAAAATCACTTAAATGTCTATAAAAGGTCAAATGACCCCTAGAATTTTCAAAAATTTCACATTGCAGTTTTAGTAGTGCATGTTAGACATAGAAATTTTTTGAAGGCCGTACGAGGAAGCTATCTCCCGTTCGTCATCAAATATGCATTGTTCCCTCTCGAAACCACGAGCTTTCTAGTGAGCTGCTCTGGTTTGTGAGGGGTGTGTGTCTAAACTTTGGTCCAACATGCCTTTACCTCATCATCTTGGTGGCATGACATTACATCAACCAAGGTTTCATGTGTTTCTGACGTTTTTTGGAATTAAAATGCCATGTCACTCCATGCTTAATTGTGTCATAGTCGTTAGACCAATATGTTTGAAAATTCCTTCCAATTTACTGCACATGGAATTAAATCGCACACAAGTACACGAAATATGAGTTTTCAAACCGTTATGGTTAGTTGTTGCATGTACATGTAGTTCAAATTTCAATTACGGTCATTAAATGACTAAAAAATCACTTAGATGTCTTAGAAGGTCAAATGACCCCTGAAATTTTCCAAAATTTGACATGACAGTTGTATTAGTACTACAAAATTTCTCGTTCATTTAAACACCATTCGTTGGCACTTTATTCCAAATCCGTATTTCACAGCTAATTAAAAATATCTACAACATCACACATAGTTGTTTTCTAGGAACCATTTGCGATGAAAATATCTGGGTCTATTTAAGTCTCCTTTCTTAAGCTTTGCCGGCTCGTCTGCTCTAGTGCCGGCAACCCCCGAATCCAAGAAACCCGATCCCCATTCCTGCACCCCCTTCTTGCAAAGATGACGCCATGGAAATGCTTCGTGAAGGCTCGTACGGTGGCTGCCCCCCCCCCCATGAGTGCCGCCGCCTGCGCCGAGAGCGCCGCCGCATCCGCATTGAGCGTGGCCGCCTCCGCCGAGAGGGCGTCTGCGGCAGCCGACAGGGCAGATGCAGCAGCCGAGATGGCTGCAGCTGCTGCTGCGACGGTGGCTGCAAACACCGAGAGCGCTCGAGCTACCGTCCGTGCCGCTGATGTCGCCCTGGCCCGGGTCGAGGCCATCCATGCGAAGATCGAGGATGCACACGCCAAGATATTCCAGGCCACCTCGGACTCCAGCATGCAACCCATGTCTGAAAAGGCGGCGGTGGCCATGGAGCACCTGCTTCCTCATGAGGTCGCCGAGCGGGAGCTAGAGATGCAGGAGGCGGCGGAGATCAAGGAGCGCCGAGAGGAGGAGTTGCGCGTGGCCGAGGTCGAGGTAGAGAAGAGTCTGTCCATCGAGGAATCGGCGGTGGAGTACCAACGCGAGCTCTGGCGCAGCCACTAATACGAGTACTACAACCTTGAGGGCGGCGCCGAGGACAAGGACGAGGATGCGGTGGACTTCAGCAGGGGGGACGCGAAGTCCACCAACGGCGGCATGTCACCAGGACAAGTCATCAACATCTCATCTCACACCGGCGATGCATAGGCCGGCGCGGAGGCGAATTTTGAATTATGCGTACTTAGGATTTGTTTTTAATGCTGGTCTTTTGTTAGAGCAATGTTTAGGTCAACTAGCTCTGTGTAATTACTAAAATTGCTCGATTCAGTAAGTGTGGTCTATCTGTTGTATGCTCTTTTGTGTGCCCAAATTAGCAAGCAATGTTAAATTATGCAATGACGTGCCCGGGGAAATTTCCACCAAAATTTGAATTATCAAACTCATCCCATGCGCGTAAAGCAGAAGAATCATTTGCGATGAACACGATCGTTCAAAGTGAATGGTCCAGCGGCACCGTGCGCGTTCAACGTGAATGTGCCCACGCCTTGAGACCAAAATTTTTAATTATCAAACTCATCCCATCCGCGTAAAGCAGAAGAATCGTCTGCAATGCACACAATCGTTCAAAGTGAATGGTCCGGCGGCACCGTGCGCAAAGTTTCCCTCCATATTTCCAAAATTTTGGCCTACCGCCAAAATATCTACCCCCGCCCCCCTTCCTCACCCCCTTTTCTCCCCGACCACAACTCACATTTCCCCTATTTCCTCCTTCCTTCCTTCCTTGCTAAGCTCTAGCCGCTTCCTCGCTCTTGTCACCTAGCATCCTACCGTCGGGTCGCCATGGTCTTCTTCAAAGACCTCTCCAGCGGTTCCTCCTCCGGTGACTACTCCTTCAACACCCGGGTATGCCTCTGTTCTCTCTCTCTCGGGCTATGACTTGGAATGAAGGATTTTTACCTGGTCGTCGATTTGAGTCATTTCTTCCTCTTGTAGCTCCCTAGGACCATCAGTGGCAACGAATGGAGCGGGGTGGTTGAAGATCTATCTGCTTGTTCTCACCATCAATCTCCGTGCGTGAAGCTAGTTGTGTTTGATTCTGTGGACAATGGGAGGAAGGTTTTGGCATGTGCAGAGAAGGTTAGACCCTCTTTCGTTGTTACAAATCATTTGTTATATGTGATTCACATATTGTCATGGTCCCAACCCATTCATACCACACCTTCAACCAAACGCATTCTAATACAGTGTCACGGGTTGTACCTAGTATCTTAAATTGTTGCCATCTCATCAGCGGTGCAAGTAGAAAATTATTTGGCACCGCTTCAGTAGTTTGTGCAGCCAACTTTGGTCCACACATCTGAGCAGCCAAGCAGTAAAATACTAAATCTTTATGGCATGAAGGAACTAGGCATCAGAGCAACTACGTTCTCCGGAGTCCGGGTCCCTGATTTTTTTCTGCTATATCGGCTCGCCAGTGCAGGGCACCGGTGCGAGATGTAGCAATAGTTGTCTTTACCCTAGTTTTGGCATACATAGTGGACGACCTTAGTGCTATTAGTTCTATGTTACTAAATTTGTGCATGCACACACCTGTTCGTATCAATTTTTTGTCATCCAAACACTATCTCTATGTTGTCGTAGTTATATTTACCTTCCTCATAAAATGTTCACTTTGTTATTTATTGTACATGAGTAAGAACTTGTAGCATCGTTGTAGTTAATTATAGCTTCTGATGTTCCAGAATTTGGTTGTTGTCTCAGTACCAATTATTTCATTTGCACCTTGATCTTTTTGAGCAGATATGTCATAATTAAAATGTTTCTTCAATTTTTCAAAACAAGCATTGGTGATTTTCTATGTTGCTATAAACCCATTTCCCCTACAACTGTTACTGATCTGGTTTTAAATATTATAGGATGAACGGAAGTGTTCTTACATGGAGTGGGTTGATCAAGAGTGGCCACAGTCTTTGAAGATGTTCCTAACGAAGCTCTGGAGCATGTATGAGGAAGAGAACACACGTAGGCTTAGAGAAAGTCTTGTCAACGCCGAAGCATATTTCAAGATGCAGGATAAAAAGTTGAAGGTGGAGAATGAGATCAGATTTTTTAAATCAGACTTTGCTAAGATGGTGTTGGCAAAGGAGGAGGCACTTTCCCAGTTGGCCCGTGCAAAACGGGTTCTTACTGAACTGAAAGCAGAGGTGGATAAGACGATCCTGGATAATCTCGATTAGGGAAATGAATATATTGTTCTTATGAAGTTGAACTAGCAATATGTTGTACTGTGCTGTTTTCATGTAGCTACCATATTGTGATGTTATAATATATTTATGTGACTGATATGAAATTGGCAAACGACTGTTTGATATGAAATGTGAATTTACGTAATACTGGAATTATTAATTGTAAACTAATAAACCTGCTAAATGTGTCATGGACCTTCGCAAACAGTTCTAGCAGTAAAAGTGCTTGCGATGGATAGCCCAATGCCACACAGTTTTCTTCATGAAATCGTGTGTGATATAGTTGATAAAAGCAAACAGTTAACCAAGGAAGACTGTGTGTGATAGTTACACTTTTCACACATGAGCCTACACATAAAACTGTGTGGGATGTACGTCCGAACGGAAACGTTTTCCCTCGATTGACTGTGTGGGATGTACATAAGAACGGAAACGTATTCCTTGGATAGACTATGTGTGACATACATACAAATGGAAATCTTTTTCTGGGATTCACTGTGTGGGATGTACATACCTACGGAAATGATTTTCTTGGATTACCGTGTGGGATGTACATACCTACAGAAATGATTTTCTTGGATTACCGTGTGGGATGTACATACCTACGGAAATGATTAGGTTTCGATGCCTCGCTAGATCGCACACGACCCCAACCTGGGTCCCAGGAGGGCCTATCACCGACGATTTTTGGGTCGTGTGGGAAGGACACCCTATCGCACACACTCACTTGGCGATGTTTCCAAATGCTGTAGAGGAAAGGGGTTAAAAACTGTTTGTTTTGGACCGATGCGCATCGGTGACGGTAGCAAGATTGTTGATGTAGATCGCCGTCCCGATTGTTGCCCCGGCGGCACTCTGGCGCCATCAGAAGCGAGGGGGAGAGAGCCCCCCCTCCTTCTTCTTCTTCCTTGGTCTCCCCCCTAGATGGGAGGAGAGCTCCCCCTCTATTCCTAGCTCTTCATGGCGGCAGAGGGGCGGGAGCCCCTCAGAGATTGGATCTCCCTCGTTGTTCTCTTCTGTTTCGCGTACCCCAGATCTGGCCGAAAACCGTTTCTTATATTCCAGGAGATCTGTAACTCCGATAGCGCTAAGATTTTAACATGATTTTTTCTTTGAAAAATTACATATATTCCAAAATAATTCTCCATGAAATTTTATTGCATTTGGACTTCGTTTGATATGGATACTTTGCGATACAAAAACATGCAGAAAACAGGAACTGGCACTGGGCACTGGATCAATAGGTTAGTCCAATAAATCATATAAAAAGTTGCCAAAAGTGTATAAAAGTTGTATAATATTGGCATGAAACAATCAAAAATTATAGATACGACAGAGACATATCAGCATCCCCAAGCTTAATTCCTACTCGTCCTCGAGCAGGTAAATGATAAAAAAGATATTTTTTGATGTGGAATGCTACCTAGCATGAACTTGATCATATGTCTAGTCATGGCATGAATATTAAGACATAAGTGATTCAAAGAAATAGTCTATAATTTGACATCAATACATCAATACTCAGGCATCCCAACAAACAATCATGTCTTTCAAAATATCAACGCTAAAGAAAGCTATCCCTACAAAATCATATAGTCTTGTCATGCTCTATCTTCTTAACACAAAGTATTTATCATGCACAACCCCGATGACATGCCGAGCAATTGGTTCTTAATTTTTAACGCGCTTTAGATTTTTCAACCCTCGCGCAATACATGAGCGCAAGCCATGGATATAGCACTACGGGTGGAATAGAGTATGATGATAGGGGTAAACATAAATGAGACAAAAAAGTAAGAAAGTCTCACATCGATGCGGCTAACCAATGGGCTATGGAGATGCCCATCAATTGATATCAACGTGAGGAGTAGGGATTTCCATGCAACGAATGCACTAAGAGCTATAAGTGTATGAAAACTCAATATGAAACTAAGTGGGTGTGCATCTAATCCTATAATGAAAAATTCCCACTAGTATATGAAAGTGAAAAAATAGGAGACTCTCCATATGAAAAACATGGTGCTACTTTGAGGCACAAGTGTGGTAAAGGATACTAACAATGCCCCTTCTCTATTTGTTTTTTATTTTATTTTATTTTCTTTTTTTCTTTTTCTTTTTCTCTCATTGTCCGGAGTCTCATCCCGACTTGTGGGGGAATCCTAGTATCCATCATCCTTTCCTCACTGGGGCACTGCTCTAAAAATGATTAATGAGGATCATCACACTTCTATTTACTTATAACTCAAAAGAAATAAAAATTACAACTCGATACCTATGGAAAAATATGACTCTGTATCAATGCCTCTGGCATGTACCAGGATGTGCAATGATCTAGCGTAACATGTATGAAAAATGATGAACGGTGGCTGAGCCACAACTACTATTTCAGCTATATGATCATGCAATGCAATATGACAATGAATGCTCAAGTCAACAAACGGAAGCGGTGGAAGTTGCATGGCAATATATCTCAGAATGGCCATGCAAAAAGCCATAATAGGTAGGTATGGTGGCTGTTTTGAGGAAGATATAATAAGTCTTATGTGTGATAGAGCGTATCATATCACGGGGTTTAGATGCACCTGCGAAGTTTGCACCATGTCTTGATGTGAGAAAGGGCAATGCACGGTACCGTACAGGCTAGCAAATTGCGGAAAGGTAAGAGTGCGTATAATCCATGGACTCACATTAGTCATAAAGAACTCATATACTTATTGCAAAAGTTTATTAGCCCTCGAAGCAGAGTACTACTACGCATGCCCCTGGGGGAATAGATTGGTATGAAAAGACCATCGCTCGTCCCCGACCGCCACTCCTAAGGAAGACAATCAATAATAAATCATGCTCCAACATCATAGCATAACGAGAGACTATACGTGCATGCTTCGGGAATCACAAACTTTAACACCAATATTCCTACTAACCACAACCGTTTACTAGTACCTCCCACATATTCCATCTCTATATCGCAAAACTATTGCAAGGAATCAAACATATCATATTCAGTGATCCACAAGTTTTATGTAGGATTTTATGACTAACCATGCAATTGACCAATTCCTTTTGGCTCTCTAAATAGATATAAGTGAAGCAAGTGAGTTTAATTCTTTCTACAGAAGACCATTCTCTAACAAATATAAGTGAAGCAAAAGAGCATTCTTCAAATAACGGTTTTATATGTGAAGAGAAACAGGAAATCCAAACTTCAAATAATATAAGTGAAGCACATGAAGCATTCTATAAAGCCATACTCAAAAGATATAAGTGAAGTGCAATGAGCATTCTATGAATCAACCATGGACTATCTCATACCAGCATGGTGCATAAAAGAAAAATGAAAACTAAAAGCAAAAGACGCTGCAAGATTTGCACATATCACGTGAACGAAACGAAACCGAAAACATACCGATACTTGTTGAAGAAAGATGGGATGCCTTCCGGGGCACCCCCAAGCTTAGACGCTTGAGTCTCCTTGAATATTTACTTGGGGTGCCTTGGGAATCCCCAAGCTTGAGCTATTGCCTCTCCACCTTCTCCTCACATCGAGACCTCCTCAATCTTGATCACTTCATCCACACAAAACTCAACAGAAAACTCGGTAAGATCCGTTAGTATAATAAAGCAAATCACTACTCTAAGTTCTGTTGCAAACCAATTCATATTTTGTTTTTTCATTTTAGCTACTGTAATATAACTTTTCCATTGCTTAATCCACTGATAGAATCGATAGTTTCATCAAAACAAGCAAAACAATGCATCAAAAATAGAATCTATCTTAAACAGGACAGTTTGTAGTAATATGAACATTCACCATATTTCTAGTACTCCAAAAATTCTGAAACAATTAGGAAAAATAAAAATTTTGTATATAAATACATTGAAAAAACTTTCAGAACCGTTTGACATTCCAATTAAAAATGTGAAATCACGCACTATAGCCAAAGTTTCTGTTTTGCATCGCACAAACCAACAAGCAATCTAATCATCCTAAAGGCAAATCTTGGCACATTATTTTTAAAATACAATGGATTTGTACAAGGGGATAATTATTTTTGTTGAAAAGTTTCTGTAATTAAGATTCACAAAGTTTCCAAGGGCATGAAGAAAGTTTAAGGCTAGCTCCCGCTTCCACGGTGCTCGTCTATCTCACTTTCACTTTTCTTTTTCTGAAGTTTTTAGTTCCCCTCTATATTTTTTTTGTTTTTAAACTTTATAAAAGCACTCAACAGAAATAAACGACTCTCTAAAACTTTCGGGTTGTCTCCCTGGTAGCGCTTTCTTTAAAGCCATTAAGCTAGGCATAAAGTGCTCAAGTAATGGATCCACCCGGATCCCAAGGTATATGAAAGCCAATTTGAATCAACAATGATTTAGCATTTAGTAGTGAGAACAAAGCAACATATATCAAGCAATGATGAATTCTAACTCTCTTCCTATGCATCGGCATGTCATAAAAGAACAATTCATGCACATCAAGTAAAGGCCAATATATAGGATAAGCAGTTTCTTGCAATTCTATCGTGTTGGAAACATAAAGAGGTGGACATGTAGTTCCTCTCTCATAATAATTGCAATTAGGAGCAGCAAGCACATGCATATTATATTCATCAAAATCATCATGTGTAATAGTAAAAGGCAACCCATCAATATAATCCTTAACAAGAGCAAACTTCTCTAATATAGTGTAGTTGGGAGAATTCAAAAAGATAATAGGAGTACCATGTGTGGGTGTAATAGCACAAATTTGATTTTTAACATCACGAACAATAGCAAGTTCATCTTCATAAGCATCATTCATATTGGCATCTTGGCCACAAGCATAGCAAGCATCATCAAAAAGGGATATTTCAAACGAATCAACGGGATCATAGCAATTATCATGGCAATCATCCTTCGGTAAGCACGAAGGGAAATTAAATAATGAATGAGTTGAAGAGTTACTCTCATTAGAAGGTGGGCACGGGTAGCTAGTCCGATCTTCCTCCTTTTGTTCTTCGCTCTCCTCATCATCTTTTTCATCCAATGAGCTCACAGTTTCATCAATTTCTTCTTTCATAGAATCCTGCAAAATATTAGTCTCTTCTTGGACAGCGGAGACTTTCTCAATAGATTCATCAATATCAGAATTGTATTTATAATTATCATAGCAATATTTAAGGATGGAAAAAATTTCAGGTCTATAAACATCATCATCAAAAGCTTCATATTTTTCAAACAAAGATTCAATTTCTTAAGCACCCTTAAAAGCAACAAATTCTTCTATTTGTTCCACATCATAGTAATCATATATACCATTAGTATAAGAATCTAAGGTTTCATTATCATTAAATTCACATGAAAAGGGAAGATGTGGAGCGTTCATCCTAGAGCAACAAGTATAATCATATCTCAAGCATAGCTCCCGAGCATACCAATGCAACATATAAATTTGATCCCATAACAATTTCCCTTTATGAGTCAAGCGATAATCGCTAAAGTATTCACGTTGATCCAACGTTACTCCCATTATATAGTTGAATGGGGTTTTCTCAGGATTATCAAAGTAGTGTATAATATCTTTCACATAACAAGCATCGAGGGTTTTAGGAGGTTCCCCATCTCCATGAGTAGCAAGTACAAATAATTTTTTTGGTGTTTTGTCTTCCATATCCATAATTAAAGACAGAGAACAACTTAGAACAGAAAATAAAAACTACTTAGTGATAAAGAAAACAAGCACACACACTGGTGCGCGTTGGTCCTAAACAAATGGTTTAAAACCCCTTTCCGGGATGGCATTTGGAACCATTGCCAAGTGAGTGTGGGCGATAGGGGGGGGGGTCCTTCCCACACGACCCAGAAACCGTCGGGGATAGGGAGCCTTGATGCATACATTTGTCCCTATACAACCGTTTCCGATATCTTGAATATCCCAAATGCTTCATCCTTGCTACTCGTTTGTGCTTGCATTGCCATCGCAGTCGGAGTTTTGTGGTTCTGCCTAAAACCAGGCAGATTCTAGGCATGGGAGCTTTCCAGGCAGATTCTAGGTAGATTCCAGGCACGGGAGATTTATGATGCCTGGCACATCACAAACAGTTCGTGATTATAAACCGTGTAAGATAGGTAGACAATCACACACATTTAGTTTTCTCGCACCGTATGTGATAGTGTCTGACATCACACACGCTTTGCAAACGGCAACTATGTGCATGCTTGCACACGTTTCTCTCTATGAACCGTCTTGGATTATGGTGTATATCGCAAACGTTTGTGTTTTACCAATCGTCTGTGCCGTAATGACCCGCACAACGTAATTTCGCCCTAATTTAATTGTTGCTATTTAATATTGTACCTAATTTAAACTTGAAAGTAGGCTATAGCTTTATTCATATCCATAAGGTTGAAACAACCAATGCATTATTCGATTCACAGGTACATATGTTTAAGAACTACAGAAGCACCAAATAAATAATGATGTACCAGGGTTCTATACTTGTACTATTTCAGATGGTAAAGAAAGAGGCGACAAACATTCCAGTTGCTGAAAAAGGTGAAGCGGAATGGCCCTATTGTGCTCTCCTGGATGCAGAAGGCATGCAGGACACTAGTCCAACCCCTTGTGATGGCCGGCCGCCAATCATGTAGTTTGAGAGGTAATCTTGAGTAAACTGCTTCAGGATCCACTGCAAAATAAAAAAGATCCAGATATTTTCGTCTAACACAACTCATTATGGGCAGTAAAAAGAAGGCTACAGGGATCTTACTTACCATCCTGCAGTTCACTGTTGTCTTGCATAAAGTGTAAACAAATAGTTTGATTGACATCTTTTGACCCATTTTAGTAACAATCTTTATCAGTTTCCTCACTTGATGCTGGTTCATGAATATCTCATTGCCCCATACGCAGAAAGGGTCGAAGTGTGGATCTTTGGCAATGATATATCTACCTAAAAGAACCAAGTTAATATTAAAAGCTAAACAATAATTGAAAAATGATGTAGTACAACACTCCATCCATCCCATTATATAAGATTTTATTACATGTATATCTACAAATCATCAGAACATTAAGGTAACACTCTTCCTTGTTGCTATGTAGCCTGTGATTGCATATTTAGTCATTCAGTACAATGCATGTTGCTAAACAACAATTGAAAAACGAAAAGGCATGTTAACTGCAATATCCTTAAGAGCAACCAAATATCGTAATTCATAGTGGTATTGTTGAAACTGTTATTGATGAAATTGAACTGCACATCAAATAGTTGCACATATAGAGTATCACAATGTGAAGAACTAAAATAAACAAGTCGTAAGGACCTCTCTAGGCAATCCTTAAAAAGTTAAACGACTAAAACCCTTAGTGCATATATATATACTCTAGCAATTTTTGGCCTTTTCTAGTCGATCCCCTAAACTTAAGGTTGTAAACATCAATTTGATCAAGTTCAAAGTAGGTTCAATCGAGAGTAGCATGCATTCAAACATAAACATAGATAGTTTTACATAACCGAATATAAAACATAAATTTAAACTAAGCTAAACTACTTTTGGTCGAAGTAGAGGTCGAGCCAATCCTTCCTCGTCATGTACGGTGTGCCGCAAGCCGGGTCGGGGCCTGTACCGTCGTCGGGGTCATTGGGGAAGGCACTCCTCCACTCATCGATGTCGATCTCCTCATCCTCGGGGCCCACCTCGACGCCCTCCGCGCCGCCGCCGCCGCCTTCGACCTCATCATCAGAGGAGAGCGCGATAACCTCGCCACCCTCCGTGCTGCCGTCCTTGCCGCCTTCGACCTCATCATCGGAGGAGAGCGTGATAACCTCGCTGCCCTCCGCGTCGGCAAAGATCGCCCCCTCCGCCTCCACAAGCTCCGGGTGCTACCGGTGGAGCTCTTGCATGTAGGCCTTGTCGGCAGCCTCGGCCTCGAGACGCTCCCACTCCTCGCGGTCCTCCCGTGCCATAGATGAGCTCACCACCCCTGGCTCCGGCGGAACAAGGTGGACCGGACGTGTGTCGAAGGGGAAATTGAGCCTAGCCGCCGCACCATGGTAGCGGACCAGCCAGCAGTCGTACTCCATGGCCGCGAGCTCGGCCGTGTGGATGCTACTAAGCCACCAGTGGGTATGGGTCTCTCGATCTGTAATCTCGGTGACCCACGTCCCCCACCACTTCTGCCGGACCCCGAGGTAGGACTTCGTCGGTTGCCGAGTCCGAGGGAGGACGGGGAAGTCCTTGAACCAGCGTGGGGGCGCGGCGGCGGGCAGATCGGGGGACCTGCAATGGCGGATCGGGCCCTCGAAGGACGACGGGGACACCTGGGCGGCTACCTCGCCGGCACCGGGCAAAAAGGCCGCGATAAACCTCTTTTTGACCATTGGCTACTCGAGCTCCCCTCGCACACAGGCAGAGGTTGAGGATGGAGGCGCCGGAGATGGCGGCGACCTACCAATTGTTTCGAGGGTTGTGTGTCTCTGTGTGAGCGGAGGTTGTGTTTGAGGAAATACTGCGGCAACTGAAAATTTTACTAGGCAGAGTAACAAGGCGGGGCTACTGAAAATTTGGATCAAGGGCGAGCAGATATTTTTGAGATGGCGGGAGTAAAATGTCGGGGCTACTAAAAATTTGAATCTAGGGACTAAAGCAGAGAGGGATGCAGAGGCGGGAGTTTTGGGGGAGCGAGCTAGTGTGCTTGACACGCCGGCTGTGGACTATAGCCGACACACCTTCTCGCGTAAGCCGTAGATGTACTATACACCGACAATGCTCCAAGATATTTTGTACTACATCTCACATGGTTGGTGAGAATAAACCATGTGGGATCTGCTTGATTTGAATTACAAAATGGGGACACATCGGCAATGGATGGTGTTTGAATTGCTAGACCTTTTATCTGCAGTGAACATGCAGCTGTATGTGTGTCGTCACAGAATTGGAATTATTCAGGGTTCGTTTGGACATTTCATACATTAAACTGGGTTTCTAGCCATTTCAGGTGCACAATTCAAAATTAAACTACATGCACATGCTCCGATGCATACAAATTGATTAAAAAATCAAATCTGTGTCCTTCAGTGCATGCTTAGGTCCCATGGAAGAAATGGGAATGAATTTTTCGAGGTTCGTTTAGCCTTTTTTACTCATTAACTGGATTTTCTAGGCATTTTATGTGCATAATACAAATTTGAACTACAAGCACATGCTCCAATGCACTAAAGTTGGTTCAAAAATAACATGTGTGTCCTTGGGTGAATTTCTAGGACCCATGAAAGAGATAGGAATGAAATTCAAACAACAGGGCACAGTTGATTGCTGGCAAAATGTTGAGATACCTGGTTTTTAAATTCTAGTAAACCCAAAACTCGTCTGAAATTCATGAAACTTGGCATGCTATCATGGAGCAGCATCAACATGCGGTGGTGAAAATTTTGAACCATTTGGGGCACGTTTGGGTACAAGCTTCTCACAAACCAGAGCTTCTCCCAACAAGCATGATGGTTTCGATAGGTAACGTACCACCTTTGGGGACGAGATGATATCTCTTGCCTCTTATTGCTTTCAATATTTTCTTGTGTCAACATAGAACAACGGGAGTGTTTTGTTCAATCTTGGAATTTTTCGGGGTTTGTTTGGCCTTTTCTATATATTAACTCGGTTTTCTAGGCATTTTATGTGTATAATTCAAATTTGAACTACAAGCACATGCTCCAATGCACCAAAGTTGGTTAAAAAATCACATGTGTGTCCTTGGGTGAATTTCTAGGTCCCATGCAAGAGATGGGAATGAATTTCAAACACCAGGGCACTGTTGATTGTCGGCAAAACGTTAAGGTGCCTGGTTTTTAAATTCTAGTAAATCCAAAACTCATCTAAAATTCATGAAACTTCGCATGCTATCATGGAGCGGCATCAGCATGTCGTGGTGAAAATTTTGTCCCATTTGGGGCAGGTTTGGGTATAAGCTTATCACAAACCAGATCTTCTCACAACAAGCATGATGGTTTCGATAGGGAACATACCACCATTGGGGACGAGACGATATCCATTGCCTCTTATTGCTTTCAAAAAAATTCTAGTGTCAACATAGAACAACATGAGTGTTGTGTTCAATCTTGGAATTTTTCGGGGTTCGTTTGGCCTTTTTTATACATCAACTGGGTTTTCTAGACATTTTATGTGCATAATTCAAATTTGAACTACAAGCACATGCTCCAGTGCACCAAAGTTGGTTAAAAAATCACATGTGTGCCCTTGGGTGAATTTCTAGGTCCCATGCAAGAGATGGGAATGAAATTCAAACACCAAGGCACTGTTGATTGCCGGCAAAACGTTGAGATGCCTGGTTTTAAATTCTAGTCAATCCAAAACTCGTATGAAATTCATGAAACTTGGCATGCTATCATGGAGCGGCATCAACATGCCATGGTAAAAAATTTGTCCCATTTGGGGCAGGTTCGGGCATAAGCTTCTCACTAACCAGAGCTTCTCACAACAAGCGTGATGGTTTCGGTAGGGAACGTCCCACCTTTGGGGACGAAACGATATCCATTGCCTCTTATTGCTTTCAAAAAATTTCTCGTGTCAACATAGAACAACAGGAGTGTTGTGTCAATTTTTTGGGGTTCGTTTGGACATTTTTATGCATTAACTGAGTTATCAATGCATTTATGTGCATAATTCATATTTGAACTACATGCACATGCTCCAGTGCATATAAATTGGTTGAAAAATCAAATATGTGTCCTTGGGTGCATGCTTAGGTCCCATGCAAGAAATGGGAATGAATTTCAAAGACCAGGGCACCGTTGATTGCCGGCAAAACATTGAGATGCCTCATTTTTAAATTCTAGTAAATCGAAAACTCGTCTGAAATTCATGAAACTTGGCATGCTTGCATGGAGTGGCATCAACATGCCGTGGTAAAAATTTTGTCCCGTTTGGGGCCGGTTTGGGTATATGCTTCTCACAAACTAGAGCTTCTCACAGCAAGCATCATGGTTTCGGTAGGGAACATCCCACCTTTGGGGACGAAACAATATCCACTGCCTCTTATTGCTTCCAAAAATTTTCTCGTGTAAACATAGAACACCAGGAGTGTTGTGTTAATTTTTGTGATTTTTCGGGGTTCTTTTGGACATTTTCATGCATTAACTGAGTTTTCAATGCATTTATGTGCATAATTCAAATTTGAACTACATGCACATGCTCCAGTGCATATAAATTGGTTGAAAAATCAAATATGTGTCCTTGGGTACATCCTTAGGTCCCATGCAATAAATGGGATTAAATTTCAAACACCAGGGCACCGTTGATTGCCGATGAAACATTGAGATGCCTGGTTTTTAAATTCTAGTAAATCCAAACCTCGTCTGAAATTCATGAAACTTGGCATGCTATCATGGAATAGCACCCGACATGATGTGGTATTTTTCATGTCCATTTTGAGAGAAGGCGCACTTGAATAATGACAGACAACAAAGGCATTTTGAAAAAAAATAGCTGCCACTTTAATATCTCAAACATTTGTATAATTCAAAACATGTGCTTTCTGTTAACCATTCACGTGACGCCATGTGTCTTGGTTTTAATGGTTGTAGGAGGTGCCGTGTGGACAACTTCTTGACTTTGACTGAACGGGAGGCGTGCGAGCGTAGTCCGGTGCGCAGGCTGACCGAGAGGCGTGCAAGGTGTCCTCCAATGCGCAGGCTCACCAGGAAGCGTGCGAGCTTTACGCTGTGCAGGCTCACTGGGAAGCGATCCCTTTGACTTCCATTAATGGCGCCCGAGCAGTTGTTTAATATGGGCGGCCTTACTGTTCGCCTCCCATTCCCCCCCCCTCCGCAGACCTCCATAGCCATGGCGCAGAATGATCATCTGCCACTAGTCTTCAAGTTTGGTGAAGTCGACTCCGAGCCGGAGGAGATAGAAAATAAGGAGGAATGGGGCCTCATGGACATGTCCCAGAACGAGCTCACCGCGGCGGTTGCTGCCCCCGCTCCCGTCCCAGCTCACATCCCCGTGCCCGCGCCGGCGACCATCCCCGTAGCATTGATGGACTGGTCGCCGAGCACTATTGCAGAGCTGGAAGCCGCGGGCATCAGCAAGGTCTCCGTGGAACCGCGCGAGCTCGTGTACATCCCAGCGCTAGCGCCCGTCCCCATGCGTGCCCCTCCATCCACCATGGCGCTGACCCTCATGCGTTTGGCTGCACCCACCGTGCTCGTGCGCGCCCCTCCACCCACCGCGGCGCCGGTCCCCGTAAGTTGGCTGCACCCGCCGCGCCCG
>LT934119.1:69445826-69477066 GCA_900231445.1 Triticum turgidum subsp. durum
GACCGCTACCTCTCAGCGGCGCCAGTTGCCGTCCTCCCACGCCCCGCCCATCAATCGCGCGACGACATGATGTTTGATTTACAAGTGAAGAAAATCTTGTGTTGCCTTGAATACTTCAACAACGGCATCCCGGAGGACGACAACAACAATGACAGTGCGGCACGCTGCCTCCACCGCCGCCGGAAATAGTTTTTTTGGGTTTAATACTGTATCTCGAATTCTCGATCATATGAATATAAATTCGTAGTGTGACTGAATGAAAGATATGGTTCGAACAAACTTGCATTTTTCTCTCTTAATGTACAGACTTATCAAATGATTTTCATTTGATAAAAACACAAACGGTTTTTAAATATAAAACACTCATCGCAAACGTTTTCGTTAGAACACCCGTATGCAAACCGACAGCTTCCCCATGAAGCCAAGGGAAAATGTGCCGAGCAGGATTTCTGCATCCCTTCAATGCAAATAGTTGTTTTGCATGACCCCTGTGCAACCACGTACAAACAATTGGGTAAGATTTGCATATCTGTCATTTTGGATATGTTGCCATTTCTCAAACTGGAAAGATTGACATTTGTTTATCTAGTAACATTGCCATTTTTCAACCTTGTAACACTGCAATTTCTCAAAATATGCATCTACAAATCACTAGCACTATCTAATTTTTGCAACTAAAATCATTATCACTATTCATATGGACACCACTAGCAGGCATGAGTTCATGGACGCATATGCAAATGTACCATTGATTACATACAACAAGTCATCAACCCACAACGACAACGAGGATACAAGTTGGATTATAGATCATTTCCAACAAAACGTTCTAGTAAAGTTTTTCTCACACAACAAATAACAAAGCGATAAAATGAACTTCAGCTCAACCACTCGTCAGCGTTGGAAACGCTTGCTTTGAACCAGAAGTGATTCTCTGGGAAGGACCATCTACTGTCAATCTCGAGACCAACGTAGGATTGATCCTCCAGGCTGAAGCGGCCTATTTCAATACCCATATTGGGACGGTAGGGAAGCATAGTACTGTCTGAGGTATAGATACAGTTGCTTCTCATAAATGGTAGTAATGTTGTGTCAACAATAGCTAGATCGCCTTCCACCATCATTGGATAGTTTTGTCCAAGGAAGAGCGAGTTTTCTCCAAGACATTCAATACTGAATCAGGGAGAAGGTGTTGGCGCTAGTACATCAGTATCCATCACGAATACCCTGCAATGGATATTGGAATAGGTCCGGAGAGTGCGACCATACGAGAGAACACCTGCTAACTTAGTAACATCAGCAGTGCCCCGTATACAGACAAGAAGAGGTGATCCATTGGAATAAGTTGCCAGGCGCCACTGAGTATATCGGTCCTGCTCGTCCTCATCCTCGTGAATAAAATTTTCAAGTATAGGTGGTGGAATGTTCACAGGACCTTGGAAACACAAGAAGGTTAATTAGTAAAGGGAAACTAGCTAACCCGCATGCATGTGGATGAAACAATTATAATTACGATGGAAGACAAATGTACCGAAATCATGAGGATTCAATGCAACAATAGTGCCACGAGTGGTGGCAGCAAACACAAGACCCTCGTATTAAATTGCATCACAGTACTCATCCATGTATAGAAACTGATTTTTGAGCAATATCCATCAAGTCGAACCATGAAGGACGGCAACAAGCTTGTCAAAGATAGCGATGACATAAGCATTCCTATAACCCCAAGAGTGGTTGGGGACTCGACAAATTGCTACCTTCCGTAGACGATAGTCAGCATGATCGTATTTGAACTCACATAGAATACCGGTGTACTCAACCTCTGGGCAGTCGTCTGAGATTTTTTGAAGTGGAACCCAGTGGCAAGTGTACACATTCATAAGTTCCCACTCGAAGTTGTACCAAATATAAACAACCCAATCTCCATTTGCGCCTGCCCAAGCCTTGCCCTCAAGCGATGGCATCTTAACATCATACATATCATTATCAAGCGGCATCAACTTACACAAGGCGAGGCTTCCCTCGTCCCCACGCCAGTCAGCAGGGTCACAGCAAAGAAGATAGGGGAGATCAGACCGCTCCTGAACCCTTGGGTTCCTTGTAATGATGTTATTAGTTGAGTCGAGAATGGTCTTGAATGAACCTGCCATGCTAGCCGAGGTGATGATGTCACACCGATCAATGAGTTCCTCCACTGCATCATCATTCAGATCAGGGCAATAATAACGGGGTCATTTCCGGCTTGTTCCCTCCATGGTGAAGACAATCAAACAATGGCAGAAGGAAGGGTGAAGGCAAATGGAGGAGGGAGGAAGAGCTAGCATGCGACAACAGTTCCAAATCGAGAGGGAAAGGCGAAGAGTCGGTGGACGGTTGCCACGGTACACGAAAAGGCGCCTGGAGAGCGAACGGTTGCCACAGAGGTCACACACTAACGACAAGGGCCGAGTGACCCGCACGCAATCCCATCGAACAACACACACGTCTTGTTAAGTTGAACCGTTTATGTTCTCTTGTGTCAACGCAAATAGTTAATCCGAGTGAACCGCATGCCATATATCCCACACACCTTGATCTGGCTGACCGTTTCTTTTGTGTTGCCTAATCCCAAACAGTTCATATGAGTGAACCGTATGCTGTATATGGCAGACTCCTTCATCTGGCTACCCGTTTCTTTTGTGTTTCCTAATCACAAACAGTTCATCCGAGTGAACCATATGCTGTGTATCGCACACGCCTTCATTTGGCTGCCCGTTTCTTTTGTTCCTCCACATCGCAAATAGTTAATTGAACTAAACCATATGCCCTTCATCGCACACGCAACTAAAACCTGAACCATGTTTGATGCATCCTCAGCGCAAACCTTTGATACATTTCTGATGGCTTTCATAAACCACCGTTTGCGATTATGGCATCGCACACAGTTTCTCGAAGGGTCTATGATTGTAGTGTCGCGTTAGCAGCATCCTGCAGTAGTGACACGAGAATATTCACCCCATGCTATTTCTCCCCAGCAACAGCACCATAAAAAGCTCTTGTTAACCCACAAGTATAGGGGATCAATTGTAGCTTCTTTCGATAAGTAAGAGTGTCGAACCCAACGAGGACTGATACGTCCCCAACGTATATATAATTTTTGATGTATTCATGCCATGTTTATAATATTTTTTACATGATTTTGGTATGATTTGGTTAGAACTAACCCGGACTGACGTTATTTTCAGTAGAACTATCATGGTGTTGTTTTTTGTGCAGAAAAAAAAAATCTCCGAATGCGCTGAAAATCAACGGAGATTTTTTTCTGGAAAATATAAAAAATACTGGAACGAAGAGTTACCGGAGGGGAGTCCCATGGGACCCACGAGGGTGGAGGGTGTGCCAACCCCCCTAGGGCGCGCCCCCTGCCTCATGGACTCTCCGTGGGCCACCTGACTTGTTCTCGACGCCAAACTCTCCTATAAATCCCCAAACCTCCATAACATAACCTAGATCGGGAGTTCCGCTGCCGCAAGCCTTTGTCGCCACCGAAAACCAATCAGGACCCTGTTCCCGCACCCTGCCGGAGGGGGGAATCATCACCGGTGGCGATCTTCATCATCCCGACACTCTCCATGATGAGGAGGGAGTATTTCACCCTCGGGGCTGAGGGTATGTACCAGTAGCTATGTGTTTGATCTCTCTCTCTCTCGTGTTCTTGATATGGCACGATCTTGATGTATCACGAGCTTTGCTATTATAGTTGGATCTTATGATGTTTCTCCCCCTCTATCTTCTTGTAATGGATTGAGTTTTCCCTTTGAAGTTATCTTGTTGGATTGAGTCTGTAAGGATTTGAGAACACTTGATGTATGTCTTATGTGGGATACCCGTGGTGACAATGGGTTATTATATTGATTCACTTGATGTATGTTTTGGTGATCAACTTGCGGGTCCTGTGAACCTTGGGAATCTATGCATAGGGGTTGGCACACGTTTTCGTCTTGACTCTCCGGAAGAAACTTTGGGGCACTCTTTGAAGTTCTTTGTGTTCGTTAAATAGATGAATCTGAGATTGTGTGATGCATATCGTATAATCATACCCACGGAAAATTGAGGTGACATTGGAGTATCTAGGTGACATTAGGGTTTTGGTTGATTTGTGTCTTAAGGTGTTATTTTGCTACGAACTCTAGGGCTGTTTGTGACACTTATAGGAATAGCCCAATGGTTTGATCGGAAAGAATAACTTTGAGGTGGATTGATCGGAAAGAATAACTTTGAGGCTATTTGTGACACTTATAGGAATAGCCCAATGGTTTGTGACACTTATACGAACTCTAGGTGGTTTCTTTGTTTATTCTCCGCAATTAGTGACTTTGGAGTGTGAGGGAGTCCTGGATTAGGGGGTGTCCGGGTAGCCGGACTATACCCTTTAGCCGGACTGTTGGATTATGAAGATACAAGATTGAAGACTTTGTCCTGTGTTTGGATGGGACTTTCCTTGGCGTGGAAGGCAAGCTTGGCGATATGGATATGTAGATCTCCTCCCATTGTAACCGACTCTATGTAACCCTAGCCCTCTTCGATGTCTATATAAACAGGAGGGTTTAGTCCGGAGGACAACAACAATCATACGATAGGCTAGCTTCTAGGGTTTAGCCTCTCTGATCTCGTGGTAGTTCTACTCTTGTACTGCCCATATCATCAATATTAATCAAGCAGGAGTAGGGTTTTACCTCCATCAAGAGGGCCCGAACCTGGGTAAAACCATCGTGTCCCTTGTCTCCTGTTACCATCCGCCTAGACGCATAGTTCGGGACCCCCTACCCGAGATCCGCCGGTTTGACACCGACATTGGTGCTTTCATTGAGAGTTCCTCTGTGTCGTCATCTTTAGGCCCGATGGCTCCTCCGATCATCAACAACAATGCGGTCCAGGGTGAGACTTTTCTTCCCGGATAGATCTTCGTGTTCGGCGGCTTTGCACTGCAGGCTAATTCGCTTGGCCATCTGGAGCAGATCGAAAGCTATGCCCCTGGCCATCAGGTCAGATTTGGAAGTTTGAACTACACGGCTGGCATCCGCGGAGACTTGATCTTCGACGGATTCGAGCCACAGCCGAGCGCGCCGCACTGTCACGATGGGCATGATTTAGCTCTGTCGCCGAACAGTGCCCTGGTGGCCGCGCCCGCATCAGCTCCGACCCTTAGCTCGGAGCCAACTATGCCGATCGAGGACGGGTGGCTATACCCCGCCACGAGGGCTGCAGTCTCAACGGCGATCGAGCCGAACACCAGCCTTATCCTCTGCGAAGCCCGTGACTCCAAGGTGCCTGACTCTTTGCCGGACTCTGAACCCTCCGCGCCCCTGCCAATCGAATCCGATTGGGCGCCGATCATGGAATTCACCACCGCACATATCTTTCAGCGCCCGCCCTTCGGCAACATTCTGAATTCACTAAGGTCTCTCTCTTTGTCAGGAGAGTCCTGACCGGATTATGACCGGCAGGATTGGGATGCGGACGACGAAGAAATTCGACGCCCACCCACCAGCCACTTCGTAGCCACTGTCGATGATTTAACTGACATGCTAGACTTCGACTCCGAAGACATCGATGGTATGGATGATGATGTAGGAGACGAATAGGAACCAGCGCCCACAGGGCACTGGATAGCCACCCCATCCTACGATGTATACATGGTGGACACATCCAAAGGAAACAACGACGAAGAACGGGAGGACACAACGAAGGATCGTTCCTTTGAAAAGCAGTCAAAGCGGCGGCGTAAGCGCCGCTCCAAGCCCGGCCTCGACAGAGATAGCGGACTCACAGAGCCAGCCACAGAGCAGGGCGAGCCGGCGGACGATGAACACGGCATCGAGCAGCCGTCCGAACAAGGCAACTTGGATAAACAAACCGAACAACCCGTCCCCGGCGAAGATAACAGTCCAGACGACCTCACGCCGGAAAAGTTCCTGGAGCAGAAGAACCCCCACAAAAGGCTCGTTGCCACTGCGCGTAGCCTGAAAAAGCAGAAGCGGAAGCTCAAAACTGTGGAAGATGCACTCAGAATCAGATGGAGCAAAGTACTCAACACCGCAGACAAATATGGCGGCAGTCGCCACACAAAGAGCTACCCGAAACGAAAGCTACTGCCTGAATTTGATGAGGAGGCCCTAGAGCCCCCGCAATCAAAAAATAAGGAAGCCACCCGGTCAGATAGACGACCCCATGGCCAACATAGAGCGGCAAACGGTGCCGCACACAAGCCAGCACGCGATCCACCAAAGGATTCTCATCAAAAAGATGGCCCAGCCAAATCTATCTACGGACCAAGAAAGCAAGCTCAAGTAAGCAATGCAACGCAACAAATATCCGAACACCCCGGCACACCCAAATACAGGGGTGCCACACACCCCCAATGTTTCACCGATGAGGTGCTGGACCATGAATTTCCAGCGGGATTCAAACCCGTAAACATAGAGGCATACAACGGAACGACAGACCTTGGAGTCTGGATTGAGGACTATATCCTCCATATCCACATGGCCAGAGGAGACGACCTCCACGCCATAAAATACCTACCCCTCAAGATCAAAGGGCCAGCCCGGCATTGGCTTAAAGGCCTTCCCGAAAACACCATTGGAAGTTGGGAAGAGCTCAAGGACGCTTTTCGGGCAAATTTTCAAGGTACCTACGTCCGACCACCGAATGCAGACGATTTAAGTCATATAACTCAACAACCCGGAGAGTCAGCCCGGAAGCTCTGGAACAGATTTCTTACTAAAAAAACCAGATAGTCGACTGTCCGGACGCCGAAGCCTTAGCAGCTTTCAAACACAGCATTCGAGACGAATGGCTCGCCAGACACCTCAGCCAAGAAAAGCCAAGAACAATGGCCGCATTAACAAGCCTCATGACCCGCTTTCGCGCGGGAGAGGACAGCTGGTTGGCAAGACGCAGCACCAGCGACCCAAGTACATCCGAAGTCAGGGATGGAAACGGCAAGCCAGGACGCAGCAAAGACCAGCGCCGGAATAAGGGAAACAGCCCGAGGAGCATGGCGGTCAACGCCGGATTCAAAAGCTCTCGGCAGGGTCGACAAAAGCTGCCCCTTAAAGATAATAGGGACGAACTGTCTAATCTAAACAAAATCATGGACAAGATATGTCAAATCCACAGCACCCGCGGGAAGCCTGCAAATCATTCCCAAAGAGAATGTTGGGTCTTCAAGCAATCTGGCAAACTCAATGCCGAACACAATGGGCTGGATACACCAAGTGAGGATGATGATGAACCCCACAAACAAAGCACTGGGGAACAAAAGAAATTCCCACAAGAAGTCAAAACAGTAAACTTACTACACGTGACAAAAGGGAGAAACGAAGTGGCGCCCACAAAGATATGCGCCATGCGGCCTATCACAAAAGAGCCTCGCCACTGGTTGTCAAAACCAATCACCTTCGACCATCAGGACTACTCCGGAAGTATTCGGCACGCAGGCTGGGTTGCCTTGGTGTTAGATCTGATAATTGACGGATTCCACTTCACACGAGTCCTGATGGACGGCGGCAGTGGTTTAAACCTGCTATATCAGGACACAGTCCGTAAAATGGGGATGGACCCAACAAAAATTAGCCATAGCAATACTTCCTTTAAAGGAGTAATGCCAGGCCCAGAAGTCCATTGCACGGGCTCCCTCCTACTCGAAGTTATGTTCGGCTCCCCCGATAACTTCCGTAGCGAAAAGCTGACCTTCCACATCGCCCCGTTTCAAAGTGGCTATCAAGCACTACTAGGACGCGAAGCTTTCGCCCGCTTTAACGCAATACCGCATTATGCATCTCTCACGCTCAAGATGCCCGGTCCACGAGGCATCATGTCACTAATGGGAAATATTGAGTGTTCCTCACGCGCGGAAGACTGTCCGGCTGCCTTGACAGTCACACAATAAAACGGCTTCACAAACCAAAGCACCTAACAGGTCGTTAAGACCACGGACGCGGCTAGACGAGTCCGGCATAAACACGCAATTGATAAAGGTTTCATAGCCGTATACCCCTATACAAGGGCTCCGCGCATGTAAAACAAGCGTCAATAAGGCTCAATTTTACCCATCTCGAATTATACTTTGTTTATTTAGTATAACGTACATTTCGCATGACCTTTTTCAACTAAGTTCCTCTCTTTTACAGATGAACACCGTCCTACACCCGTCCTGGACACGGCACAACAGAGACACAGGCGCAGACGTGCGGCAGGGACCCGTCCCAAGGATTCTTTTTAGATTAAGACCCTGCGTAAACCTTTTTTACTATCTCTTGTTGATACACATCCCCCGGATTCTCAGTATAACCGAGGAGGAGGCTGGCGTCTTGGCATGTGGCCACGTCAGAATTTTGCACGTACCTGGACACCAGGGGTTTATTATCAAGGGCACTGCTCGGCCCGTTTTCATAAAGACCGAATACCTTAGGGAGTGTTCGGCGTCGTGAGTTTGGCCTTATATGCATCAGCTCCGAATCATGTCTTTGGTCAAATGTTGGGTTTGCCCGGCTCCTGTTTTTTGCTGCCTTACGTTCCGCTCTATCGGCTAAGGCGGCACCAGGAGAACTACTGCGATTGTGCCCCGGTTCAGCCAGGCGAGCACCTCAATACAGAAAGCCGAAAACTGACTGTCATGATATAGCGAGAGACTGGTCAACCACTCGATGACCTAGTGGAATCTTCGGGATTCCTCCGCCTAAACGAAGGGCCGTTTCCCGGCCAGGCACACACGCGCCACGAATTCGGGTGAGCACGGAGCCACCAGGGGCTATATAGTAGCCCCAGTGTCAAACTCCTATGGCTAAGTGAAAGTGATAAAGCATTATAGTCTGATTGCCTAGTTTGCTGCGCTACCACCTCCTTAATGGACCAAGACGTTGTGTCAAGTGTGAAAATGCGCCTTCTGCGAACACCCCCACATTATATGCGTGGGGGCTGAAGCCAACGACTGCCATCTTTTAGATTGTATACACATATACATTAACGGCCGCATAGGAGGTATTATAATTCTTGCAGGCACAAGTATAAAAAGCTTCTACATTTCATGAAAATATTGTTTTACAATAATAAATGTTATTCGAACATAATATCCTTCGAGCACTGTGTCTCTATTAAACGAGCGCCTTGCAGAACTTCCTGAAAATAGTGCTCGGCAGGTACTCGGCTTCCGTCCGAATCTTGGGATGCAACAGCGGTGGCCTCCATCTCCGCCCAGTATGTCTTGACATGGGCAAGGGCCATCCCTGCACTCTCTATGCATGATGACCTCTTCATCGCGTTGATATACGGCACCGCACGAAGGAACTGCTGCACCAAGCTAAAATAACTGTTCGGCTTTGGCCTTTCCGGCCATAGATGATCCACGACATACTTCATGGCGAGTCCGGATAACCTATTCAGCTCGGCCCATTCGGCCAAACAATCGGTCAACGGAAGCAGACGCTCTGGATTGTGGAACTGCGACCAGAAGAGCTTTTCCACTTCGCGATCTTTCTGATCTCGGAAGTGTTCGGCCGCATCAGCGGCACTCACTGCTAAATCCAGATATGCGTCCGCCGAACTCCACATCCGGTCCAACGGAGCATATTTAGGATCTCCAAACTTCATCCGCAGCAAAAAGGGCTTTCTAGCTGTGATATCTCCGGCTTGACGTAGCTCCTCCTTCATCGCCCTCATCGCAGAACAAGCATCCTTTGCCGTTGTAGTGGCCTTCTCCAGGTCCGTCCGCTTCACCAGATCTTCTTTTTCAAGAAGCTTGCAGCGGTCAGCAGCGTTCTTTAGCTTCACAGCCATCTCGGCCATTTCCTTCTTGCTTCGGCAGTGAGCAGCTTGTTCGGCTTTTAGCTCCTCAACCGCCTTTAAGGCAGCCGCATCGCTTTTCCTGGCTTGCTCCTTGGCTCGGGCAAGTTCCGCCCGAAGGTCCTCCACGGCGGCAGCCCCATCTGCATCAAGCGCACACATTGTAAGATACTGGCATCAAGCTCCTCTTACCAGGTATCTTCGGAGAAATTACATACCTTGTGCCTCGTCGAGCCGCTTGTTGACAAGCGCGATGTCGGCATCTGCCGCGTTGAGTTGCCGCTTTAGCTCGGCAAATTCATCAGTCCGGCTAGCCACCGGACACTTCGCCACCTACATAGGAAGGCGGCAAATTATACCTGGGATTATGATCCTCTGCGTGCCGTCTCTTTCGACAGTACACAGAGTCTCAGGGGCTACTATCTACACAGGGCGCATCTTAAATATGCAGAACTGTCAAAAGGTACATCACTTCGCGTACCTCAAAACCTGTCAGTAAACTCCTGACGGCCTCGTGCAACCCGCTCTCCGCGGACGAAATTGTCAACGTTCTAGGAACGGGGGTCCCCAGACTTGCCTGCCTACGGCGTGGCTCAAAGGGGGGCCCAGTGCGGCCCATCTTCACCAACACAAACCCAAGACCCTCGCGAGGGGCCAAGCCTCACGAGGCGGACGACACGGAGCTTCCTCAGGCACGGCCTCGTCAGGCTGGCTCGCGAGGAGGCGGAGAGATCAAGGCGGGGTACCTCATGAGGTGCCCGTGATGCAAGCCATGACGACCAAGGGCGCCAAGCGGGTGCCAGCCCGCGCAGTGTCCTCCTTTCCCCTTTGGTGCAAAGGGTGCAAGCGCAGCCGCGGAGTACCGAGGCATCAGGCAAAGGTTGCCATTTCGGTGCAACAGGACCAAGACCGGGAGGACTGCAAGACGGAGGTCATCGTGGAGCCCAAGATGGCATCACCACCAGAGCTTTGTGCAGGCGAAGACTACTTTTGTCAGGATAGCTGGTACTAGCTGTCCCCTTTCAAATTAGCCCGCCATTGTTGGCTCCCTTCCCGCTCGATATTTTGGAAGAGGACCAGGGCATCTATAAATAGAGAAAGCAGCCAGAGAGAGAGGAGGGCAGGCAGAGAGAGAGAGGCAAGGAGAGAGAGAGAGAGAAGGGTGGCTGAACTCCTCCCAGCGGTTCATCCCCCCAGCCAAGAACAGACCCTCATGAGGTTGTTCTTCCTTGTATTGTTCATCATCATCAACCCAAGAGGCAATCCACCACACCACACACTGGAGTAGGGTATTACACCACAACGGTGGCCCGAACCAGTATAAACCTTGTGTCCCTCGTGTTATTCCTTCCATAGCTCAGACCTTAGCGAGGCGGAGGGGCGCAGGTAGGTAGGAGGCGAAGTCTCCGCACGCACCCCAGTGTTCGAACCTCAAGGGTCTGCCGGAAGCCGAAATCCGACATTTGGCGTGCCAGGTAGGGGTGCGCCGGGATTCGTCTTCCACCACCCCGTTCTCCTCCGACCATCACGCCCATGTCTGACACTCGTCGGGCCCGCGCCGAGCACCGGGCCGCTCTCGGTTCCCGCGTCGCCCAGACGGCCCCTGTCGGTGGGCGTCCTCGCCGTTCCCCGTCACCTGCCGTCAACGCCACCACCGGCCAGGCGGGGGACGAGCAGCAAGCATTGTCTCAGCATCCGTCCGTGCGGCAAGACGGCCGAACCGTAACTCCCTCGCTCACCCCAGTTGGTTCTTCGTCCCGCATGCTCCGCGCGCCCATGGAGGCTCGGGCTGCGCTCATCGTGGCAAACGATCTCCTGCGCTACCGTCCTGTCGACGACGTCTACGAAGAATGGCTCGACCGCGTCGCCGAGCTCGTCCGCGCCGTAGGGGGCTCTCCTGCGCCGTAGGGGGCTCTCCTGCGCCGTCCGTTCCGCTGCACCGCGCCCCGCCCCGCGTGGGCGATGAAGCTCGGGCGGCGCCCCGGGCGCCTCCTCCTCAGGAAGGCGCCATGGCTCCAAGGCGCATGGCCCCTGGGCGGAACCCCCTACGTCAGGTGCCAGCGCGGCAAGAGCAGAGCTGCCAAGAAGCCCCTCGCCCGCAAGAAGCTGTCCGAGCGCTCCCCGCTCCAGCACGTCGCGACCATGCTCCTGCTCCCGCGCGTTAAGACTCCGCGCTGCTCCCAGCTGCAGCGCATGGGGACATGCAAGACCAAGCTCTCCGTCACCCAAGGCCTCCCGTGGCCACAGCAGGCTGCCGCACCTTCACCGTCGAGCTACGCAGCGTCGCGTTGCCCGGCAAGTTCAAGCCAGACCTGCCTCCTCGCTATGACGGCACGGCTGACCCTGCGGAGTTCCTCCAGCTCTACGAGCTGGGCATCGAAGCTGCCAACGGAGACTAGAAGGTCATGGCGCTCAAGGACGGGGCCCGCACCTGGCTCCTGAACCTGGCTCCAGGCACAATCTCCTCCTGGGATGAGATGCGCACCCGCTTCATCGCCAACTTCCAAGGTACTCACGACCGGCCGCCCGCCATGAGCGACATGCGCCGCATCAAGCAACAGCCCGGGGAGACCCTGTAGAAGTACATCCGGTGCTTCAACAGCGCACGCCTCAAGATTCCCAAGGTGACTGAGGAGGCCATCATCTCAGCCTTCTCCAACGGCTTGCGCGACGTGAAGATGAAGGAGGAGCTGGCGATGCATGAAGACCTGTGCACTTCCTTGGAGCTGTTCAACCTGGCAACCAAGTGTGCCAGGGCCGAGGAAGGGCGTCTCTCCCTCCTCGAGCTGCCTGCCGCAGACCCAGAAGAGAAGAAGCCCAAGGCCAAGGATGTGAAGCGCAAGGGGGCTGCCATGCTCACGACAGAACCAGACACCAAGCGGGGCAGAGATCAGCCCGAACCTTCCAAGGGCAGCCGGTACTGTGTGTACCATAACCTCCACACCCACAACACCAATGGACGTCAAGAGCTCCGAGCCGTGCGAGAAGGAAGGATCGGCCATCGCCCTGACCGCGGTGACCGGGGCTACGGTCGAGGAGGAGGAAGGAACGCAGGACGCTGGGAAGACCGTGGCCCGTGCCAAGGGTGGCGCGATCAACCTCGCGAGGATCGCTGGCAAGACCCGCCTCGCGAGGGAGACTGGAGGGATCAGCCTCGCGAGGATCGCCCGCAAGGCAACGCAGGCCTCCCTCCGCTGCCGCCGCAGCCAAGGAGAAACGAGGACCGCCACTAGGACGAGGGGGCTGGGGGCTTCAAGGAGCCGCGCGCGATTGCCTGCATCCTAGGCGGGGCTCAAGCCCCGGCCTCTCAACGCATCTTCAAGTGGTTCGTCCGCGAAGTGAACGCAGCCCTCCCCAGGCTCGAAGCCACGCGCCCTCTCAGGTGGTCGGCGTGCGCCATCACGTTCAGCTCAGCAGACCAGCTCAAGTGTGCGGCTACAGCCGGAGTCCTCCCTATGCTTTGTTCCCCAATCGTCAGCAACATGGTGGTCACCAGGACCCTCATCGATGGCGGGCAGGGCTCAACGTCCTGTCCGTGGAAACATTCAACAATCTCCAAGTGCCCTACAGCCAGCTTCAGCCAACCAAGCCTTTCTCCGTTATCACCAACGGCTCCACGGTCCCGATTGGGAAGGTCCGCCTCCCTGTCACCTTCGGAGCACGCGACAACTACCGCACCGAGCTCATCGACTTCGACGTCGCTCACATTCGCCTGCCGTACAACGCCATCCTTGGGTACCCAGCGCTGGCCAAGTTCATGGCCATAACTCACCACGGCTACAACATCCTCAAGATGCCAGGAAGTGGCAGAGTCACCACGGTGCCCTGTGAAGAGAAGGATGCGGTGTGTTCCCTGGAACGAGCCTTTCAGGCTGCGTCACTGGAAGACCCGAATCGCAGAAGCAGGAGGCCTCCCGAGACAGCCCCTAAGAAGAAGAAGACATCGTCCGGCCCGACCACTCAGGAGGCAGGCCCCTCTGGGCCCGTGCCTGCCCAGGGGGAACCTCCTTCCATCACATAGGAAAGCGCGCCTGGTGCCCTCCTCAGGCAGGGCTCGGGGGCTCTCCCCTGGAGGGCCACCGACCTAGCTAGGGTCACGAGGGAGGCGCTTGGGCACCACATGGAGGCGTGTTTTGAAGCACGTTTCCCTCAAGAAGGAGCAAGGCAAGGAGAGACAGACCCTCAGGAGTTCGTCAGCAAGGCCATTCAGGAGCTACAGGAGTCAAGAGTCATGAAAGGCGGCCGCCGCCTACCATCAGTGGCTCCCCATCCAGGCGAGGATGGTGGGCTGCGCATCTGCATTGACATACCAGGGCTCAACCGAGTCGCGAGCGCCTCTGGCCCTCACGAGTGGGGCGCTGCGGAGGTCCACCCCACAGCTACGTTCGCATGCCTTACTGAAAGTGCAACTATCCCTAGGTGGTTTTGGTAATTCATAACAACATATAGCTCATTGAGCTAATGCTATTCCAAGATGATCATTTCAGGAAAGGTCAATGATTGGCATGGCATGGATGGTGAAAGTGGAACCCTCAAAATGCTAAGGACAAAGGATTGGCTCTAGCTCATATGCTCAAGACTCTTCATTTTACATTTTAGTGGTCCAAGATCACATTGAGTCCATAGTAAAAGCCAATACTATCAAGGAGGAATGAGGTGTTGCTTAATGAGCCTCTTGCTTCATGTGCTTAATGATATGCTCCAAAATCCTCAGCTACTTTCCCATATCCACATTTGACCTAAACCCACAGCCAAACTCAGCCCTACCGATTCTTTCTACCCGGCGCCACCGAGTTTCACTTGTCATAGCCATTGCCAAACCCTAAGCAAATCGGTTCTACCGATAGGGATCTCGGTCTCACCGAGATGGGATTGCAATTTCTCTGTTTCCTTTTCGTAACTTTTCGGTCTCACCGAAAGAGCAGATCGGTCCCACCGAGATTGCAATGTAAACTAACTGTTTCCTTTTCGTAACATTTTGGTCTCACCGAGAAGAGCGAATCGGTCCCACCGAGTTTGCCTGACCAACCCTCTGGTTAGCTTATTAACAAATCGGTCTCACCGAGTTTGTGTAATCGGTCTCACCGAGATTACGTTATGCCCTAACCCTAACCATATCGGTCCTACCGAGTTGCATCTCAGTCCCACCAAAAATCTCTAACAGTCACTAGGTTTACTATTTCGGTCCGACCGAGTTTGTTGATTCGGTCCCACCGAGATTGGTAAATTGTGTGTAACGGTTGGATTTTGTGTGGAGGCTATATATACCCCTCCACCTCCTCTTCACTCGTGGAGAGGGCCATCAGAACACATCTACACTTCCAACTCATATGTTCTAAGAGAGAACCACCTACTCATGTGTTGAGGCCAAGATATTCCATTCCTACCACATGAATCTTGATCTCTAGCCTTCCCCAAGTTGCTCTCCACTCAAATATTCTTTCCACCAAATCCAAATCCTGTGAGAGAGAGTTGAGTGTTGGGGAGACTATCATTTGAAGCACAAGAGCAAGGAGTTCATCATCAACACACCATTTGTTACTTCTTGGAGAGTGGTGTCTCCTAGATTGGCTAGGTGTCACTTGGGAGCCTCCGACAAGATTGTGGAGTTGAACCAAGGAGTTTGTAAGGGCAAGGAGATCGCCTACTTCGTGAAGATCTACCGCTAGTGAGGCAAGTCCTTCGTGGGCGATGGCCATGGTAGGATAGACAAGGTTGCTTCTTTGTGGACCCTTCGTGGGTGGAGCCCTCCGTGGACTCGCGCAACCGTTACCCTTCGTGGTTTGAAGTCTCCATCAACGTGGATGTAGGATAGGACCACCTATCCAAACCACGGGAAAAACATCTGTGTCTCCAATTGCGTTTGAATTCTCCAAACCCTTCCCTTTACATTCTTGCAAGTTGCATGCTTTACTTTCCGCTGCCAATATACTCTTTGCATGCTTGCTTGAATTGTGTGATTGCTTGACTTGTCCTAAAATAGCTAAAATCTGCCAAGAACTAAAATTGGGAAAAGGCTAAGTTTTTATTCGGTCAAGTAGTCTAATCACCCCCCTCTAGACATACTTTCGATCATACAAGTGGTATCAGAGCTTTGGTCTCCATTTGCTTTGATTTCCATAGCTTTTGGTGGTCATAGCCTTGGTTTCACAACCTAGGAGAGTATGGCGTCTAGCGAGGGAAATTATCACCGTAGAGGTCCTTACTTTGATGGTACTAATTTTGCTAGTTGGAAGCATAAAATGAAAATGCATATTCTTGGACATAACCCCGCTGTTTGGGCTATTGTGTGTGTTGGTTTGCAAGGTGACTTCTTTGATGGGAGAGAACCAAACCGTGAAGCTACCGCGGATGAGTTGAAGATGTTGCAATACAATGCTCAAGCTTGTGATATTCTCTTCAACGGATTGTGCCCCGAAGAATTCAACAAAATCAGCCGTCTTGAGAATGCAAAGGAAATTTGGGACACTTTGATTGATATGCACGAAGGTACCGACTCCGTCAAGGAATCCAAATTGGATGTGCTTCAAAGTCAACTTGACAAGTTCAAAATGAAGGATGGTGAAGGTGTCGCTGAAATGTACTCTAGGCTTGCTCTCATCACAAATGAGATTGCCGGCTTAGGAAGTGAAGAGATTACCGATAGATTCATCATCAAGAAGATTCTAAGAGCCTTGGATGGAAAATATGATACCGTGTGCACATTGATCCAAATGATGCCCAATTACAAAGATCTCAAGCCAACGGAGGTACTTGGAAGAATTGTTGCTCATGAGATGTCACTTAAGGATAAAGAGGAACTTCACAACAAATCAAGTGGTGCCTACAAAGCCTCATGTGAAGCCCCTACATCATCAAGTGAGAAACAAAACTTCAATGAAGAATTGAGCTTAATGGTGAAAAACTTCAACAAGTTCTACAAGAGTAGAAGCAAAGATAGAAGCTCCAAGTCAAGGTCCTACAATGACAAAAGATCTTCTAGTCGGGAGTGAAACTGCTACAATTGTGGAAGACCCGGACACTATTCCAAAGAGTGTACGGCTCCCTACAAGAGAAGAGAAGACTCTCCAAAAAGAAGAAGCAAAAGAGAAGAATCACCACCAAGAGAGAGAAGGAGTAGAGATGATCGTTATGAACGAAGACACTCACGGAGAAGCAAGGATTCGGAAAGGAAGGAAAAATCATCAAGGAGCTACACAAAATGAAGACATCAGGCTCATGTTGGTGAATGGGTATCCAGCTCCGACTCCGACAACCACTCCGAGAGAAGTTATCACTCCGATTCCGAATATACTCAAGATGAAGGTGTTGCCGGTCTAGCACTTGTGTCAACCAACTCCTACGACATATTTGACTCACCAAATGAAGGAATTGGAAGATGCTTCATGGCCAAAGGTCCTAAGGTAACACGCCCTGAGTATGTTGATTTTAATTGTGATGAAGATGACTTGTTAGGTGATGATGATTTACTTGTTGACAACTCTAGTGATGAATACTATGATGAAACGTCAATTAATCATGCTAATCAAGATAAAACGAATGACAATGATAAGGAGAAGATTGAGGCTCTAACTAAAGAACTAAACACTCTTAAGTTAGCTCATGAAACTATCTTCGAAGATCATCGAGAACTTTTAAGAGCTCATGAGAAGTTACGCTTTGAAAAGCTCAATCTTGAGCAAGAGCATGAGTTTTTAAAGGCAATCAATGATGATCTCTGCAAGAAAAGTTCTTCTTACATTGCCAAGCGTTTACTCTTATCCACTTACATGCCTCAAGTCAAGTCTAGTAACAAGAACAAGAAAGATTCTTCTTCTAGTAGTAACAATGATCATGCTAAATCCAATATTATTGCTTCTAGTAGTTCTCTTGATTCCACTAATGATTCTCTTAGCCAAGTTACACTTGAGCAAGAAAATAGCTTATTGAAGGGAATTATAGAGAAAGGAGTGTACAAAAGCCTTGCTGGGAGTAAGCAATTCGAGGAAATTGTGCTCAAGCAAGGAAGGCACCGGAAGAATCAAGGTGTTGGTTTTGAACGAAAGTTCAATGCCAATGGAGTTGAGTGGGAAGAAGATCAATACACGAAGACAAAGTTTGTTCCTCAACAAGAGAAGTATGATCCTACTTCCTTCAAGGGGACACAAGCTCAAGATGATCTTCCACCACAAGACTACAAGCAAAAAGGCAAGGACAAGCTTCAAGAGGAAATTGATGCATTTGAAGAAGCTCCTAAGACCTTAGTCAAGTGGATTCCCAAGACCACTTCAAGTTCCACTTCATCAAGTACGACTACAACTCCAAAGATTCCCATCAAGATGGTGTGGATCCAAAAGAAGAAGAACTAGAGAGTTCTTGAGGGTGACTCCGCCAACATACACTAGTAGAAAACAGGGCTTTGGTCCAGGCCGGGTCAGCCCATTAGTCCCGGTTCAGTCTAGAATCGGGACCAATGTGGGCATTGGTCCCGGTTCGTGAGCCCAGGGGGGGCGGCCGGGCCACGTGGGCCATTGGTCCCGGTTCGTCTGGACCTTTTGGTCCCGGTTGGTGGGACGAACCGGGACCAATGGGCCTTGCTCCTGGCCCACCACCATTGGTCCCGGTTGGTGGCTTGAACCGGGACCAAAGGCTCCCCTTTAGTCCCGGTTCATGCCACCAACCGGGACCAATGAGGTGCCTATATATACCCCCTCGCGCAAGAGCAGAGCACAGTGCTCTGTTTTTTCTGGCCGAGGGGGAGAGGGCTTTGTGGTGCTCTAGCTCACCTCCTATAAACATGAGGTGTTCGATGGAATGCCCCAGCCACACTACTTAAGCTTTCTCCTCTCGAAGCTCGACCTCCAAGCTCCATTTTCCTCGAGATTTGTCTAGATTTAGTGGTCCGTCACGCCCCGTCCCCGTCTTCACCGCCATCGATCCCCCGCGCCGATCTCATCACCGACACCATCGTGCTGAGCCTCTTGTTCTTATCTTCTTTCTGAAAGGAAAAATATTCTTACTTGTATGTTTAGATAGATACTTGTATCATTTTCTTACATTTATTATTGCATCTTATATAGTGCGATGGTTTTGGTATCCGCCCCCGTCGGCCCTCGTCCTGTCTATGATTCGGATGTGGTATGTATATTATCTTTATAACTATTGGTTCATTTATTGTTTATGAAAATTATGCCGACCAACATGACATAGATTTTATTTATCTAGGATGTATGTGAATCGGAAATGCCAACCGACCCTATTGTCGAGAGGTTAAATTTAGTTGAAGAAGAAAACAATTTGTTGAAGGAAAAAATAAAAAAATTGAGGAGGAGAAGATGATATTGGAGTTGCATGTTGCGGATGTCGTCGATGATCACAAGATCAAGATGGATGCAATGTGCTTGAAGATTAGAAAGATTAGAAAATATGCCATTCATACCGAGGCTGGGTATCATTATGCCGTTGGATCAATTGTTACCTTGGTTGCGATTATGATCGCATTTGTTTTCGCATTGAAATGTTTTACATAGTTTCAATGTATGGTTTAATTAATTAGATGCTCTGGAGAGCTATATGTTGTTAGATGAGAACTATGTATGCACTTTGGTTTTAATGTGATGATGAACTTCTATTAATTTGGACACTTAATTATATATAATGCACGCAGATGAACCGACAATGGATGTACGGTGACAAACACACCCGCGAGTACATTAAGGGCGTGCATGAGTTTCTCGATGAGGCTGAGGCAAACAAGCAGAATGGTTTTATGTGTTGTCCATGCACTGAATGTGGGAATACGAGGTCTTACTCTAACCGAAAAATCCTTCACTCCCACCTGCTTTACAAGGGTTTCATGCCACACTATAATGTTTGGACGAGGCACGGAGAAATAGGGGTTATGATGGAAGACGGCGAAGAAGAAGAGTACGATGACAACTATGTGCCCCCTGAATACGGTGATGCTGCAACGGGGGGAGCTGGTGAAGATCAAGAGGAACCAGACGATGTGCCCAATGATGCTGCCACGAGTGAAGCTGCTGAAGATCAAGAGGAACCAGACGATGTGCCCGATGATGATGATCTTTGCCAGGTCATTGTCGATGCAAGGACGCAATGCATTAGTCAAAAGGAGAAGCTGAAGTTCGATCGCATGTTAGAGGATCACAAAAAAGGGTTATACCCCAATTGCGAAGATGGCAACACAAAGCTCGGTACCGTACTGGAATTGCTGCAGTGGAAGGCAGAGAATGATATGGCTGACAAAGGATTTGAGAAGCTACTGAAAATATTGAAGAAGAAGCTTCCAAAGGATAATGAATTGCCCGATAGTACATATGCAACAAAGAAGGTCGTATGCCCTCTAGGATTGGAGGTGGAGAAGATACATGCATGCCCTAATGACTGCATCCTCTACCTTGGTGCATACAAGGATCTGAACGCATGCCCGGTATGCGGTGCATTGCGGTATAAGATCAGACGAGATGAACCTGGTGATGTTGACGGCGAGCCCCTCAGGAAGAGGGTTCCTGCGAAGGTGATGTGGTATGCTCCTATAATACCACGGTTGAAACGTCTGTTCAGAAACGAAGAGCATGCCAAGTTGATGCGATGGCACAGTGAGAACCGAAAGAAAGATGGGAAGTTGAGAGCACCCGCTGATGGGTCGCAGTGGAGAAAAATCGAGAGAAAGTACTGGGACGAGTTTGCAAAGGACCCAAGGAATGTATGGTTTGCTTTAAGCGCGGATGGCATTAATCCTTTCGGGGAGCAGAGCAGCAATCACAGCACCTGGCCCGTGACTCTATGTATGTATAACCTTCCTCCTTGGATGTGCATGAAGCGGAAGTTCATTATGATGCCAGTTCTTATCCAAGGCCCTAAGCAACCCGGCAACGAAATTGATGTGTACCTAAGGCCATTAGTTAAAGAACTTTTACAGCTGTGGAATGGAAACGGTGTACGTACGTGGGATGAGCACAGACATGAGGAATTTAACCTTAAGGCGTTGCTGTTCGTGACCATCAACGATTGGCCCGCTCTCAGTAACCTTTCAGGACAGACAAACAAAGGATACCACGCATGCACGCACTGTTTAGATGACACTGAAAGTATATACCTGGACAAAATGCAGGAAGAATGTGTACCTGGGCCATCATCGATTTCTTCCGACCAACCATCAATGTCGAAAGAAAGGCAAGCATTTCAAAGGCGAGGCAGATCACCGGAAGAAGCCCGCCATGCGCACCGGTGATCACGTGCTTGCTATGGTCAATGATTTACACTACGTAATCTTTGGAAAGGGTCCCAGTGGACTAGCTGTTCCGAATGACGCTGAGGGACACGCACCCATGTGGAAGAAGAAATCTATATTTTGGGACCTACCCTATGGAAAGACCTAGAGGTCCGCTCCTCAATTGACGTGATGCACGTGACGAAGAACCTTTGCGTGAACCTGCTAGGCTTCTTGGGTGTGTATGGGAAGACAAAAGATACACCTGAGGCACGGGAGGACCTGCAACGTTTGCACGAAAAAGATGGCATGCCTCCGAAGCAGTATAAAGGTCCTTCCAGCTATGCTCTTACGAAAGAAGAGAAAGAAATCTTCTTTGAATGCCTGTTCAGTATGAAGGTCACGACTGGCTTCTCTCGAATATAAAGGGAATAATAAATATGCCAGAGAAAAAGTTTCAGAACCTAAAGTCTCATGACTGCCACGTGATTATGACGCAAGTGCTTCCGGTTGAATTGAGGGGGCTTCTACCGGAAAACGTCCGATTAGCCATTGTGAAGCTATGTGCATTCCTCAATGCAATCTCTCAGAAGGTGATCGATCCAGAAATCGTACCAAGGCTAAGGAGTGATGTGGCGGAATGTCTTGTCAGTTTCGAGCTGGTGTTCCCACCATCCTTCTTCAATATCATGACGCACGTCCTAGTTCATCTAGTCGACGAGATTATCATCCTGGGTCCCGTATTTCTACACAATATGTTCCCCTTTGAGATGTCCATGGGAGTCCTAAAGAAATATGTTCGTAACCGCGCTAGTACAAAAGGAAGCATCTCCATGGGCCATCAAACAGAGGATGTTATCGGGTTTTGTGTTGACTTCATTCCTGGCCTTAACAAGATAGGTCTCCCTAAATCGCGGTATGAGGGGAGACTGACTGGAAAAGGCACTCTTGGAAGAGACTCAATAATATGCAGGGACGGATATTCTTGCTCTCAAGCACACTACACAGTTCTACAGAACTCTACCTTGGTGACCCCGTATGTCGATGAACACAAGAATAGTCTGTGCTCCAAACACCCGGAGCAATGCGACGACTGGATTACATGTGAACACATCAGGACTTTCAGCAGTTGGTTGGAAACACGTCTCAGAGGTGACAACACTGTTTGTGATGAGTTGTACTTGTTGTCCAGGGGACCATCTTTGACTGTATTGACTTACAAAGGATACGAGATAAATGGGAATACATTTTACACGATCTCCGAAGACCAAAAGAGCACCAACCAAAATAGCGGTATCCGCTTTGATGCAGCAACCGAGAGCGGAAAGGACACATATTATGGTTACATAGTGGACATATGGGAACTTGTCTACGGACCTGATTCTAAGGTCCCTTTGTTTAAGTGCAAATGGGTCAATCTGTTAGGCGGCGGGGTACAGGTAGACCCACAGTACGGAATGACAACAGTGGATCTGAAAAATCTTGGGTACACTGACGAACCGTTCATCCTAGCCAATGATGTGGCACAGGTTATCTATGTGAAGGACATGTCTACCAAACCGAGAAAAAGAAAAGATAAGGAAGCGAATACATCATACGATGAGCCAAAGCGCCACATAGTTCTTTCAGGAAAAAGGGACATCCTGGGAGTGGACGGCAAGATAGACATGTCTGAAGATTATGAAAAGTTTCATGAAATTACTCCCTTCAATGTCAAGGCTGACCCAAGCATCCTGATAAACAATGAAGATTATCCATGGTTACGGCGCAATAAGCAAATGACACAAGTGAAGAAAAAGTGAAGACTTTCTCCCGCAACTATTATGATGATACCATGCCAAATTTGTAACAGACGAACATGCTACCATTGTCCGTTTTGTACATGCATATGCTATGTGGGTGAAATTATGATACCATCCCAACTTTCAACTTTTTCAGAGTTCGTTTGAAATGCTTTCATGTCTTATGGTTCGAAACTTTGATACTTCGAAAGTGATTGTCCATTTTGTACACGAAGTGCATCAAGTTTTTGTCGTAACCCTCTCTACTTTTTGGAACATGCTATGTGCGTGAAATGATGATACCATGCCAACTTTCAACCTTTTCAGAGTTCATTTTTAAATGCTTTCCAATTTCAGAGTCATTTAGCTCAAAGAATGAATTAATAGCAAACAGAATGAACTACAAAACTTTTATGAAAATAAAAACAATAAATTAAAATATTATGTTATGATCAACTAAAATAAAACTATAATATTCTTCAATAGCAAAAAGAATATAATTTTTGTGACCTAAAATCAAACTATAAGTATTTAATTGTAAGTATAAATAAAAAGTAAATAGCAAAGAAGAAAAAAATTCTATTTTTATAGTAAATTTATTCATAAACTAGTGATTAACACAAATTTTAAAAAATTCAAATTTAAACTATTCAAAATTTTAAAACTAATGGCACTAACAGAAAGTTTATAATTTTTGTGACCTAAAATCAAAAAGAAATCACTAAAAAACTATAAGTATTTAGTTGTAAGTATAAATAAAAAATAAAAAGAAAAAAATTCTATTTTTATAGTAAAGTTATTCATAAACTAGTGATTCACACAAATTTTTAAAAATTCAAATTTAAACTATTCAAAATTTAAAACTAATGGCACTAACAGAAAGTTTATAATTTTTGTGACCTAAAAGCAAAAAGAAATCACTAAAAAACTGTAAGTATTTAGTTTTAAGTAGAAATAAAAAAATAAAAAACCAAAAAATGTAGAAATAAAAAAGAAAAAACCAAAAAAATGCCTCCTACTGGGCCTCCACGGCCTGAATACGACTAGAAACCCTACATGGGCCAGGATTCAGGCCCGCAGAAGGCCCAATAGGCCCACAGGCTTTAGCAAGTTTAGGCCCGAAAGCCTGCATTAGAGAGGAGCTCGAATGGGGAGGCACACCAGTGCTTATAAACAAGTGTCGGCGCCCTTCAGCTAGCGATGTGGGACTAAACTTTTGGGCGTGGGGCAGCACAAGGCCATTGGTCCCGGTTGGTGGCACCAACCGTGACCAATGCCCCCCTTTAGTCCCGGTTGGTGCCATCAACCGGGACCAAAGGCCGCCGCTTCCCGCCCTTTGGGCTGCTAAAAATTGGCCTTTAGTCCCGGTTCGTGGCACCAACCGGGACCATAGGGGGGCATTGGTCACGGTTCGTGCCACGAACCGGGACCATTGCTCTGGCTATATATACAACACTTGGGAAATTTCCGCCAACTGCTCCCATTCCTCATCGTCGACCGCCAGGCTGCCCCTCTCGCGTCGTCGCCGCCGCCGAGCCCTGCCCCTCATCGTCGCCTCCGCCACCGCCGAGCCCTGCCCTGACGCCGTCAGGCTGCTCCACTTCGCCGTCATCGCCGCTGCCGCCGAGCCCTACCCCGACGCCTTCCCGGCCCGCTCCCACTGTGAGCCGCCGTGCCGTTCCCCTGCTCTCCTCCTCTCCCCCCGCCGCGCCCTGCCACTGCCGCCAGCTGTGCTCTCTTGCCGCGCCCCGACGTCGCTGCCCGCTGTGCTCTGCCCCGACGACGGCGCCTGACCGTGCTCCGCTTGCCGCACCGCCGCTGGTTCGCCGCCGCCGCCCATCATGTTCTGCCTCGACGCCGCCGCCTGGCCGCGCTCCGCTTGCCGCGCCACCTGACCGCGCTCCGCTTGCCGCGCCGCCGCCCGCCTCTGTTAATTTTTTTGAGATATGTATGCATGTGTGTAGTGTATATGTGTATGTATGTGTATGTGTGTGCATGCAGATATGTATATGTATGTGTATGTATGTGTATGTATGCATGTGTGTAGTGTATATGTGTATGTATGTATATGTGTGTACCAGATAACTTCGATATGAGGGGGGTCGATATACCCCCTCCCCGATAACTTCGACATGATGGGGGGAGGGGGTCGCCGAGGGTTCGAGGGTCACCGAGTGTTCGAGGGTTCGTGGGGGCGAGGGTTGGGAACTAACTAGGGTAGAGGGGCGAGGGTTGCCGAGGTGTTCGAGGGATCGAGGGGGCGAGGGTCGGGAACTAGCTAGGGTAGAGGGTCGAGGGTCGCCAAGTGTTTGAGGGGGCGAGGGTCGGGAAGAAGAGGAGAAGAAAAGAAGAGGAAAAAGGAGAAGAAGGGGAGAGGAAGAAAAGGAAGAGGAGAATAAGAAAGGAATAGAGGAGAAGAAGAAAAAATAGAAATTCTTCTTCTCCTCTATTCCTTTCTTCTTCTCCTCTTTTTTTTCTTCTTTTTTTCTTCGATCTTCTCCCCCTCCCGATAGGAAAGTTTTATATAGAAAGTTACAATTTTAGAAAAGTTTTATATATGCAAAAGTTACAATTTTAGAAAAAGAAGGATAGGAAAGAAGAAAATAAGAAGAGGAAAGAAAGAAGAAGAGGAGAGGAAAAGAAGAGGAGAAATAAATAAGAAGAAGAAAAAAGAAGAAAAAGAAGAGGAGAAGAAGAAAGGAATAGTGGAGAAGAAGAGAAAATAAAATATATTCTATTTTCTCTTCTTCTCCACTATTCCTTTCTTCTTCTCCTCTTTTTTTTCTTCTTTTTTTCTTCGATCTTCTCCTCTAGCTATTCCTTTCTTCTTCTCCTCTATTGGTCGAGGGTCGAGAACTAGGGTAGAGGGTCGAGGGTCGTTAAGGGGTCAAGGGTCGAGGGTTTCAGGGTCGTCAAGGGTTCGAGGGGTCGAGGATCGCCGAGGGGTCGAGGATCGCCGAAGGGTCGAGAGAGGTTTCCTAGTGTCAAAGTATTGAAGAAATACATGCCTTCATCATTAGCCGAAAGTAACCAGGGCATGTTGGTACGAAGTTCTGCAAAGTTGTTCTGGAATGGAGTCCCAGATAGAATAATCCGCCTTTTGGTACGGATTCAGCAAAGGCCTTCCAAATAGCGATATTCGGAAGGCTCTTGCTGAACTTTTTACCAAAAAGCGAATTATCCTATCTAGGACTCCGTTCCAGAACAACTTTGAAGAGCTTCGTACCATCATGCACATGTTACTTTCGCCTAATGATGAAGACATGGTTTTGTTGAATCCTTTGACACTAGGCAACCTCCCGACCCCTCGGCGATCCTCTCGAACATGAGAGGAAGAAGAGGGTCGTCTAGGGGTCGAGGGTTCCAGGGTCGTTGAGGGTTCGAGGGGTCGAGGATCGCCGAGGGGTCGAGAGAGGTTTCCTAGTGTCAAAGTATTGAAGAAATCCATGCCTTCATCATTAGCCGGAAGTAACCAGGGCATGTTGGTACGAAGTTCTACAAAGTTGTTCTGAATGGAGTCCCGGATAGAATAATCCGCCTTTTGGTATGAATTCCGCAAAGGCCTTCCAAATAGCGATATTCGGAAGGCTCTTTCTGAACTTTGTACCAAAAAGCGAATTATCCTATCTGGGACTCTGTTCCAGAACAACTTTGAAGAGCTTCGTACCATCATGCACATGTTACTTTCGCCTAATGATGAAGACATGGTTTTGTTGAATCCTTTGACACTAGGCAACCTCCCGATCCCTCGGCGATCCTCTCGAACATGAGAGGAAGAAGAGGATAAAAAAAGAAGAGGAAGAAGAAAAAAAAGAGTAGAAGAAAGAATAGAGGAGTTCTTCTCCTCTATTCTTTCTTCTCCTCTCTTTTTTCTTCTTCTTCCTCTTTTTTTATCGGGAACGAGGGTCGTCGAGGGACATAGATGTAGTGCCGTCCTTGTCGATATATACCCCCTCCCTATAGCTTACTATGATTAGGTAGCTAGTTCTACATTTGGCACTAATATATCCATCTGTCATGTTTGAATAATAATTGCCATGTTGTAAATATTTGTAGAAACTATGGACACCACCCTAGACGAAGCAACAAAAGAAGCGTTGTTGAGGGACATAATTGCAGAAGGAAGTGATGCCATCTCGTTGTTTCTCAACAAAACCGATGGTCTGGAAGGAGAGGGTGAACAAGCTGGCTACGGTGACGTAATGCCGGTGCAAGAAGAAGAACATGAGGACGGCTCCGGTGACCCAATGCCGGTGTAAGAAGGAGACCGTGATGACGGCTCCGGTGACCGAACCGAGTCCGGCCAAGTATATATATTAGTTAAGCCTATGCTGACTAGCTGATTGATGCATTCATTGTTTTGGTATGTGCACATATTAATTAAGTCTTTGTTCTTTTTTCTAGCCCTCCGAATCGAGCACAACTTCGGTAAAGAGACGAGGCCCAAAGAAAAAGTTGAGCTCGGATGAAAAGTTTGAGATCATAGCAATCGCGCCCGACGGCCAACCTATTGAACCCCTCCAGACAAAGAGCGCATTTGTTGCTCAGTGTAGGGTTCTGGTTAGGGACAAGATCCCGATAAGCATCCAGCAATGGTTTAAGCCGGCTACAGAAGACCCTGAGGTGTCTTATGTCAATGATATGCAGAAAAATGATCTTTGGACTAAGCTGAAGTCAAATTTCACCCTACCACCAGAGGATAATCCAGAGAAGCCAGTTAAAGAGAAATTAATCAAGTCTTTTGCTCTGAAGAGGATGGCAGAACTATTCAGGAGGTGGAAGAAAGAGCTGAATAAGTTTGTCGAAAATAATGAGACACCAGAATTCAAGGGCATTTATGAGAAGATCAGAGATCACTGGCCCGCATTTGTGGCCCACAAGACATCGGAAAAGAGTAAGAAGATGTCGGCGACAAACAAGCAAAATGCTGCGAAGAAGAAGCTTCACCATCGCACGGGGTCAGGTGGCTATCTCGTAGCCCGGCCTAAGTGGTCCAAGACTGAGAATGATCTGGTTCATAAAGGGATCAAACCAGAGACAATTAACTGGCCAGACCGTTGCCGGACTTGGTTCTTCGGGGCTGGCGGAACCTTCGACCCTGTAACAGGGAAGTGCATTTGGACGAACGATCAAATGGACATACTAGTCAGTAAGCTTAAGCAGTATATCGAAGCAGCGCAGGAAGGGACGTTCTTTCCAGACAGAGAGAACGACGAGCTCACAATGGCCCTCGGGAATCCTGAGCACCCTGGACGGACACGAGGCACGCCAGGCTCCATTCCGTGGAAGGTTGGGTTTCGGGACGCAGGAGGTTACAAATCCCATGAGAGGAGGAAAAAAGTGCAGCAGACCCAAATGCAGGCGCTGCAAGCAAGGGTAGACGCGATAGAGGAACGAGAAGCAAATCGCAGCAAACGTACTGCCGAAGCCTCCCCCGAAGCTACCCCGCCATCTCAGCGCAGAAGCAGCGTGGCTTCCACCGAGCTGCTTCAGCCGGAGCATGCCTTGACGGCTCCTGCCAGCTATCCCATGGATGCTATAACGGAGTCTCAAAATTGCCACCTTATGACGCAATGGATGAATTTGAAGGTCAAGGCGGCTGTTGGCTCTGTTTATCCTACTGAACCCGGCGCAACTTTTCACTGCCGGCCGATTCCAGAAGGATATGCTAGGGTGATGGTGGATGAGATAACGGAGGGATTTGAGGACCTCCAGCTTGACCACCCTACCGGTGAAGGGGAGACTCGGCTGGGGTCTGCTCTGAAGACTCCATGCCTATGGCGGAAGGAGCTCATCAACCTTCCGAACTGGACGCCTCCGCCTCCTCCTCCTCCTCAGCCAAGTCAGGGCACTCCGCCTCCACCGCCTCCTCCTCCGGCGAGTGACGATCAGGGCCCTCGGCCGGCTCCTTCTCCGGCGCGTGGCGGCACTCCGCTTCCTTCTCCGCCTGCGCCGACGCGCTCGAGCAGCCAGCCTCCTCCTTCTCTGCCTCGTCAGCAAGGGCGGAAGAGACCTGCCGCCGCTCCAGCTGCTCCAGTGCGTCGTAGTCCTTCTCCTCCGCCTCTTAAGCAAGTAAAGAAGACAACCGCTCTGTCTGCTCGGTCGGCGTCTAGCAGTACAACCAGAGGCGGGAGGACATACAGATTCGGTCCTTCTCTGAAGACTCCAGAGAAGTTACCATACGAGAGGACCCCGGAGGAGAACACCGAGATCGCGCGAGAAGAAGTGAGGAACTTCTTTGAAGGGGTGAAAGCAAAGAAACATCCACCTCCGGAGGAGAAGGTAGATCGGGTGAAAGTGAAGCGCACTCTGGCTGCCCTGACAAAACCACCAAAGTCTCCGCCGAAAGGAAACTATGGCCGCATTATTGGAAAGGAATTTGCCGAAGCGGGGCAGTCGGGAAGTACCGTCAGTGATCAAAGGCTGAAAGAACGACGAGCTGGGAAACAAATTGCCCAGCTTAGCGAACAAGCGAAGCAATCGTGCCCCCCGCTCAAGGTGCCTAGCCACAACGTCGCTAATGATCCGAGGATGGTGCCCGGTTATAGCAATCTTGCAGATTACCTGCCTGACGAAGTACATTATGAACCCATGGACATGCAGATACAAAGATACGAGTACGGGAAGCCTCTCGTCAAAGATGAAAGATCTCTATCAACGATGATGCGAAGATTGCATGATTGGTACTTGAAAATCTGCAGAGACTCTGGGGGGAGGAGTACTTTGTATGTGAAAGTTAAAAAGGAGCATGACCTCGTTGGAATTGATCTGTTGCCTGTTCCATTTGAGGAGTTCTATCAGTTTTTCAATCAATTGGCCCTCTATAAAACAACGGTCGCCTGCTACTGTCTCTAAGTAGTACTACTTCTGTCATTAAGTTTCTCTATATAGCTTAGCTCTTTCATTGCATGTATCTATAATCATCCTCACTATATTATGCAGATTGAAGATCGCCGAATTGAAGAAAAGACAAGTCGGTGATATTGGGTTCATTAACACATATCTCATAGATGCAACTCAGGTTAAATTTCATGCCGCAGCTACCGAGGCCAACTTGCTACGATCGTTCATAATAAATCAAAACAAAGATATAATACCCTTTCCTTACAACTTTAAGTGAGTGTTACTGTCTTATGCGTATTCGGTTTCCCTTATATATTAGTCAAGGTTATAGTAATGTAATTGATGAGTTATGCATGTGTGTGCAGTTTCCACTATATTCTCCTATAGATTAAGCTTGAGCAGGGACTAGTAACCGTCTTAGACTCAAGACGAAAAGATCCCCAGACTATGCAGACATGACTCAAATACTCGAGAAGTAAGTTAAATCGATCATTATCCACCATATCAGCAACTTTGTTCATTTCCTGATATATCAAGTAATTGTTTTCTTTGTCCGGCAGGGTTTGGAGAAAATTCACCAGAAAAGCTCCGGGACTGCCGAAGGAGCTGCAATTTAGACACCCGAAAGTAAGTACTATAGTAGCATTTTAAGTGCATCTACTAGTCATTCAAGCGCTAGTTTCATCAATACCATTTGGCATTCTTGCTTATCAGTTTGATTAACCTCTATTCTTGTAAAGTGGTTGTGGCAGGAACAAGGGAATGATTTCTGTGGATACTATGTTTGCGAGTCCATCCGCCACACGACCTATGAGCGGGGCTACACTGAAGAACAATATGAAGTACGTAAATAACAACATTCACAATTTTATTTTATTACCATCATTTGTGTTGAGTTTCATTCATTCATATATATATATGTATTGACCCCCTTCTTTAAATTAGATGTTACGGAAGCGGGATGAACTCCTAGCACCAGCTCGCATGCTAGCAATTCAAGAGGAATTGGCGGCATTCTTTCTTGACCACGTGATCCCTCAAAACGGAGAATTCTATGGGGACCCTGAGTCTGTATGATTATATTTGTAAGAGATAATTATTGTATATATGTAACCGGTAGTGTCAGATAGATATACGAGAACTTGTTGTTCGACCAATCTCTCGGAGAATGAGAGGTGGTCGATATCACTTCTCTCCGTATGCATATATGTTCATGACGATCTTCTGTTTCCTTCGTTTGCTTACTAGCTAGCCAGCGTGTCTAGTCCTCTCTATACGTATGTATAGTACGTAGCGTCGACCAAGCACGGACATAAGAGAGGACACTTCTCTCTATTAATTATAGCTAGCTAACACAATATGTGAAACACCTAAATTAACCCCCCAAAACCCCCAACCCCCCCCCTTCAAAAAAAAACTAAAACCCCAGCCACAAAAATGCTGACGCGTGGATGCCCATTGGTCCCGGTTGGTGCCACCAACCGGGACCAAAGGGTCTCCTGCCTGGGCTCTGCGCACTGCCCACGTGGAGGCCCATCAGTCCCGGTTCTGGATTGAACCGGGACTAAAGGGTCGGGGC
>LT934119.1:69477076-69531386 GCA_900231445.1 Triticum turgidum subsp. durum
CACAGAAATGCTGACGCGTGGATGCCTATTGGTCCCGGTTGGTGCCACCAACCGGGACCAAAGGGTCTCCTGCCTGGGCTCTGCGCACTGCCCACGTGGAGGCCCATCAGTCCCGGTTCTGGATTGAACCGGGACTAAAGGGTCGGGGCATTAGTACCGACACTTTAGTCCCGGTTCAGGAACCGGGACTAAAGGCCCTTACGAACCGGGACTATAGGCCCTTTTTCTACCAGTGATACTTCACTCTTATCATTTTGGCAAGAACAAGTGCAATCAACTTCCACATCTTGCACTAGTTCAAGGAGTCACAAACCCTCTTGTTGGTAAGACAAGGGACAAGGTAACCTAAAAGTTTTCATGGACATCATCTTGTGTGTGCATCACCCTATGTCTATGGATATCCTTGTTTGTTCCTTGTGGGACTAACCCATGTAGGTATTGAAAGTGCAATTCACTCAAATGGATAGCTCCAACTGATCTACATCAACATTGAGCATCCACATCTTCAACATCTACATGAAGTCATCATCGACAAAACCCAAGGTTAGTTCATCCCTCTTAGGGGGGATATCACATCTAGGGGGAGCTTTACTCTAAGACCTGAGCTAAAGCAACTCTAAAGATGTGAACACAACAATGCTTTATGTAAAAGTGGTAACCCCACTTGAGCTTAAACGATGAGTATGACCTATGATCAAGTGTTCTCACTTGACTCCTAAGTCAATATACTCATATATAGATGACCTAGTCATCGCCAATTGCTTGATAGATGCTAGAATTGGTTGTGCATGCCTTGTCACATATTTCAATTGCCATTTTATTGTGTGAGCATGTTGGTTGCATATTTTACTCATTCGAGGACATCCACTTGTTGTTTTGATTGTTTGGTTTTATTTCCTTTTGCCAAGTGGATGGACAAGAATGCCTAAGAACCTCCTCTAGCTATCTATGCTTTTCTCGTCTCAAACTCTATTCATGCTACATCACAAAATTTGATCAAGTCAGATTCGAACATCTCTGTGTGAGGAGCACTCGGAGTCCCCGATTCTTCATAGACTTAAACTTCCAAAACTTCTTTGTGATTCTCGGTCTGACCGATATCCTACTTTCGGTCCTACCGAGATCATTAAGTTGCTGAATTTTCGATCTCGGTGCAACCGATTTGAACCATTCGGTCACACCGAGTTGCAATAACTGTATACAGTTTTGCATCTCGGTGCCACCGAGTTGTTCCACTCGGTCACACCGACAGGAAATTTTTTGGAAATTTCTCCGAACCCCTTCGCCCGAGCGATAGCTCGCTCTGCCAACATGGTCTCCAGATCGTCTCCTCGCCGCCAGCCGCCTCCAGTCGCTGGTCTCCATCACCGTCAACGGAATTCAACCCCGCCGTTGCCGCCGTAGCGAGTCTCCGCCGAACTAGGGTATGGACTCGATCTTTGTGCTATCCCCAATCTGATTCCTAGCCACGATTGAAACACTCCTATCCAGTCAATGCGTTCGTAGAATAGGATTGATTTGAAAATTTTAGGGTTAGGTTTCCGCCGAAACCATCTCGGACCCACCGAGTTGAAAAACTCGGTCCCACCGATTTGGCTCATGCCATTGCACAAGTGAGACTCGGTCTGACCGAGAATTACTAATCGGTGTGACCGATTTTGGAACTTTGTGAAACCCTAGCAGTCTCGGTGCCACTGAACTGTGACTCGGTCTGACCGAGTTCACTAGTTTAGGTTCCAAAACTGCTTCGGTATCACCGAGTTTAAAAATCGGTAGATCCGAAATGATTTCTGTGGGAAACTAAAACTAAGATTTTGAATCATTCTTTTGCAAAAATCTCTGCATTTTGTGATGCTCATCCACTCTACCTCATCTATAAACTGTTCACAGGGTCAGCAGTCAGCTTGTTCATCATGTCAGATCAGAGTGATAGCCAAAACTTGTCAGAGCATCAAGTGCACATGAGTGAGGGCACTAGTCCCTCCAGTTCTTCAGATGAAGGTAGCAGGAGCACTCCTAGTAACTTGCCAAAAGCTGCCACCAGACAAAGGAAGAAAAGAACCTCAGAATCAGAGGATGGGGACTATGTGGCAGAAGAAGAAGCCACTTCCAAGAAAGTTGTGCTCAAGAAGGAATATGGCTCAGCTCAAAGCACAAAGCCAGGATTGAAAATTAAAAGGCCAGCAGGTAGGCAGCCTATGCCAAAGGCCAGAGCCTCAACTCAGATTCCTAAAAAGCCTGCACCCAAAGAGGCTGCTGCAGAAGGGAAGAAGAGGAAGGAGAGGATCAAAAAGACCACTGCTAGAGTGATTGGGAGATCCTCAATCATGAGAGATTCTGAAGAGGAAGAGGAAGAAGAGGTTGCTGCTCCAGCACCTAAGATACCAAAGCTGATGGGTGATGCTATGAGATCAGGGGCTACTGCATCCAAGCCCAAGGAAGCACCCAAGGCTGCATCAAAGGCCAAGACAGCTCCAAATAGGAATACAAGGAGCATACCAGCTGCTGAAAAGAACAAGGCCCCAATGCCTGACACTGCAGAAGAAGAGGAAGGCCTAGTTCTCAGGAAGCTAAAGCCCAAGATCCCAGACCACAATGATGCTCATCCTGTGGCTGGGGACATGAAAATCAGAAGAGATTCAGGGCTGAGGAAGTGGAGAGAAGCAGACCCGTATGCTTCAAGGAGAAGAACTGTTGTCGACTACAAGTTCCACACAAAGGAACAACAGGACTTCTATGAGACAGTATTGCTTGATAAGAAGCCCATTGTTTGTGACATGAGATTGGTTGATTGGGAGTACATCAAGGACAATGAAGAGCACTATCCTAGAGTGCAAGACAGCTTCAAGGCTTGTGGAGTAGCAGAATTTGTTGGGCAGAAGCTCACAAAGTGGAATGAAGAGCTGATCATGCAGTTCTACTCCACAGCACACTTCTATCCAGATGGAAGGATTGTGTGGATGTTTGAAGGTACGAGGTACCAATCAACAGTTGCTGAGTGGGCACAACTCATCAATGCCCCAGAGGAGCATGAGGATGACTTAGACATATATGCCAAGAAGAAGATGGACCACAACTCTATGTCCAACATGTGGAGGGAGATTCCAAACAAGGCACTTGATACTTTCAATTTTGGGTCTGTACATTATCTTCTGTCAGGGTTGTCAACTATCAATTGGATTTTGAGGCACACTCTATTGCCCAAGTCAGGTGATCACAAGATGATCAGAGGCCATGCAATCAACTTGCTTCATATCATTGATGTGCCACGGAAATTCAAAGTCATGAGCCTCATGGTAGAGACCATCAAGAGAACTGCAGCAGATCAGAAGAGGAGCTGTGGTTATGCCCCTCAGATCCAGGAGCTAATTAACTCCAAGATGGGCACAGGCATATACCTATTGGACAAGGAACATTTGCCTATTCATCCAGATTTTGAAGATAATGAAGTTGTGATGAACAAGGATGATCCATCATCAGTTCATGCTCAAGCACAGAAGGAGAAGGCAAGGAAGGAGAAAGCTGCCAAGATGCCAACTCAAGAGGAGGCATCTGAGTATTTCCTGAAAAACAAGCAAGAGCAGCTTAGTTACTTGATTGCATCCACACTGAGGATTGAGAAAGGACTGGCCACCCTCACTCAGAATCATGAGAGCTTAGAGAGAATCGTGGAACAAAAGTTCTATGACTTGGATGTCAAAGTAACAGAGATTCAGTCTGCAGTGGAGCAACTTCAAGATGACATGCAGGAGAGGAAAGGGAAGACTACAACTGATGCATTTGCCAGAGTGCCACGAGCTCAGAGGTCGACTGTAGTGCTAGTTCCTGACACCAGAGCCACCACCTCAGCTCCACCCACAGCACCAGCCCAACCAGCTCCAGCATCTACTTCAGCTCCAACTCCAACCACGTCTACAGAAGCCTTCGTCCTTGGAGTGATCCAGACTCCACCACCACCAGAAGATCAAGCCTGAGATTCAATCTAGCACTATGCATTTTCTAGGAACTTTTTGGTAACTTGTTGCCAAAGGGGGAGAAAAATGTATAGATCATAGGCTTCGAGAAAGAGAGTGTTGCCTTTATTCTCTCTTGCTTTATTTGGTGTTTTTTCAAACGTTGTTTGCTTTTGGTTGAGATACTTTGATATGCTTGTGAGACATTGATGATCATGTGTTTGATCATAAGCTACACTTATGCATGCTTGATATATCTTATCTATCTTATGTGATCATTCACTTTCTTTGGTGATGAGTGCATGTATTTCATTCTTATCTTTTTGAGCGCTCCACCAAGATGTATGTGACATGGAAGAGTAACCCATGACTCTAACTCTTTGTGCATTTGCAGTCCAAAGCAAATTTTAAATATGCACAAATTTAGGGGGAGCTCTTACTTATCACATACTTCTCAAAGCAACGATATATTCCATTCTTATTATTATTTGTCGAAGCTTTGATCTATATGTTGTCATCAATTACCAAAAAGGGGGATATTGAAAGTGAAACTATCCCTAGGTGGTTTTGGTAATTCATAACAACATATAGCTCATTGAGCTAATGCTATTCCAAGATGATCATTTCAGGAAAGCTCAATGATTGGCATGGCATGGATGGTGAAAGTGGAACCCTCAAAATGCTAAGGACAAAGGATTGGCTCTAGCTCATATGCTCAAGACTCTTCACTTTACATTTTAGTGGTCCAAGATCACATTGAGTCCATAGGAAAAGCCAATACTATCAAGGAGGGATGAGGTGTTGCTTAATGAGCCTCTTGCTTCATGTGCTTAATGATATGCTCCAAAATCCTCAGCTACTTTCCCATATCCACATTTGACCTAAACCCAAAGCCAAACTCGGCCCTACCTATTCTTTCTACCCGGCGCCACCGAGTTTCACTTGTCATAGCCATTGCCAAACCCTAAGCAAATCGGTTCTACCGATAGGGATCTCGGTCTCACCGAGATGGGATTGCAATTTCTCCATTTCCTTTTCGTAACTTTTCGGTCTCACCAAAAGAGCGGATCGGTCCCACCGAGATTGCAATGTAAACTAACTGTTTCCTTTTCGTAACATTTCGGTCTCACCGAGAAGAGCGAATTAGTCCCACCGAGTTTGCCTGACCAACCCTCTGGTTAGCTTATTACCAAATCGGTCTCACCGAGTTTGTGTAATCGGTCTCACTGAGATTATGTTATGCCCTAACCCTAACCATATCGGTCCTACCGAGTTGCATGTCAGTCCCACCGAAAATCTCTAACGGTCACTAGGTTTACTATTTCAGTCCGACCGAGTTTGTTGATTCGGTCCCACCGAGATTGCTAAATTGTGTGTAACGGTTGGATTTTGTGTGGAGGCTATATATACCCCTCCACCTCCTCTTCACTCGTGGAGAGAGCCATCAAAACACATCTACACTTCCAACTCATATGTTCTGAGAGAGAACCACCTACTCATGTGTTGAGGCCAAGATATTCCATTCCTACCACATGAATCTTGATCTCTAGCCTTCCCCAAGTTGCTTTCCACTCAAATCTTCTTTCCACCAAATCCAAATCCTGTGAGAGAGAGTTGAGTGTTGGGGAGACTATCATTTGAAGCACAAGAGCAAGGAGTTCATCATCAACACACCATTTGTTACTTTTTGGAGAGTGGTGTCTCCTAGATTGGCTAGGTGTCACTTGGGAGCCTCCGAACAGATTGTGGAGTTGAACCAAGGAGTTTGTAAGGGCAAGGAGATCGCCTACTTCGTGAAGATCTACCGCTAGTGAGGCAAGTCCTTCGTGGGCGATGGCCATGGTGGGATAGACAAGGTTGCTTCTTTGTTGACCCTTCATGGGTGGAGCCCTCCATGGACTCGCGCAACCGTTACCCTTCATGGGTCGAAGTCTCCATCAACGTGGATGTAGGATAGCACCACCTATCCGAACCACAGGAAAAACATTTGTGTCTCCAATTGCGTTTGAATTCTCCAAACCCTTCCCTTTACATTCTTGCAAGTTGCATGCTTTACTTTCTGCTGCCAATATACTCTTTGCATGCTTGCTTGAATTGTGTGATGATTGCTTGACTTGTCCTAAAATAGCTAAAATCTGCGAAGAACTAAAATTGGGAAAAGGCTAAGTTTTTATTCGGTCAAGTAGTCTAATCACCCCCCTCTAGATATACTTTCGATCCTACACTTATGGCTTGCCAAACGCGGCTGCCACGTACCAGCGCCTCATGAGGGGCATCACGGAGGCACGAGAGGCCAGGCGTTCCGCAGCCCTGGCGGGGATGGAGATGGTCCGCGAGGAGCCGCCAGCGCCACCGGAGCTTCCGAGGCCCCTGGGCCTGGGGGCTCATGAGGATCGGCTTCCGCAGCCCACCGAGTCTGCTACACCAACGCTCCTTCGTCCTCAAGGTCATCAGGTGACATTTTTCGAGTTTCATTTCCAGCTGGGAGCGCCCCCCCCCCAGGGCTGCATTATTCCCAGGCCGCGTGGGTCCGTCCCTGTGGCATGTATCCCTTTTTATTTTCATGTTGTTAGCTTACCTTGTTGGGGGCGCCCCTCGGGCTGCATGATCCCCAAATCGCTCGGGCCAGGCCCAGCGGCATGTATCCCATTTGCATTTATTTCCGGTTATGCGTTAGACCCACCATGCTTGATTATTTGATGTCGGTCCACGGCACCTCTCCTTCTCCATGCCGACCACTTGCACGTTAAAGGGGGGGGGTACCTGAGCATCGCGACTCAGGGATCTTACTGGCTCTCCAGCCCTCACCCTCTGGCCTTGTCCACGGCATCGTGACCTGCCATACCAGCGACGGCTGAGACCAGCTCAACGGCCAGGACCCGAGGACGTAGAGTGCCGACATCTAACCAAATTGCAGGGACACATCACAAGATAAGGCCCAGTGCCAGGCGCAACCCGCCTAGAGGTAGGGCCCCGTGAGTCCCGCGCTGGCTCATGGGTGCCCAGATACACCTCGCCAGGCCCTACCGTGCTAGCCACGTGTCAGGGCGGGGCTGTACACACCCCGGGGGCTCCTCCTGGATGGAGCCCCCTCCCACGTACCAGTGGAAGCACCATGCTGCCCGCTGGCTGAGGACACTACCGAGGAGCGGCTATGCCCGTACACATACAGAAGCGCTATGCTCCGCGCTGGTGATAAACAACTGAGGTTGGCCCCCGGGCCGCATCAAGCTCAGGGAGCCCAGAGCTCAGTGTCTAGCCTCATCGTAACGCCTCCCCTCGGGAGTGCCGCGCGAGGGGGCTGGGCACGGGGGCTGCACCTGGGTCACACCCAGACGCACGCCGCCTAGCCAGGTCCCCCCAGGCCTGGTTCGTCGTGCGTGTCCCCCCGAGCGGAGCCAAGGTACGAAGGCCATTTGAGCGTCAAGGGGGACTCCTGAGCATCGCGACTCAAGAGCCTAACTGGTCACGTAGCCCCTCACTCCTTAGTTCCGAAAGGCTAACGGCGGTTGAGGTATGCGCGCAGCCGGGCTCTGCAGACGTAGAACGATAGATCCACCCACATCACACCTCCCTACTTGCTGTTCGTGCGCCAAGGGGGACTCCTGAGCATCGCGACTCAGGAGCCTAACTTGTCACGTAGCCCCTCACTCCTTGGCCCCGTCCTGGTTTCCGGTCGGGACCAACGCTGGGTGAGGCATGCGCGGGGCCGGGCTCTACCGGCGTAGAACATAAGCAAGTAGGAAGGAAAAGCGCAAATTTCAAGGAATTCAAAAGCAAATATTACAGTCCACACTGTTATCTCAATGCCAAACGCAAGTTTAAATGCCTCCCCGAGGCATGATACATGTGCAGGAATTAAAGGCAGGACAGGAGCCACGGCAAGGTCACTTGTCGGCGGTGGAGCAGCGTGGAGTAGGTTCATCTCATGGAGCAGTGGGGTCGGCAGCGCCTTGCTTCGGCTTGGTGCTGAAGGCCCGGAACTTCCCCAGCAGAGCCTCCACGCGATCCTTCACAGCCTCGGCAGCGGCAGTGGCACGCTCGCCGCTTACTGGCTCCAGCAGGCTGTCGAGGTCGACGCTGGGATCGCGAAGGTAGATGTGGGTGAGGACCCGCGTCAGTGCTGTAGAAGACAGGACACGCTCCTCGGCCTCGGCCGTGGAGCCAAGGCCAAGGGCGACATCTTCAAGAGCGCGAACCAGGAAGGGAAGCAGCTTGGCAGGGCCGTCCTCGGCGCCAGCCAGCGGGCTCTCCAGGCCGCTGTCATAAAGCGTCCTCAGCGAGGAGCGAGCCTTCGCCTCCATCTCCGTGAAGGCCACGGGGTCCTCAGCAAGAACCAGGGCCTTGTCGTCCAGCTTGGACTTCCTCGCCCCCAGCTCCTGCTCCAGCGTGCCTAGGCGGTCGCGGCGTTTCCTGATCTTGACCTCCCTCTCCTTGATGGCCGCCTCGCGAGCCTTCACGCCTTCTTCCTGCTCTTGGCGAAGGCGGACCTCGTTCGCGAGCTGGTCCCGCAAGTCTTGCAGTTCGTCCTCCAGCGCCTTGCAACGTCCACGGACGTCGACCACCTCCCCTAGGGCTACGTCACATGCAGCCTTCGCCTCAAGGACGGTCTGCTTCTCCTCATCGCAAGCCGTCGAGGCCTGGACCAGCGCCGCCCGAATCGAAGGGTCGGAGCGAACCCATCCTGAAGCCAGCTCCAAGCGCCCGGCCACCAAGCGGCGGTCGGCGCCAAGAAGATCCTGCCACAGTCGGTCCAGCTCAGCAACAGCACGATCCAGAACGGCAGGAGGATTCGGAGAGACAGCAGCCGGTGGAGTAGGAGGAGAAGGGGGCAGCGCGGCCACAGCATCCTGAGGCGGGGACTGCTGCACCCCAACGGCTGAAGTGGCGGCGGCAGGCAAGGACACCTCGGGAGTCACTTGGGCCGAGGGGGCTGAGGTCGCCCCAGCCGGCTCAGCCAGGCCTCGCGAGGAAGACCGGGCAGGAGAAGCCTGTGCGTCGCGGTCACCCTCCTTCACGGGCAGAGGCGCTGCCACGGAAGGAACCTCAGGAGCTCCCTTCGGCTTCTTTGCTACGAGCGCCAGCCTATCCAAGAGATGCGGACGTCAAGCCTCAGAAGCAGAGCAAGAAATAAAGACAAGAATCAAATGCTTACGGGTCATCGCCAGTGAGCTCAAGCGGCCTCCGACCAAATTTGAAGCCTGAAAGCCGGCTGGAAGGGTCAACCTCAGGAAGCTTGGAGGCGGAAGGTGCGTCTGCGGTTAGCCTCGGGGCCGGGGCAGACCCGCGGGAGATCAGCCCGGTCCTGTCCTTCTTCGAGATCGGGGGCGAGCTCCTGCCGTCCTGCTCGTCGTTATGCTCGCCGTCATCTTCATCGTCATCCTCGTCGTCATCGCTCGGAGAGAGGCGGAGAACGCGGGACCTGCGCCGAGGGAGGGGAGCCCTCGACTCTCCGTCAGTCGCCTTGGAGTCAGGCCCTTTTTCTCGCTCCCCTCCTTCCTCATCTTCGCTAGAGTCATCGGAGGGCACGTCCACCAGTTCCTCGGGAGTTTCCATGGGCACGGGCCCATCCCCGTTGAAGACGGGCATGGACTCCACTACCTACTCCCAGTCGTCGCGGAGGAACAAGGGCGTAGGAGCGCCCACCAACCTCGCCACATCGCCCCCGACCAGAGATTGGAGGACCGCAGCCAGATCTCCGTCGGCCAAGGACGCGGGGCTCGGACGGGGCCTTCACATCGGAAGTGAGTACTGCCGAAGCAGAGCCAGCTGGTGCTCCAGGAATTCCCTCAGCAGTGACGCGCCGGTCAGCTTCGCCGCCACCATGTTGGCCAACCTCAGATCCGCGTCCATCTTCTCAAACACCAGCTTCGCGCGGGGGTCTGCGAGCTCCGCTCGACCCCAATCGCTAGAGCTCGTGGGCTGCTCCGTGGGCAAGATTAGCCGAGGATGGATGCACCCAGCATCCACCAAGACCCACTTGCTCCTGAAGCCCTCAATCCTTTTCCCGGGGTTCGAAATGGCAATGGCGCCACCGTCCGCGATGAAGCTCGCGCACGTGGAAGCAGGACCACGAGAGGTCCGGAGGTAAAAGTAATGGCACAGCAAGGCCACTAAGGGCTGCACCCCTACGTGAGCCTCGCAGTAATAGGCGAAGATTGCCAGGAGAAGGAGGGAGTTGGGGTGGAGATGTAGAGCCTGTAGCTTATAATGGCGGAGGACAGAGAAGAAGAACTCGAAGAAGGGAGGCACGAGGCCAGTAGCAATGGCACTTACGAAGAACGGATAGAAGGTGCTCCCTTGACCCTCATGGGTGGTGGAGCCAGCTTTGAACACCTTCGCCCCATTGATGCCCCGCGCCGTCGCCATCCAGCCAACCGGGCGAGGCTCGCCTCCGACACGTTCGGCGGGTCCAGGGCAGACGAGTACCAAGCTACGGCCGAGGACTGACGAGGCGCCATGGCTTCCTAGGTCACACGGTCGGAGTAGATCTGTAAATTTTGGAGGAAGGAAGGAGAGGCGCAAGAAAGGGGATCTGAGCAGCAACCGGGGAAAGCAAGAAGCAAAGCCTAGGTGGATGCCGCACCTTTATCAACTCGCGCGGTTGCTAGGGCGCCCACGTCCAATCAACCGCCACGCGGCGCCCAAGGCCGCAGGCTGTTAGGGCCCGCGGCGCTTCGCTCTTGCCCTTCCGCCTCCCTGCACGGCCAAGTCTGGGCGCGCCTTGGGCCCGGGGGCTACTGTCGGTGTTCTAGGAACGGGGGTCCCCAGACTTGCCTGCCTGCGGCCTGTGGCATGGCTCAAAGGGGGGCCCAGCGCGGCCCATCTTCACCAACACAAACCCAAGACACTCGCGAGGGGCCAAGCCTCGCGGGGCGGATGACACGGAGCTTCCTCAGGCACGGCCTCGTCAGGCTGGCTCGCGAGGAGGTGGAGAGATCAAGGCGGGGTACCTCATGAGGTACCCGTGATGCAAGCCATGACGACCAAGGGCGCCAGGCGGGTGCCAGCCCGCGCAGTGTCCTCCTTTCCCCTTTGGTGCAAAGGGGGCAAGCGCAGCCACGGAGTACCGAGGCATTAGGCAAAGGTTGCCATTTCGGTGCAACAGGACCAAGACCAGGAGGACTGCAAGACGGAGGTCATCGTGGAGCCCAAGACGCCATCACCACTAGAGCTTTGTGCAGGCGAAGACTTTTGTCAGGATAGCTGGTACTAGTTGTCCCCTTTCAAATTAGCCCGCCATTGTTGGCTCCCTTCCCGCTCGATATTTGGGAAGAGGATCAGGGCCTCTATAAATAGAGAAAGCAGCCAGAGAGAGAGGAGGGCAGGCAGAGAGAGAGAGGCAAGGAGAGAGAGAGAGAGAAGGGTGGCTGAACTCCTCCAAGCGGTTCATCCCCCTAGCCAAGAATAGACCCTCGCGAGGTTGTTCTTCCTTGTATTGTTCATCATCATCAGCCCAAGAGGCAATCCACCACACCACACACTGGAGTAGGGTATTACACCACAACGGTGTCCCGAACCAGTATAAACCTTGTGTCCCTCGTGTTATTCCTTCCATAGCTCAGATCTTAGCGAGGCGGAGGGGCGCAGGTAGGTAGGAGGCGAAGTCTCCGCGCGCACCCCAGTGTTCGAACCTCAAGGGTCTGCCGGAACCCGAAATCCGATAGAAATCCTTTCAATTATCGTACCCATCAACGTACGATGCTCCTCTGAGATAGACGCTCGCCCTAGCAGATCCTTCAGTTCCTCCAACCATGCACAAGGCGGTGCCGGACTCGTTCGACGGCTTTTATCAAAGGCCGGACAAGGAGGGCTTTGGGGGGCCATATGACTGCCTTCCGGCCCAGCCGGATTAGGAGAAACACTCCGCGACGATACCTCAGGGTCGCACGCCTCGTAAGGCGGTACGGCAGGGGGAGGCGTTCCGCTCTCCATCATCTCCGAAAGAAGATCCCCCGAAGATGAGCTCTGCTGAGAAGGGCTGAGATCCGAACTACAAGGCAAGATTTCGGTTATTTTCCTCAGAAATAAAACAAGGATTTTTCTCATTTTAAACCTTCCCTCTCTACTTACGGCTCGGTGGAGGGCTGATCCCCTTGAGGGCATAGTACGGCCGAGGTATCCCCCGGCACAGGACCCTCTGGCGAAGATTTCTTCCCCCGCTTTAAGACCATGGTCTCCAGATCTTTAGAGGCGGTCCTCTTCTTCCCCTGAGTAGGGGGATTTTCGATTCCTCCTTTTCGGACAGCCTCCTTCGGGGAGGCAGTAACCTCCTTGTCCCCCCCTTCGCTTTCTTCCGAAGGCGCGATCTCCAGCATCCTGGTTAACACGGAATTCGGCGAGGTCTCAGGGAGGGGGGCCGGACACCTGATTAACTTCGCCTTCGCTATCCACTCCTGTTTCGAGGATAGCTCTTTTAAGGGCGATGTGGTGATAAATGTATAGATGGCGTGTGAGGGGACAAGGCTACTTACTTGAGTATCCGGATGATTGCAGCTCAGACCTGCGTCCTCAGTAGAGTCCGGGCACACTGCTTGTGGCCCAAAGAACAGCTTGTACATCTCCGTGGGCGTCGCGCCCATAAAATGTTGGAGAGCTCGTGGTCCCTCCGGATTGAACTCCCACAGGCGGAGGGAGTGACGTTTGCAGGGCAAGGTTCGGAGAATCAACATGACCTGCATCACCACAACCAGACTGATGTCTCTTTCCAGGAGATCTCGGATGCGGCCCTGCAACAAGGGCACGTCCTTTTCCGGCCCCTAGTCCAGCCCCTTATTGACCCATGACACTAGTCGGGGCGGGGGACCCGAGCAGAAAGCAGGCGGCACCACCCACTTGGTACCCCTGGGAGCTATGATATAAAACCACTCTTGTTGCCATAAGCTAGACTCCTCTTGAAAAGAGACCTTGGGCCGTGGAGCATCGGCATTCTTGCTTATAACAGCGCCTCCGCACTCTGCGTGCTGTCCCTCGATCATCTTCAGCTCTACTTTAAAGGTCTTGAGCCACAGTCTGAAGTGAGGAGTAATACGGAGGAAAGCTTCGCACACGATGATGAACGATGAGATGTGGAGGATGCACTCCGGAGCTAAGTCATGAAATTCCAGCCCATAATAGAACATGAGCCCCCTCACGAAGGGATCCATCGCGAAGCCTAGCCCTCGAAGGAAGTGAGATACGAACACCACGCTCTCACTGGGCTTGGGAGTGGGAATAACCTGCCCTTGAGCAGCAGCCTATGCGAGATTTTGCCGGTCAAATACCTGGCCTCTCTCAGCTTTAGCACGTCTTCCTCCGTGACGAAGGAAGGAATCCATCGGCCTTGAAGGTCTGAGCCGGACATCATCGAAGGTCCGAAGCGCCTAAATCTGGAGCCCTGGGTGTTGGTACTCGAGGCGAGAGGCGAATTCGATTGAGATCAAAAGAAAGGAATAAGACCTTGATCTCTTTATAAGAGGTTGAATACCAAGAGCCCTCCCCGTGACCGTTTGGGACTTACCTTTGATCAAGGAGACATACCAACGGGCACGACTGGGTTACCCACGCCCGTATTGATGAGAATCCCATGATAAGGGGACACGATCTTTGCTTCGACAAGACGTGCCAAGGAAACCGCCTCGCAAAACGCGCTGAGGTGGGACAGTAAAAACAATTCGATTAAAGGCTTTGGCTGTGGTGTGATGTCACGCAACAGAATACGTCAACAAATTAGATTTGTGTAAATGTTATTCTCTCTACGGCAGTATGTGGAACTTATTTTGCAGAGCCGGACACTATCCTTGTGTTCAGAATCTTCTATGAAGTATTCGGAGGAGGAACCCGCCTTGCAATGCCGAAGACAATCTGCGCGTTGGACTCGTCGTCATTGAAGCCTGGTTCAGGGGCTACTGAGGGAGTCCTGGATTAGGGGGTGTCCGGATAGCCGGACTATACCCTTTAGCCAGACTGTTGGATTATGAAGATACAAGATTGAAGACTTCGTCCCGTGTCCGAATGGGACTTTCCTTGGCGTGGAAGGCAAGCTTGGTGATATGGATATGTAGATCTCCTCCCATTGTAACCGACTCTGTGTAACTCTAGCCCTCTTCGGTGTCTATATAAACCAGAGGGTTTAGTCCGTAGGACAACAACAATCATACCATAGGCTAGCTTCTAGGGTTTAGCCTCTCTGATCTCGTGGTAGATCTACTCTTGTACTACCCATATCATCAATATTAAACAAGCAGGAGTAGGGTTTTACCTCCATCGAGAGGGCCCGAACCTGGGTAAAAACATCGTGTCCCTTGTCTCCTGTTACCCGAGATCCGCCAGTTTTGACACCGACAGAGTGACTCTTTGCTGCACATTGAGGGATTGTTATATGATCCAATTATGTTATTATTGTTGAGAGAACTTGCACTAGTGAAAGTATGAACCCTAGGCCTTGTTTCAAAGCATTGCAATACCGTTTACGCTCACTTTTGCTACTAGTTACCTTGCTGTTTTTATATTTTCATATTACAAAAACCTATATCTACCATCCATATTGCACTTGTATCACCATCTCTTCGCCGAACTAGTGCACCTATACAATTTACCATTGTATTGGGTGTGTTGGGGACACAAGAGACTCTTTGTTATTTGGTTGCAGGGTTGTTTGAGGGATACCATCTTCATCCTACGCCTCCCACGGATTGAAAAACCGTAGGTCATCCACTTGAGGGAAATTTGCTACTGTCGTACAAACCTCTGCACTTGGAGGCCCAACAACATCTACAAGAAGAAGGTTGTGTGGTAGACATCAAGCTCTTTTCTAGCACCATTGCCAGGGAGGTTAGAGCTTGAAGGTATATCTTTAGATCTTGCAATTGAATCTTTTAGTTTCTTGTTTTATCACTAGTTAGTCTATGAAAGAAAACTATAAAAAATGGAATTGAGGTTGCCACATATGCTTCATTTTTTAATGTCTTTCATGGAAATAAGGATTCCGATAATTGTGCCAAAGTGTTAGAAGAAGAATGCAATAAAATGTTTGGCACTAGATATTTGAAAGATGAGCATGATTGCAATGTTGTTACTATGAACTCTTTGAATATCCATAGTACTAATGATGATTGCACTAGTCATGATAAAAATGTCTCTTATAAGCATGTCAACTTTTGTGGAGTGCATAGAGTTTGCAAGTACACACCAAATAGGGAAGATAGATTTTGCAAGAGGCATAAGTATTTAGAAACTAAATGGTTGCAAGAGAGGCTAGATCCTTGTGCTGAAGAATTTATTATTTTTAGCCATCCTTGTGAACTTTGCAATGAACATGGTCATTGAAATCTCCAATGTAAATTATTTCATGATCGAATCGTGTCCAAAAATTGTGATAACTTGATTTCCCTTACGCATCATAATGAACTTAGTTTGCTTATGGGATATGAAGAAATGAAACACATAACTAAGGGCATTCCATAGTATAACCTTGAGAGATTTCTTGCTTTTGATCTAGAGGAAATTTATATGTATTGGGCGGTGAATTGCATTGAAAATCCTTATATTGCCAATTACATAAAGACAAGGAAACAAATAGAAGATGAAGAGGATAATAATAAAAGGGAAGAGGTTTCCCAATATCCTCCTATTATTTCTTATGATGAATCAGGTAACGAGGAAGAGCCTTCTATTCAACCAGTATCATTTACATGGAGCTCCAAAAAGAGGATTAAATCCACACATAATGTGGAGTAGAAAAAGAAAAGACGGCGAAGAAAAGGTAAATAGGTCTCCCTCCCAAATGATGTTGCTCCTATTATGGTTATGCCTAGTACTCATTGTGATGACAATGATTGCTATACTATTGGTGCTATCCATACTATTAATGATGAGAGTGATTATGCTTATGATATGCAAAGGCCCAAGCTTGGGGATGCTATGTTTGATGAAAATGACATGTTTGAGAATTTATTTGATACAATTAATGTTTTTCACAAGCTTGGGGATGCTATGTTTGATGAAGATGATATTTTTAACCCCCCAAGTTTTGATGAGCAAATTTATTATGATGATAGCATGCCTCCTATTTATGATAATTATATTGATGAAAGTGGGTTTGGAAGAGTGGGAACTTTAGGAAGTAATGATCCCACTATTTTGGAGGGTGTTGAAACTTATTGTGACAATTATGAAAGTGGATTTGGAGAGGTCATGACTTTATTTAGTAATGATTCCGCTATCTTGGAAGAGGTTTCAATTGATTACGATGAGAACAAAGTCGCTCCTTATGATGATTATTGTGATGATACTTATGTTATAAAAAGTAGTGATGATTATATTTATATAACTTGTCATGATTATGATTACCCTTTTTCTGAACATTACTCTTTTAATGTGGAAACAATTTATAGTATCCGAGTTTCTTATGATACTCCCACTATTCCGAATGAGAAGAATTTTGCTTATGTGGAGAGTAGTAAATTTTCTATGCTTGTAGATCATGAAAAGAATGCTTTATGTGATAGTTATATTTTTGAATTCATTCATGATGCTACTGAAAATTATTATGAGGGAGGAATATATGCTTGTAAGAATTGCTACCAAGTTTCCTCTCTATGTGCTTAAAATCTTGAAGTTATGCTTGTTTTGCTTTCCTATGCTAGTTGATTCTTGTTCCCATAAATTGTTTCATCACAAAATACCTATGCATAGGAAGTGGGTTAGACTTAAATGTGCTAGTCATAATCTTCATGATGCTCTCTTTATGTTTTAATTCTTATCTTTTATGTGAGCATCATTGAAATCATCATGCCTAGCTAGGGGCGTTAAACGTTAGCGCTTGTTGGGGGGCAACCCAATTTTATTTGTGTTCTTTGCCTTTTGGTCCTGTTTAGTAATGAATAATATACCTAGCCTCTGGTTAGATGTGGTTTTGTTTTTTAATTAGTGTTTGTGCCAAGTAGAACCTTTGGGAAGACTTGGATGAAAGTTAATGCGATCTTGCTGTAAAAAACAGAAACTTTGCACTCACGAGATTAGATGCCATTTTTTACAGAAGAGTGATTTTGAGTTGATTCTTTTTGAAGAAGATTAATAGACAAATTCCTCACGTCCACCAATTTATTTCATAATTTTTGGAGTTACCTAAGTATTTGAGAGTTACAGATTGCTACAGACTGTTCTGTTTTTGACAGATTTTGTTTTGTATGTGTTGTTTGCTTATTTTGATGAATCTGTGAGTACTATCGATGGTATGAACCATAGAGAAGTTGGAATACAGTATATATTACACCAATATGAATTTATAATGAGTTCACAACAGTACCAAAAGTGGTGATTTATTTTCTTATACTAACGGAGCTTACGAGTTTTCTGTTGAGTTTTGTGTTGTGAAGTTTTCAAGTTTTGGGTAAGGATTCGATGGACTATGGAATAAGGAGTGATAAGAGCCTAAGCTTTGGGATTACCAAGGCACCCCAAGGTAATATTCAAGGATAACCAAGCTCCTAAGCTTGGGGATGCCCCGGATGGCATCCCCTCTTTCGTCTTCGTTCATCGGTAACTTTACTTGGAGCTATATTTTTATTCACCACATGATATGTGTTTTGCTTGGAGTGTCATTTTATTTTGCTTGTTGTTTGAATAATATCCCAAGATCTTAAATTCTTAAATTTTATAGAGTCTTCACATATTTACATAATAATTTGACTACTCATTGATCTTCACTTGTATCTTTCAGAGTAGTTTGTCGTTTGCTCTAGTGCTTCACTTATATCTTTTATAGAACGACGGTGGTTTTATTTTGAAGAAATTAATGAACTCTCATGCTTCACTTATATTATTGTGAGAGTCTTTTATAACAGCGTGGTAATTTTCTTTGGTTGTAAATTTAATCCTAATATGATATGCATCCATGAGGGATATAATAAAAACTTTCATATAAAGTGCATTGAATACTATGAGAAGTTTGATTCTTTATGATTGTTTTGAGATATGAAGATGGTGATATTAGAGTCGTGCTAGTGGAGTAATTGTGGATTGTAGAAATACTTGTGTTGAAGTTTGTGATTCCCGTAGCATGCACGTATGGTGAACCGTTATGTGATGAAGTTGGAGCATGCTATATTTATTGATTGTCTTCCTAATGAGTGGAGGTCGGGATCACGCGATGGTTAACTCCTACCAACCCTTCCCCTAGGAGCATGCGCGTAGTTCTTCGTTTTGATGACTTGTAGATTTTTGCAATAAGTATATGAGTTCTTTATGACTAATGTTGAGTCCATGGATTATACGCACTCTCACCCTTCCACCATTGCTAGCCTCTCTTGTGCCGTGCAACTTTAGCCGGTACCGTAACAACCACCATTACCTTCCTCAAAACAGCCACCATACCTACCTATTATGGCATTTCCATAGCCATTCCGAGATATATTGCCATGCAACTTTCCACCGTTCCGTTTATTATGACATGCTCGATAATTGTCATATTGCTTTGCATGATCATGTAGTTGACATCGTATTTGTGGCAAAGCCACCATTCATAATTCTTTCATACATGTCACTCTTGATTCATTGCACATCTCGGTACACCGCCGGAGGCATTCACATAGAGTCGTATTTTGTTCTAAGTATTGAGTTGTAAGTAAATAAAAGTGTGATGATCATCATTATTAGAGCATTGTCCCAGTGAGGAAAGGATGATGGAGACTATGATTCCCCCACAAGTAGGGATGAGACTCCGGACAAAAAAAGAGGCAAAAAAAGAGAGAAGGCCCAAAAAACGAGAGAAAAACAGAGAAGGGACAATGTTACTATCCTTTTTCCACACTTGTGCTTCAAAGTAGCACCATGATCTTCATGATAGAGAGTCTCCTCTTTTGTCACTTTCATATACTAGTGAGAATTTTCATTATAGAACTTGTCTTGTATATTCCAATGATGGGCTTCCTCAAAATTCCCTAGGTCTTCGAGAGCAAGCAAGTTAGATGCACACCCACTTAGTTTCTTTTGTTGAGTTATCATACACTTATTGCTCTAGTGCATCCGTTGCATGGCAATCCCCACTCACTCGCATTGATATCTATTGATGGGCATATCCGTAGCCCGTTGATATGCCTAGTTAATGTGAGACTATCTTCTCCTTTTTCTCTTCTCCACAACCACCATTCTATTCCACCTATAGTGATATGTCCATGGCTGACGCTCATGTATTGCGTGAAGATTGAAAAAGTTTGAGAACATCAAAAGTATGAAACAATTGCTTGGCTTGTCATCGGGGTTGTGCATGATTTAAATATTTTGTGTCATGAAGATAGAGCATAGCCAGACTATATGATTTTGTAGGGAAAACTTTCTTTGCTCATGTTATTTTGAGAAGACATGGTTGCTTTGTCAGTATGCTTAAAGTATTATTATTTTTATGTAAATATTAAAATTTTGTTTTGAATCTTATGGATCTGAATATTCTTGCCACAATAAAGAAGATTACATTGATAAATATGTTGGGTAGCATTCCAGATCACAAATTGTGTTTTTATCATTTAGCTACTCGAGGACGAGCAGGAATTAAGCTTGGGGATTCTGATACGTCTCCAACATATCTATAATTTTTGATGTATTTATGCCATGTTTATAATATTTTTTACATGATTTTGGTATGATTTGGTTAGAACTAACCCAGACTAACGCTGTTTTCAGCAGAACGACTTTGGTGTTGTTTTTTGTGCAGAAATAAAAGTTCTCAGAATGCGCTGAAAATCAACTGAGATTTTTCTCTAGAAAATATAAAAAATACTGGAACGAAGAGTTACCGGAGGGAGTCCCGTGGGCCCCACGAGGGTGGAGGGCGCGCCCCCCAACTTGTGGACTCTCCGTGGGGCCCCTGACTTGTTCTCGATGCTAACCTCTCCTATAAATCCCCAAACCTCGAGAACATAAACTAGATCAGTAGTTCCGCCGCCGCAAGCCTCTGTAGCCACCGAAAACCAATCGGGAACTTGTTCCGGCACCCTGCCGGAGGGGAATCATCACCGGTGGCCATCTTCATTATCCCGGCACTCTCCATGACAAGGAGGGAGTAGTTCACCCTCGGGGCTGAGGGTACGTACCAGTACTACCACGGCGAACCCCAACTCCACCAGTTAGTACGCCTATTCCTGTGGAGGAAGCACAACCAGCTAGTCGTAGTTTAGCATCTATCGCATTTGATGTTGTTAAACCGTATGTGCGTATCTTCCCATCTTGGAAATATTATACTGAAGATGAGGAAAATGCCAGTTGTAGGTGTTTGTCCAAGAGTTATGTGTAAGTAATGTTATTCATGGCAATTACTTTGCTTTGTCCCATACATCCTACCTCCATGATGGTTATAATACAACAAATTTTCACATTTTTCTCTATAGAGAAGGACCGATTTGGAAACTCAGAATGAGGTAACCTGTGCTAATACCTCTGCTATCTTCAAGAATGCTTGGTGGCGGAATCGGAATTACGTGAAGAAAACGCACTTCACCGGCAAAGAAACTCAACAAATTCCCTTACATTCTCCTGAGACACATTTACTGGACGATGACTGGGAACGCCTTGTTTTGTACTGGTCCCGAACCAAGAATGTGGTAAGGTCTATAAGCTCATTTTCTATTTTTAAGTACTATATTCTTGCGTCTTACTGTACTCTGTTCATGTAGAACAAGTGCCTAAACCTGAAGAACAACTGTTCTAATTTAAGATTCCATTGCTATCATAGTTCAAAAAAGTGCTAGGCATTAATTGTGCGTTTTGCCATCGCCTTGTGCTTTACTGACCAAAGCGCATGCTTATGCGTAGTTATGCACAGATTAAGCATAGTTATGCGCAATGCGTTTTGCCAACGCCTAGAGCCTAGGCGCGCTTAAGCGCTCGCTTAGGCGTGGCTTTTTAAACTATGATTGCTATCGTGCATACTGCTTTGCTCTTGTATCACTATATTTACTCATACAAACTTATTTTTAAATTGAAGGATCCAATCGAAACTGCAATGGCACAGCAGGTATGTTCACGCATGTTTCTTTATCAGGCTTGCTCTTATCAATAGCTCTGTTGATTTCAATTTCAATTGTGTATACAGTTGACTTCTCATATCATGCACATTACTAGCATCACAATAGAGCCAATAGTGTTCTTGTACATGTAGACCCGTGGTACCCATCTTAAATCTTGTTGTGCCGTGTAGTTTCCCACGCTTTGTATTCTTTCACTGCTGCTTTGTCTTGAACTCATATGATTTGAACTGTGTCTCTATTTTGATTTGGCAAGACAATACAGTGACCATAGGACATAGATATATGTTTGTTTGATGCTTTTATTATGTACTAGTACTTGGCAATAGAAGACTTGGTAGTTTAATCCCGTCCACCTTACTAATGAACTGGTTCACCGAAATGAGTTTCATATACTATACAGCTAAACTGTTATGTGTCTGCTTGTTCTTTTAGCATGCTGACAGAATATTGTGGAAGAGTGCCTTATTAAACAATGGTAAAGGAAGTAATGCAGATAAGGTTCAGGATAGTGACACATCCTTGTTGGTCTCCAACAAAGCTGATAAAACAGCTAAGGAAGACTATCTCAAAGACAGTGAGACAACCCCAAACTCATGTCTTGGTTTAGTGTTGGAGTTACTGGCCACTACCGCTTGCACAAGCTATTCAAACTCATTGTCTGAATCAGTTCGGTTTCTTGAGTCTCAACTACAAGCTGAAAGACATCGATCAGCTGTGCTGCGACAAAAAGCGGAAGGACTGCGGAAGTCCCTGGAGCATTTAGATGCATACTTTCTGGTGCAACAGCAAGCGTTGGAGGATTTTAGCGCTAAACAGGACAAAGCTAATAAGCTTGCTAAGCTTATTGCCAGCATGGTGGATACCACGTTTCTTGAGCTCTTCTGAAGTTGTTTCAGTTATGCTCTTGTTTTGTTGCCATGTTTATTTGCACTGGTGGCCAATCTTGACGGCCAGTGTATGTAATATGCTGCCTTGTTCCCTATATTTGCACTGGTGGCGAACTTTGATGCCTAGTGGATGTAATATGTGTAATAGCCGTAATAGGCTAGTGTTAATTGCTTGCTTATTTATTTCCTTATTATCTTGTTTAGTTGTTTGCTTGTAGTGGCCACAATAACCTATTTTTGGAAACTAGGCCAAAATAATCATGGCAACACATGGACTGTTGTAACCATGGGCCTCTTGCGGGCCGTATGATCCATGGGCCTTCTACGGGCCGTAGGATCCATTGGCCTTCTATACGGGCCGTAGGATCCATGGGCCTTCTATGGGTCGTAGGATCCATGGGCCTTTTACGGGCCGTAGGATCCATGGGCCTTCTACGGGGCGTATCATCATTTCGCCAATCATGGGCCATACTATTCATGGACAATAACGGGCCGTTTATTGGGCGTATTTGATAACTCTATGAAAACAGCCCAATGGTTTTTTTTCGACATGAAAACGGCCCAACGTATTAACGGGCCACAAACGGGCCGACTGTAACCACAGGCTAAATTTGGCCCACAAGCAGAAAATGACAGTAACGGGCCGTAAGTAACCGAATGCTGGAAATGAGCCCAAGAATAAATGGGCCCTGAGAGGGCCGAAAGATATCATGGGCTGGAAACGGCCCAACGGAATAATGGGCCGTTAATGGGTATAAAGTGATACACTGTTCATTACAGGCCAGTTTTACCATGGGCCGAGGGTTACTAAGGACCTCATATGGGCCGAAAGACATCATGGGCCATACATGGGCCAGAAGTTAAAACGGGCTGGAATTATATTGGACGGCCCAGATGACGCTACTGGGCCTAATTCGGATAGAACATAAATGGGCCCTGGGATAGCGGACTATAAATGGGCTATATGCGAACATGCCGTTAACAGGCTTACCGTGGGCCGGCCCGCCACCTTTTGACCAAGTCAAACGGGCCGGCCTTTTCACACGAATTGGCCTCTGTTGGGCCGTGCCACGTGTCGACGTATCATAGGCGCTTTGGGTCCAATGAGTGGATGACATCTGTCCCAACGGTGAGCCGACACGTGTTTCCTCCAGCCATTGATGATTTTACACGTGGAAAATCCCCATTGGTCGGGGCTGTTAACGGGTTATCGGATCCAAAACCGGACCTGATAGCTTAACGGCGTTCTATTACAGTGGATGCCATGTGTCGGTCACCCTTGACGAAAGCACTTCTGTGACGCGCGATTTATCGTCATGGAAGTGGACACTTCTGTGATGATAATTTTGGTAATGTCATGGAACACTTCTACGATAGCACAGGTATGACTATCTTGATTCTGTCATAAATTTGTCATGGATGTACATGCATGACAAAAAACGTGACCTACTGTGACAAACATGTGTCATCACGGAAGTGTATTTTTTGTAGTGATACAATATTCTAATCATATCATAAGCATCCAATATGCTCATCATATCATACACATAATAGTCTCATCATATCATCCAACACAAGTCATGTCGTCACATCATAATCATGATATAGCTATACAAGTTACATGACATGTCTCATCATACATAATGTAGTACTTCTTGAGGCATCGGTTCGTATCCCTCTATCGCACTAGCATGAACCTAAACTAACTACTGGCTGTCGCTCAGAAACCGTAAACCGGTACACCTGGGCCTGACACTCCAGCCATGGTCGTATACTCTTGGCGTAGCACTTCTTCACCATCGATGATCTATGCACCTACATTGTCACATGAGTTGATGATATGCAACATATATAGTTGAGCAACAGAAAGAGACAGACTTGGCAAAAATAGAAACAATATATCATAAGCATAAATAACAAAGTTCATCGTACCCAAAATGCCCTAACTAGAGTGATCTTTGCTAGTTGAGGAGGAGGTTTAATTACATCACAAATAAATTTCATCGTGCATCACTCAAAGTTTCGTCATACAGAAAGTACGGAGTAAACGGTCACATTGTCATATATCGTCAATCACTCCAACATGTCATGCCATCCATCCAAGTTAGGGAGATAGTCCCCGAGCTTAGTGAAAGGCTTCAGGTCGAGACGCTGAGCGGCTATGCGTGTTCGGACGCCTTCCCACGACATTTGCCCTTCTTCGTAGAACATCCCTGTTTTTTCGAGGACCTCCTTCATGATGATTTGGGCAAGTTCACGCTGGATGTGATAGAACTCAGCTCGAAGTCGATGATCCGGGATATCTCCTAGGTTCTTTGCCCATTGCAGAATATGGGCATCGCCGGATGTAGGTGACAAGCGAAGGTTCTGCTGATCCTATATGTACTCCAACATGTGGTGTAAGACAAATAATCCATCACTAAGAGTACCACTCGATTGCTGGATGCAGCAGAAGTCGGTCTTATGGCCAAAGGCGGGCCTGCGGTTCCTTGTCTTCCTGGTCTTGATCTCTCCACCCCGTATGCCGTAGAAAAAGATAGCACTATCAAGAACAGACTTGATGTGGGTGTAATCCTTTTTGTTCATGTTCTTTGACGAGTCCAAGTAAAGAGGGTGGGAGAATCAGGGGTAAAGGATGATGAGGACAGCGCGCCCGTGGCTGTGCAAAATAAGTACACCTCAAATTATCCTCCACCGTGCAAATGAATGATTGAAATCGAAGGAAGGATATCCGCGCGGATGACTTACATGGGATGATAAGGCACGAGAATCGTCTCCTTGTCCTTATTGGTGACCATGAAATTGGCGATGTAGTCCCTCGTGTATTCGCGATGCTCTGGGCAAACTGCCAAGAAGCCCCCATGCGTGAAGTATGGGTCAACGACACAATTATAAGATATCTGCTCAATCCCGATGATGTAGTTCATGTACAAGGCAAAAAGACGGACAAACATAAAATCCAGCTTTTTCAAGTGAAACATGTCGAAGATGTAATCGAATCGAAGGAAGAACTTCTCCGCGGAGAATGTGTTGACGTACAACCTTTGCCGCGACACTTTAACCATGTAGAGTGGGTATCCTAGATTTTCCGAGGCGATTAGGCTTTTCTCTCACCGCAGCACATCATCATGAAGTCTCCTAAGATCGCAGTATATGGCTCTACCGCTACCTTAAGTAGGATCAGATCACCGGGGATATGACAATTTTGCCGTAGCGGGGATAGCTATATGGTCTTGAACCCGAGGCTGCTGAGGCGGCTGGATCATAGAAGCAGCTTTGTTTCCTTTCCTCGATCTCTTCCTATGCTTCTTTGCTACTGGAAGGTTGTCTATAATACGTTCATCCTCCGGCAATTTAGGCACCGACTCATGACGCTCAAATCCTGAGTACTCATACTGCTGAGCCATCAATCCTCCGTTGTCATAGGCGCCGGTATTGAGATAGTTTAGAGTGTCATCGCCATCCTCATCCTCATCGATGGCATCGATATCATGCATTGCTTCTTCGACGGCGGCGACGTCATCAGCGACTAATTGAGCCTCTTCCTCATCCTGTCCGCTATCACCCGGCACGACAGGTGACACTAATTGGGTAGGTGGGGTGTTAATGTTCATACTTGCTGAGGTTGTCTGGTCGTGGGTGAGCTCCTGGCCGCCTCCAGACGAAGCAGACTCTTTGGCCACAACAGGACCCACCTCTTGCAATCGCCAAGCCGCCATGGGGTGTCGTCGTCATATCCCCCTAGTACCAGAGGAGTGATACGTCTCCGTCCTATCTATAATTTTTGATTGTTTCATGCCAATATTATACAACTTTTACATACTTTTGGCAACTTTTTATATGATTTATTGGACTAACCTATTGATCCAGTGCCCAGTGCCAGTTCCTGTTTTCTGCATGTTTTTTGTATCATAGAGTATCCATATCAAATGAAGTCCAAATGCAATAAAATTTCATGGAGAATTATTTTGGAATATATGTGATTTTTGGGAGTTGGAATCATCGCAAACGGAGGCCCACACAGCCCACAAGACACTAGGGCGCACCAGAGGAGCCTGGCTCATGGTGGTGGGGTGTGCTCACCTCGTACGTTAGTTGGAGCTCTACTTCGGACGCAAGGAAGCTTATATCCGCAAAATAATCATGTTAAAATCTCAGCGCAATCGGAGTTATGGATCTCCCGGAATATAAGAAACGGTTTTCGGCCAGATCAGGAGAACGCGAAACAGAAGTGAACAGAGAGGGAGATCCAATATCGGAGGGGCTCCTGCCCCTCCACCGCCATGGAGACCAAGGACCAGAGGAGGAACTCTCCTCCCATCTAGGGGGAGGCCAAGGAAGAAGAAGAAGTTGAGGGGCTCTCTCCCCCTCGCTTTTGGTGGCGCCGGAGTGCCGCCGAGGCAACGATCGGGACAACGATCTACATCAACAATCTTGCTACCGTCAACACCAACTTTCTCCCCCTCTATGCTGAGGTTTAACACCTCTTCTCCCCACTGTAATCTCTACCTAAACATGGTGCTCAACTCCATATATTATTTCCCAATGATCTATGGTTATCCTATGATGTTTGAGTAGATGCGTTTTGTCCTATGGGTTAATTGTGATTTTGGTTGGTATGATTGTATATTTTATTTATGGTGCTGTCCTATGGTGCCCTCCGTCTTGCGCTAACGTGAGGGGCCCTTGCTGTAGGGTGTTGCAATACGTTCATGATTCGCTTATGGGGGGTTGTGAGAGTGATAGAAGCTTAAACCCGAGCAAGTGGGGTATGACGTATCAGAGTAAATAGGAGTTGATACTTAATGCTATGGTTGGGTTTCACGACCTTAATGATCTTCAGTAGTTGCGGATGCTTTCTAGGGGTCCAATCTTAAGTGCATATGATCCAAGTAGAGAAAGGATGTTAGCTCATGCCTCTCCCTCTTATAAAATTACAAGAATGATTACCGGTACTTGTTATCGATTGCCTAGGGACAAATAACTTTCTTGTTGACACAAACTATTTTACTAAACCCCTAACTTTTATTATCTTGCAAAGTACTTCTAGGTTTACTTCTGCAAAGTAGATCTAGCATCACTCCTACAAACTAGTTTCATACTTGTTTTCGGTAAAGCAGACGTCAAGTGTGCGTAGAGTTGTATCGGTGGTTGATAGAACTCGAGGGAATATTTCTTCTACCTTTAGCTCCTCGTTGGGTTCGACACTCTTATTTATCGAAAAAGGCTACAAACAATCCCCTATACTTGTGGGTTATCAAGACCTTTTTCTGGCGCCGTTGCTGGGGAGCAATAGCATGGGGTGAATATTCTCGTGTGTGCTTGTTTGCTTTATCACTAAGTAATTTTATTTCCTGTTCTAAGTTGTTCTCTATATTTAGTTATGGATATGGAACACAAAACACCAAAAAATTAGTGGTACTTGCTACTCATGGAGATGGGGAACCTCCTAATACCCTTGATGCTTGTTATGTGAAAAATATTATGCACTACTTTCATAATCCCGAGAAAACCCCATTCAACTTGATAACGGGAGTAGCGTTGGATCAATGTGAATAATTAGGGATTATCGCTTGACACAAAAAGGGAAATTGTTATGGGTCAAATTCATATATTGAAGTGGTATGCTTGGAATCTATGCTTGAGATATGATTATACTTGTTGCTCTAGGATGAATGCTCCACATCTTCCCTTTTCATGCAAATTTAATGATAATTAAACCTTAGCTTCTTATGCTAATGGTATATATGATTACTAGTATGTGGAACGAATAGAAGAAATTGTTGCTTTTAAGGGTGCATATGAAATTGAATCTTTGTTTGAAAATTTTGAAGATTTTGATGATTCAGTTTATAGACCTGAAAATCTTGCCATCCTTAAATATTTCTATGATGGTTATACATCCAATTACGATATTGATGTATTTATTGAGAATAAGTCCACTTTCCAAGAAGAGACTAATATTTCGCAGGAGTCTATGGAAGAAGAAATTGATGAAACTGCGAGCTCATTGAATGAAAAAGATGATGAGGAGAGCCAAGAACAAACGGAGGAAGAGCGGATTAACTACCCGTGCCCACCTTCTAATGAGAGTAACTCTTCAACTCATACATTATTTAATGCCCCTTCATTCTTAACGAAGGATGAATGCTATGATAATTGCTATGATCTCGTTGATTCATTTGAAATATCCCTTTTTGATGAACTTGATGCTTGTTATGCTTCTCGCCAAGATGCCAATATGAATTGTGCTTATGGACATGAACTCGCTATAGTTCCTTATGTTAAGAATGACATTGTTGCTATTGCACCCACACATGATGGTCCTATTATCTTTTTGAATTCTCCCAGCTACACTATATTGGAGAAGTTTGCTCTTGTTAAGGATTATATTGATGGGTTGCCTTTTACCATTGCACATGATGATTCTGATGAATATAATATGCATGTGCTTGCTGCTCCTACTTGCAATTATTATGAGAGAGGAACTATATCTCCACCTCTCTATGGTTCCAACACGATAAAATTGCAAGAAACTGCTTATGCTATGTATTGGCCTTTACTTGATGTGCATGAATTGTTCTTGTATGACATGCCGATGCATAGGAAGAGAGTTAGACTTAGTCATTGCTTGATATATGTTGCTTTTTGCTCACTACTAAATGCCAAATCATTGCTCATTAAAATTGGCTTTGATATACCTTGGGATCCGGGTGGATCCATTACTTGAGCACTTTATGCCTAGCTTAATGGCTTTAAAGAAAGCGCTGCCAGGGAGACAACTCGGAAGTTTTAGAGAGTCATTTATTTCTGTTGAGTGCTTTTATAAAGTTTATAAACAAAAAATATATAGAGGGGAACCCAAAACTTTTCAAAAAGGAAAGCGAAAATGAGAGAGACAAGCATTGTTGAAGTGGGGGAGCTCCTTGAACTTTGTTCATGATCACGTCAACTTTGTGAATCTTAATTGCAGAAACTTTTCAACAAAAATAATTATCCCCTTGTACAATTTCGTTGTATTATAAAAATAATGTGCCAAGATTTGCCTTTAGGATGTTTAAATTGCTTGTTGGTTTGTGCGGTGCAAAACAGAAACTTTGGCTGTAGTGCGCGATTTTACATTTTTTACTGGGACGTCAAACGGTTCTGAAACCTTTTGTACTGTGTTTCTATATAAAATATTTATTTTTCCTAAATTTTTCAGAATATTTAGAGTTATAGAAGTATGGTTGATAACCCACAAGTATAGGGGATCAATTGTAGCCTCTTTCGATAAGTAAGAGTGTCAAACTCAACGAGGAGCTAAAGGTAGAACAAATATTCCCTCAAGTTCTATCGACCACCGATACAACTCTACGCACACATGACGTTTGCTTTACCGGAAACAAGTATGAAACTAGTTTGTAGGAGTGATGCTAGAACTACTTTGCAAGAATAAAACTAGAAGTACTTTGCAAGATAATAAATGTTAGGTGTTTAGTAAAAGGGTTTGTGTCAACAAGAAAGTTATTTGTCCCTAGGCAATCGATAACAAGTACCGGTAATCATTCTTGTAATTTTATATGAGGGAGAGGCATGAGGTAACATACTTTCTCTACTTGGATCATATGCACTTATGATTGGAACTCTAGCAAGCATCTGCAACTACTAAAGATCATTAAGGTCGTGAAACCGAACCATAGCATTAAGTGTCAAGTCCTCTTTGCTCCCATACGTCATACCCAGTTACTCGGGTTTAAGTTTCTGTCACCCTCGCAACCCACCATAAGCGAACCATGGACATATTGCAACACCCTACAGTGAGGTCCCCTCACGTTTGCGCGAGACGGAGGGCAACGTAGGAAAGCACCATAAATAAAATATACAATCATGCCAACCAAGATCATGATTAACCCATAGGACAAAACGGATCTACTCAAACATCATAGGATAACCATAGATCATTGGGAAATAAATATATGGAGTTGAGCACCATGTTTAAGTAGAGATTACAGCGGGGGGAAGATGTGTTACACCGCTGCATAGAGGGGGAGAGAGTTGGTGTTGACGCACTACTGCAGGATGATGCTAACGCGACACTACGATCAGAGACCCTTCGATGAAACTATGTGCGATGCCATAATCGCAAACGGTGGTGTAAAAAACCGTCAAAAAAGGTGCAAAACATTTGCGATGGAGGATGCATCAAACACGGTTCAGATGTTACTTGCGTGTGCGATGCAGGGCATATGGTTCAGCTCAATTAACTGTTTGCGATGAGGAGGAACAAAAGAAGCGGGCAGCCAGATGAAGGTGTGTGCGATGTACATGATACGGTTCACTCGGATGAACTATTTGTGATTAGGCAACACAAAAGAAACGGCTAGCCCGATCAAGGTGTGTGCGATCTACAGCATACGGTTCACTCGAATGAACTGTTTGTGATTAGGCAAGAGAACAGAAATGGTTTAATACAACAAGATGTGTGTGATACACGGCAAATAGGTCTGTACTCAGAAAGTTTGCGAAGACCGATAATAACACAAACGATTGCTTCTAATATGACGTATGTGATATGCTCTGTCTACATAACATCTATTGGCCATTGTGGGACGCGCGGTCATCCGGATATGCCATAAGGATGCGAAGAGGCATTCCTACCAGCAAGGACTAGCTGTTCCACCAGTAGCTCATGTAAGAAAACTATGAAGTTAAGTGTGCTCAGGCTGGAGCAGCCATCAGATGGGTGACTGGATGGGAGGTTGTGTTGATGTTAAATTAACTGATAGGATGGGTTATTTCGGTCAAATGACCAAAATGACCCATTCCCTCAACTAATTTTACCTCAAGGTCCTTGTTTTTTATTTTATTATTATTTTTAACACATGTTAAAGAAGGTCTACCGCATTACTTTTTGACAATGTGCGATACGTGGCATACAATTGATCCATCCGACCTGTTTGTGATGGAATAGGCCGTGTGTGTTTTGGGCAAACGCTTGCTAGTATTCAACCATTTGGGATTGATGAAATTCATCACCGACGGGTTCCCTAGTGTGGTCCTTGTTCATCTGATCATCATCTACTTCTTGTGCTAGCTCGATGTTCCTTCTATGCTAAGTTTCCATTAATTGATGGCGTTTTATGAACACGCCATCGTTTCCCACCATTTCCTCACCTGTTTCCCGCCACCCTGCTATATTGCGCATAGGCGGCACACAACACACGCAGGCGACAAGCGCATCCTGTAGCACATCCACCTTTTCCAAGCATGCCAACCCATGAAAGCGCTGCCTCTGCCATCAACCTCGTCGACGAGGAAAACGAGCAGGCGCCACGGCCCGTCGAGGCCGAGGCGCTCCCCGGCAACGCGATGGACGACACCGTGATGCTTGTCATCGCCAGGGTTGAGCAGACCTTTGGCGCATGGCGCTTGAGCGCCACGGATCAAGATAGGCATGTTAGCACCGACAGGCCGCAGCTCGCCGCCCAACATGATTGATGACGCGCAGCGGAGCAAGCTAGGCGCGTCCGCGCCGATAGGTTGCGGCTCGCTGCATGGCGAGACTGTTGGAGCTCCACAGAGCGAGAGGCGAGGCATGCCGCACAGCAAGAGCGGATCCATTGGCGCTTGCCTGCTGTCGACACGGCATCGCAGCTGGGTACATGTCCCGTCAGTACCCCCATTCCTCGCCAGGAGTGGCAGAGGCCCTCAGTGCCATACTTGCACCAGAGGCCGGCCACGCCGTACTTGCACCAGATGCCCGCCGCACCATTCGCATGGGTGCCGCCATTTGCCTTGTCCGTGGCCCGCTGGATGCCAACGCGCTGGTCCATAGGCTCGACCGCCTCCTTGGCCCAGGTGTCCACCTGGGCGCAGTAGAGGAACATGGCCGTCGCATCCTCGAACTGATGATATCCGATGAAATAGCCAACTTGGAGCTTGAGATCATGCTCCAGATATACCGCGAGCGTGTCGACCGCTTGGACGAACGCGTGCATGAGTCCGTCAGAGCCAAGAGCTACCCTAGGAAAGGGCTGCTGGTCATGGTCTCATGGACGCGTTTTATTTTGAAAAGTCGTTTTGACGTGGATAGCTATGTATTCACAGCAATCATAGTATTGCTCTGTTTATTGCTCTGTTTCAATGTGTGTACTCTGTTTTACATTCTTATATGTTCTGTTTCAATGTGTGTATATACGCTTTCCATTCTGTATATGTGGATGATAACAGCTAGATTCAAATTAGTATACAAAAACATGTAGAAAATGGAATTCATAATATATATATTAATTGTTCATTAGATCATCATAGAATATATATTTAAAACAATACAGAGGCTAGCCAACTCGCTTGGAGAAGGCTCCCCCGATTTCAGCCTTCGTTGGCCGTCGGATGCTGGTCAACAGGGTCGTCTGCGTGCTGCTTCCCATTGGATCATCGCGTCTTGCATCACGTCTCATTTTGACCGGCCGATGAAAACAATGAGATGAATGACGTGTGGGCTCATGGCGAAGGGCGATAGGCTGGGTCAAATGTTTTTGGGTGTTCGTGCAGCCTCTCCTAATGCGCCGTGTGCGCCTGCGCGCGTCGGGCACTCCCTCTTTTGCCGTTCACTCCTTTGGCTGGTTGGCAGCCGCATTTGAACCCGTTTCTGCACCCACGGCTGTGTTGTACCGATGACGGGTGGGCCTGTGCTGCCCTTGGTCCCGCTCATCAGCTGCATTAGCTACATGTCACATGGTGTGGTTTAGTTTCCGCGGGTCAACCATTTTGGGTGGGTCGTTCCCCATGCCGTGCGCACGTCGTGCGTTGTGGCGATGGAGCGGAGGGGTCAGCCGGTGCGTGTGCACCCGGCTTCTGCACCTGCGGATTCTTTCCACCGTATGACTTGTGGGCCAGGTTCATCTATGGTCCTACACGTTGGCGAGTGGTGTCCGTTCGGTCCGTGTCCAGTCGCTTCGTCCGGGTTGGAAGCAGTTGTTGCGCTGCACTGTGGGCTGCTTGGTGCCTAGCTGACTCCTGCGCTAGGTCATGTCTCATCCTGTGGTGTACCATTGGCCATTGCCATTCTCTCTGGTCTTTTATCACCATTTTTTTGCCGCACGCCGCTGCTCAAGGGCCCGTGTAGACAGATAGTCCCATTTGTTTGTTGGATGGGTGTATGCTGCGTGCGTCTGCCCCTTCCTCGCTGCCGGCATACTGTGGCCGATGCATGACTAGACCACACCGACGTGCGAGCGCTGCGGCATGGTCGTGCGCGATAGGGCCCCTGAGGACGAGACATGCACGTCGACGATCCTGGTGATGGGTGGAGGGAAGCCCCGGGAGCTGCCATTCGCGCTGCTGGCGGAGCGGTGGATGGTGGTTGCCTTGGTGGGGGCCACCACGGGATGGGGATGAACGCGGTGGGGGCGCCGCCGGGGGGCGGATCGGGGCAGCGAGCGAGTGGGAGAACACACTGCTCTCCTTTGGCCTCGTTGCCGACCACGCGGCGGTCGCCATGGTCGAGTTCGACGTCCAGGTATATACAGACACAAATGAAGCTAGCCTCCACTTGAATTTCCCATCATTAGTTTGCAGTTGATACGCTGCTAGCTTGTTTAAGCCTGGACTCTCGTTGGCTCGTCTTGCTTCCTTCGAATGTACTCTGCTGTGAACTATTGTGGTGACCCTTGTTTGCTCGATGGGCGACGCTGGTGTAGGTTCGTCCTGCTCGTCTTCTCGTGTTTTTCACCTCACCTCTCTCTTTGCTTCGCCTACTAATCTCGCATGCTTGGGCTCGTTTCGTCCATGCGCAGTTTGTTTCGACTTGCCGTTGTCGCCTGCGTCGATGCGTGTGTCTTTCTATCCTTCGCGTTCAGGTTTGTGCACGCCACTTCTGCTCGCCTATAACCTGTTCGATGAAATGCGTTTGTGCTAACATTTCTTCTTCGGTTTAGTCTGTTTTCTTCGCTTTCGTCCTTCCTAGCTCTGGTAAATAGGTTGTTCTTTTCCTTTTCTGAACCGCGAGTGTTTCTTGCTTGCATCTGCATCTTTGCATGCCGTGGTTGTTTTCTGACCAGTTCTTTTCTATATATCGTAGGTTGTACGATCTCGCCCGTTGCTGCGTCCATGTTCTGCTCGTTGCTTCGTCTCTGTTTTATTCATCAAGGTTTGCTGATCTCCCCTCTGTCTACCTTCCTATTCTACTTTCTTTATGTACTATCTTGTTGGCTATCCTACTGGTTGTTTCTGTATGTACTTGTTGGAAATATGCCCTAGAGGCAATAATAAAATGATTATTATATTTCCTTGTTCATGACAATTGTCTATTATTCATGCTATAATTGTATTATCCGGAAATCATAATACATGTGTGAATACATAGACCACAATGTGTCCCTAGTGAGCCTCTAGTTGACTAGCTCATTGATCAATAGATAGTCATGGTTTCCTGGCTATGGACATGGGGATGTTATTGATAATGGGATCACATCATTAGGAGAATGATGTGATGGACAAGACCCAATCCTAAGCTTAGCTCAAAGATCGGGCAGTTCGTTTGCTGTAGCTTTTCTGAATGTCAAGTATCATTTCCTTAGACCATAAGATTGTGCAACTCCCGGATACCGTAGGAGTGCTTTGGGTGTACCAAACGTCACAACGTAACTGGGTGACTATAAAGGTACATTACAGGTGTTTCTGAAAGTGTCTGTTGGGTTGGCACGAATCGAGACTAGGATTTGTCACTCCGTATGACGGAGAGGTATCTCTGGGCCCACTCGGTAATGCATCATCATAATGAGCTCAATGTGATCCTGTGGTTTATCACGGGATCATGCATTACGGTACGAGTAAAGTGACTTGCTGGTAACAAGACTGAACAAGGTATTGGCATACCGACGATCGAGTCTCGGGCAAGTAACGTACTGATTGACAAAGGGAATTTTATATGGGGTTGCTTGAATCCTCGACATCGTGGTTCATCCGATGAGATCATCGAGGAGCATGTGGGAGCCAACATGGGTATCCAGATCCCGCTGTTGGTTATTGGCCGGAGAGCCATCTCGGTCATGTCTACGTGTCTCCCGAACCCGTAGGGTCTACACACTTAAGGTTCGGTGACGCTAGGGTTGTAGAGATCTGAGTATGCAGTAATCCGAGAGTTGTTCGGAGTCCCGGATGAGATCCTGAACGTCACGAGGAGTTCCGGAATGGTTCAGAGGTGAAGAATTATATATAGGAAGTGTAGTTTCGGCCATCGGGAAAGATTCGGGGTCACCGGTATTGTACCGGGACCACCGGATGGGTCCCGGGGGTCCACCGGGTGGGGCCACCCATCCCGGAGGGCCCCATGGGCTGAAGTGGGGAGGGGAACCAGCCCATAGTGGGCTGGTGCGCCCCCCCTTGGGCCCCCCTGCGCCTAGGGTTGGAAACCCTAGGGTGGGGGGCGCCTCCACTTTCCTTGGGGGGCACTCCACCCCCCTTAGCCGCCGCCCCCTTGGGAGATCCCATCTCCAGGGCCGGCGCCCCCCCTAGGGGGCCTATATAAAGGGGGGGGGAGAGGGAAGGCAGCCGCACCTCAAGTCTTGGCGCCTCCCTCTCCCTTGCTACACCTCTCCCTCTCGCAGAATCTCGGCGAAGCCCTGCTGCGATCATTGCTGCATCCACCACCACACCGTTGTGCTGCTGGATCTTCATCAACCTCTCCTTCCCCCTTGCTGGATCAAGAAGGAGGAGACATCATCCGCTCTGTACGTGTGTTGAACGCAGAGGTGCCGTCCGTTCGGCACTTGGTCATCGGTGATTTGGATCACGACGAGTACGACTCTATCATCCCCGTTCTCTTGAATGCTTCCGCTCACAATCTACAAGGGTATGTAGATGCACTCTCCTCTCATTGCTAGTTGACTCCATAGACTGATCTTGGTGAAACGTAGGAAATCTTTTTGTTTTCTGCAACATTCCCCAACAGTGGTATCAGAGCTAGGTCTATGTGTAGTTCTCTTTGCACGAGTAGAACACAATTTGTTGTGGGCGTAGATGTTGGTAACTTTCTTGCCGCTACTAGTCTTATTTTGCTTTAGCGGTATTGTGGGATGAAGCGGCCCGGACCGACCTTACACGTACGCTTACGTGAGACAGGTTCCACCGACTGACATGCACTAGTTGCATAAGGTGGCTAGCGGGTGTCTGTCTCTCCCACTTTAGTTGGAGCGGATTCGACGAAAAGGGTCCTTATGAAGGGTAAATAGAAGTTGACAAATCACGTTGTGGATTTTACGTAGGTAAGAAAACATTCTTGCTAGAACCCTATTACAGCCACGTAAAACTTGCAACAACAATTAGAGGACGTCTAACTTGTTTTTGCAGCAAGTGTCATGTGATGTGATATGGCCAAAGTTGTGATGAATGATGAATGATATATATGTGATGTATGAGATCATGTTCTTGTAATAGGAATCACGACTTGCATGTCGATGAGTATGACAACCGGCAGGAGCCATAGGAGTTGTCTTTATTTTTGTATGACCTGCGTGTCATTGAGAAACGCCATGTAAATTACTTTACTTTATTGCTAAATGTGTTAGCCATAGTAGTAGAAGTAATAGTTGGCGAGCTACTTCATGGAGACACGATGATGGAGATCATGATGATGGAGATCATGGTGTCATGCCGGTGACAAGATGATCATGGAGCCCCAAGATGGAGATCAAAGGAGCTATATGATATTGGCCATATCATGTCATTATTATTTTATTGCATGTGATGTTTATCATGTTTTTGCATCTTGTTTACTTAGAATGACGGTAGTAAATAAGATGATCCCTCATAAAAATTTCAAGAAAGTGTTCCCCCTAACTGTGCGCCGTTGCTACAGTTCGTTGTTTCGAAGCACCATGTGATGATCAGGTGTGATAGATTCCAATGTTCACATACAACGGGTGTAAGACAGATTTACACATGCAAACACTTAGGTTGACTTGACGAGCCTAGCATGTACAGACATGGCCTTGGAACACAGAAGACCGAAAGGTCGAGCATGAGTCGTATAGAAGATACGATCAACATGAAGATGTTCATCGATGTTGACTAGTCCGTCTCACGTGATGATCGGACACGGCCTAGTTAACTCGGATCAGGTTATACTTAGATGACTGGAGGGATGTCTATCTGAGTGGGAGTTCATTGAATAATTTGATTAGATGAACTTAATTATCATGAACTTAGTCTAAAATCTTTACAATATGTCTTGTAGATCAAATGGCCAACGTTGTCCTCAACTTCAATGCGTTCTTAGAGAAAACCAAGCTGAAAGACGATGGCAGCAATTATACGGACTGGGTTCGGAACCTGAGGATCATCCTCATAGCTGCAAAGAAAGATTATGTCCTAGAAGCACCGCTAGGTGACACACCCATCCCACAGAACCAAGACGTTATGAACGCTTGGCAGACACGTGCTGATGATTACTGCCTCGTTCAGTGTGGCATGCTTTACAGCTTAGAACTGGGGCTCCAAAAGCGTTTTGAGCGACACGGAGCATATCAGATGTTCGAAGAGCTGAAAATGGTTTTCCAAGCTCATGCCCGGGTCGAGAGATATGAAGTCTCTGACAAGTTCTTCAGTTGTAAGATGGAGGAAAATAGTTCTATCACTGAGCACATACTCACAATGTCTGGGTTGCATAACCGCTTGACTCAGTTGGGAGTTAATCTCCCGGATGACGCGGTCATTGACAGAATCCTTCAGTCGCTTCCACCAAGCTACAAGAGCTTTGTGATGAACTTCAATATGCAGGGGATGGAAAAGACCATTCCTGAAGTATTTGCAATGCTGAAATCAGCAGAGGTAGAAGTTAAAAAGGAACATCAAGTGTTGATGGTGAATAAAACCACTAAGTTCAAGAAAGGCAAGGGTAATAAGAACTTCAAGAAGGACGGCAAGGGAGTTGCTGCACCCGGTAATCAAGCTGCCGGGAAGAAGCCAAAGAATGGACCCAAGCCCGAGACTGAGTGTTTTTATTGCAAGGGAAGTGGTCACTGGAAGCGGAACTGCCCCAAATACTTAGCGGACAAGAAGGCCAGCATCACGAAAGGTATATGTGATATACATGTAATTGATGTGTACCTTACCAGTACTTGTAGTGCTCCTGGGTATTTGATACCGGTGCGGTTGCTCACATTTGTAACTCAAAGCAGGAGCTACGGAATAAGCAGAGACTGGCGAAGGACGAGGTGACGATGCGCGTCAGGAATGGTTCCAAGGTCGATGTGATCGCCGTCGGCACGCTACCTCTACATTTACCTACGGGATTAGTTTTAAACCTCAATAATTGTTATTTAGTGCCAGCTTTGAGCATGAACATTGTTTGAGGATCTCGTTTAATTCGAGATGGCTACTCATTTAAATCCGAGAATAATGGTTGTTCTATTTATATGAGAGATATGTTTTATGGTCATGCTCCGATGGTGAATGGTTTATTCTTAATGAATCTCGAGTGTAATGCTACACATATTCATAGAGTGAATACCGAAAGATGTAAGGTTGATAATGATAGTCCCACATACTTGTGGCACTGCCTCCTTGGTCACATAGGTGTCAAACGCATGAAGAAGCTCCATGCAGATGGACTTTTAGAGTCTCTTGATTACGAGTCATTTGACACGTGCGAACCATGCCTCATGGGTAAAATGACCAAGACTCCGTTCTCAGGGACAATGGAGCGAGCAACCAACTTATTGGAAATCATACATACTAATGTGTGCGGTCCAATGAGTGTTGAGGCTCGCGGTGGCTATCGTTATGTTCTCACCCTCACTGATGACTTGAGTAGATATGGGTATGTCTACTTAATGAAACACAAGTCTGAGACCTTTGAAAAGTTCAAGGAATTTCAGAGTGAGGTTGAGAATCAACGTGACAGGAAAATAGAGTTCTTGCGATCAGATCGTGGGGGAGAATACTTGAGTCTAGAATTTGGCACACACTTAAGAAAATGCGGAATAGTTTCACAACCCGCGTCGCCTGGAACACCTCAGCGTAATGGTGTGTCCGAACGTCATAATCGCACTCTATTAGATATGTGCGATCTATGATGTCTCTTACCGATTTACCGCTATAATTTTGGGGCTATGCTTTAGAGACTGCCGCATTCACTTTAAATAGGGCTCCGTCGAAATCCATTGAGACGACACCGTATGAATTATGGTTTGGGAAGAAACCTAAGCTGTCGTTTCTAAAAGTTTGGGGATGCGATGCTTATGTCAAGAAACTTCAACCTGAAAAGCTCGAACCCAAGTCGGAAAAATGCGTCTTCATAGGATACCCTAAAGAAACTGTTGGGTATACCTTCTACCTCATATCCGAAGGCAAGATCTTTGTTGCCAAGAATGGGTCCTTTCTAGAGAAAGAGTTTCTCTCGAAAGAAATAAGTGGAAGGAAGGTAGAACTTGATGAAGTATTACCTCTTGAACCGGTAAGTGGCGCAGCTCAAGAAAATGTTCCTGAGGTGCCTGCACCGACTAGAGAGAAAGTTGATGATGATGATCATGAAACTTCAGATCATGTTGCTACTAAACTTCGTAGGTCCACAAGGACACGTTCTGCACCAGAGTGGTACGGTAACCCTGTCTTGGAAATCATGTTGTTAGACAATGGTGAACCTTCGAACTATGAAGAAGCGATGGAGGGCCCAGATTCCGACAAATGGCTGGAAGCCATGAAATCCGAGATAGGATCCATGTATGAAAACAAAGTATGGACTTTGACTACCTTGCCCGTTGATCGGCGAGCCATAGAAAATAAATGGATCTTTAAGAAGAAGACAGACGCGGATGGTAATGTGACCATCTATAAAGCTCGGCTTGTCACTAAGGGTTATCGACAAGTTCAAGGGGTTGACTACGATGAGACTTTCTCACCCGTAGCGAAGTTGAAGTCCGTCCGAATCATGTTAGCAATTGCAGCATCTATGATTATGAGATATGGCAAATGGACGTCAAAACAGCATTCCTTAATGGTTTCCTTAAGGAAGAATTGTATATGATGCAGCCGGAAGGTTTTGTCGATCCTAAGAATGCTGACAAGGTGTGCAAGCTCCAACGCTCAATTTATGGGCTGGTGCAAGCATCTCGGAGTTGGAACATTCGCTTTGATGAGATGATCAAAGCGTTTGGGTTTATGCAGACTTATGGAGAAGCCTACGTTTACAAGAAAGTGAGTGGGAGGTCTGTAGCATTTCTCATATTATATGTAGATGACATACTTTTGATGGGAAATGATATAGAACTTTTGGACAGCATTAAGGCCTACTTGAATAAGAGTTTTTCAATGAAGGACCTTGGAGAAGCTGCTTATATATTAGGCATCAAGATCTATAGAGATACATCAAGACGCCTCATAGGTCTTTCACAAAGCACATACCTTGATAAGATATTGAAGAAGTTTAATATGGATCAGTCTAAGAAGGGGTTCTTGCCTATGTTGCAAGGTGTGAAATTGAGCTCAGCTCAATGTCCGACTACGACAGAAGATATAGAAGAGATGAGTGTCATCCCCTATGCCTCAGCCATAGGGTCTATTATGTATGCCATGTTGTGTACCAGACCTGATGTAAACCTTGCCGTAAGTTTGGTAGGAAGGTACCAAAGCAATCCCGGCAAGGAACACTGGACAGCGGTCAAGAATATCCTGAAGTACCTGAAAAGGACTAAGGACATGTTTCTCATTTATGGAGGTGACGAAGAGCTCGTCGTAAAGGGTTACGTCGACGCTAGCTTTGACACAGATCTGGATGACTCTAAGTCACAAACCGGATACGTGTATATGTTGAATGGTGGAGCCGTAAGCTGGTGCAGCTGCAAGTAGAGCGTCGTGGCAGGATCTACATGTGAAGCGGAGTACATGGCAGCCTCGGAGGCAGCGCATGAAGAAATTTGGGTGAAGGAGTTCATCACCGACCTAGGAGTCATACCCAATGCGTCGGGGCCGATCAAACTCTTCTGTGACAACACTGGAGCTATTGCACTTGCCAAGGAGCCCAGGTTTCACAAGAAGACCAGGCACATCAAGCGTCGCTTCAACTCCATTCATGAAAATGTTCAAGATGGAGACATAGATATTTGTAAAGTACATACATATCTGAATGTCACAGATCCATTGACTAAACCTCTCCCTAGAGCAAAACATGATCAACACCAGAATTCCATTGGTGTTCGATTCATCACAATGTAACTAGATGATTGACTCTAGTGCAAGTGGGAGACTGTTGGAAATATGCCCTAGAGGCAATAATAAAATGATTATTATATTTCCTTGTTCATGATAATTGTCTATTATTCATGCTATAATTGTATTATCCGGAAATCGTAATACATGTGTGAATACATAGACCACAATGTGTCCCTAGTGAGCCTCTAGTTGACTAGCTCGTTGATCAACAGATAGTCATGGTTTCCTGGCTATGGACATGGGGATGTCATTGATAATGGGATCACATCATTAGGAGAATGATGTGATGGACAAGACCCAATCCTAAGCTTAGCTCAAAGATCGTGTAGTTCGTTTGCTGTAGCTTTTCTGAATGTCAAGTATCATTTTCCTTAGACCATGAGATTGTGCAACTCCTGGATACCGTAGGAGTGCTTTGCGTGTACCAAGTGTCACAACGTAACTGGGTGACTATAAAGGTACATTACAGGTGTTTCCGAAAGTGTCTGTTGGGTTGGCACGAATTGAGACTGGGATTTGTCACTCCGTATGACGGAGAGGTATCTCTGGGCCCACTCGGTAACGCATCATCATAATGAGCTCAATGTGATCAAGTGGTTGATCACGGGATCATGCATTACGGTACGAGTAAAGTGACTTGCTGGTAACGAGACTGAACAAGGTATCGGGATACCGACGATCGAGTCTTGGGCAAGTAACGTACCGATTGACAAAGGGAATTGTATACGGGGTTGCTTGAATCCTTGACATCGTGGTTCATCTGATGAGATCATCGAGGAGCATGTGGGAGCCAACATGGGTATCCAGATCCCGCTGTTGGTTATTGGCCGGAGAGCCGTCTCGGTCATGTCTACGTGTCTCCCGAACCCGTAGGGTCTACACACTTAAGGTTCGGTGATGCTAGGGTTGTAGAGATATGAGTATGCAGTAATTCGAAAGTTGTTCGGAGTCCCGGATGAGATCCTGGACATCACGAGGAGTTTTGGAATGGTCCGGAGGTGAAGAAATATATATAGGAAGTGTAGTTTCGGCCATCGGGAAAGATTCAGGGTCACCGGTATTGTACCGGGACCATTCGGATGGGTCCCGGGGGTCCACCAGGTGGGGCCACCCATCCCGGAGGGCCCCATGGGCAGAAGTGGGGAGGGGAACCAGCCCATAGTGGGCTGGTGCGCCCCCCTCGGCTCCCTGCGCCTAGGGTTGGAAACCCTAGGGTGGGGGGCGCCTCCACTTGCCTTGGGGGGCACTCCACCCCCCTTGGCCGCCGCCCCCTTGGGAGCCCCATCTCCAGGGCCGGCGCCCCCCAGGGGGGCTATATAAAGGGGGGGAGAGGGAGGGCAGCCGCACCTCAGGTCTTGGCGCCTCCCTCTCCCTTGATACACCTCTCCCTCTCGTAGAAGCTCGGAGAAGCCCTGCTGCGATCATTACTGCATCCACCACCACGCCGTTGTGTTGCTGGATCTTCATCAACCTCTCCTTCCCACTTGTTGGATCAAGAAGGAGGAGACGTCATCCGCTCCGTACGTGTGTTGAACGCGGAGGTGTCGTCCGTTTGGCACTTGGTCATCGGTGATTTGGATCACGGCGAGTATGACTCTATCATCCCCATTCTCTTGAACGCTTCCGCTCGCGATCTACAAGGGTATGTAGATGCACTCTCCTCTCATTACTAGTTGACTCCATAGATTGATCTTGGTGAAACGTAGGAATTTTTTTTGTTTTCTGCAACGTTCCCCAACAATACTATCATGTTATCTTAGCCTACTAATCGTTTGAATATATTTAGCTATCTTTCTAACAATAGCCCATCAAGCTAGCAATATTTCATAAGCAACACTTATTATACTAGAGATTGACGAGTATGATATAAATAGTTTAATTAAATAGCTATCGTGATATGGAAAATTCATGTATTTTATGTTGTTGTTCAAGAGTATGCCTGTTAAGAGATTCAGTTTTACGTGGATTATTCTAGATAAATTCAAGTTATTTGCGTTGGGACACCTAAGCTAACATTTATACCTTTCTATTTAGGAGCTGGCAGCAGTATATACAAAGTATATCACTAATTATTTGTAGAGTTCATTCTTGATAGGAATAGAACTGTTATAGCTGATGTCAACACGTCAAGGTGAGTTTCACCCAATCCTTCTTCACTCCTCTCTCCCTCTCTCTCTAACTCTGCAACTCTGCAAGCTTATGTAGTGTGCTCAGCTCCAATGATTTTAATTTGTTGTACATAAATATCTCTTTTTCATTTCCTATGCTAAAAGTAATGGTAATGCATATGTTTTACTATTTGTAAAATTAACATATGCCAGTTGGCTTCTTCAGGTGGCTTATTGTTGATTTTATTTTCTTGTACGCCTCTATGAAATTTTTGAAGGACTTGTCAATCCAATGGATTATGATGCACGATGTTGAATTAGATATGGCTGCTAGTATGCAAGCCATCTTGAGTGTCTCATCTAGATCAATGGGAACAAGAAAGTACACATATTAGGAAACTGAAATGTGACAACACTTATTTTCGTCTAGATGATTGCTAGTATGCACGATGTTGAAGTTTTGTCAGAATAGCGTACCTAAACAGTTGGTTGTTCGTCTAGATTAAACACCCAGCTATAAGAATGGGTTGACAGCATTGGTTGACTCTATTGGCACTTCAATGTTGTCCAGATTCATCATTTTTTTTGCCATTGATTTCCTAGATGGTATTTCAGAGGCTTCTTATTAGTGACTTCCAACTTCCATACGAAGCATGAGTGAATTTCTTGTTTCAAATATTGATTTGTTGATTACGGACACTAATTGACACTGTGACCTTGATGCTTGATAGAATTACATCAATGAATTTCTTCTTTTCTTGTTACATGCTTTGCTCAATGTATATCTTGGTCTGTTATTGCGTGACTTTGCAAATGTAAAACTGAGGCTTTTCGGCCTTGGTAATTTTGATTCTTGTCATGTTCAGGATTCAGACGGTTCTGAAACCACATTTATAGTTTTTATTTAGGTTTGAGTTGCACAATAACAAAATCAATGATTGTTTACTTATGGATGGGAATATATTTACTTTCATTGGTTTTGAAGTTATAAGAAGGTCACCATGACAATTTATATTAAGGTTTAGTAGTTCTACTCATTTTTATTCTTTGAGATACTCCTCCAATGCAATTTATTTTCATCGGTTTTGAAGTTATAAGAAGGTCACCATGACAGCTGATATTAAGGTTTAGTACTTCTACTCATTTTTATTCTTTGAGATACTCAAATTCAATTTTGATGCAACATTGGATATTTCCACAACTTTAACCTTATGCCACAATTGCTTTTGTCTTATTTCAGTGTGTTTATTTGCCAACTTTATGTGCTCGGGACCAAAAGAATTGCTAATCTTGCAGTTTTAATAGACGTACATTCTACAACATGGTAAAAATAATGGGAGCTTTTAGACGGCTCATAGGTTATCATATGAAATCCGGTTAAATTTTAGGAAGGTTTAGGAGTAACTCCCTTTTTTGTATAAATTTGGCTCCACAATTGCTTAAACAATAGCTAAGTTCTAGAACAAACCTGCTATGAATAATTGCATTGTTACTTCAGTGAAAAGTTCTCGGGCATTCTATGTGTTCCTCTAGACTTGGTTGAAAGTATTCCTTTTGTTATCCAGTTTGTCACTAAGCATGTTACCTTTGTTGCTGAATTTTGCCTACAGTTTATGTATATTAGACTCACATGATTACTTGATGGTTGATGTGGATTCTACAACTTGGAAAACACATCTAGAATGTTCAAGTTGTGTGTGGCACCCGGGAGAAAGCTTGCTAATCCATTCAACCATTACATGAGAATCCAGTGCCGTAGGTGACTCATTCGTGCAAGCATTGTTGTTAAGTTTTTCCTTTTCTCCTTTGATTCTACAAGCCGCAAAGGAGTGAAGGGTAGAAAATATTTCCATTCTTGTTGAATTGGTGGGATTTTCACCAAGTAAGTGCTCTAGATGTTTCTATTTGAGAGCAAGAAGCCAAATCTGCTTGTTCATTGTAAATCTTGGAAAACTTGTTGTTTATTGTCACTTCCATATCTGTTATAAACTTTTGTTGTTGGCGTGGTATTTTTCAATCTTGGTTAGCCCATCCATTGCAGCAATGTGCTTGTTTCTTCACTTGATTTCTTGTTTCATGTTTGCACCTCTATTACAGTAGAAAAACTTGTCATAAACATTGTTTGACCAGTTCCCTTCAAAAAAGAAGAGATGGCTATAGAGAGTGGCTCCATCGCTGAGAGATGACAAACGCTGTGCAAGGCATTGTTTGTTCAGCTACTTTAAAAAATGAAGGAATTACAGTGCATCGGACCTATCAAGGGTATGTGTAGGATAAAATGCTATGGTTCCAGACAAGTGAGAGGGGAGAGACAAAGCGTGACTTGGATTCCTAAGTTCCAGCAAATGTAGCAAAATTGTAGAGAATATCCGCATTTTTAAAACTTGATCACATAGTTTGAGCCTATGTTTCTTTCAAATTTTGTGGACGGGGCGTCGACTTGTTGGCTGGGCAGCTAAGGTTGCTGCTAGCCCACCACCCGAGTTCAAATCCTGACTTGGACGAGTGGTGCTCGCGGAGTTTCTCCTATAAAAAATGCCAACGAGGGTTAGCCCTTGGGTTGGTCTCATTTTTTTTCTTTCAAATTTTATTATTAAGAGGATCCTTATTATTGTCAAATTGTCAAGCATTTTTTTCAAATAACTCTTGGTTTGAAATGGGACCTTGCGCCATGCAACAAGTAATTTTATTTTAGCATTATTACTAAACAAAACCAACAATAGAAACATTGAATAAACAAGAATAGACCTGAGTTAATGTGTCAGCATGCTAATCATATTTTCAACTAGAAAAATGTTTCCTTAACTGGTCTATACATATTACACAAATATGATTCTTTTTTCAACCTCATATTTCTCAGCATGATAAACATATTTTCAATATAGCATGATTTAACACATGGGCTTTCTACTACCAATATTGAATATGTCCTTGCAAAATAAAACTATTTTCATCGACAACATGTATTTAGCGGGTCTCTGTGCCATTTGGCGCAATGGGTCAACTAGTTTATATAAAATATCATCACATATACATGATGATACTTAACTACTAGGTACAATGCATAAAATTGAAAACGAACAATACTAAAACTAATAATCCCTCTTGGGGCCACTATTCCGGTAGACCCTCACCATGAGCCCCCTGGTGCGCGGCATCTTCCCAGTGCGGAGGTAGTACTGCAACTCCTCCGCCTCACAGCGCTTGACGTACCGATCTGCCTCTTACTGGCGGACGCGTGCGGTCGATCTTGCCATTTCATTGGGCGCCCACCGGAGCTCCTCGTCGGTGGCACGCTGGAGCTTATCGTCCCACCTCCATGCAAAGATGAGGCGCCCAATGCCTATGACCTTCCTCGCGAAGTACCAATCTTCGTACACCTCCTCGACACGACGACGCGCCCGCCCCCAAAGCTTCGCCGCCTCCTTTTTCAAGGCGGCATCACGGGCTTCACAGGCCGCCTGGTACCTGGCTTTCTGCTCTGCCATCTCCTTCTTGAATGCCACTTGCCTGGCTTTCTCAGCCGGCGGCAGCGACTTCCACGGACAAAGATTGTACTGGCCCCAAAACCAATCCAAAGTTGGGGGTCCGGCGCAACCTCGTCAGGCGGCATGTAGGGGTCCTCGTTGCTGCTAATCGAGTGAGCATCCTCGGGGGGCGGTGACTCCTCGTCGGCGCGTGGGCAGACCGGCGACGCCATGGCAGAGATTTGAGAGAGAGAGAGAGAGAGAGAAAGAGAGGGCGAACGAGGGGAGGATGTAGATGAGAATGCAGGCGGGATGACGTGAGCAAGGTAGTATTTATTGCCGGGTGGAGTCTAGATTGACGAGGATAGTACACACGCCGGCCGCCGGAATTTACGAGTAGTGTAGTTTGAATTACACATAATTCCCGCAGCAAATCCGTGTGCGAACATAATAGCTATCGATTTCCAATACAGAGCCGTGTTTGATTAATGATCCCCGCCAACACCAGATATTTACATCGTCCGATGATTTTTTTAATTCGCACACAAGGACACACAATATGATTTTTCAAACTGTTTTGGTTAGGCGTTGCATTTAGATGTAGTTCAAATTTGAATTACGGTCATTAAATGGTTAGAAAATCACTTAAATGTCTTTAAAAGGTCAAATGACCCCTGAAAATTTCCAAATTTTCACATGACAGTTGTATTAGTGCATGCTGAACGTAGGAAAAATTTTGAAGGCCGTAAGGGGAAGCTATCTCCCGTCCGTCAGAAAACATGCATTGTTCCCTCTCGGAACCACAAACCTTCTAGTGAGTTGCTCCGGTTTGTGTGGGGTGTGTGTCCAAACTTTCGTCAAACAGGCCAATTTTTTACCACATCATCTTGGTCGCATGACATTAAATCAAGCAAGGTTTCATGTTTTTCTGATCATTTTTTAATTTTTTGGAATTAAAATGACATGGCATGCACTCCATGCATGTGCCCATGCCTTGACACCAATATGTTTGAAAATTCCTTCTAATTTACTGCACATGGAATTAACACACACACAAATACACAAAAATATGATTTTTCAAACTGTTTTGGTTAGGCGTTGCATGTAGATATAGTTCAAATTTTAATTACGGTCATTAAATGGTTAGAAAATCACTTAAATGTCTTGAAATGGTCAAATGACCCCTGAAATTTACCAAATTTTCACATGACAGTTGCATGCTAAACGTAGGAAAAAATTTGAAGGCCGTAAGAGGAAGCTATCTCCCGTTCGTCATCAAACATGCATTGTTCCCTCTCTGAACCACAAACCTTCTAGCGAGTTGCTCCGGTTTGTGAGGTGTGTGTGTCCAAACGTTCGTCAAACATGCCAATTTCTTTACCACATCATCTTGGTGGCATGACATTAAATCAAGCAAGGTTTCATGTTTTTCTGATCATTTCTTAATATTTTGGAATTAAAATGTCATGGCATGCACTCCATGCATGTGCCCATGCCTTAACACCAATATGTTTCAAAATTCCTTCTAATTTACTGCACATGGAATTAACTCGCAAACAAGTACACAAAAATATGATTTTCAAACCGTTATGGATAGGCATTACATGTAGATGTACTTCAAATTTGAATTACGGTCATTAAATTGTTAGAAAATCACTTAAATGTCTTTAAAAGGTCAAATGACCCATGAAATTTACCAAATTTTCACATGACAGTTGTATTAGTGCATGTTAAACGTAGGAAAAAATTTAAAAGCCGTAAGAGGAAGCTATCTCCCGTTCGTCATCAAACATGCATTGTTCCCTCTTGGAACCATGAACCTTCTAGCAAGTTGCTCCGGTTTGTGAGGGCTGTGTGTCCAAACGTTCGTCAAACATGCCAATTTCTTTACCACATCATCTTGGTGGCATAACATTACATGAACCAAGGTTTCATGTGTTTCTGATCATTTTTCTATTTTTTTGAATTAAAAGGCCATGTCACTCCATGCATACGTATGCATGTTTCCATGTCGTGAGACCAATATGTTTGAAAATTCCTTCTAATTTGTTGCACATGAAATTAACTCACACACAAGTACACAGATATGATTTTTCAAACCGTTTTGCTTAGGCGTTGCATGTATATGTAGTTCAAATTTGAATTACGGTCATTAAATGGTTAGAAAATCAGTTAAATGTCTTTAAAAGGTCAAATGGCCCCTAGAATTTTCCAAAATTTCACATTACAGTTGTAGTAGTGCACGTTAGACGTACAAAAAATTTGAAGGCCGTAAGAGGAAGCTATCTCCCGTTCGTCATCAAACATGCATTGTTCCCTCTCGGAACAACGAACCTTCTAGCGAGTTGCTCCGGTTTGTGAGGGGTGTGTGTCCAAACTTTCGTCAAACATGCTGATTTCTTTACCACATTATCTTGGTGGCATGACAGTAAATAAAGCAAGGTTTCATGTTTTTCTGATCATTTTTTAATTTTTTGGAATTAAAATGCCATGGCACTCCATGCATGTGCCCATGCCTTGACACCAATATGTTTGAAAATTCCTCTAATTTACTGCACATGAATTAACTCGCACACAAGTACACAAAAATATGATTTTTCAAACCGGTATGGTTAGGCATTGCATGTAGATGTAGTTCAAATTTGAATTACAGTCATGAAATGGTTAGAAAATCACTTAAATGTCTATAAAATGTCAAATGACCCGTGAAATTTAACAATTTTTCACATGACAGTTGTATTAGTGCACCTTAAACATAGGAAAAAAATTGAAGGTCGTAAGTGGAAGCTATCTTCCGTTCGTCATCAAACATGCATTGTTCCCTCTCGGAACCACGAACCTTCTAGCGAGTTGCTCCGGTTTGTGAGGGGTGTGTGTCCAAACATTCGTCAAACATGCCAATTTCTTTACCACATCATCTTGGTGGCATGGCATTACATCAACCAAGGTTTCATGTGTTTCTGATCATTTTTCTATTTTTTTGAATTAAAATGCCATGTCACTCCATGCATACGTATGCATTTGTCCATCTCGTGAGACCAATATGTTTGAAAATTCCTTCTAATTTACTGCACATGGAATTAAATCGCACACAAGTACACAAATATGATTTTTCAAATCATTTTGGTTAGGAGTTGCATGTAGATGTAGTTCAAATTTTAATTACGGTCATTAAACGGTTAGAAAATCACTTAAATGTCTTTAAAAGGTCAAATGACCCCGAGAATTTTCCAAAATTTCACATTACAGTTGTAGGAGTGCACATTAGACGTAGGAAATTTTAAAGGTCGTAAGAGGAATCTATCTCCCGTTCGTCATCAAACATGCATTGTTCCCTCTCGGAACCACGAACCTTCTAGCGAGTTGCTCCGGTTTGTGAGGGGTGTGTGTCCAAACTTTCGTCAAACATGCCAATTTCTTTACCACATCATCTTGTTGGCATGACATTATATCAACCAAGGTTTCGTGTGTTTTTGATTTTTTTTGGAATTAAAATGCCATGCCACTCCATGCATATGTGTCCATGTCGTGATACAAATATTTTCGAAAATTCCTTCTAGTTTACTGCACATGGAATTAACTCGCACACAAGTACACAAATATGATTTTTAAACTGTTTTGGTTAGGCGTTGCATGTTGATGTAGTTCGAATTTGAAATGCGGTCATTAAATGGCTAGAAAATCACTTAAATGTCTATAAAAGGTCAAATGACCCCTAGAATTTTCAAAAATTTCACATCGCAGTTGTAGTAGTGCATGTTAGACATAGAAATTTTTTGAAGGCCGTAAGAGGAAGCTATCTCCCGTTCGTCATCAAATATGCATTGTTCCCTCTCGAAACCACGAGCTTTCTAGTGAGCTGCTTCGGTTTGTGAGGGGTGTGTGTCTAAACTTTGGTCAAACATGCCTTTACCTCATCATCTTGGTGGCATGACATTACATCAACCAAGGTTTCATGTGTTTCTGACTTTTTTTGGAATTTAAATGCCATGTCACTCCATGCTTAATTGTGTCATAGTCGTTAGACCAATATGTTTGAAAATTCCTTCCAATTTACTGCACATGGAATTAAATCGCACACAAGTACACGAAATATGAGTTTTCAAACCGTTATGGTTAGCTGTTGCATGTACATGTAGTTCAAATTTCAATTACGGTCATTAAATGTCTAGAAAATCACTTAGATGTCTTAGAAGGTCAAATGACCCCTGAAATTTTCCAAAATTTGACATGACAGTTGTATTAGTACTACAAAATTTCTTGTTCATTTAAAACACCATCCGTTGGCAGTTTATTCCAAATTCGTCTTTCACAGCTAATTAAAAATATCTACAACATCACACACGGTTGTTTTCTAGGAACCGTTTGCGATGAAAATATCTGGGTCTATTTAAGTCTCCCTTCTTAAGCTTTGCCGGCTCATCTGCTCTAGTGCCGGCAACCCCCGAATCCAAGAAACCCGATCCCCATTCTTGCACCCCCTTCTTGCAAAGATGACGCCATGGCAATGCTTCGTGAAGGCTCATACGATGGCCACGTCCCCCCCCCCCCGAGCGCCGCCGCCTGTGGTGAGAGCGCCGCTGCCTACGCCGAGAGTGCCGCCGCATCCGCATTGAGCGTGGCCGCTTCCGCCGAGAGGGCATCTGCGACAGCCGATAGGGCAGATGCAGCAGCCGAGATGGCTGCAGCTGCTGCTGCAACAGCGGCTGCAAACACCGAGAGCGCTCGAGCTACCGTCCCCCATGCCGCTGATGTCGCCCTAGCCCGGGTCGAGGCCATCCATGCGAAGATCGAGGATGCACACGCCAAGATATTCCAGGCCACCTCGGACTCCAGCATGCAACCCATGTCTAAAAAGGCGGCGGTGGCCATGGAGCACCTGCTTCCTCATGAGGTCGCCGAGCGGGAGCTAGAGATGCAGGAGGCGGCGGAGATCAAGGAGCGCCGGGAGGAGGAGTTGCGCGTGGCCGAGGTCGAGGTAGAGAAGAGTCTGTCCGTCGAGGAATCAGCGGTGGAGTACAAACACGAGCTCTGGCGCAGCCACTACTACGAGTACTACAACCTTGAGGGCGACGCCGAGCACGAGGACGAGGACGCGGTGGACTTCAGCAGGGGGGATGCGGAGTCCACCAACGGCGGCATGTCACCAGGACAAGTCATCAACGTCTCATCTCACACCGACGATGCATAGGCCGGCGCGGAGGCGAATTTTTAATTATGCGTACTTAGGATTTGTTTTTAATGCTGGTCTTTTGTTAGAGCAATGTTTAGGTCAACTGGCTCTGTGTAATTACTAAAATTGCTCGATTCAGTAAGTGTGGTCTATCTGCTGTACGCTCTTTTGTGTGCCCAAATTAGCAAGCGATGTTAAATTATGCAATGACGTGCCCGGGGAAATTTCCACCAAAATTTGAATTATCAAACTCATCCCATGCGCGTAAAGCAGAAGAATCGTTTGTGATGAACACAATCGTTCAAAGTGAATGGTCCGGCGGCACCGTGCGCGTTCAAAGTGAATGTGCCCATGCCTTGAGACCAAAATTTTTAATTATCAAACTCATCCCATCCGCGATGGAGCTAGAGAATGCTGAGGGAGGGTGAGAGGGATGCGGGCGTCTGCATGTCCGAGAAAAAGTTAGCGCTAGGTAGCTACAAAGGTAAGAGGATTGTGTGGGTGTAAAAGACGAATAGAGATCATACTACATTATAAAAAGCGAATTTGGATATTTGAAGAATTTATCATAGTGTTTTAAACCGACGCATGTGTGAATATATTTAACGGTGATACACATGGTGTGCTTATGAATATGTTATACTACATATAATATATTTTATCTCTACTCTTATAAAAAAACGGAGTTGTTGATGATGGTGCCATCCTGCAATATAGGCCGTTCGATTTATATCTGACGGATAGGAAGGAAACTATGGCAATTTTGAAAAAAGATACCCACACCCCTCTCCATATTTGCAAATTAGGCCTCCCCTTGATCATGTTGATGTTCTGTGGAACGCATGGGCATCTTGCTAGTACTATGTATAACATATAGAACATTGGTCATAATTTGGGCTAATGTGTGGCTTTTGCAGCTCAGGTCTAAATACCTGTCATAATGTAGAGGGTGGGGCACTATACTATGCGTGATAAACACGGTGTACACATATGGAACATGGTTTAGATTATGAATATATAGTTAGTACCTCAAATGTACTATTATTTGGAATCAACATCAAGTGTATTGAAAAAAATAGAATTCGAGTTCATGTAGTACACATAGTTCATATCTATCTCTATAGTAATCATGTGGTGTGTTATTAAGGTAATACACAAATGATGGTTGAAGTTGGCAACAATCATGATTGTAGATTGTTATTGAGATAGAGAAACGAATTCAAATTCAGTTCTAATTGCAGCGGTAGTATAGACTTTTGGAATGCACTAAAATGTTGGTATGAGTAGGTTACATGCATTATACAGCAAGCGAAAAAGTTTAATTGGACATAACATGGATTCATACTACCGAATAGCATTTAATTGCACTAAATTGTTGGTATGAGTAGCTTTAAATAGCATTTTTATAGTAAAACAGGGCAAGGCTCTCTCTTTGTGTGGTGTGAATAGTTTTATTTTTTTCGTTTTCTTTTTGATTGAGGGAAGTGCGAATTGATTTGGTACGTACAAGTACAATATTACATGTTAGGCTTGTCCCTAAAATTCAACTCGTGCCTTGTTATATCCCAAAAATTCAGATATCGTGCTCCCAAAACTGGCGCCTTGTTATCCTAAAATTAAAACGCGCACGAAAACTCCCTCCAGCTGCCAAATCCCGACACGCAAACTCCCCCTTCTAACCCTGAGCCGAAAGGGCCGCTAGTTCAAATCGGTGGGGGGTACTTTTGTAACACACCCTACATTTTGGACAAGCGCGTCCCTAAGTCATGGTTCACCCCCTCCCATCGCCTCCTTTTCGCCATTCGAAATCCCAGGCCGCCATAACCTCTCCGCTCCAGCCGTGAAACCCCACCCTCCTCCGTCCACCACCTCACCACTGCCCAGCCGGAGCCTCTTCCCCGACGACGTCGTCCACCGCAACAGCTCGACGTCTCTCGTCCACCTCCCTGGATGAGGATATGTCGTCCATCTCTTCGTCCCGCCGGTTCAGCCACCCCATCCTCCACCTCCAAAGAGCTGCTCCGATGATCGCCTCGTCTATCGCGGCTGCTCCATCCCCACAGTGCCGCCTTAACCTACTCCATTGGAACCGCAACATCCTCACCGACTCCTCATACGAAGCTGAGGCCTACTCGGTGCCACCAAAGAGGTTGTACACTCACCGCATCGCACCTTCTCCTTAGCTTGACCTCCCGGTGCCGACGGTGCTCCATACCGCACCCCCATGGAGCGGCTACCTTGAAGCCGGCGCCGCGGGCGACATCTCCACGGCGGCTCAACCCCAGTGCGAGGCCCCTTCGGCAGCGGCGTCCATACTAGCCGGATCTGCTGCTGCTGCTCCGGCTCTCGCTCGCTCGCTCACGCTGCTGCTACTGCTGCTGCTCCGGCTCTCACTCGCTTGCCCAGCTGCTGCTACTCCGGCTCTCGCTCGCTTGCTCGCGCTGCTGCTACTGCTGCTGCTCCGTCTCTCGCTCGATCGCTCGCTCGCCTAGCTGCTGCTGCTCCGGCTCTCGCTTGCTCGCGCT
>LT934119.1:69531629-69558102 GCA_900231445.1 Triticum turgidum subsp. durum
CACCCACAGTGGCAACGGGGGCTCGCCAAAGAGGTAGCTCACTATCTATCTTAGGGTTCAGGGTGGGGGGCAGGGGGCCTATAGGGCTGGTCGGGGCGGCGGCGGACCGGTGGTGGGGAGTTGTTTCGGGGCGGCGAGGCGGCATTGGGGCCGGCGGTTCGGCCGGTGGTGGCTGGCGGCTCAGGGGGGGTGCAGGTTGAAGATGAACTATAGGCCCTCCCTAAACTACATGTCAAGTGCCTCTCTGCTACCACTGCGTTTAGTTTGGACGGTAACATTCATATTCCACAGTAAATTTCAGTTTCGACAGTTAAGTTCAGAGTCAATAGTTTTTACCTCATCTATTGTAGTCAGGTGGTTTTTGGTGATGTAAATTTTACATCTGTTTTACATCATCTATTATAGATGCTATTAGAATCCCACTTGAGATTGACGATGTCTGTCTTGTGCTGCTTCAGCCTTGACGTCTTACGGCTCACCGGGGCTGCTCCAACGACAGAACTATCCATCACAACAGAGCAGTGCCCTGGACGCTGTCTACAGATTCCTCAGATCTTCCTCCACACCTCCAACAGCCACCTCTGCCTCAACTGCTTCGGCGACCAACCCAATGATGCTGAGGTCGACACAGCTACGGCAAAGAGGTTGTACACTTGTTGCATCACTTATTACTATAGATTCATGTCGATCCATTAGGGCTATTTTGGTTCAACCGAAAAACATAGCAATAGGGAATTTTCCAATGGCACTCTACTATTCAATTATTCATGCATTTTGTTGAAAGGAATGAAGCAAAACATCTACCTGGACCTACTTTTCAAAATCCTATGCATGAAAACAAGACCAAGTGCATTAGTGGCAGAATAAGATTCTAACTGTACACGCTTTCATATGGTTTCACATTCCTCTGCTCTTCCAATTCCTGTAAACCAAACACTCAAGTTGACAGAAATCCCGTGTTTACAAATGCTCTGTTTACCATGTGCATTCCTATCCTATTCCGGTGTTTTTCCTATCCCTGCGTTTTTCGAATCATGCAAGCCAAATGAGCCCTTACAGAATTACTTTAGTTACACGTAGGTGTCGAAGGGAACTTTGTGTGGTTTGTCCTGCTCCTGCCGCGAAGTCGTCCACTTCAACTGAGCTGCTCCATCGACAAAAACATCCACCAAACCAGACATCACGACTCCTGACCGTCTTTCGCCGCCTCAGATCTCCTTCCCTGCCGCCGGCACCCACTACAACGGCATCACCATCATTGACTCAGCAGATGAACCTGAGGAGTACACGGGTCCACAAGAGAGGTCACACTCTTTTGTTTCTACTTATGTGATGCATTGCTTAAAATTACCTTCTACTTTATCATCCCGTTCACCTCTTGGACTCCAAGTCAGGTCCAAATTAATGTTCAAACTTGTGTTCTAAATTAGTTGTGGGGCACATATGGAGGAAGCAACAAATAGTATCTCTGTCTAATATCTGGTTCACCTAGGGTATGCCTGTGTTGTTCATCTTGGGTGGGAAACAAATAGTAAAGCAATCATCATTTGTCTTTTTATTAAATTAAAGCAATCATCAGCCTACTATCATTATTTTTGGATCCATCCACTGGTTGTTACCATCACTCTAAATTTCTGCATGCTCTCCTTACATAATCTCAACATATTTTTTTCGTATGCATGTCAGATATTGTACACAGTCATCCTGAACATGTAGAGAAAAAGAGAAGAGTTTTGCGCGGCAATACAATGTCATGCAGACATCGCTCCATGGTGGGTTCAATGGCAAACCCTCCCCACCCCTCTCCAAATTGTAATCTAGAGGAAGATATCTGTTCTGAGGCGGATTCAGACGCCGCTAACCACTCCTGTTTACCCCCAAGGTGTTTGCTCTACCTTGGCATGATGGTGTTAGTCATATCATGCATATGTTGCCTTGTAGTGCCTACTTTTGACATCATATATGTCATCTCCTTAGTTTAGACATGTTCTGTAATGCCACCTGTTTAGTTTCTATATCATATATGGGAATTGTGCAGTCTCATGTCTTTTAGCCAGCCATAATATATGTGAAATGTGCAATGCCATCCTGTTTAACCAGGAATCATATATTTGAATGATATCTTGCCCATCCTTTTCTACATTACATTTCCATTTGTCGACAATGTTTGTAAATTAAACTACTCTTCCTGTGAATCAGCCATTTGATTGGGAGATTGAAAAATCTGGAGTGAAAACAAGGCCTTCAGAGAAGACAGTGCTACCTGTTGAAGCAGGTCTCTTGTTGGGTCCCGATAGCTCCTCGAAGATGGATTCAGAGACAGATGACCAGTCCTATTCGCCCACCGAGGTGTATGCTCTAACTTGGCACGGTTATACTGCTCATATCATGCATATGGGGTCTTGCATTGCATAGATTAGACATCATATACACAATATTCAACACCATGTTGTTAATTCAAACATCATATCTAATGCCCTCTGTTTAGCATATAAATCACATATGTGAATTAAATGATGTGATCCTGATTACTTAGATAACATGTAGGTGAATTATGTCATGCGATCCTGTTTAGTTATTCATCATATCTTTGAGTTATGTTATGCTATGCTATCCAGTTTAGATAGACATCATATATGTGAAATTATGTCATGCTATCTGTTTAGTTAAACAATATACATGTCAACTATTTCATGCCCTCTTTTTTCCACACTATCTATTGCATCTGTCTCTCATACAATGTATGTACATTCGACTATTTCTCCTGTTTATCAGCCATTTGAATTGGAGCGGTGATGCCAGCATCTAGCGGACTAAAAACACGGTCTTCAAATAAAACAGTGCTACCTCTTGGTGGAGATAGCACCCCGGTTGTACATGCATGAGAACCAGCCCTACCGCACATTACCCAAACTCTCACAGATTGTACCCCTACTGTGATGGACAGAGAACCAGCTTCACCCAATCTAACCCCAACCCCAACAGATAGTAACCCAGTTCCCGTTGACACAACACCATCTCCACCATAGAGCTCCCAAACAAGAGCAGTTAGTAAGGCAGCTCCAGTGCCCAAAGGGCCAGTACTACCACGGCGAACCACAACTCCACCAGTTAGTACGCCTATTCCTGTGGAGGAAGCACAACCAGCTAGTCGTAGTTTAGCATCTATCGCATTTGATGTTGTTAAATCGTATGTGCGTATCTTCCCATCTTGGAAATATTATACTGAAGATAAGGAAAATGCCAGTTGTAGGTGTTTGTCCAGGAGTTATGTGTAAGTAATGTTATTCATGGGAATTACTTTGCTTTGTCCCATACATCCTACCTCCATGATGGTTATAATACAACAAATTTTCCCATTTTCCTCTATAGAGAAGGACCGATTTGGAAACTCAGAATGAGGTAACCTGTGCTAATACCTCTGCTATCTTCAAGAATGCTTGGTGGCAGAATCGGAATTACGTGAAGAAAACGCACTTCACTGGCAAAGAAACTCAACAAATTCCCTTACATTCTCCTGAGACACATTTATTGGACGATGACTGGGAACGCCTTGTTCTGTACTGGTCCCGAACCAAGAATGTGGTAAGGTCTATGAGCTCATTTTCTATTTTTAAGTACTATATTCTTGCATCTTACTGTACTCTGTTCATGTAGAACAAGTGCCTAAACCTGAAGAACAACTGTTCTAATTTAAGATTCCATTGCTATCATAGTTCAAAAAAGCGCTAGGCAATAATTGTGCATTTTGCCACCGCCTTGTGCTTTACTGACCAAAGCGCATGCTTATGCGTAGTTATGCACAGATTAAGCATAGTTATGCGCAATGCGTTTCGCCAACGCCTAGAGCCTAGGCGCGCTTAAGCACTCGCTTAGGCGCACCTTTTTAAACTATGATTGCTATCGTGCATACTGCTTTGCTCTTGTATCGCTATATTTACTCATACAAACTTATTTTTAAATTGAAGGATCCAATCGAAACTACAATGGCACATCAGGTATGTTCACGCATGTTTCTTTATCAGGCTTGCTCTTATCAGTAGCTCTGTTGATTTCAATTTCAATTGTGTATACAGTTGACTTCTCATATCATGCACATTACTAGCATCACAACACAGCCAATAGTGTTCTTGTACATGTAGACCCGTGGTACCCATCTGAAATCTTGTTGTGCCGTGTAGTTTCCCATGCTTTGTATTCTTTCACTGCTGCTTTGTCTTGAACTCATATGATTTGAACCGTGTCTCTATTTTGATTTGGCAAGACAATACAGTGACCATAGGACATAGATATATGTTTGTTTGATGCTTTTATTATGTACTAGTACTTGGCAATAGAAGACTTGGTAGTTTAATCCCGTCCACCTTACTAATGAACTGGTTCACCGAAATGAGTTTCATATACTATACAGCTAAACTGTTATGTGTCTGCTTGTTTCTTCTTTTAGAATGCTGATAGAATATTGGGGAAGAGTGCCTTATTAAGCAATGGTAAAGGAAGTGATGCAGATAAGGTTCAGGATAGTGACACATCCTTGTTGGCCTCCAACAAAGCCGATAAAACAGCTAAGGAAGACTATCTCGAAGACAGTGAGACAACCCCAAAGTCCTGTCTTGGTTTAGTGTTGGAGTTACTGGCCACTACCACTTGCACAAGCTATTCAAACTCACTGTCTGAATCAGTTCGGTTTCTTGAGTCTCAACTACAAGCTGAAAGACATCGATCAGCTGTGCTGCGACAAAAAAGCGGAAGGACTGGGGAAGTCCCTGGAGCATTCAGATGCATACTTTCTGGTGCAATAGCAAGCGTTGGAGGATTTTAGCGCCAAACAGGACAAAGCTAATAAGCTTGCTAAGCTTATTGCCAGCATGGTGGATACCATGTTTCTTGAGCTCTTTTGAAGTTGTTTCAGTTATGCTCTTGTTTTGTTGCCATGTTTATTTGCACTGGTGGCCAATTTTGACGGCCAGTGTATGTAATATGCTGCCTTGTTCCCTATATTTGCACTGGTGGCGAACTTTGATGCCTAGTGGATGTAATATGTGTAATAGCCGTAATAGGCTAGCGTTAATTGCTTGCTTATTTATTTCCTTATTATCTTGTTTAGTTGTTTGCTTGTACTCACTGCAGTTCTTTTTCTGTGTTTTTCTAGTGGCCACAATAACCTATTTTTGGAAACTAGGCCAAAATAATCATGGCAACACACGGACTGTTGTAACCATGGGCCTCCTGCGGGCCGTATGATCCATGGACCTTCTACGGGCCGTAGGATCCATTGGCCTTCTATACGGGCCATAGGATCGATGGGCCTTCTACGGGCCATAGGATCCATGGGCCTTTTACGGGTCGTAGGATCCATGGGCCTTCTACGGGGCGTATCATCATTTCGCCAATCATGGGCCATACTATTCATGGACAATAACGAGCCATTTATTGGGCGTATTTGATAACTCTATGAAAACAGCCCAATGGTTTTTTTTCGACATGAAAACGGCCCAACGTATTAACGGGCCACAAACGGGCCGACTGTAACCACGGGCTAAATTTGGCCCACAAGCAGAAAATGACAGTAACGGGCCGTAAGTAACCGAATGCTGGAAATGAGCCCAAGAATAAATGGGCCCTGAGAAGGCCGAAAGATATCATGGGCTAGAAACGGCCCAACAGAATAATGGGCCGTTAATGGGTATAAAGTGATACACTGTTCATTACGGGCCATTTTTACCACGGGCCGAGGGTTACTAAGGACCTCATATGGGCCGAAAGACATCATGGGCCATACATGGGCCAGAAGTTAAAATGGGCTGGAATTATATTGGACGGCCCAGATGACGCTACTGGGCCTAATTCGGATAGGACATAAATGGGCCCTGGGATAGCGGGCTGTAAATGGGCTATATGCGAACATGCCGTTAACAGGCTTGCCATGGGCCGGCCCGCCACCTTTTGACCAAGTCAAACGGGCCGGCCTTTTCACACGAAAGGCCTCTGTTGGGCCGTGCCACGTGTCAACGTATCATAGGCGCTTTGGGTCCAATGAGTGGATGACATCTGTCCCAACGGTGAGCCGACACGTGTTTCCTCCAGCCATTGATGATTTTATACATGGAAAATCCCCATTGGTCGGGGCTGTTAACGGGTTATCGAATCCAAAACCGGACCCGATAGCTTAACGGCGTTCCGTTACAGTGGATGCCACGTGTCAGTCACCCTTGACGAAAGCACTTCTGTGACGCGTGATTTATCGTCATGGAAGTGGACACTTCCGTGATGATAATTTTGGCAATGTCATGGAACACTTCTACGACAGCATAGGTATGACTATCTTGATTCTGTCATAAATTTGTCATGGATGTACATGCATGACAGAAAACGTGACCTACTGTGACAAACACGTATCATCACGGAAGTGTATTTTTTTGTCGTGATACAATATTCTAATCATATCATAAGCATGCAATATGCTCATCATATCATACACATAATAGTCTCATCATGTCATCCAACACAAGTCATGTCGTCACATCATAATCCTGATATAGCTATACAAGTTACATGACATGTCTCATCATACATAATGTAGTACTTCTTGAGGCGTCGGTTCGTATCCCTCTCTCGCACTAGCGTGAACCTAAACTAACTACTGGCTGTCGCTCGGAAACCGAAAACCGGTACACCTGGGCCTGACACTCCGGCCATCGTCGTATACTCTTGGCGTAGCACTTCTTCGCCATCGATGCTCTATGCACCTACATCGTCACATGAGTTGATGATATGCAACATATATAGTTGAGCAACAGAAAGAGACAGACTTGGCAAAAATAGAAACAATATATCATAAGCATAAATAACAAAGTTCATCGTACCCAAAATGCCCTAACTAGAGTGATCTTTGCTAGTTGAGGAGGACAGTTTAATTACATCACAAATAAATTTCATCATGCATAACTCAAAGTTTCGTCATACATAAAGTATGGAATAAACGGACACATTGTCATATATCGCCAATCACTCCAACATGTCATGCCATCCATCCAAGTCAGGGAGATAGTCCCCGAGCTTAGTGAAAGGCTTCAGGTCGAGATGCTGAGTGGCTATGCGTGTTTGGACGCCTTCCCGCGACATTTGCCCTTCTTCGTAGAACATCCCTGTTTTTTCGAGGACCTCCTTCATGATGATTTGGGAAAGTTCACGCTGGATGTGATAGAATTCAGCTCGAAGTCGATGATCCGGGATATCTCCTAGGTTCTTTGCCCATTGCAGAATATGGGCATCGCCGGATGTAGGTGACAAGTGAAGGTTCTGCTGATCCTATATGTACTCCAACATGTGGTGTACGACAAATAATCCATCACTAAGAGTACCACTAGATTGCTGGATGCAGCAGAAGTCGGTCTTATGGCCAAAGGCGGGCCTGCGGTTCCTTGTCTTCCTGGTCTTGATCTCTCCACCCCGTATGCCGTAGAAAAAGATAGCACTATCGAGAACAGACTTGATGTGGGTGTAATCCTTTTTGTTCATGTTCTTCGACGAGTCCAAGTAAAGAGCGTGGGAGAATCGGGGGTAAAGGATGATGAGGACGGCGCGCTCATGGCTGTGCAAAATAAGTACACCTCAAATTAGCCTCCACCATGCAAATGAATGATTGAAATTGAAGGAAGGATATCCGCGCGGATGACTTACATGGGATGATAAGGCACGAGAATCGTCTCCTTGTCCTTATTGGCGACCATGAAATTGGCGATGTAGTCCCTCGCGTATTCACGATGCTCTGGGCAAACTGCCAAGAAGCCCCCGTGCGTGAAGTATGGGTCAGCGACACAATTATAAGATATTTGCTCAATCCCGATGATGTAGTTCATGTACAAGGCAAAAAGGTGGACAAACATAAAATCCAGCTTTTTCAAGTGAAACATGTCGAAGATGTAATCGAATCGAAGGAAGAACTTCTCCGCGGAGAATGTGTTGACGTACAACCTTTGCCGCGACACTTTAACCACGTAGAGTGGGTATCCTAGATTTTCCGAGGCGATTAGGCTTTTCTCTCGCCGCAGCACATCATCATGAAGTCTCCTAAGATCGCAGTATATGGCCTCTACCGCTACCTTAAGTAGGATCGGATCACCGGGGATATGACAATTTTGCCGTAGCGGGGATAGCTATATGGTCTTGAACCCAAGGCTACTAAGGCGGCTGGATCATAGAAGCAGCTTTGTTGCCTTTCCTCGATCTCTTCCTATACTTCTTTGCTACTGGAAGGTTGTCTATAATACGTTCATCCTCCGGCAATTCAGGCACCGACTCATGACGCTCAAACGCTGAGTACTCATACTGCTGAGCCATCAATCCTCCGTTGTCATAGGCGCCAGTATTGAGATAGTTTAGAGTGTCAGCGTCATCCTCATCCTCATCGATGGCATTGATATCATGCATTGCTTCTTCGACGGCGGCGATGTCATGAGCGACTAATGGAGCCTCTTCCTCATCTTGTTCGCTATCACCCGGCACAACAGGCGACGCTAATTGGCTAGGTGGGGTGTTAATGTTCATACTTGCTGAGGTTGTGTGGTTGTGGGTGAGCTCCTGGCCGCCTCCAGACGAAGCAGACTCTTTCGCCACAATAGGACCCACCTCTTGAAATCGCCAAGCCGCCGCGGGGTCCCGTCGTCATCTCCCCCTAGTACCGGAGGAGTGATACGTCTCCGTCGTATCTAAATTTTTTGATTGTTTCATGCCAATATTATACAACTTTTACATACTTTTGGCAACTTTTTATATGATTTATTGGACTAACCTATTGATCCAGTGCCAGTTCCTGTTTTCTACATGTTTTTTGTATCATAGAGTATCCATATCAAATGAAGTCCAAATGCAATAAAATTTCATGGAGAATTATTTTGGAATATATGTGATTTTTGGGAGTTGGAATCATCGCAAATGGAGGCCCACACAGCCCACAAGACACTAGGGCGCACCAGAGGAGCCTGGCTCATGGTGGTGGGGTGTGCTCACCTCGTACGTCAGTTGGAGCTCTACTTCGGGCGCAAGGAAGCTTATATCCGCAAAAAAATCATGTTAAAATCTCAGCGCAATCGGAGTTATGGATCTCTCAAAATATAAGAAACGATTTTTAGCCAGATCAGGAGAACGCGAAACAGAAGAGAACAGAGAGGGAGATCCAATATCGGAGGGGCTCCCACCCCTCCGCCGCCATGGAGACCAAGGACCAGAGGAGTAACTCTCCTCCCATCTAGGGGGAGGCCAAGGAAGAAGAAGAAGGAGAGGGGCTCTCTCCCCCTCGCTTTCGGTGGCGCCGGAGTGCCGCCGAGGCAATGATCGGGACAACGATCTACATCAAAAATCTTGCTACCGTCAACACCAACTTTCTCCCCCTCTATACAGAGGTTTAACACCTCTTCTCCCCGCTGTAATCTCTACCTAAACATGATGCTCAGCTCCATATATTATTTCCCAATGATCTATGGTTCTCCTATGATGTTTGAGTAGATGCGTTTTGTCCTATGGGTTAATTGTGATCTTGGTTGGTATGATTGTATATTTTATTTATGGTGATGTCCTATGGTGCCCTCCATCTCGCGCAAACGTGAGGGGACCTCACTGTAGGGTGTTGCAATATGTCCATGGTTCGCTTATGCTGGGTTGCGAGAGTGACAGAAACTTAAACCCGAGTAACTGGGGTATGACGTATGGGAGTAAATAGGAGTTGATACTTAATGCTATGGTTGGGTTTCACGACCTTAATGATCTTCAGTAGTTGCGGATGCTTGCTAGGGGTCCAATCTTAAGTGCATATGATCCTTGTAGAGAAAGTATGTTAGCTCATGCCTCTCCCTCATATAAAATTACAAGAATGATTACCGGTACTTGTTATTGATTACCTAGGGACAAATAACTTTCTTGTTGACACAAACCCTTTTACTAAACCCCTAACTTTTATTATCTTGCAAAGTACTTCTAGTTTTACTTCTGCAAAGTAGATCTAGCTTCACTCCTACAAACTAGTTTCATACTTGTTTTCGGTAAAGCAGACGTCAAGTGTGCATAGAGTTGTATCGGTGGTCGATAGAACTCGAGGGAATATTTGTTCTACCTTTAGCTCCTCATTGGGTTCGACACTCTTATTTATCGAAAAAGTCTACAAACGATCCCCTATACTTGTGGGTTATCAAGACCTTTTTCTGGCGCCGTTGCCGGGGAGCAATAGCATGGGGTGAATATTCTCGTGTGTGCTTGTTGCTTTATCACTAAGTAATTTTATTTGCTGTTCTAAGTTGTTCTCTATATTTAGTTATGGATATGGAACAAGAAACACCAAAAAAATTAGTGGTACTTGCTACTCATGGAGATGGGGAACCTCCTAATACCCTTGATGCTTGTTATGTGAAAAATATTATGCACTACTTTCATAATCCTGAGAAAACCCCATTCAACTTGATAATGGGAGTAGCGTTGGATCAATGTGAATACTTAGGGATTATCGCTTGACACAAAAAGGGAAATTGTTATGGGTCAAATTCATATATTGAAGTGGTATGCTTGGAATCTATGCTTGAGATATGATTATACTTGTTGCTCTAGGATGAATACTCCACATCTTCCCTTTTCATGCAAATTTAATGATAATGAAACCTTAGCTTCTTATGCTAATGGTATATATGATTACTATGATGTGGAACGAATAGAAGAAATTGTTGCTTTTAAGGGTGCATATGAAATTGAATCTTTGTTTTAAAATTTTGAAGATTTTGATGATTCAGTTTATAGACCTAAAAATCTTGCCATCCTTAAATATTTCTATGATAGTTATAAATCCAATTACGATATTGATGTATTTATTGAGAATAAGTCCACTTTCCAAGAAGAGACTAATATTTTGCAGGAGTCTATGGAAGAAGAAATTGATGAAACTGCGAGCTCATTGGATGAAAAAGATGATGAGGAGAGCCAAGAACAAACGGAGGAAGAGCGGATTAACTACCCGTGCCCACCTTCTAATAAGAGTAACTCTTCAACTCATACATTATTTAATGCCCCTTCGTTCTTACCGAAGGATGAATGCTATGATAATTGCTATGATCCCGTTGATTCATTTGAAATATCCCTTTTTGATGAACTTGATGCTTGTTATGCTTCTCGCCAAGATGCCAATATGAATTGTGCTTATGGACATGAACTTCCTATAGTTCCTTATGTTAAGAATGACATTGTTGCTATTGCACCCACACATGATGGTCCTATTATCTTTTTGAATTCTCCCAGCTACACTATATTGGAGAAGTTTGCTCTTGTTAAGGATTATATTGATGGGTTGCCTTTTACCGTTGCACATGATGATTCTGATGAATATAATATGCATGTGCTTGCTGCTCCTACTTGCAATTATTATGAGAGAGGAACTATATCTCCACCTCTCCATGGTTCCAACACGATAAAATTGCAAGAAACTGCTTATGCTATGTATTGGCCTTTACTTGATGTGCATGAATTGTTCTTGTATGACATGCCGATGCATAGGAAGAGAGTTAGACTTAGTCATTGCTTGATATATGTTTCTTTGGGCTCACTACTAAATGCCAAATCATTGCTCATTAAAATTGGCTTTGATATACCTTGGGATCTGGGTGGATCCATTACTTGAGCACTTTAGGCCTAGCTTAATGGCTTTAAAGAAAGCGCTGCCAGGGAGACAACCCGGAAGTTTCAAAGAGTCATTTATTTCTGTTGAGTGCTTTTATAAAGTTTATAAACAAAAAAAATATAGAGGGGAAGCCAAAACTTTTCAAAAAGGAAAGCGAAAATGAGAGAGACAAGCATTGTTGAAGTGGGGGAGCTCCTTGAACTTTGTTCATGATCACGGAAACTTTGTGAATCTTAATTGCAGAAACTTTTCAACAAAAACAATTAGCCCCTTGCACATTCCGTTGTATTATAAAAATAATGTGCCAAGATTTGCCTTTAGGATGTTTAAATTGCTTGTTGGTTTGTGCGGTGCAAAACAGAAACTTTGGCTGTAGTGCACGATTTTACATTTTTTACTGGGACGTCAAACGGTTCTGAAACCTTTTGTACTGTGTTTCTATACAAAATGTTTATTTTTCCTTAAAAATTTAGAATATTTATAGTTATAGAAGTATGGTTGATAACCCACAATTATAGGGGATCAATTGTTGCCTCTTTCGATAAGTAAGAGTGTCAAACTCAACGAGGAGCTAAAGGTAGAACAAATATTCCCTCAAGTTCTATCGACCACCGATACAACTCTACGCACACTTGACGTTTGCTTTACCGGAAACAAGTATGAAACTAGTTTGTAGGAGTGATGCTAGAACTACTTTGCAAGGATAAAACTAGAAGTACTTTGCAAGATAATAAATGTTAGGTGTTTAGTAAAAGGGTTTGTGTCAACAAGAAAGTTATTTGTCCCTGGGCAATCGATAACAAGTACCGGTGATCATTATTCTTGGTAGAGAAGAGTCTGTCCGTCGAGGAATCGGCGGTGGAGTACCAACGCGAGCTCTGGCGCAGCCACTACTACGAGTACTACAACCTTGAGGGCGGCGCCGAGGACGAGGACGAGGAAGCGGTGGACTTCAGCAGGGGGGACGCGGAGTCCACCAACGGCGGCATGTCACCAGGACAAGTCATCAACATCTCATCTCACACCGGCGATGCATAGGCCGGCTCGGAGGCGAATTTTTAATTATGCGTACTTAGGCTTTGTTTTTAATGCTGGTCTTTTGTTAGAGCAATGTTTAGGTCAACTGGCTCTGTGTAATTACTAAAATTGCTCGATTCAGTAAGTGTGGTCTATCTGCTGTACGCTCTTTTGTGTGCCCAAATTAGCAAGCGATGTTAAATTATGCAATGACGTGCCCCCGGGAAATTTCCACCAAAATTTGAATTATCAAACTCATCCCATGCGCGTAAAGCAGAAGAATCCTTTGGGATGAACACAATCATTCAAAGTGAATGGTCCGGCGGCACCGTGCGCGTTCAAAGTGAATGTGCCCATGCCTTGTGACCAAAATTTGAATTATCAAAGTCATCCCATGTGCGTAAAGCAGAAGAATCGTCTGCGATGCACACAATCGTTCAAAGTGAATGGTCCGGCGGCACCGTGCACAAAGTTTCCCTCCACATTTCCAAAAGTTTGGCCTACAGCCAAAATATCTACCCCCGCCCCCCTTCCTCACCCCCTTTTCTCCCCGACCACAACTCACATTTCCCCTGTTTCCTCCTTCCTTCCTTCCTTGCTAAGCTATAGCCGCTTCCTCGCTCTTGTCACCTAGCATCCTATCGTCGGGTCACCATGGTCTTCTTCAAAGTCCTCTCCAGCGGTTCCTCCTCCGGTGACTACTCCTTCACCACCCGGGTATGCCTCTCTTCTCTCCCTCGGGCTATGACTTGGAATGAAGGATTTTTACCCGGTGGTCGATTTGAGTCATTTCTTCCTCTTGTAGCTCCCTAGGACCATCAGTGGCAACGAATGGAGCGGGGTGGTTGAAGATCTATCTGCTTGTTGTCACCATCAATCTCCGTGCGTGAAGCTAGTTGTGTTTGATTCTGTGGACAGTGGGAGGAAGTTTTTGGCATGTGCAGAGAAGGTTAGACCCTCTTTCGTTGTTACAAATCATTGGTTAGATGTGATTCACACATTGTCATGGTCCCAACCCATTCATACCACACCTTCAACCAAAAGCATTCTAAGACAGTGTCACGGTTTGTACCTAGTATCTTAAATTGTTGCCATCTCATCAGCGGTGCTAGTAGAAAATTATTTGGCACCGCTTCAGCAGTTTGTGCAGCCAACTTTTGTCCACACATCTGAGCAGTCAAGCAGTAAAATACTAAATCTTTATGGCATGAAGGAACTAGGCATCAGAGCAACTACGTGCTCCGGAGTCCGGGTCCCTGATTTTTTTTCTGCTGTATCGGCTGGCCAGTGCAGGGCACTGGTGCGAGATTTAGCAACAGTTGTCTTTACCCTAGTTTTGGCATACATAGTGCACGGCCTTAGTGCTATTAGTTCTATGTTACTAAATTTGTGCATGCACACACCTGTTAGTATCAATTTTTTGTCATCCAAACACTATCTCTATGTTGTCGTAGTTATATTTACCTTCCTCATAAAATGTTCACTTTGTTATTTATTGTACATGAGTAAGAACTTGTAGCATCGTTGTAGTTAATTACAGCTTCTAATGTTCCAGAATTTGGTTGTTGTCTCAGTACCAATTATTTCATTTGCACATTGATCTTTTTGAGAAGATATGTCATAATTAAAATGTTTCTTCAATTTTTCAAAATAAGCATTGGTGATTTTATATGTTGCTATAAACCCATTTCCCCTACACCTGTTACTGATCTGGTTTTAAAAATTATAGGATGAACGGAAGTGTTCTTATATGGAGTGGGTTGATCAAGAGTGGCCACAGTCTTTGAAGAAGTTCCTAACGAAGCTCTGGAGCATGTATGAGGAAGAGAACACACGTAGGCTTAGAGAAAGTCTTGTCAACGCTGAAGCATATTTCAAGATGCGGGATAAAAAGTTGAAGGTGGAGAATGAGATCAGATTTTTTTAATCAGACTTTGCTAAGATGGTGTTGGCAAAGGAGGAGGCACTTTCCTAGATGGCCTGTGCCAAACGGGTTCTTACTGAACTGAAAGCAGAGGTGGATAAGACGATCCTGGATGACCTCAATTAGGGAAATGAATATATTGTTCTTATGAAGTTGAACTAGCAATATGTTGTACTGTGCTATTTTCATGTAGCTACCATATTGTGATGTTATAATATATTTATGTGTCTGATATGAAATTGGCAAACGGCTGTTTGATATGAAATGTGAATTTACGTAATACTGGAATTATTAATTGTAAACTAATAAACCTGCTAAATGTGTCATGGACCTTTGCAAACAGTTCTAGCAGTAAAAGTGCTTGCGATGCATAGCCCAATGCCACACAGTTTTCTTCATGAAATCGTGTGTGATATAGTTGATAAAAGCAAACAGTTAACCAAGGAAGACTGTGTGTGATAGTTACACTTTTCACACACGAGCCTACACATAAAACTGTGTGGTATGTATGTCCGAACGGAAACATTTTCCCTGGATTGACTGTGTGGGATGTACATAAGAACGGAAACATATTCCTTGGATAGACTATGTGTGATATACATACGAACGGAAATGTTTTTCTGGGATTCACCGTGTGGGATGTACATACCTACGAAAATGATTTTCTCGGATTACCGTGTGGGATGTACATACCTACGGAAATGATTTTCTTGGATTACCGTGTGGGATGTACATACCTACGGAAATGATTGGGTTTCGTTGCCTCGCCAGATCGCACACGACCCCAGCCTGGGTCCTAGGAGGGCCTATCCCCGACGATTTCTGGGTCGTGTGGGAAGGACACCCTATCGCACACACTCACTTGGCGATGGTTCCAAATGCTGTAGAGGAAAGGGGTTAAAAACCGTTTGTTTTGGACCGATGCGCATCAGTGACGGTAGCAAGATTGTTGATGTAGATCGCCGTCCCGATTGTTGCCCCGGTGGCACTCCGGCGCCATCAAAAGCGAGGGGGAGAGAGCCCCCCTCCTTCTTCTTCTTCCTTGGTCTCCCCCCTAGATGGGAGGAGAGCTCCCCCTCTATTCCTTGCTCTTCATGGCGGCGGAGGGGCGGGAGCCCCTCAGAGATTGGATCTCCCTCGCTGTTCTCTTCTGTTTTGAATTCCCCAGATCTGGCCGAAAACCGTTTCTTATATTCCAGGAGATCTGTAACTCCGATTGCGCTAAGATTTTAACATGATTTTTTCTTTGAAAAATTACATATATTCCAAAATAATTCTCCATGAAATTTTATTGCATTTGGACTTCGTTTGATATGGATACTTTGCGATATAAAAACATGCAGAAAACAGGAACTAACACTGGGCACTGGATCAATAGGTTAGTCCAATAAATCATATAAACAGTTGCCAAAAGTGTATAAAAGTTGTATAATATTGGCATGAAACAATCAAAAATTATAGATACGACGGAGACGTATCAGCATCCCCAAGCTTAATTCCTACTCGTCCTCGAGCAGGTAAATAATAAAAAAGATAATTTTTGATGTGGATTGCTACCTAGCATGAACTTGATCATATGTCTAGTCATGGCATGAATATTAAGACATAAGTGATTCAAAGCAATAGTCTATAATTTGACATAAATACATCAATACTCAGGCATCCCAACAAACAATCATGTCTTTCAAAATATCAACGCTAAAGAAAGCTATCCCTACAAAATCATATAGTCTTGTCATGCTCTATCTTCTTAACACAAAGTATTTATCATGCACAACCCCGATGACATGCCGAGCAATTGGTTCTTAATTTTTAACGCGCTTTAGCTTTTTCAACCCTCATGCAATACATGAGCGCAAGCCATGGATATAGCACTACGGGTGGAATAGAGTATGATGATAGGGGTAAACAAAAAGGAGACAAAAAAGTAAGAAAGTCTCACATCGATGCGGCTAACCAACGGGCTATGGAGATGCCCATCAATTGATATCAACGTGAGGAGTAGGGATTTCCATGCAACGAATGCACTAAGAGCTATAAGTGTATGAAAACTCAATATGAAACTAAGTGGATGTGCATCTAATCCTATAATGAAAAATTCCCACTAGTATATGAAAGTGAAAAAATAGGAGACTCTCCATATGAAAAACATGGTGCTACTTTGAAGCACAAGTGTGGTAATGGATACTAACAATGCTCCTTCTCTCTTTGTTTATTTTTTTTCTTTTTCTTTTTCTCTCAATGTACGGAGTCTCATCCCGACTTGTGGGGGAATCCTAGTATCCATCATCCTTTCCTCACTGGGGCACTGCTCTAAAAATGATTAATGATGATCATCACACTTCTATTTACTTATAACTCAAAAGAAATAAAAATTACAACTCGATACCTATGGAAAAATATGACTCTATATGAATGCCTCTGGCATGTACTAGGATGTGCAGTGATCTAGCGTAACATGTATGAAAAATGATGAACGGTGGCTGATCCACAACTACTATTTCAGCTATATGATCATGCAAAGAAATATGACAATGAATGCTCAAGTCATCAAACGGAAGCGGTGGAAGTTGCATGGCAATATATCTCAGAATGGCCATGCAAAAGCCATAATAGGTAGGTATAGTGGTTGTTTTGAGGAAGATATAATAAGTCTTATGTGTGATAGAGCATATCATATCACGGGGTTTAGATGCACCTGCGAAGTTTGCACCACGTCTCGATGTGAGAAAAGGCAATGCACGGTACCGTACAGGCTAGCAAATTGCGGAAAGGTAAGAGTGCATATAATCCATGGACTCACATTAGTCATAAAAAACTCATATACTTATTGCAAAAGTTTATTAGCCCTCGAAGCAGAGTACTACTACGCATGCCCCTAGGGGGATAGATTGGTATGAAAAGACCATCGCTCGTCCCTGACCGCCACTCATAAGGAAGACAATCAATAATAAATCATGCTCCAACATCATAGCATAACAAGAGACTATACGTGCATGCTTCGGGAATCACAAACTTTAACACCAATATTCCTACTAACCACAACCGTTTACTAGTACCTCCCACATATTCCATCTCTATATCGCACAACTATTGCAAGGAATCAAACATATCATATTCAGTGATCCACAAGTTTTATGTAGGATTTTATGACTAACCATGCAATTGACCAATTCCTTTTAGCTCTCTAAATAGATATAAGTGAAGCAAGTGAGTTTAATTCTTTCTACAAAAGACCATTCTCTAACAAATATAAGTGAAGCAAAAGAGCATTCTTCAAATAACGGTTTTATATGTGAAGAGAAACAGGAAATCCAAACTTTAAATGATATAAGTGAAGCACATGAAGCATTCTATAAAGCCATACTCAAAAGATATAAGTGAAGTGCAATGAGAATTCTATGAATCAACCATGGACTATCTCATACCAGCATGGTGCATAAAAGAAAAATGAAAACTAAAGCAAAAGATGCTCCAAGATTTGCACATATCACATGAACGAAACGAAACCGAAAACATACCGATACTTGTTGAAGAAAGATGGGATGCCTTCCGGGGCATCCCCAAGCTTAGACGCTTGAGTCTCCTTGAATATTTACTTGGGGTGCCTTGGGAATCCCCAAGCTTGAGCTATTGCCTCTCCTCCTTCTCCTCACATCGAGACCTCCTCGATCTCGATCACTTCATCCACACAAAACTCAACAGAAAACTCGGTAAGATCCTTTAGTATAATAAAGCAAATCACTACTCTAAGTACTGTTGCAAACCAATTCATATTTTGTTTTTGCATTTTAGCTACTGTAATATAACTTTTCCATGGCTTAATCCACTGATAGAATCGATAGTTTCATCAAAACAAGCAAAACAATGCATCAAAAACAGAATCTATCTTAAACAGGACAGTCTGTAGTAATATGAACATTCACCATACTTCTGGTACTCCAAAAATTCTGAAACAATTAGGAAAAATAAAAAAATTTGTATATAAATACATTGCAAAAAGTTTCAGAACCGTTTGACGTTCCAATAAAAAAAATGTAAAATCATGCACTATAGCCAAAGTTTCTGTTTTGCATCGCACAGACCAACAAGCAATCTAATCATCCTAAAGGCAAATCTTGGCACATTATTTTTATAATACAATGGATTTGTACAAGGGGATAATTATTTTTGTTGCAAAGTTTCTGTAATTAAGATTCACAAAGTTTCCAAGGGCATGAAGAAAGTTTAAGGCTAGCTCCCGCTTCCATGGTGCTCGTCTATCTCACTTTCACTTTTCTTTTTCTGAAGTTTTAAGTTCCCCTCTATATATTTTTTGTTTTTAAACTTTATAAAAGCACTCAATAGAAATAAATGACTCTCTAAAACTTTCGGGTTGTCTCCCTGGCAGCGCTTTCTTTAAAGCCATTAAGCTAGGCATAAAGTGCTCAAGTGATGGATCCACCCGGATCCCAAGGTATATGAAAGCCAATTTGAATCAACAATGATTTAGCATTTAGTAGTGAGAACAAAGCAACATATATCAAGCAATGATGAATTCTAACTCTCTTCCTATGCATCGACATGTCATAAAAGAACAATTCATGCACATCAAGTAAAGGCCAATATATAGGATAAGCAGTTTCTTGCAATTCTATCGTGTTGGAAACATAAAGAGGTGGACATGTAGTTCCTCTCTCATAATAATTGCAATTAGGAGCAGCAAGCACATGCATATTATATTCATCAAAATCATCATGTGTAACAGTAAAAGGCAACCCATCAATATAATCCTTAACAAGAGCAAACTTCTCTGATATAGTGTAGTTGGGAGAATTCAAAAAGATAATAGGAGTACCATGTGTGGGTGTAATAGCACAAATTTCATTTTTAACATCAGGAATAATAGCAAGTTCATCTTCATAAGCATCATTCATATTGGCATCTTGGCCACAAACATAGCAAGCATCATAAAAAAGGGATATTTCAAACGAATTAACGGGATCATAGCAATTATCATGGCAATCATCCTTCGGTAAGCACGAAGGGAAATTAAATAATGAATGAGTTGAAGAGTTACTCTCATTAGAAGGTGGGAACGTGTAGCTAGTCTGATCTTCCTCCTTTTGTTCTTCGCTCTCCTCATCATCTTTTCCATCCAATGAGCTCACAGTTTCATCAATTTCTTCTTTCATAGAATCCTGCAAAATATTAGTCTCTTCTTGGACAGCGGAGACTTTCTCAATAGATTCATCAATATCGGAATTGTATTTATAATTATCATAGCAATATTTAAGGATGGAAAAAATTTCAGGTCTATAAACATCATCATCAAAAGCTTCATATTTTTCAAACAAAGATTCAATTTCATAAGCACCCTTAAAAGCAACAAATTCTTCTATTTGTTCCACATCATAGTAATCATATATACCATTAGCATAAGAATCTAAGGTTTCATTATCATTAAATTCACATGAAAAGGGAAGATGTGGAGCGTTCATCCTAGAGCAACAAGTATAATCATATCTCAAGCATAGCTCCCGAGCATACCAATGCAACATATGAATTTGATCCCATAACAATTTCCCTTTATGAGTCAAGCGATAATCTCTAAAGTATTCACGTTGATCCAACATTACTCCCATTATATAGGTTAATGGGGTTTTCTCAGGATTATCAAAGTAGTGTATAATATCTTTCACATAACAAGCATCGAGGGTTTTAGGAGGTTCCCCATCTCCATGAGTAGCAAGTACAACTAATTTTTTTGGTGTTTCGTCTTCCATATCCATAATTAAAGATAGAGAACAACTTAGAACAGAAAATAAAAAGTACTTAGTGATAAAGAAAACAAGCACACACACACTGGTGCGCGTCGGTCCTAAACAAACGGTTCAAAACCCTTTCCGCGACGGCATTTGGAACCATTGCCAAGTGAGTGTGGGCGATAGGGGGGGTCCTTCCCACACGACCCAGAAACCGTCGAGGATAGGGAGCCTTGATGCATACATTTGTCCCTATATAACCGTTTCTGATATCTTGAATATCCCAAACGCTTCATCCTTGCTACTCGTTTGTGCTTGCATTGCCATCGCAGTCGGAGTTTTGTGGTTCTGCCTAAAACCAGGCAGATTCTAGGCACGGGAGCTTTCCAGGCAGATTCTAGGCAGATTCCAGGCACGGGAGATTTACGATGCCTGGCACATCACAAACAGTTCGTGATTATAAACCGTGTAAGATAGGTAGAAAATCACACACATTTAGTTTTCCCGCACCGTATGTGATAGTGTCTGACATCACACACGCTTTGCAAATGGCAACTGTGTGTGTGCTTGCACATGTTTCCTCTCTGTGAACCGTCTTGTATTATGGTGTATATCGCAAACGTTTGTGTTTTACCAACCGTGTGTGCCATAATGACCCACACAACGTAATTTCGCCCTAATTTAATTGTTGCTATTTAAAAGTGTACCTAATTTAAACTTGAAAGTAGGCTATAGCTTTATTCATATCCATAAGGTTCAAACAACCAATGCATTATTCGATTCACAGGTACTTATGTTTAAGAACTACAGAAGCACCAAATAAATAATGATGTACCAGGGATCTATACTTGTACTATTTCATATGGTAAAGCAAGAGGCGACAGACATTCCAGTTGCTGAACAAGGTGAAGCGGAATGGCCCTATTGTGCTCTCCTGGATGCAGAAGGCATGCAGGACTCCAGTCCAACCCCTTGTGATGGTCGGCCGCCAATCATGTAGTTTGAGAGGTAATCTTGAGTAAACTGCTTCAGGATCCACTACAAAATAAAAAAGATCCAGATATTTTCATCTAACACAACTCATTACGGGCAGTAAAAAGAAGGCTATAGGGATCTTACTTACCATCCTGCAGTTCACTGTTGTCTTGCATAAAGTGTAAACAAATAGTTTGATTGACATCTTTTGACCCATTTTAGTAACAATCTTTATCAGTTTCCTCACTTGATGCTGGTTCATGAATATCTCATTACCCCATACGCATAAAGGGTCGAAGTGTGCATCTTTGGCAATGATATATGTACCTAAAAGCACCAAGTTAATATTAAAAGCTAAAAAACAATTGAAAAATGATGTAGTACAACACTCCATCCATTCCATTATATAAGATTTTATTATGTATATCTAGACATCATCAGAACATTAAGGTAACACTCTTCCTTGTTGCTATGTAGCCTGTGATTGCATATTTAGTCATTCGGTACAATGCATGTTGCTAAACAACAATTGAAAAACGAAAAGGCATGTTAACTGCAATATCCTTAACAGCAACCAAATATCGTAATTCATAGTGGTATTGTTGAAACTATTATTGATGAAATTGAACTGCACAACAAATAGTTGCACATATAGAGCATCACATTGTGAAGAACTGAAATAAACAAGTCATAAGGACATCTCTAGGCAATCCTTAAAAAGTTAAAGGACTAAAACCCTTAGTGCATATATATATACTCCAACAATTTTTGGCCTTTTCTAGTCGATCCCCTAAACTTAAGGTTGTAAACTTCAATTTGATCACTTTCAAAGTAGGTTCAACCGAAAGTAGCATGCATTCAAACATAAACATAGATAGTTTTACATAACCGAACATAAAACATAAATTTAAACTAAGCTCAACTACTTTTGGTCAAAGTAGAGGTCGAGCCAATCCTTCCTCGTCATGTACGGTGTGCCGCGAGCCGGGTCCGGGCCAGTACCGTCATCGGGGTCGTTGGGGAAGGCACTCCTCCACTCATCGACGTCGATCTCCTCGTCCTCGAGGCCCACCTCGACGCCCTCCGCGCCGCCGTCGCCGCCGCCTTCGACCTCGTCATCAGAGGAGAGCGCGATAACCTTGCCACCCTCCATGCTGCCGTCCTCGCCGCCTTCGACCTCATCATCAGAGGAGAGCGTGATAACCTCGCTGCCCTCCGCATCGGCAAAGATCTCCCGCTCCACCTCCACAAGCTCCGGGTGCTGCCGGTGGAGCTCTTGCATGTAGGCCTCATCGGCAGCCTCGGCCTCAAGACGCTCCCACGCCTCACGGTCCTCCCGTGCCATAGCTGAGCTCACCACCCCTGGCTCCGGCGGAACGAGGTGGACCGGACGTGTGCCGAAGTGGAATTGAGCCTAGATGCCGCACCGTGGTAGTGGACCAGCCAGCGGTCGTACTCCATGGCCGCGAGCTTGGCCGTGTGGAAGCTACTGAGCCACCAGTGGGTATGGGTCTCTCGATCTGTAATCTCGGTGACCCACGTCCCCCACCACTTCTGCCAGACCCCGAGGTAGGACTTCGTCGGTGGCCGAGTCCAGGGGAGGACGGGGAAGTCCTTGAACCGGCGTAGGGGCACGGCGGCAGGTAGATCGGGGGACCTGCGACAGCGGATCAGCCCCTCGGAGGATGACGGGGACACCTCAGTGGCTACCTCGCCGGCGCCGGGCAAAAAGGCCGCGATAAACCTCTTTTTGACCATTGGCTACTCGAGCTCCCCCCGCACACAGGCAGAGGTTGAGGATGGAGGCGCTGGCGATGGCGGCGACCTACCAATAGTTTCGAGGGTTGTGTGTCTTTGTGTGAGCGGAGGTTGTGTTTGAGGAAATATTGCGGCAATTGAAAATTTTACTAGGCGGAGTAACAAGGCGGGGCTACTGAAAATTTGGATCAAGGGCGAGCAGATATTTTTGATATTTCCAGGGAAGAGGCGGGAGTAAAATGCTGGGGCTACTGAAAATTTGAATCAAGGGACTGAAGCAGAGAGGGATGCAGAGGCGGGAGTTTTGGGGGAGCGAGTTAGTGTGCTTGACACGCCGGCTGTGGACTATAGCCGACACACCTTCCCGTGTAAGCCATAGATGTACTATACACCGACAGTGCTCCAAGATATTTTGTACTACATCTCACACGGTTGGTGAGAATAAACCGTGTGGGATCTGCTTGATTTGAATTACAAAATGGGGACACATCGGCAATGGATGGTGTTTGAATTGCTAGACCTTTTATCTGCAGTGAACATGCAACTGTATGTGTGTACTCATAGAATTGGAATTATTCAGGGTTCGTTTGGACATTTCATACATTAAACTGAGTTTCTAGCCATTTCAGGTGCACAATTCAAAATTAAACTACATGCACATGCTCCGATGCATACAAATTGATTGAAGAATCAAATATGTGTCTTTTAGTGCATGCTTAGGTCCCATGGAAGAAATGGGAATGAATTTTATGAGGTTCGTTTAGCCTTTTTACTCATTAACTAGATTTTCTAGGCATTTTATGTGCATAATACAAATTTAAACTACAAGCACATGCTCCAATGCACTAAAGTTGGTTGAAAAATCACATGTGTGTCCTTGGGTGAATTTCTAGGTCCCATGCAAGAGATGGGAATGAAATTTAAACACCAGGGCACTGTTGATTGCTAGCAAAACGTTGAGATACCTGGTTTTTAAATTCTAGTAAATCCAAAACTCGTCTGAATTCATGAAACTTGGCATGCTATCATGGAGCGGCATCAACATGCGGTGGTGAAAATTTTGAACCATTTGGGGCAGGTTTGGGTACAAGCTTCTCACAAACCAGAGCTTCTCCCAACAAGCATGATGGTTTCGATAGGTAACGTACCACCTTTGGGGACGAGACGATATTCGTTGCCTCTTATTGCTTTCAAAATTTTCTTGTGTCAACATAGAACAACGGGAGTGTTTTGTTCAATCTTGGAATTTTTCGGGGTTCGTTTGGCCTTTTCTATACATTAACTCGGTTTTCTAGGCATTTTATGTGCGTAATTCAAATTTGAACTACAAGCACATGCTCCAATGCACCAAAGTTGGTTCAAAAATCACATGTGTGTCCTTGGGTGAATTTCTAGGTTCCATGCAAGAGATGGGAATGAATTTCCAACACCAGGGCACTGTTGATTGCCGGCAAAACGTTAAGATGCCTGGTTTTTAAATTCTAGTAAATCCAAAACTCATCTAAAATTCATGAAACTTCGCATGCTATCATGCAGCGGCATCAACATGTCGTGGTGAAAATTTTGTCCCATTTGGGGCAGGTTTGGGTATAAGCTTCTCACAACAAGCATGATGGTTTTGATAGGGAACATACCACATTTGGGGACGAGATGATATCCATTGCCTCTTATTGCTTTCAAAAAATTTCTAGTGTCAACATAGAACAACATGAGTGTTGTGTTCAATCTTGGATTTTTTTGGGGTTTGTTTGGCCTTTTTTATACATCAACTGGGTTTTCTAGGCATTTTATGTGCATAATTCAAATTTGAACTACAAGCACATGCTCCAATGCACCAAAGTTGGTTGAAAAATCACATGTGTGCCCTTGGGTGAATATCTAGGTCCCATGCAAGAGATGGGAATGAAATTCAAACACCAAGGCACTGTTGATTGCCGGCAAAATGTTGAGATGCCTGGTTTTAAATTCTAGTCAATCCAAAACTCGTATGAAATTCATGAAACTTGGCATGCTATCATGGAGTGGCATCAACATGCCATGGTAAAAAAATTGTCCCATTTGGGGCAGGTTCGGGCATAAGCTTCTCACTAACCAGAGCTTCTCACAACAAGCGTGATGGTTTCGGTAGGGAACGTCCCACCTTTTGGGACGAAACGATATCCATTGCCTCTTATTGCTTTCAAAAAAATTCTCGTGTCAACATAGAACAACAGGAGTGTTGTGTCAATTTTTCGGATTTTTCGGGGTTCGTTTGGACTACATGCACATGCTCCAGTGCATATAAATTGGTTGAAAAATCAAATATGTGTCCTTGGGTGCATGCTTAGGTCCCATGCAAGAAATGGGAATGAATTTCAAACACCAGGGCACCGTTGATTGCCGACGAAACATTGAGATGCCTGGTTTTTAAATTCTAGTAAATCCAAACCTCGTCTAAAATTCATGAAACTTGGCATATTTGCATGGAGCGGCATCAACATGCCGTGGTAAAAATTTTGTCCCGTTTGGGGTAGGTTTGGGTATATGCTTCTCACAAACCAGAGCTTCTCACAGCAAGCATCATGGTTTCGGTAGGGAACGTCCCACCTTTGGGGACGAAGCAATATCCACTGCCTCTTATTGCTTCCAAAAATTTTCTCGTGTAAACATAGAACACCAGGAGTGTTGTGTCAATTTTTGTGATTTTTCGGGGTTCTTTTGGACATTTTTATGCATTAACTGAGTTTTCAATGCATTTATGTGCATAATTCAAATTTGAACTACATGCACATGCTCTAGTGCATATAAATTGGTTGAAAAATCAAATATGTGTCCTTGGGTACATGCTTAGGTCCCATGCAATAAATGGGATTAAATTTCAAACACCAGGGCACCGTTGATTGCCGACGAAACATTGAGATGCCTGGTTTTTAAATTCTAGTAAATCCAAACCTCGTCTGAAATTCATGAAACTTGGCATGCTATCATGGAATAGCACCCGACATGATGTGGTATTTTTCATGTCCATTTTGAGAGAAGGCGCACTTGAATAATGACAGCCAACAAAGGCATTTTGAAAAAAATAGCTACCACTTTAATATCTCAAACGTCTGTATAATTCAAAACGTGTGCGTTCTGTTAACCATTCACGTGACGCCACGTGTCTTGGTTTTAATGGTTGTAGGAGGTGCCGTGCGGACAACTGCTTGACTTTGACTGAACGTGAGGCGTGCGAGCGTAGTCCGGTGCGCAGGCTGACTGAGAGGCATGCAAGTTGTCCTCCAATGTGCAGGCTCACCGGGAAGCGTGCGAGCTTTACGCTACGCAGGCTCACTGGGAAGCGATCCCTTTGACTTCCATGGCCGCCCGCCTTCCTCTCCATTAATGGCGCCCAAGCAGTTGTTTAATATGGGCGGC
>LT934119.1:69558658-69628495 GCA_900231445.1 Triticum turgidum subsp. durum
ATGGGACGCTGCCGTCGACCGCTACCTCTCAGCGGCGCCAGTTGCGATCCTCCCATGCCCCGCCCATCGATCGCGCGATGACATGATGTTTGATTTACAAGTGAAGAAAATTTTGTGTTGCCTTGGAGACTTCAACAACGGCATCCCGGAGGACGACAACGATAATGACAGCGCGGCACGCTGCCTCCACCGCTGGAAATAGTTTTTTTGGGTTTAACACTACAGGAAACGGGTAATTTGCTGTCTGTGGATTACAGACGGCAAAGATTTTGCCGTCAGGAAGAAGATGACAAAGTCAGACGGCAAAGATAAGTCGGCAAAGAATTCTTTGCCGTCTGCTTTTCATCGGCCAGACGGCAAAATTTTTGCCGTCAGCCAAATCTTCTTCACCGTCAGCCTTGTAAACCATAGACGGCAAAGAAATGAAGTTTTACCGTTAGCCAGACTACAGGTTTGCCGTCTTCTATTCGCGTGTTTGCCACCTGCCTCGTGTATCACAGACGGCAAAGAAATTGGTGAAATTAAAAAAACATAGAAGTGTTGATCCCGAGCGATGCGGTCAACTCATGCGAGTGCACTGCCTATCTTTTTTCTTGTTTTTTAACAGGGAAAAGCCCATCCGCATGTAGTGCCTTTCATTCGACGTTAGTGAAGTCCAAAATGCATACATGACCCCAAAAAAACTAAAGTTACAAAGTAGTCCTGGAAATTAATACAAAGGACCCTAACAAGTAAGACCGAAAAACAATCAGGTCCTTCTTCCCCACTCCATTGCTCTGCCCGCCCCGTTTTGCAGTCCGACGCACGCCTCACTGCTCTGCCATTTTGTTCGCCACGCCGCCGCCCAACCCTGCTCAGCCGCGCAACTCCGGCCCAGCCGGGCTCGGGGGCTGACTCGCACCGGCGCCACGGGGAGGCACGCGAGGGAGGTCGGGATGGCCCTGCTCAGTCGTGCTCGGTAGCTGACTCGCTCCAGCGCTGCGGGGAGGCACGCGAGGGAGGTTGGGGATGGTCGGTGCTCGACCGGTGGAGCGCCCGGCTACTCTAGCGGTGGAGCTCGCGAGGCGAAGCATAGGACCGGTGGGTGCGGAGGGGCCCGGGCTGTGGACAGGCTCGGGTGCACGGCCGGAGGAGCTGGAGTGCGCATGGCCGGCCGGTGAGGACGAGCTCGCGAGGGGTGGAGCTTCACGCGGCGCCGGCGAGGTGGCAGACGGATGCGCGGAAGGGCGCTGGGCGTGGCGGCGGACGTACTGGCTCGCGGGTGCAGGCCACGGCATATGGTTGCTCAGGGATGGGCGGGCGCTGGACGGGGGTGCCGGACGGGCGGGCGGCGTTGGCCGGCGGCGTGTGGCAGCTCTCTCAGGGGAGAATGATGGAGGAGGGCACTAGCTAGCGGCGTGCTACACTTGCAGATGGAGAGATGAGGCGGCACGGGGGAGAAGGAGATGGGAATGGGTGGGGCAGGTACGGGTGTGGGGTCATGGGTGGGGTCGTGGGCTTGGGGCGCGTGCGTCGTGGGGTGGGTTGGGGCGTTCGTACGTCGGTCCTGAGTGGGTCGGATGTGTGTCGCAGATGCTGCCAAGTCATCGATCCGTGTGATGGATCCGTGTGGTGTGCTTCTTCTTCGCCATCGGCGAAAACAAATACAGACGGTAAAGAGCTCAATTTGCCGTCTATGAAAACAACACATACGGCAAAGATTCTTTGCTGTCTACCAAAGAAAACATAGATGGCATAGATGCTTTTCCGTCTGTGATTTTTATTGCAGACGGCAAAGTGAGCTCTTTGCCGTCTGTGCTTTTTTTCGCAGATGGCAAAGTTTATTTTGCCGTCAGTTTTTCTTTGCCGTCTGTCGCTGACGGCAAACCCTTTCTTTGCCGTCTGCCCGACAAAAAGCTGACAGCAAAGACGTCTGTTGATGGCAAATTAACTGTTTCCTGTGTGTAATACTGTATCTCGAATTCTCGATCATATGAATATAAATTCGCAGTGTGATTGAATGAAAGATATGGTTTGAACAAACTTGCATTTTTCTCTCTTAATGTACAGACTTATCAAATGATTTTCTTTTGAAAAAAACACAAACGCTTTTTAAATATAAAACACTCATCGCAAACGTTTTAGTTAGAACACCCGTATGCAAGCCGACAGCTTCCCCACGAAGCCAAGGGAAAATGTGTCGAGCAGGATTTCTACATCCCTTCAATGCAAACAGTTGTTTTGCATGACCCCTGTGCAACCACGTACAAATAATTGGGTAAGATTTGCATATCTGTCATTTTGGGTATGTTGCCATTTCTCAAACTGGAAAGATTGACATTTGTTTATCTAGTAACATTGCTATTTTTCAACCTTGTAACACTATGATTTTTTAAAATATGCAGCTACAAATCACTAGCACTATCTAATTTTTGCAACTAAAATCACTAGCACTGTTCATATGGACACCACTAGCAGGCGTGAGTTCATGGACGCATATGCAAATGTACCATTGATAACATACAACAAGTCATCAACCCACAACGACAACGAGGATACAAGTTGGATTATAGATCATTTCCAACAAAACGTTCTTGTAAAGTTTTTCTCACACAACAAATAACAAAGCGATAAAATGAACTTCTGCTCAACCACTCGTCGGCGTTGGAAATGCTTGCTTTGAACCAGAAGTGATTATCTGGGAAGGACCATCTACTGTCAATCTCGAGACCAACGCAGGATTGATCATCCAGGCTGAAGCGGCCTATTTCAATACCCATATTGGGATGGTAGGGAAGCATAGTAATGTCTGAGGTATAGATACAGTTGCTTCTCATAAATGGTAGTAATGTTGTGTCAACAGCAGCTGGATCGCCTTCCACCATCATTGGATAGTTTTGTCCAAGGAAGAGCGAGTTTTCTCCAAGACTTTCAATACTGAATCAGGGAGAAGGTGTTGGCGCTAGTACATCAGTATCCATCACGAATACCCTGCAATGGATGTTGGAATAGGTCCGGAGAGTGCGACCATACGAGACAACACCTGCTTCCTTAGTAACATCAGCAGTGCCCCGTATACAGACAAGAAGAGGTGATCCATCGGAATAAGTTGCCAGGCGCCACTGAGTATATGGGTCCTGCTCGTCCTCATGCTTGTGAATAAAATTTCCAAGTATAGGTGCTGGAATGTTCACAGGACCTTGGAAACACAAGAAGGTTAATTAGTAAAGGGAAACTAGCTAACCCGCATGCATGTGGATGAAACAATTATAATTACGATGGAAGACAAACATACCAAAATCATGAGGATTCCATGCAACAATAGTGCCACGAGTGGTGGCAGCAAACACAAGACCCTCGTATTGAATTGCATCACAGTACTCATCCGTGTATAGAAACTGATTTTTGAGCAATATCCATCAAGTCGAACCATGAAGGACGGCAACAAGCTTGTCGAAGATAGCGATGACATAAGCATTCCTATAACCCCAAGAGCGGTTGGGAACTTGACAAATTGCTATCTTCTGTAGACGATAGTCAGCATGATCGTATTTGAACTCACGTAGAATACCGGTGTACTCAACCTCTGGGCAGTCGTCTGAGATTTTTCGAAGTGGAACCCAATGGCGAGAGTACACATTCACAAGTTCCCACTCGAAGTTGTACCAAACATAAACAACCCAATCTCCATTTGCGCCTGCCCAAGCCTTGCCCTCAAGCGATGGCATCTTAACATCATATGTATCATTATCAAGCGGCATCAACTTACACAAGGCGAGGCTTCCCTCGTCCCCACGCCAGTCAGCAGGGTCACGGCGAAGAAGATAGGGGAGATCAGACCGCTCCTGAACCCCTGGGTTCCTTGTAATGATGTTATTAGTTGAGTCGAGAATGGTCTTGAATCAACCTGCCATGCTAGCCAAGGTGATGATGTCACACCGATCAATGAGTTCCTCCACCGCGTCATCATTCAGATCGGGGCAATAATAACGAGGTCATTTCTGGCTTGTTCCCTCCATGGTGAAGACAATCAAACAATGGCAGAAGGAAGGGTGAAGGCAAATGGAGGAGGGAGGAAGAGCTAGCGTGCGACAACAGTTCCAAATCGTGAGGGAAAGGCGAAGAGTCGGTGGACGGTTGCCACGGTACACAAAAAGGTGCCTGGAGAGCGAACGGTTGCCACAGAGGTCACACACTAATGACAAGGGCTGAGTGAACCACATGCAATCCCATCGCACAACACACACGTCTTGTTAAGTTGAACCGTTTTTGTTCTCTAGTGTCAACGCAAACAGTTCATCCGAGTGAACCGCATGCCGTATATCCCACACACCTTGATCTGGCTGACCGTTTCTTTTGTGTTTCCTAATCCCAAACAGTTAATATGAGTGAACCGTATGATGTATATGGCAAACTCCTTCATCTGGCTGCCCGTTTCTTTTGTGTTTCCTAATCACAAACAGTTCATCCGAGTGAACCATATGCTGTGTATCGCACATGCCTTCATTAGGCTGCCCGTTTCTTTTGTTCCTCCACATCGCAAATAGTTAATTGAACTTAACCATATGCCCTTTATCGCACACGCAACTAAAACCTGAACCGTGTTTGATGCATCCTCGGCGCAAACGTTTTATACATTTTTGACGGTTTTCATACACCACCGTTTGCGATTATGGCATCACACACAGTTTCTCGAAGGGTCTATCATTGTAGTGTCGCGTTAGCAGCATCCTGCGGTAGTGACACGAGAATATTCACCCCACGCTATTGCTCCCCAGCAACGTCGCCAGAAAAAAGGTCTTGTTAACCCACAAGTATAGGGGATCAATTGTACCTTCTTTCGATAAGTAAGAGTGTCGAACACAACGAGGACTGATACGTCCCCAACGTATATATAATTTTTGATGTATTCATGCCATGTTTATAATATTTTTTACATGATTTTGGTATGATTTGGTTAGAACTAACCGGACTGACGTTATTTTCAGTAGAACTATCATGGTGTTGTTTTTTGTGCAGAAAAAAAAATTCTCGGAATGCGCTGAAAATCAACGGAGATTTTTTTCTGGAAGATATAAAAAATACTGGAACGAAGAGTTACTGGAGGGGAGTCCCATGGGACCCACGAGGGTGGAGGGTGTGCCCACCCCCCTAGGGCGCGCCCCCTGCCTCATGGACTCTCCGTGGGCCCCTGACTTGTTCTCGACGTCAAACTCTCCTATAAATCCCCAAAGCTCCATAACATAACCTATATCGGGAGTTCTGCCGCCGCAAGCCTCTGTAGCCACCGAAAACCAATCGGGACCCTGTTCCCGCACCCTGTCGGAGGGGGGAATCATCACCGGTGGCGATCTTCATCATCCCGACACTCTCCATGATGAGGAGGGAGTATTTCACCCTTGGGGCTGAGGGTATGTAACAGTAGCTATGTGTTTGATCTCTCTCTCTCTCTCTCTCTCGCGTGTTCTTGATATGGCACGATCTTGATGTATCACGAGCTTTGCTATTATAGTTGGATCTTATGATGTTTCTTCCCCTCTATCTTCTTGTAATGGATTGAGTCTTTAAGGTTTTGAGAACACTTGATGTATGTCTTGTGTGGGGTACCCGTGGTGACAATGGGTTATTATATTGATTCACTGATGTATGTTTTGGTGATCAACTTGCGGGTCCTGTGAACCTTGGGAATCTATGCATAGGGGTTGGCACACGTTTTTGTCTTGACTCTCCGGAAGAAACTTTGGGGCAATCTTTGAAGTTCTTTGTGTTGGTTAAATAGATGAATCTGAGATTGTGTGGTGCATATCGTATAATCATACCCACGGAAAATTGAGGTGACATTGGAGTATCTAGGTGACATTAGGGTTTTGGTTGATTTGTGTCTTGAGGTGTTATTTTACTACGAACTCTAGGGTTGTTTGTGACACTTATAGGAATAGCCCTTTGGTTTGATCGAAAAGAATAACTTTGAGGTGGATTGATCGGAAAGAATAACTTTGAGGCTATTTGTGACACTTATAGGAATAGCCCAATGGTTTGTGACACTTATACGAACTCTAGGTGGTTTCTTCGTTTATTCTCCGCAGTTAGTGACTTTGGAGTGTGAGGGAGTCCTGGATTAGGGGGTGTCTCAATAGCTGGACTATACCCTTTAGCCGGACTGTTGGATTATGAAGATACAAGATTGAAGACTTCGTCCCGTGTCCGGATGGGACTTTCCTTGGCGTGGAAGGCAAGCTTGGCGATACGGATATGTAGATCTCCTCCCATTGTAACCGACTCTATGTAACCCTAGCCCTCTTCAGTGTCTATATAAACCGGAGGGTTTAGTCCGTAGGACAACAACAATCATACCATAGGCTAGCTTCTAGGGTTTAGCCTCTCTGATCTCGTGGTAGATCTACTCTTGTACTACCCATATCATCAATATTAATCAAGCAGGAGTAGGGTGTTACCTCCATCGAGAGGGCTCGAACCTGGGTAAAAACATCGTGTCCCTTGTCTCCTGTTACCATCCGCCTAGACGCACAGTTCGGGACCCCCTACCCAAGATCCGCTGGTTTGACACCGACATTGGTGCTTTCATTAAGAGTTCCTCTATGTCGTCATCTTTAGGCCCGATGGCTCCTCCGATCATCAACAACGATGCGGTCTAGGGTGAGACTTTTCTCCCCGGACAGATGTTCGTGTTCGGCGGCTTTGCACTGCGGGCTAATTCGCTTGGCCATCTGGAGCAGATCGAAAGCTATGCCCCTGGCCATCAAGTCAGATTTGGAAGTTTGAACTACACAGCTGACATCCGCGGACACTTGATCTTCGACGGATTCGAGCCACAGCCGAGCGTGCCGCACTGTCACGATGGGCATGATTTAGCTCTACCGCCGAACAATGCCCTGGTGGCCGCGCCCGCATCAGCTCTGACCCTTAGCTCGAATCCAACTGCGATGATCGAGGACGGGTGGCTATACCCCGCCACGGGGGCTGCAGTCTCAACGGCGATCGAGCCGAACACCAGCCTTATCCTCTGCAAAGCCCGTGACTCCAAGGTGCCGGACTCTTCTCCGGACTCCGAACCCTCCGCGCCCCTGCCAATCGAATCCGATTGGGCGCCGATCATGGAATTCACCACCACAGATATCTTTCAGCACTCGCCCTTCGGCGACATTCTGAATTCACTAAGGTCTCTCTCTTTGTCAGGAGAGTCCTGGTCGGATTATGACCAGCAGGATTGGGATGCGGACGACGAAGAAATTCGACGCCCACCCACCACCCACTTCGTAGCCACTGCCGATGATTTAATCGACATGCTAGACTTCGACTCCGAAGACATCGACGGTATGGACGATGATGTAGGAGACAAACAGGAACCAGCGCCCATAGGGCACTGGACAGCTACCCCATCCTACGATGTATACATGGTGGACACATCCAAAGGAAACAATGATGAAGAACGGGAGGACGCAACGAAGGATCGTTCCTTCGAAAAGCAGTCAAAGCGGCGGCGTAAGCGCCGCTCCAAGCCCCGCCTCGACAGAGATAGCGGTCTCACAGACCCAGCCACAGCGCAGGGCGAGCCAGCGGACGATGAACACGGCATCGAGCAACCGTCCGAATAAGGCAACTTGGATAAACGAACCGAACAACCCGTCCCCGACGAAGATAACAGTCCGGACGACCTCACGCCGGACAAGTTCCTGGAGTAGAAGAACCTCCACAAAAGGCTCGTTGCCACTGCGCGTAGCCTGAAAAAGCAGAAGCAAAAGATCAAAACTACGGAAGATGCACTCAGAATTAGATGGAGCAAAGTACTCAACACCGCAGATAAATACGGCGGCAGTCACCACACAAAGAGCTACCCGAAACGAAAGTTACTGCCTGAATTTGATGAGGAGGCCCTAGAGCCCCCGCAATCAAAAAATAAGGCAGCCACCCGGTCAGATAGACGACCCCATGGCCAACATAGAGCAGAAAACAGCGCCGCACACAAGCCAACACGCGATCCACCCATGGATTCGCATCAAAAAGATGGCCCAGCCAGATCTATCTACGGACCAAGAAAGCAAGCTCTAGTACGCAATGCAACGCAACAAATATCTGAGCACCGCGGCACACCCAAATACAGGGGTGCCGCACACCCCCTATGTTTCACCGATGAGGTGCTGGACCATGAATTTCTAGCGGGATTCAAACCCGTAAACATAGAAGCATATGACGGAACGATAGACCCTGGAGTCTGGATTGAGGACTATATCCTCCATATCCACATGGCCAGAGGAGACGACCTCCACGCCATAAAATACCTACCCCTCAATCTCAAAGGGCCAGCCCGGCATTGGCTTAAAGGCCTTCCCGAAAACACCATTGGAAGTTGGGAAGAGCTCGAGGACGCTTTTCGGGAAAAATTTCAAGGGACCTACGTCCGACCACCGGATGCAGACGATTTAAGTCATATAACTCACCAACCCGGAGAGTCAGCCCGGAAGCTCTGGAACAGATTTCTTACTAAAAAACCAGATAGTGGACTGTCCGGACGCCGATGCCTTAGCAGCTTTCAAACACAGCGTTCGAGACGAATGGCTCGCCAGACACCTCGGCCAAGAAAAGCCAAGAACAATGGCCGCATTAACAAGCCTCATGACCCGCTTTCGCGCGGGAGAGGACAGCTGGTTGGCAAGACGCAGCACTAGCGACCCAAGTACAGCCGAAGTCAGGGATGGAAACGGGAAGCCAGGGTGCAGCAAAGACCAGCGCTAGAATAAGGGAAACAGCCCGAAGAGCACGGTGGTCAATGTCGGGTTCAAAAGCTCTCGGCGGGGTCGGCAAAAGCTGCCCCTTAAAGATAATAGGGACGAACTGTCTAATCTAAAGAAAATCATGGACAAGATTTGTCAAATCCACAGCACCCCCGGGAAGCCTGCAAATCATTCCCACAAAGAATGTTGGGTCTTCAAGCAATCCGGCAAACTCAATGCCGAACACAAGGGGCTGGATAGACCAAGTGAGGACGATGATGAACCCCACAAACAAAGCACTAGGGAACAAAAGAAATTCCCACAAGAAGTCAAAACAGTAAACTTACTACACATGACAAAAGGGAGAAACGAAGTGGCGCCCACAGAGATATGCGCCATGCGGCCTATCACAAAAGAGCCTCGCCACTGGTTGTCAAAACCAATCACCTTCGACCATCAGGACTACTCCAGAAGTATTCGACACGCAGGCTGGGTTGCCTTGGTGTTAGATCTGATAATTGACGGATTCCACTTCACACGAGTCCTGATGGACGGCGGCAGTGGTTTAAACCTGCTATATCAGGACACAGTCCGTAAAATGGGGATGGACCCAACAAAAATTAGCCATAGCAATACTTCCTTTAAAGGAGTAATGCCAGGCTCAGAAGTCCATTTCACGGGCTCCCTCCTACTCGAAGTTATGTTCGGCTCCCCCGATAACTTCCGTAGCGAAAAGCTGACCTTCCACATTGCCCCGTTTCAAAGTGGCTATCAAGCACTACTGGGACACGAAGCTTTCGCCCGCTTTAACGCAATACCGCATTATGCGTCTCTCACGCTTAAGATGCCTGGTCCACGAGGCATCATGTCACTAAAGGGAAATATTGAGTGTTCCTCACGCGTGGAAGACTGTGCGGCTGCCTTGACAGCCACACACTAAAATGGCTTCACCAACCAAAGCACCTAACAGGTCGTTAAGACCACGGACGCGGCTAGACGAGTCCGGCGTAAACAGGCAATTGATAAAGGTTTCATAGCCATATACCCCTATACAAGGGGCTCCGCGCATGTAAAACAAGCGACAATAAGGCTCAATTTTACCCATCTCGAGTTATACTTTGTTTATTTAGTATAACATACATTTCGCATGACCTTTTTCAACTAAGTTCCTCTCTTTTACAGATGAACACCGTCCTACACCCGTCCTGGACACGGCACAATGGAGACACAGGCGCAGACGTGCGGCAGGGACCCGTCCCAAGGATTCTTTTTAGATTAAGACCCTGCGTAAACCTTTTTTACTGTCTCTTGTTGATACACATCCCCCTGATTCTCAGTATAACCGAGGAGGAGGCTGGCGTCTTCGCATGTGGCCACGTCGGAATTTTGCACGTACCTGGACACCAGGGGCTTATTATCAAGGGCACTGCTCAGCCCGTTTTCATAAAGACCGAATACCTTAGGGAGTGTTCGGCGTCGCGAGTTTGGCCTTATATGCATCAGCTCCGAATCATGTCTTTGGTCAAATGTTGGGTTTGCACGGCTCCTGTGTTTTGATGCCTTACGTTCCGCTCTATCGGCTAAGGCGGCACCAGGAGAACTATTGCGATTGTGCCCCGGTTCAGCCAGGCGAGCACCTCAGTAGAGAAAGCCGAAAACTGACTGTCATGGTATAGCGAGAGACTAGTCAACCACTCGATGACCTAGCGGAATCTTCGGGATTCCTCCGCCTAAATGAAGGGCCGTTTCCCGGCCAGGCACACACGCGCCCCGAATTCGGGTGAGCACGGAGCCACCAGGGGCTATATAGTAGCCCCACTGTCAAACTCCTATGGCTAAGTGAAAGTGATAAAGCATTATAGTCTGATTGCCTAGTTCGCTACGCTACCACGTCCTTAATGGACCAAGACGTTGGGTCAAGTGTGAAAATGCGCCTTCTGCAAACACCCCCACATTATATGCGTGAGGGCAGAAGCCGACGACTGCCATCTTTCATATTGTATACACATATACATTAACGGCCGCATAGGAGGTATTATAATTCTTGCAGGCACAAGTATAAAAAGCTTCTACATTTCATCAAAATATTGTTTTACAATAATACATGTTATTCGAACATAATATCCTTCGAGCACTGCATCTCTATTAAACGAACGACTTGCAGAACTTCCTGAAAATAGTGCTCGGCAGGTACTCGGCTTCCGTCCGAATCTTGGGATGCAACAGCGGTGGCCTCCATCTCTGCCCAGTATGTCTTGACATGGGCAAGGGCCATCCGCGCACCCTCTATGCATGCTGACCTCTTCATCGCGTTGATATACGGCACCGCACCAAGGAACTGCTGCACCAAGCTAAAATAATTGTTCGGCTTTGGCCTTTCCAGCCATAGATGATCCACGACATACTTCATGGCGAGTCCGGATAACCTATTCAGCTTGGCCCATTCGGCCAAACAATCGGTCAACGGAAGCAGACGCTCTGGATTGTGGAACCGCGACCAGAAGAGCTTTTCCACTTCGCGATCTTTCTGATCTCGGAAGTGTTTGGCCGCATCAGCGGCACTCACCGCTAAATCTAGATATGCGTCCGCCGAACTCCACATCCGGTCCAACGGAGCATATTTAGCATCTCCAAACTTCATCCGCAGCATAAAGGGCTTTCCAGCTGTGATATCTCCGGCTTGACGTAGCTCCTCCTTCATCGCCCTCATCGCAGAACGAGCATCCTTGGCCGTTGTAGTGTCCTTCTCCAGGTCCGTCCGCTCCACCCGATCTTCTTTTTCAAGAAGCTTGCAGCGGTCAGCAGCGTTCTTTAGCTTCACAACCATCTCGGCCATTTCCTTCTTGCTTTGGCAGTGAGCAGCCTGTTCGGCTTTCAGCTCCTCAACCGCCTTTAAGGCAGCCGCATCGCTTTTCCTGGCTTGCTCCTTGGCTCGGGCAAGTTCGGCCCAAAGGTCCTCCACGGCGGCAGCCCCATCTGCATCAAGCGCACACATTGTAAGATACTGGCATCAAGCTCCTCTTACCAGGTATCTTCGGAGAAATTACACACCTTGTGCCTCGTCGAGCCGCTTGTTGACAAGCGCGATGTCGGCATCTGTCGCGTCGAGTTGCCGCTTTAGCTCGGCAAATTCATCAGTCTGGCTGGCCAACGGACACTTCGCCACCTACATAGGAAGGCGGCAAATTATACCTGGGATTATGATCCTCTGCGTGCCGTCTCTTTCGACAGTACACAGAGTCTCAAGGGCTACTATCTACACAGGGCGCATCTTAAATATGCGGAACTGTCAAAAGGTACATCACTTCGCGTACCTCAAAACCTGTCAGTAAACTCCTGACAGCCTCGTGTAACCCGCTCTCTGCGGACGAAATCCTTTCAATTATCGTACCCATCAACGTACGGTGCTCCTCTGAGATAGACGCTCGCCCTAGCAGATCCTTCAGTTCCTCCGACCGTGCACCAGGCGGTGTCGGACTCGTTCGATGGCTTTTTTCAAAGGCCGGACATGGATGGCTTTGGGGGGGCATATGATTGCCTTCCGGCCCTGCCGGATTAGGAGAAACCCTCCGCGACGATACCTCAGGGTCGCCCGCCTCGTAAGGTGGTACAGCAGGGGGAGGCGTTCCGCTCTTCATCATCTCCAGAAGAAGATCCCCCGAAGATGAGCTCTACTGAGAAGGGCTGAGATCCGAACTACAAGGCAAAATTTTGGTTATTTTCCTCAGAAATGAAATAAGGATTTTTCTCATTTTAAACCTCCCCTCTCTATTTACGGCTCGGTGGAGGGCTGATCCCCTTGAGGGCATAGTACAGCCGAGGTATCCCCCGGCATAGGACCCTCTGGCGAAGATTTCTTCCCCCGCTTTAAGACCATGGTCTCTGGGTCTTCAGAGGCGGTCCTCTTCTTCCCCTAAGTAGGGGAATTTTTGATTCCTCCTTTTCGGACAGCCTCCTTCGGGGAGGTAGTAACCTCCTTGTCCCCCCTTCGCTTTCTTCCAAAGGCGCGATCTCCAGCATCCTGGTTAACACGGAATTCGGCGAGGTCTCAGGGAGGGGGGCCGGACACCTGATTAACTTTGCCTTCGCTATCCACTCCTGTTTCGAGGATAGCTCTTTTAAGGGCGATGTGGTGATAAATGTACGGATGGCGTGTGAGGGGACAAGGCTACTTACTTGAGTATCCGGACGATTGCAGCTTAGACCTGCGTCCTCAGTAGAGTCCGGGCACGCTGCTTGTGGCCCAAAGAACAGCTTGTACATCTCCGTGGGTGTCGCGCCCATAAAATGTTGGAGAGCTCGTGGTCCCTCCGGATTGAACTCCCACAGGCGGAGGGGGTGATGTTTGCAGGGCAGGGTTCGGCGAATCAACATGACCTGCGTCACCACAACCAGACTGATGTCTCTTTCCAGGAGATCTCGGATGCGGCCCTACAACAGGGGCACATCCTTTGCCGGCCCCCAGTCCAGCCCCTTATTGACCCATGACACTAGTCGGGGCGGGGGACCCGAGAAGAAAGCAGGCGGCACCACCCACTTGGTACCCCTGGGAGCTGTGATATAAAACCACTCTTGTTGCCATAAGCTGGACTCCTCTTGAAAAGAGCACTTGGGCCGTGGAGCGTCGACATTCTTGCTTATAACAGCGCCTCCACACTCCGCGTGCTGTCCCTCGATCATCTTCGGCTCTACTTTAAAGGTCTTGAGCCACAGTCCGAAGTGAGGAGTAATATGGAGGAAAGCTTCACACATGACAATGAACGATGAGATGTGGAGGATGGACTCCGGAGCTAAGTCATGAAATTCCAGCCCATAATAGAACATGAGCCCCCTCACGAAAGGATCCGTCACGAAGCCTAGCCCTCGGAGGAAGTGAGATACGAACACCACGCTCTCACCGGGCTTGGGAGTGGGAATAACCTGCCCTTGAGCAGGCAGCCTATGCGAGATTTCGCCGGTCAAATACCTGGCCTCTCTCAGCTTTAGCACGTCTTCCTCCGTGACAAAGGAAGGCATCCATCGGCCTTGAAGGTCTGAGCCGGACATCATCGAAGGTCCAAAGCGCCTAAATCTGGAGCCCTAGGTGTTGGAACTCGAGGCAAGAGGCGAATTTGATTGAGGTCAAAAGAAAGGAGTAAGGCCTTGGTCTCTTTATAAGAGGTTGAATACCAAGAGCCCTTCCCGTGACCGTTTGGGACTTACCTTTGATCGAGGAGACATATGAACGGGCACGACTGGGTTACCCACGCCCGTATTGATGAGAATCCCGTGATAAGGGGACACGATCTCTGCTTCGACAAGACGTGCCAAGGAAACCGCCTCGCAAAACGCGCTGAGGTGGGAAGGTAAAAACGATTCGAATAAGGCTTGGCTGTGGTGTGATGTCACGCTACGGAATACGTCAGCAGATTAGATTTGTGTAAATGTTATTCTCTCTACGGCAGTATGTGGAACTTATTTTGCAGAGCCGGACACTATCCTTGTGTTCAGAATGTTCTATGAAGTATTCGGAGGAGGAACCCGCCTTGCAATCCCGAAGACAATCTGCACGCCGGACTCGTCGTCATTGAAGCCTGGTTCAGGGGCTACTGAGGGAGTCCTGGATTAGGGGGTGTCCGGATGGCCGGACTATACCCTTTAGCCAGACTGTTGGATTATGAAGATACAAGATTGAAGACTTCTTCCCGTGTCCGGATGGGACTTTCCTTGGCGTGAAAGGCAAGCTTGGCGATATGGATATGTAGATCTCCTCCCATTGTAACTGACTCTGTGTAACCCTAGCCCTCTTCGGTGTCTATATAAACCGGAGGGTTTAGTCCATAGGACAACAACAATCATACCATAGGCTAGCTTCTAGGGTTTAGCCTCTCTGATCTCGTGGTAGATCTACTCTTGTACTACCCATATCATCAATATTAATCAAGCAGGAGTAGGGTTTTACCTTCATCGAGAGGGCCTGAACCTGGGTAAAAACATCGTGTCCCTTGTCTCCTGTTACCATTCGCCTAGACGCATAGTTCTGGACCCCCTACCCGAGATCCGCCGGTTTTGACACCGACAGAGTGACTCTTTGCCGCATGTTGAGGGATTGTTATATGATCCAATTATGTTATTATTGTTGAGAGAACTTGCACTAGTGAAAGTATGAACCCTAGGCCTTGTTTCAAAGCATTGCAATACCGTTTACGCTCACTTTTGCTACTAGTTACCTTGTTGTTTTTACATTTTCATATTACAAAAACCTATATCTACCATCCATATTGCACTTTTATCACCATCTCTTCGCCGAACTAGTGCACCTATACAATTTACCATTGTATTGGGTGTGTTGGGGACACAAGAGATTCTTTGTTATTTGGTTGCAGGGTTGTTTGAGGGATACCATCTTCATCCTACGCCTCCCACGGATTGAAAAACCTTAGGTCATCCAGTTGAGGGAAATTTGCTACTGTCGTACAAACCTCTGCACTTGGAGGCCCAACAACATCTACAAGAAGAAGGTTGTGTAGTAGACATCAAGCTCTTTTCTAGCGCCATTGCCGGGGAGGTTAGAGCTTGAAGGTATATCTTTAGATCTTGCAATTGATTCTTATAGTTTCTTGTTTTATCACTAATTAGTCTATGGAAGAAAACTACAAAAAAATGGAATTGAGGTTGCCACATATGCTTCATGTTTTTAATGTCTTTCATGGAAATAAGGATTCTGATAATTGTGCCAAAGTGTTAGAAGAAGAATGCAATAAAATGTTCGGCACTAGATATTTGAAAGATGAGCATGATTGCAATGTTGTTACTATGAACTCTTTGAATATCCATAGTACTAATGATGATTGCAGTAGTCATGATAAAAATGTCTCTTATAAGCATGTCAACTTTTGTGGAGTGCATAGAGTTTGCAAGTACACACCAAATAGGGAAGATAGATTTTGCAAGAGGCATAAGTATTTAGAAACTAAATGGTTGCAAGAGAGGCTAGATGCTTGTGCTGAAGAATTTATTATTTTTAGCCATCCTTGTGAACTTTGCAATGAACATGGTCATTTAAATCTCCAATGCAAATTATTTCATGATCGAATCGTGTCCAAAAATTGTGATAACTGGATTTCCCTTATGCATCATAATGAACTTAGTTTGCTTATGGGATATGAAGAAATGAAACATATAACTAAGGGCATTCCAGAATATAACCTTGAGAGATTTCTTGCTTTTGAACTAGAGGAAATTTATATGTATTGGGCGGTGAATTGCATTGAAAATCCTTATATTGCCAATTACATAAAGACAAGGAAACAAATAGAAGATGAAGAGAATAATAATAAAAGGGAAGAGGTTTCCCAATATCCTCCTATTATTTCTTACGATGAATCAGGTAACGAGGAAGAGCCTTCTATTCAACCAGTATCATTAATAAGGAGCTCCAAAAAAAGGATTAAACCCACACATAATGTGGAGAAGAAAAAGAAAAGACGGCGAAGAAAAGGTAAATAGGTCTCCCTCCCAAATGATGTTGCTCCTATTATGGTTATGCCTACTACTCATTGTGATGAAAATGATTGCTATACTATTGGTGCTATCCATACTATTAATGATGAGAGTGATTATGCTTATGATATGCAAAGGCCCAAGCTTGGGGATGCTATGTTTGATGAAAATGACATGTTTGAGAATTTATTTGATACAATTAATGTTTGTCACAAGTTTGGGGATGCTATGTTTGATGAAGATGATATTTTTAACCCCCCAAGTTTTGATGAGCAAATTTACTATGATGATAGCATGCCTCCTATTTATGATGATTATATTGACGAAAGTGGGTTTGGAAGAGTGTCAACTTTAGGAAGTAATGATCCCACTATTTTGAAGGGTGTTGAATATTATTGTGACAATTATGAAAGTGGATTTGGAGAGGTCATGACTTTATTTAGTAATGATTCCGCTATCTTGGAAGAGGTTTCAATTGATTATGATGAGAACAAAGTCGCTCCTTATGATGATTATTGTGATGATACTTATGTTATAAAAAGTAGTGATGATTATATTTATATAACTTGTCATGATTATGATTACCCTTTTTCTGAACATTACTCTTTTAATGTGGAAACAATTTATAGTATCCGAGTTTCTTATGATACTCCCACTATTCCGAATGAGAAGAATTTTGCTTATGTGGAGAGTAGTAAATTTTCTATGCTTGTAGATCATGAAAAGAATGCTTTATGTGATAGTTATATTTTTGAATTCATTCATGATGCTACTGAAAACTATTATGAGGGAGGAATATATGCTTGTAAGAATTGCTACCAAGTTTCCTCTCTATGTGCTTAAAATCTTGAAGTTATGCTTGTTTTGCTTTCCTATGCTAGTTGATTCTTGTTCCCATAAATTGTTTCCTCACAAAATACCTATGCATAGGAAGTGGGTTAGACTTAAATGTGCTAGTCATAATCTTCATGATGCTCTCTTTATGTTTTAATTCTTATCTTTTATGTGAGCATCATTGAAATCATCATGCCTAGCTAGGGGCGTTAAACGTTAGCGCTTGTTGGGGGGCAACCCAATTTTATTTGTGTTCTTTGCCTTTTGGTCATGTTTATTAATGAATAATATACCTAGCCTCTGGTTAGATGTGGTTTTATTTTTTAATTAGTTTTTGTGCCAAGTACAACCTTTGGGAAGACTTGGATGAAAGTTAATGCAATCTTGCTGTAAAAAACAGAAACTTTGCACTCACGAGATTAGATGCTATTTTCTACAGAAGAGTGATTTTGAGTTGATTCTTTTTGAATAAGATTAATAGACAAATTCCTCACGTCCAACAATTTATTTCATAATTTTTGGAGTTACCTAAGTATTTGAGAGTTACAGATTACTATAGACTGTTCTGTTTTTGACAGATTTTGTTTTGTATGTGTTGTTTGCTTATTTTGACGAATCTGTGAGTACTGTTGATGGTATGAACCATAGAGAAGTTGGAATACAGTATATATTACACCAATATGAATTTACAATGATTTCACAACAGTACCAAAAGTGGTGATTTATTTTCTTATACTAACGGAGCTTATGAGTTTTCTGTTGAGTTTTGTGTTGTGAAGTTTTCAAGTTTTGGATAAAGATCCGATGGAATATGGAATAAGGAGTGACAAGAGCCTAAGCTTGGGGATGACCAAGGCACCCCAAGGTAATATTCAAGGACAACCAAGAGCCTAAGCTTGGGGATGCCCCGGATGGCATCCCCTCTTTCGTCTTCGTTCATCGGTAACTTTACTTGGAGTTATATTTTTATTCACCACATGATATGTGTTTTGCTTGGAGCGTCATTTTGTTTTGCTTGCTGTTTGAATAATATCCCAAGATCTTAAATTCTTAAATTTTATAGAGTCTTCACATATTTACATAATAATTTGACTACTCATTGATCTTCACTTGTATCTTTCAGAGTAGTTTGTCGTTTGCTCTAGTGCTTCACTTATATCTTTTAGAGAACGATGGTGGTTTTATTTTGAAGAAATTAATGAACTCTCATGCTTCACTTATATTATTTTGAGAGTCTTTTATAACAGCGTGGTAATTTTCTTTGGTTGTAAATTTAATCCTAATATGATATGCATCCATGAGGGATATAATAAAAACTTTCATATAAAGTGCATTGAATACTATGAGAAGTTTGATTCTTTATGATTGTTTTGAGATATGAAGATGGTGATATTAGAGTCATGCTAGTGGAGTAATTGTGGATTGTAGAAATACTTGTGTTGAAGTTTTTGATTCCCGTAGCATGCGCGTATGGTGAACCGTTATGTGATGAAGTTGGAGCATGTTGTATTTATTGATTGTCTTCCTTATGAGTGGAGGTCGGGATCACGCGATGGTTAACTCCTACCAACCCTTCCCCTAGGATCATGTGCGTAGTTCTTTGTTTTGATGACTTGCAGATTTTTGCAATAAGTTTATGAGTTCTTTATGACTAATGTTGAGTCCATGGATTATACGCACTCTCACCCTTCCACCATTGCTAGCCTCTCTTGTGCCGCGCAACTTTAGCCGGTACCATAACAACCACCATTACCTTCCTCAAAACAGCCACCATACCTACCTATTATGGCATTTCCATAGCCATTCCGAGATATATTGCCATGCAACTTTCCACCGTTCAGTTTATTATGACATGCTCGATGATTGTCATATTGCTTTGCATGATCATGTAGTTGACATCGTATTTGTAGCAAAGCCACCATTCATAATTCTTTCATACATGTCACTCTTGATTCATTGCACATCCCAGTATCACCGCCAGAGGCATTCACATAGAGTCGTATTTTGTTCTAAGTATCGAGTTGTAAGTAAATAAAAGTGTGATGATCATCATTATTAGAGCATTGTCCCGGTGAGGAAAGGATGATGGAGACTATGATTCCCCCACAAGTAGGGATGAGACTCCGGACAAAAAAAGAGTCAAAAAAAGAGAGAAGGCCCAAAAAATGAGAGAAAAAGAGAGAAGGGACAATGTTACTATCCTTTTTCCACACTTGTGCTTCAAAAGTAGCACCGTGATCTTCATGATAGAGAGTCTCCTCTTTTGTCACTTTCATATACTAGTGAGAATTTTCATTATAGAAATTGTCTTGTATATTCCAATGATGGGCTTCCTCAAAATGCCCTAGGTCTTCGAGAGCAAGCAAGTTGGATGCACACCCACTTAGTTTCTTTTGTTGAGCTTTCATACACTTATAGCTCTAGTGCATCCGTTGCATGGCAATCCCTACTCACTCGCATTGATATCTATTGATGGGCATATCCGTAGCCCGTTGATACGCCTAGTTAATGTGAGACTATCTTCTCCTTTTTGTCTTCTCCACAACCACCATTCTATTCCACCTATAGTGCTATGTCCATGGCTGACGCTCATGTATTGCGCGAAGATTGAAAAAGTTTGAGAACATCAAAAGTATGAAACAATTGCTTGGCTTGTCATCGGGGTTGTGCATGATTTAAATATTTTGTGTGATGAAGATAGAGCATAGCCAGACTATATGACTTTGTAGGGAAAACTTTCTTTGCTCATGTTATTTTGAGAAGACATGGTTGCTTTGTTAGTACGCTTAAAGTATTATTGTTTTTATGTAAATATTAAAATTTTGTTTTGAATCTTATGGATCTGAATATTCTTGCCACAATAAATAAGATTACATTGATAAATATGTTGGGTAGCATTCCAGATCAAAAATTGTGTTTTTATAATTTACCTACTCGAGGACGAGCAGGAAGTAAGCTTGGGGATTCTGATACGTCTCCAACATATCTATAATTTTTGATGTATTTATGCCATGTTTATAATATTTTTTACATGATTTTGGTATGATTTGGTTAGAACTAACCCAGACTGACGCTGTTTTCAGCAGAACGACTTTGGTGTTATTTTTTGTGCAGAAATAAAAGTTCTCAGAATCCGCTGAAAATCAACTAAGATTTTTCTCAAGAAAATATAAAAAATACTGGAATGAAGAGTTACCGGAGGGAGTCCCGTGGACCCCACGAGGGTGGAGGGCGCGCCCGCCCCCTAGGGCGCGCCCCCCTACTTGTGGACTCTCCGTGGGGCCCCCTGACTTGTTCTCGATGCTAACCTCTCCTATAAATCCCCAAACCTTGAGAACATAAACTAGATCAGGAGTTCCGCCGCCGGAAGCCTCTGTAGCCATCGAAAACCAATCGGGACCCTGTTCCGGCACCCTGCCGGAGGGGGAATCATCACTGGTGGCCATCTTCATTATCCCGGCGCTCTCCATGACAAGGAGGGAGTAGTTCACCCTCGGGGCTGAGGGTATGTACCAGTAGCTATGTGTTTGATCTCTCTCTCTCTCTCTCTCTCACTCTCGTGTTCTTGATATGGCACGATCTTGATGCATCGCGAGCTTTGCTATTATAGTTGGATCTTATGATGTTTCTCCCCCTCTATCTTCTTGTAATGGATTGAGTTTTCCCTTTGAAGTTATCTTATCGGATTGAGTCTTTAAGGATTTGAGAACACTTGATGTATGTCTTGCGTGGGATACTCGTGGTGACAATGGGGTATTCTATTGATTCACTTGATGTATGTTTTGGTGATCAACTTGCGGGTTCCGTTACTTTGGGAACCTATGCATAGGGGTTGGCACACGTTTTCATCTTGACTCTCCGAAAGAAACTTTGGGGCACTCTTTGAAGTTCTTTGTTTTGGTGACATTGGAGTATCTAGGTGACATTAGGGTTTTGGTTGATTTGTGTCTTAAGGTGTTATTTTACTACGAACTCTAGGGCTGTTTGTGACACTTATAAGAATAGCCCAATGGATTGATCTAAAAGAATAAATTTGAGGTGGTTTCATACCCTACAATAATATCTTTGATTGTTCTCTGCTATTAGTGACTTTAGAGTGACTCTTTGCTACATGTTAAAGGATTGTTATATGATCCAATTATGATATTATTGTTGAGAGAACTTGCACTAGTGGAAGTATGAACCCTAGGCCTATTTAGAAGCATTGCAATACCGTTTACACTCACTTTTGCTACTAGTTACCTTGCTGTTTTTATATTTTCATATTACAAAAACCTATGTCTACCATCCATATTGCACTTCTATCACCATCTCTTCGCCGAACTAGTGCACCTATAAAATTTACCATTGTATTGGGTGTGTTGGGGACACAAGAGACTCTTTGTTATTTGGTTGCAGGGTTGTTTGAGAGAGAGACCATCTTCATCCTACGCCTCCCACGGATTGATAAACCTTAGGTCATCCACTTGAGGGAAATTTGCTACTATCCTACAAACCTCTACACTTGGAGGCCCAACAACGTCTACAAGAAGAATGTTGTGTAGTAGACATCAAGGAGCTAAAGGTAGAACAGATATTCCCTCAAGTTCTACCGACCACCGATACAACTCTACGCACACTTGACGTTTGCTTTACCGGAAACAAGTATGAAACTAGTTTGTAGGAGTGATGCTAGAACTACTTTGCAAGAATAAAACTAGAAATACTTTGCAAGATAATAAAAGTTAGGTGTTTGGTAAAAGGGTTTGTGTCAACAAGAAAGTTATTTGTCCCTAGGCAATCGATAACAAGTACTGGTAATCATTCTTGTAATTTTATATGAGGGAGAGGCATGAGCTAACATAATTTCTCTACTTGGATCATATGCACTTATGATTGGAACTCTAGCAAGCATCCACAACTACTAAAGATCATTAAGGTCGTGAAACCCAACCATAGCATTAAGTGTCAAGTCCTCTTTAGTCCCATATGTCATACCCCAGTTACTCGGGTTTAAATTTCTATCACTCTCACAACCCACCATAAGCGAACCATGAACATATTGTAACACCCTACAGCGAGGGCCCCTCACGTTTGCGCGAGATGGAGGGCACCGTAGGACAGCACCATAAATAAAATATACAATCATACCAACCAAGATCACGATTAACCCATAGGACAAAACGGATCTACTTAAACATCATAGGATAACCGAAGATCATTGGGAAATAAATATATGGAGTTGAGCACCATGTTTAAGTAGAGATTACAGCGGGGGGAAGAGGTGTTACACCGCTGCATAGAGGGGGGGAGAGTTTGTAACATCCAAAAATTCTAAATTTTGGAATGTTATATTAAATAGATAGTTTGATTGATTGATTGATTGTGGTGTGGTTGCTTGAGTGAAATTGAGTGAAAGTTGAAAACTTTTTGAAAGTTAAATGAGAGAGAATAAAAGGATTTTCCCAAACTTTCATTTTTGATCCCCATGAATTCAAATTCATTTCCTCACAAAACCCTAGAGTGAAGATAATATGACTTCTTCCATTTAAATAAATGAAAAGGGTTTTTGAAAATATTTGAATTTCATTTGGAAATATTTCAAATTTCGAAACTTTAAGCACCTCAATGATTTTCATGAGAGAAGATAAAATGACTTCTTCAAAACATATGAAATATGAGTTGAAAGTTTAAAAGGGTTAAATTTAAAGTCCTTTTGAAATTATTCTTAAGTTTGGAGTTATTTGGATTTTATTCAAATTATTTTTCTCCAAAAAAATAAAATATATGGAAAATAGGGTAAAATGATTCCCTACAACAGAAAATTGGAGAGAAATGAATTTGAAATCATTTTGGTATTTTTAAAATGATTTTTTATCGGATTTAATTAAAGCACTAGCACTGTTTGATTTATTTGAATTTTTGTAAATTTTATTTGACGCCAGAAAAATGTTCATGCTATGGAAAATATTTTTCTAAAAATTTTGATATATTATATGGCTATATAATATTCTTATTTATTTTGTTTTTCTGAAAAATGTTAAAAAAAAGACTTCTGGGCCGCCAAACTGGGCCGAGGCCCAGCCGCGCGCCTCCCGCTCCGACTCGGGAGAGGACTCCCGAGCGCCGCCGCAGCCGCCATGGACGTGTCCGTCCCGGACACGCCGCCGTCGCCCCCTCCCCCAAGCACCCAGCGCCCCCCGGCCTTTAAATACCCGTCGCTGCCGCCCCTCGCCACCACCCTGAGCCGCGCCGCCAGCCCCGCCTCCTGCGCCGCACGCCGCCGCCGTTGCCTAGCCCCGCCAGAACCGCCGCCTCATGCCGCCTCATCTGCCGGAATCGAGCCGCCAGATACGTCACCGGTTTTTTTTCTCGGTTTAGGTAAACCAATTGATTTTTTTAGAAAACCGTAGATGCATTTTTTTCTCTAGACCGGTTTGGTTTTTTCCGGTTTAGTTATTTAGTAAACGTTCGTTCGTTCGTTTTAATGAACGAATTCGTTCTTTAGGCTTTGTTAGCGGACGTTCCTCCGATAGATTTTTCTTTTTCTATTTATTTTCAGCCAGGGACCTATCCACGATTATTTTTATCGCAGATTAGCCCTTGATCTTGAAACCCTCGCCGTTTCTTAACCGTTTGTCCAAATCCAGTGAAACCAACGCCGAAATCTTCGTCTCGACCCCTCTTTCTATTTAATCAACTTGAACAAGGTTTTGACAATTTAAAATTTGGTTTCAAGCAGATTTGAATTTGAGGTTATTTTGACCATAGTTTCAGTTCCGTAGCTCCGATTCGATTGATTCTTTTCGCAAATCGAAGCTCTTCAGTTGAACTTTCAAATTTGATCTTCTTAGTTGAGTTTTACCCTTGCATCTATTCTTGAGTGCTTATGTATGCTATTGTTTGTTTGCGATAGAATTCCCGGAGTGCGAAGCGTGATACTACGAGTCTCTAGGGTTTGCGGATCGTCAGCAAGGCAAGTTCATACTTTGATCATATCCCTTCATTACCCAGTTTCTATGCATTAGTTTCAACCCCTCAAACATTGCATGGTCAGGTTTTGATAACATGTGGGTTTTGGGAAGTAGTTGATGAGGTAGAACCTATTGTCCTTTATATCAAACCCCTGGGAGTTACTTCTACGTTATGCTTACCCTGCTATGCTATGCTTGTAGACGTGGATTGGTTTGAGAGAATTCATGAAAGTTGTGAGAGAAATATTATCTAAGGGAAACTTAAGGTGGCAACTTTAATACACATCTGGGTGGATTGGTTGGGGCACCCTGGAGCACCCAGTGGTTTTCCCGGGCACCTGGAGAACCCAGTGCTTGCCCCAGGGGATCCCGGAGTACCCGTGTGATCTCCCTATTGGATGCCACCCAGGCTCAAAGGGATCATAAGATTATTCATGCTAGAAACTTCCGTGTGCAGCCACAAGCCATTATGGCCTTTGGCATAGTTGAGTATGTTGTGTGACCTCTTTCAGTGGTAGGCTAGCAGATGTAGGGGGAAGTAGGTGGTACTGTCTACCCAGAGTAAAGAGTTAATGCTTCGGAAAGACTGTGTCTCAATCATCCGTTTCTCAAACATCATGTAGTGCAGAATTCCAATGGAGGAGATCGAGTCTTGTGGGGAAAAGTGCGCAAACCTCTGCAGAGTGTACAAACTAATCATGGTTAGCTGTGTCCCCGGTTATGGACATATTGAGTATCTGGTTCTTGAATTATCATGTTGATCTCATCATGTTACTTAATTAATTTTTCGGTTGTTAACTTTTAATTGGATTGAGTTGGAGGAACCTTCTCAATGTTTTCAGCAAACTTTGTAGTTAAATAAAATATATTCCTTTGCAGTAGGGAAAAATTGGCTTTTCACAAAAACATTATAACCACCGAGCCTTGACTAGCCAAATATGCATGTAGTGATTGCCATTATTTCAGCATTGCTCTACAGTGTGAAATTGCGAGTACATTCAATGTACTGACCTATATGGCTACAACGTCTCATGTTGCAAGAATCTTACGACGAGTAAGTGATACGTTAGGGTTATGATTTCTACACTCAATTTTGTCGTTGGTGTTGATGGGAATCCACAACCTTGTTGTTACTTCCGCTATTTGGATTGAGGTAATAGTATTTATGTTTCTTTATACATGTGATTTACCTCTATTATAAATCCTCGAGTATTGTGTGTGTCAGCATACCGATCCAGGGATGACACTTAAGCACAGACACTTGATCCATCCGGGTCGGGTCGCTACCAGATGGTATTAGAGCACATGTTGACTGTAGGATGTGACCCTACAAACTGGCAAGCCCATAGGAAATATTTTCTCGAAAACTTCTTTTTTTAAAGATCTTTTACCCCTCTTCTCTTCTCAGCTTTATTAAATATTCCCTTTTAGTTAGACTATATGCTTTCCCCTTTTGACCACACGAAGATTAGACTCATGAGACCACTCCAAGAAGTATAAGATATCGGACAACTAAGACCATTCGGAATGAAGATTTTACAAAGCATTATAATAATGGAAACTACAACACTTGAAGAATCCGAAGACTAGGAGAATTTGAAGGCTCTAGAAGATATTCCGGATTGGTATGACCTAGGAAGGCTACCCTTATGGAACTTGGCAGACTATGGAAGCTGACTATACCCGAGATCATAGTGTATCGGAGAAAGATCGGAACATGGAGCATTAGAACTCAACGTTTTGTCAAGAAACCCCAAGGCAAGAGATATCAACTATTGAATGATAGCTTATGGCAGAGACATGGACATAAACACAGCTATCCATGATGTTATCACCGCTTATGTTATGGTCACCATGTTGAGTTAAGCCTGCATTTCTTCAGAAGGATTGGATGGTAGAAGGCTGATGGAGCACCTATCAGCAAAGGATGCAGTTTTAACCTTAGCTGGTGTATCGCCAGGATCTGGAGTATTACATGAAGAATTTTAAGATGGACCTGCAGGAAGCCGTATTTGATAAGGAAGCATTTCGTGAAGAACTCAGGACCCCAGAGTCGGAAAGTAGCCAAGATGAAGGAGCAAAACCTCGAGATACCAGAGAATTCGTCTGGAACTGAAGGACAGTAGGACCATGGTCCATGCCAAGGATGTTGAAAACCAGAAGTTTGGAATGCAACTCCAGAATATTAAAGGACGTCGCGAGAAACTTTGCATCAACAGAGATGATTTAGCAAAAGAACTTGAGAAGGACAATCACGATCGAAAGAAGCCATCGGAGACATGAACAAGACTTGAAGAGTTTGATGATTTTGAAGATTTATTGACCTTTAGAAGACCAAACCCCTGTTATATACCTACGTTAGATGCGACATTTGTGAGCTATCATTTGTTTGATGTTTTTTCGACAGCTACAAATAAAATCTGTCTTTTCAAAAATTTTGTTTGTATTGTGTGTATCCCTCTCTATCTCTCTTACCCCACCCCAAACCCATGGACCCAATAGAGGATGAATAGAGATGAACTGACATTTCTGGGACCTATAAGTAAATTGGACACGGACCAATGGATTCAGAACATGGAAAGATCATATGGAGAATAACCCTATAGTCGGAAAAGATATGACCCAACATGCTCTTCAGTGCTTTGAAAGAGGTGCCGCTACTTGGTAGAGGATGTACCAAACCATCAATGGATGGCAAGGAGTAACCACTTGAGAAGAATTTAAGTTGACTCTACTAAAGTCACGGTTTGTGTCCCAGAATTTGAAGCCTTATGGAAATGATATGAAAAAACCCTGTGCATGCAAGTTTTGTGGAGAAATAGGACACAACCATAAAGCACACAAGGATGAATGCCCTCATTGTGAAGGAAGACACCCAGCTGAAGAATGGCCAACTAGGCAGATTACTTGTTTCTTGTGTGAAGGGACTACCCACTACCCTGCTCAGTGTCACATTTACCCCATGGTACAAAGAACCATCCAACAGAAGAAAGAAGCAATGAAAGGAGCCCTCATGAAATTTTGGAAGAACCTATGATGAAGGAAGATGTCGAGGACACGCACAAAGGAAATAGAATTAAAGCCTGCACCAAGTCATGCTATTCATGTGGAGAAGAAGGACACATCTCCCAAAATTGTCTGACTGGGGATCTAGTAGAATTCCCGAAAGAGGAAGTAGAGTATGACCCACAGGAAATGGAAGCCCTGATTGGAATAGAAAAGTCCAGGAAGATAAGTAGATTGGATTCCAGGAAGGACCTGAGTCATATCACCTATTTGAAGTGCAAGGAGTCGGGGCACTACTTCAGCAGTTGCCCAAAAAGGAAACCTCGGGACTTGTCATAAGTAATATGTTTTCGTTGTAATGAAGCAGGGCACTTTGCCAAGGATTGTCCCAAGGAGAAGGAGACTTGTGATAATTAGTTGTGTTTGTGAGAAGTAATGTAGTAGTAGTAGAAGTAGTGGGAACAACTCTTTTGTATTGAGGTGTTGAGTTGAGGCATGTAATGGAAATGCAGGAGATTGAAGTAATTTGAGAATCAATAAAGTTAGTATCGTGGGTACTGATTGCATTTTATGAGTTGTTAATCTATGAAGAAAGATTTTGACCATTTTCGAGGATATGAGAAATATGGTCTATGGAAGAATTGTGCATTTCAAGGATGGTAGTACCCTGTGAGAACCCTTGACCCCTGGAAAGGATAAGGATGTTCCACATAGTGGACATCATAAGTACGAGTTTTATCTTGATATGTGGGATACCCCAAGAGTATGGAGTGATGAAGTACTATTGGATATAAAGGAAGTAGAATGTTGGTAATATGGAGCAATTGTAACTCCATGACGAGTCTGAGTATCACATCTCAGTTTGGTACCAATAGAAGGAAGGGAGACGGTACAATCGGATGGATTTAAGAATGCTAGGAAGGTGGATGTTGCAATAATGATCAGTTGCCCCGATGATGAGTTCAAGGTTTACAAGTGATGAGATGGGCCATAACCCACAGGCCCCAGGACCTGCCAAGAAGCAAGCACACTCTTGCTGAAGGAAAAACCCTAGAAGAAGATACGACTTTATCAATAGACGATCTTATAGGAGTACCGCAAAACCCGAGAGTTGTGAAGGAACGATATATGTTTGTTTGGCTTGCAGAACCCATGGATTTATTCGACCTTGGTTTGTCGACAAGAGAAATTTTGCAATGCTTGTGAGGATGACCGAGTATTAGAATGCGAGATTCGCTAAACCATATACGAGGTAATGATTTGGGTGCGGGATGGATTGATCACCATACCGACTTACTCTTATTATTCGCCTTGCTGTATGGGATGGTAAATCTGAGCGACTTACCTATAGTAGAGAGACGACGATATTAAACCTTGATTGAACCTTAGAATGGTATACATTTTTTTCTTGTACACGGCAGCTGTTGCCAATCGTAGGTCATACGGTGAGAATGAAGCCCAGACCCATTTCCTGCAGGAGAAACCATAAATTGTTGACCACCATGAGATATTGATTAGTTGATTAGTATTGGCGCCAGACCCGTCAGCTAAGAAGACCCAGTCATGGTATACCCTTGCCAACATGAAAGGATGACCCAAGGAATCGAGGAAAAGGTTATGCCACTACCGGAAGAGCCCAGCGAAGGAATTTTCCCGAGAATATGAGAAGACCGATCCTGTCAACAATAAGGATGGATTATACTGGTTTTGATGGAACCATAACCATGCTTCTAAGGGTGGTAGCACCCGAGACCCCAGAGATGATCGATGGATTTTGAGAAGACCCTCAAACCTAACCTATTTCTTTCTAGCCTCTCTGAATCTCGAGACGAGATTCATTTTAAGGGTGCAAGGTTTGTAACATCCCAAAATTCTAAATTTTGGAATGTTATATTAAATAGATAATTTTATTGATTGATTGTGGTGTGGTTGCTTGAGTGAACTTGAGTGAAATTTGAGAACTTTTTGAAAGTTAAATGAGAGGGAATAAAATGACTTTCACAAATTTTCATTTTTGATCTCCATGAATACAAATTCATTTCATCACAAAACCCTAGAATGAAGATAATATGACTTCTTCCATTTAAATAAATGAAAAGGGTTTTTGAAAATATTTGAATTTCATTTGGAAATATTTCAAATTCAGAAACTTTAAGCAACTCAATGATTTTCATGAGAGAAGATAAAATGACTTCTTCAAAACATATGAAATATGAGTTGAAAGTTTAAAAGGATCAAATTTAAAGTCCTTTTGAAATTATTCTTAAATTTGGAGTTATTTGTATTTTATTCAAATTATTTTTCTCCAAAAAAGTAAAATATATGGAAAATAGGGTAAAATGATTCCCTACAACAGAAAATTGGAGAGAAATAAATTTGAAATCATTTTGGTATTTTTAAAATGATTTTTTATTGGATTTTATTAGAGCAATAGCACTATTTGATTTATTTGAATTTTTGTAGATTTTATTAGATGCCAGAAAAATGTTCATGCTTTGGAAAATCTTTTTCTGAAAATTTTGATATATTATATGCCTATATAATATTTTTATTTATTTTGTTTTTATTATTTTTGTTTTTCTGAAAAAATGATCAAAAAAGACTTCCGGGCCGCCGAACTGGGCCGAGGCCCAGCCGCGCGCCTCCCGCTCTGACTCGGGAGAGGACTCCCGAGCGCCGCCGCCGCCATGGACGTGTCCGTCCCGGACACGCCGCCGTCACCCCCTCCCCCAAGCACCCAGCGCCCCCCGGCCTTTAAATACCCACCACCGCCGCCACCCTCCGAGCCGCGCCACCAGCCCCGCCTCCTGCGCCGCACGCCACCGCAGCCGCCTAGCACCACCGCCGATGTTGCCGCCTAGAGCGGCCATCGCCTAGCCCCGCCGTCGCCGCCGCCTCACGCAGCCCCGTCCGCTGGAATCGAGCCACCGGATCCTTCGCCGGTTTTTTTCCTGGTTTAGGTAAACCAATCAGTTTTTTACAAAACCGTAGATGCGTTTTTTTCTCTAGACGGTTCGGTTTTTTTGGTTTAGTTATTTAGTAAATGTTCGTACGTTCGTTTTAATGAACGAATTCGTTATTTAGCCTCTGTTAGCGGATGTTCGTACGATAGATTTTTCTTTTTCTGTTTATTTTCGGCCATGGACCTATCCGCAATTATTTTAATCGCAGATTAGCCCCTGATCTTCAAACCCTCGTCGTTTCTTAACCGTTTGTCCAAATCCAGTGAAACCAATGCCAAAATCTTCGTCTCGAGCCCCTCTTTCTGTTTAATCAACTTGAACAAGGCTTTGACAATTTAAAATTTGGTTTCAAGCAGATTTTAATTTGAGGTTCTTTTGACCGTAGTTTCAGTTACGTAGCTCCGATTTGATTGATTTTTTTGCAAATCGAAGCTCTTCAGTTGAACTTTCAGATTTGATCTTCTTATTTGAGTTTTACCCTTGCATCTATGCTTGAGTACTTATGTATGCTATTGTTTGTTTGCGATAGAATTCCCAGAGTGTGAAGTGTGCTACTACGAGTCTCTAGGCTTTGCGGATCGTCAGCAAGGCAAGTTCACACTTTGATCATATCCCTTCATTAGCCAGTTTTTATGCATTAGTTTCAACCCCTCAAACATTGCATGGTTAGGTTTTGATTCCATGTGGGTTTTGGGAAGTAGTTGATGAGGTACAACCTATTGTCCTTTATATCAAACCCCTGGGAGTTACTTCTATGTTATGCTTACCCTGCTATGCTATGCTTGTAGACGTGGATTAGTTTGAGAGAATTCATGAAATTTGCGAGAGTAATATTATCTAAGGGAAACTTAAGGTGGAAACTTTAATTTATATCTGGGTGGATTGGTTGTGGCACCCTGGAGCACCCAGTGGTTTTCCCGGGCACCTGGAGAACCCAGTGCTTGCCCCAGGGGATCCCGGAGTACCCGTGTGATCTCCCTATTGGATGCCACCCAGGCTCAAAGGGATCATAAGATTATTCATGCTAGAAACTTCCGTGTGCAGCCACAAGCCATTATGGGCTCTAGCATAGTTGAGTATGTTGTGTGACCTCTTTCAGTGGTAGGCTAGCAGATGTAGGGGGAACCAGGTGGTACTCTCTACCCAGAGTAAAGAGTGAATGCTTAGGAAAGAGTGTGCCTCGATCATCCGTTTCTCAAACATCATGTAGTGCAAGAAATCCAACGGAGGAGATCGAGTCTTGTGGGGAAAAGTGTGCATACCTCTGCAGAGTGTACAAACTAATCATGGTTAGCCGTGTACCCGGTTATGGACATCTTGAGTATCTGGTTCTTGAATTATCATGTTGATCTCATCACATTACTTAATTAATTTGTTGGGTTGTTAACTTTTAATTGAGATTGAGTTGGAGGAACCTTCTCAATGTTTTTAGCAAACTTTGTAGTTAAATAAAATATATTCCTTTGCGGGACGGAAAAATTGGCTTTTCGCAAAAACATTATAACCATAGAGCCTCCACCAGCCAAATATGCATGTAGTGATAGCCATTATTTTAGCATTGCTCTACAGTGTGAAATTGCCAGTACATTCAATGTACTGACCTACATGGCTGCAATGTCTCATGTTGCAGGAATCTTACGACGAGTAAGTGATACGTTAGGGTTATGATTTCTACACTCAACTTTGCTGTTGGTGTTGATGGGAATCCACAACCTTGTAGTTACTTCCGCTATTTGGATTGAGGTAATAGTATTTACGTTACTTTATACATGTGATTTACCTCTGTTATAAATCCTCGAGTACTGTGTGTGTCAGCATACCAATCCAAGGATGACACTTAAGCACAGAGACTTGATCCATTCGTGTCGGGTCGCTATAGAGTTGGTGTTGACAGTAGCAAGATTGTTGATGTAGATCGTCATCCCGATCGTTGCCCCGATGGCACTCCGGCGCCACCGGAAGCGAGGGGAAGAGAGCCCCCTCCTTCTTCTTCTTCCTTGGCCTCCCCCTAGATGGGAGGAGAGTTCCCCCTCTGGTGTTTGGTCTCCATGGCGGTGGAGGGGCGGGAGCCCCTCCGAGATTGGATCTCCCTCTCTGTTCTCTTCTGTTTCGGGTTCCCCAGATCTGGCCGAAAACCGTTTCTTATATTCACGGAGATTCGTAACTCCGATTACGCTAAGATTTTAACATGATTTTTTGTCTGAAAAATCACATATATTCCAAATAATTCTCCGTGAAATTTTATTGCATCTGGACTTCGTTTGATATGGATACTCTGCGATACAAAAAACAAGTAGAAAACAGGAACTGGCACTAGGCACTGGATTAATAGGTTAGTCCAATATATCATATAAAAAGTTGCGAAAAGTGTATAAAAGTTGTATAATATTGGCATGAAACAATCAAAAATTATAGATATGACAGAGACGTATCAATGGTGGATGTTCAAATATTTACAGACTGTCTTGTTTTCACAGATTGCTATTGTAGCTTCATTATTTTCGTATGTTTGAATTCTTGTTGAAGCCTCCTTGACTTGGGGCCATAGAATTGTGATAGCATACAGTGGGTAATGTTTGTTTATAATTATACAATAATGTTACGGCAGTACATGATGGGATTTCATTGCCATATTTACTAACCCCGCCACTAAAAGTTCGGTTAAGTTTTGTGTGGATGAAGTATTCGAAGATTGAGGATGTCTCGATGTGAGGAGAAGGAGGAGAGGTAAGAGCTCAAGCTTGGGGACGCCCAAGGCACCCCAAGTAAATATTCAAGGAGGCTCAAGCGTCTAAGCTTGGGGATGCCCCGGAAGGCATCCCATCTTTCTTCAACAAGTATTGGTATGTTTTCGGATTCGTTTCGTTCATGTGATATGTGCAAATCTTGGAGCGTCTTTTGTGTTTATTTTTCACTTTTCTTTTATGCACCATGGTAGTATGAGATAGTCCATGGTTGATTTATAGAATGCTCATTGCGCTTCACTTATATCTTTTGAGTATGGCTTTATAGAATGCTCCATGTGCTTCACTTATATCATTTGAAGTTTGGATTGCCTGTTTCTCTTCACATAGAAAACCGTTATTTGAATAATGCTCTTTCGCTTCACTTATATTTGTTAGAGCATGGTATTTTGTAGAAAGAATTAAACTATCATGCTTCACTTAGATCTATTTAGAGAGTCAACATGAATTGGTCAATTGCATGCTTAGTCATAAAATCCTACATAAAACTTGTGGATCACTGAATATGATATGTTTGATTGCTTGCAATAGTTTTGTGATATAGAGATGGAATATGTGGGAGGTACTAGTAAATGGTTGTGATTAGTAAGAATATTGGTGTTAAGGTTTGTGATTCCTGAAGCATGCACGTATAGTCTCTGGTTATGCTATGATGTTGGAGCATGATTTATTATTGATTGTCTTCCTTATGAGTGGCGGTCGGGGACGAGTGATGGTCTTTTCCTACCAATCTATCCCCCTAGGGGCATGCGTAGTAGTACTTTGCTTCGAGGGCTAATAAACTTTTGCAATAAGTATATGAGTTCTTTATGACTAATGTGAGTCCATGGATTATACGCACTCTTACCTTTCCGCAATTTGCTAGCCTCTACGGTACCGTGCATTGCCCTTTCTCACATCGAGACATGGTGCAAACTTCGCAGGTGCATCCAAACCCCGTGATATGAAGCTCTCTATCACATAAGCCTTATTATATCTTCCTCAAAACAGCCACCATACCTACCTATTATGGCTTTTCCATGGCCATTCTGAGATATATTGCCATGCAACTTCCGCCGCTTCCATTTGATGACTTGAGCATTCATTGTCATATTGCTTTGCATGATCATATAGTTAACATAGTAGTTGTGGCTCAGCCACCGTTCATCATTTTTCATACATGTTATGCTAGATCATTGCACATCCTGGTACATTGCCAGAGGCATTCATATAGAGTCATACTTTGTCATAGGTATCGAGTTGTAATTCTTATTTGTTTTGAGTTATAAGTAAATAGAAGTGTGATGATCACTAGTAGAAAAAGGGTCAAACGTGAAGCACATTAGTGCCGGTTTGTATTTGAGCCGGCACTAATGTATACATTAGTGCCGGTTCCAACGGCTAGCCGGGCCGCTTTCATTAGTACCGGTTCGTGGCGAACCTTTGGCAGGATGTTGTCAGACTGGGGCCCCTCCAGCCCCTTTAGTACCGGTTCTTGGCACGAACCGGTACTAAAGGTCGTCCTACATAAACCCTTCATCCACCCGAGCTCGCTCTATTCTTCCCCTTTCCCCTCTCCTCTCTCTGTTTTTCCCCTCTTCCTCTCGAGCTCATCACACATTTTGCCCAAAAATTTTCAAGATTTGAAGGCCCCCATCCATTCAAATGATCACAAAGGTTAGCAACTTTGTCCTTTCATCTCTCATTGCTAGATTAGCTCTTGCAATGCTTTATATAGTGATTAATTTGTGAGTTTAGTAATTTTGGAGGATATATATATATATGTGCTAGTATTTGATTTATATGCAATTTGAGGTCAAAAATAACACTTAGTTTGCATATGTAGGTGTGGTTTACTTAGTTCCTTCTAAATCTCCGTCGTAACCACCGTCGATTGCCCGCACCGTCCCGTCGCCGGCACCACCTTGTGGTGGGCCTCTTGTTCATGAAATTTTATATAAAAATTGATGTTTGTGTGATTTGGATATATAGTTACTCGTATAATTATCTTACCCGTACGTTGTTTGTTATACATATAGTGCCATGGTTTTGATATCCGTCCTCGTCGGCCCTCGTCCTTGTTATGATTCAGATGTGGTATATATATTCTCTTTTAAAACTAGTTGCATTTCGTGTTTATGACAAATTATGCCCATCAAGTTGACATAGAAATTTTTTCTAGGAGGTATGTGAACCGGAAATTCCAACCGACCCTATTGTCGAGAGGTTAAATTTAGTTGAAAGAGAAAACAAGTACTTGAAAGAAAAATTGAAAAGAATTGAGGGGGAGAAGATGGAATTGGAGTTGCATGTTGCCGATGTCATCGATGATCACAAGATCAAGATGGAGAAAATGCGCTTGAAGATTAGAAAGATTAGAAAATATGCCATCGATAGTGAGGCTTGGTATCATTATGCTGTTGGATCCATTGTTACCTTAGTTGTGATCTTGATCGCATTTGTTGTTGCATTTAAATGCTTTAGCTAGAGAGTTATTTGTTTGTTGCATTTAAGTGTTGTATGAACTTTATGTATGAACTTGTATTAATTTGGTCTATTCGGTGTTGTGTAATGAAGATGAGCCGGCAATGGATGTACAATGACCGATGCTCTCCCTAGTTCGTTGAGGGCATGCATACTTTTCTGCTTGCGGCTAAGGCAAACAAGCGGGCGGATGGTTTTATGCCTTGTCCATGTGCTGGCTGTAAGAATGGTCACAATTACTCTACGTCAAGAACCATTCACGTCCAACTGTTTAAGTCTGGTTTCATGCCCCACTATAATGTTTGGACCAAGCACGGAGAAAGAGGGGTTATGATGGAAGACAATGAAGAAGAAGAGGACGACGACAGTTATCCTGGACATGGGTTCCCTGAATACGATGATACAACAATGGGGGAAGAAGCTGAGCCGGTAATGCAGGAAGAAGCTGAGCCGGCAATGCGGGAAGAAGCTGAAGAAGAGGCATCAGATGAGCCCATTGATGATCTAGGTCGGGCCATTGCCGATGCAAAGAGAAACTGTGCAAGTGATTTGGAGAAGAAGAAGTTGCAGCGCATGTTAGAGGATCACAAAAAAATTTTGTACCTGAATTGCGTAGGTGACAAGAAAAAGCTGGGCACCACACTGGAATTTCTGCAATGGAAGGCAGAGAATGGTGTATCTGACAAGGGATTTGGAAAGTTGCTGGTAATGATAAAGGATATGCTTCCAAAGGACAACGAATTGCCCGAGAGTACGTACGAAGCAAAGAAGGTTGTCTGCGCTCTAGGGTTAGAGGTGCAGAAGATACATGCATGCCCTAATGATTGCATCCTCTACCGTGGTGAGTACGAGGATTTGAACGCTTGCCCGGTATGTGGTGCATTGCGCTATAAGATCAGCCGCGATGACCCTGGTGATGTCGAGGGTGAGTGCCCCAGGAAGAAGATTCCTGCCAAGGTGATGTGGTATGCTCCTATAATACCACGGTTGAAACGTTTGTTCCAAAACAAAGAGCATGCCAAGGCGATGCGATGGCACAGAGAAGACCGTAAGAAAGACGGAAAGTTGAGAGTACCCGCTGACGGGTCACAGTGGAGAAAAATCGAAAGAAAGTACGGGAAGGAGTTTGCAGATGACACAAGGAGCGTATGGTTTGGTCTAAGCGCAGATGGCATTAATCCTTTTGGGGAGCAAAGAAGCAACCATAGCACCTGGCCTGTGACTCTATGTTTGTATAACCTTCCTCCTTGGTTGTGCATGAAGCGGAAGTTCATTATGATGCCAGTGCTCATCCAAGGCCCTAAGCAACCCGGCAACGACATTGATGTGTACCTAAGGCCATTAGTTGAAGAACTCTTACAACTGTGGAATGGAACAGGTGTACTTGCGTGGGATGAGCACATGGGGGAAGAATTTGACCTAAAGGCGTTGCTGTTCGTGACCATCAATGATTGGCCTGCTCTTAGTAACCTTTCAGGACAGACAAACAAGGGATACCGCGCATGCACGCACTATTTGGACGATACCGACAGTATATATTTGGCTAATTGTAAGAAGAATGTGTACCTGGGACATCGTCGATTTCTTCCGAGCAGGCATCCCGTAATTAAGAAAGGCAAGCATTTCAAAGGTGAGGCAGATCACCGGACGAAGCCTCGCCACCGTACTGGTGCTGATGTACATGATATGGTCAAGGATTTGAAGGTGGTCTTTGGAAAGGGTCCTGGTGGACAACCTGTTCCAAATGACGATGACGGACGCGCACCCATGTGGAAGAAAAAATCTATATTTTGGGACCTGCCCTATTGGAAAGACCTAGAGGTCCGCTCCACAATCGACGTGATGCACGTGACGAAGAATCTTTGTGTGACCCTGCTTGGCTTCTTGGGCGTGTATGGGAAGACAAAAGATACACCTGAGGCACGAGAGGACCAGCAACGTATGCATGGAAAAGACGGCATACATCAGGGCCATGCAAGCTACGCTCTTACCAAAGAAGAGAAGGAAATCTTCTTTGAATGCCTGGGTATTAAGGTACCGTCTGGCTTCAAGTCGAATATAAAGGGAATAATAAACATGGCAGAGAAAAAGTTCCAGAACCTAAAGTCTCATGACTGCCACGTGATTATGACGCAACTGCTTCCGGTTTCATTGAGGGGGCTTCTACCGGAAAACGTTCGGTTAGCCATTGTGAAACTATGTGCATTTCTCAATGCAATCTCTCAGAAGGTAATCGATCCAGAAATCATACCAAGGTTAGAGAATGATTTGGTGCAATGTCTTGTCAGTTTCGAGTTGGTGTTCCCACCATCATTCTTCAACATCATGACACACGTCCTAGTTCACCTATGCGAAGAGATTAACGTTTTGGGTCCTGTATTTCTACACGATATGTTCCCCTTTGAGAGGTTCATGGGAGTCTTAAAGAAATATGTTCATAACCGTGCTAGGCCAGAAGGAAGCATCTCCAAGGGCCGTCAAAATGAGGAGGTCATTGAGTTTCGTATTGACTTTATTCCTGACCTTAAGCCGATTGGTGTTCCTGAATCGCGGCATAAGGGCAGACTGGATGGAAAAGGCATGCTAGGAGGGGAACAAATAATATGTATGGACGGACATTCTCTCACTGAAGAACACTACACAGTTCTACAGAATTCCGCCTTGGTGGCTCTGTATATGAATGAACGCAAGAATTTGCTACGCTCCAAACACCCGGAGCGGTCTGATGACTGGATTACACGTGAACAAACCAGGAGTTTCGCCAGCTGGTTGCAGACACGTACCATGCATGACACCTCTATTGAAGATGACCTGTACTTGTTGTCCCAGTTACCATCTTCGAATATAATGACTTTCAAAGGGTACGAGATAAATGGTAATACATTTTACACGATCACCCAAGATAAGAAGAGCACCAACCAAAACAGTGGTGTCCGCTTTGATGCAGAAACCAAGACGGGAAAGGAAACATATTATGGTTATATACAGGACATATGGGAACTTGACTATCGACGTGGTTTGAAGGTCCCTTTGTTTCAGTGCAAATGGGTCAATATGACACGAGGCGGGGTAACGGAAGACCCGCAGTACGGAATGACAACAGTGGATCTCAACAGTCTTGCGTATGCAGACGAACCATTCGTCCTAGCCAATGATGTGGCACAGGTTTTCTATGTGAAGGACATGTCTACCAAGCCAAGAAAAAGAAAAGATAAGGAAGCGAATGCATCGTACGATGAGCCAAAGCGGCACATAGTTCTTTCTGGGAAGAGAAACATCATGGGAGTGGATGACAAGACAGACAAGTCAGAAGATTATGAAAAGTTTGATGAAATTGCTCCATTCACAGTGAATATTGACCCGAGCATCCCGTTAAATGATGAAGATTTTCCATGGTTACGGCGCAAAGGGACACACGCGAAGAAAAAGTTTCACATCCAAAGATCTGGGATGTGATCGGCTTCACTATCATCACTTTCTTCTGTGTTTCACACCCAGAAGGGAATCTCTGTAATAGTTAGGGTACTTAATTATGTGTTTTGGCATTTGAAACGCGAAGAAATTTTATGTGCAAACAAATTCTTTCATGCCTTTACTGATTTTTAAATTTAAGTTATTCACAAACTAGTGATTCACACTAATTTCAAATAATTCAAAATTTAAACTATTCAAATTTGAAAACTACGGGCACTAACAGAAAGTTTGTAATTTTTTGTACCTAAAGCAAAAATATTCACAAAGAAACTCTAAATACACAAAAAAAACAACTCAAAAATAAATAAATAAAGCCCGCCTACTAGGCCAGAGCGGCCTGCATATGACTAGAAACCCAACCTGTTGTTGGACCAGGATGCAGGCCCGCAAAGGCCCGGTAGGCCAACAGGGAAGCGTAGAACATGTAGGCCCAGTAGGCCTGCTTTGGAGAGGAGCTCGAGAGAGCTACCGCATGGGGGTTTATAAACCAGTGTGGTCGCCCCTCGGCTAGCGAGGTGGGACTAAACTTGCGCACCGCACCTGCGCCAGCGCACCCCCTTTAGTACCGGTTGGTGGCTCCAACCGGTACTAAAGGGGGGCCTTTAGTACCGGTTGGAGCCACCAACCGGTACTAAAGGGGGTGCGGTTCCCGCCGCTTGGCCTGGCCAAAACAGGCCTTTAGTACCAGTTGGTGGCTCCAACCAGTACTAAAGGTGCCTTCTATATATACAACACTTACGAAAATTTCATTCTCCCTCTGTTTCTTCCTCTGTTTCCCCATTGAAGCACCGCCCGCGCGCCCCGATCGATCGACGCCGTCGCCGTCGCCGCCCCCATCCCCGTCGCCGCCCTCGTCTCCGTCGCCGTCCCGGGCCCGTCCCCGTCGCGCCGTCCCCGCGTCACCGCCCCCGCGTCACGCCCCGGCCCGTCGCCGCCCCCGGCTGTCGCCTCGCCGTCGCCGTCGCCCCGCTGTGAGCTCTCCCCCTCTAACCCCTCTCCCTCGCCCCCGGCGGCCACCATGGGCACCGCCCCTCCCCGAGCCCATACACACACACACAAGCATGATGAACACACACACACACACACGTACATATGTATGAATTAATGCATGTATATATTAGTATATACGTATTTTGTATGTTTAATTAGTTTAGATTTTTTAGATTATTATTTTTTCACTAGTATATATGTATGAATGCATGTTAGATGGATATAATTAGTGTTTAATTAGTATGGAAATTTTTTATATAATGTTGTTTTTTAGTTTTTTAATGGACGTATAAAAGTTGTGTTTTCTGTTTTTAGTGTTAGATGCTTAATTAGTATGAAATAGCATATAGAATTTTGACATATGCAATGATAGCATAATTAGTGTTATATAGAAATGTTAGAAATTTTAGTTATCAAAATCCAATCATTAAAAAAATGTTACTTTTTGCGGGCATATAGCTAGTATTTGTTCTCGATGATGCCCGGCCCGCATCCTCGCCGTCGACCCGTCCGCAACGATGTCCGACTGACCCATGTCCGGGACTGGGCTCCACCGGGCTGGCACTGGGAGGTGATGCCTGGAGGGGCACGCCGCTTGATGAGGAACCCGGCCCCGGGTCCCGTTGTCGACCCTGATCTCGTTTGGTGGCGTTCGTGTGGGCCAGTTTCGGTGCGGAGGGAGCTGGCCCCGTCGAAGGTGGTACGTCGCCGTGTTAGGGAGGAGGATAAGCACGTCCATCGCTACATGGTTGCGTTAGAGGGCGGTAGGTTCTCCAATACCTGGCAGTTTCTTCAAGGATCTCACTTCAGCTATGATCTTGTGAGGGTTCCTTCTCTTTGGGTGTCCACCGCCCGCGCCGCAGGAACCGCGAGTGTCCTAGATTCTTCTGTAGTATTCGATCTTTAATTAGCTACCTAGCCAGTGATGTACTATTCAATATTATATATTATTCGAGACGATGTATTCGAGATTATATCTATTATTCGAGACGATGTATTCGAGATTATATCTATTATTCGAGACGATGTATTCGAGATTATATCTATTATTCAAGACGATGTAATTTGAATACTAAATTGTTTCATATTTCTTTTGGCATAGTTAAATAAAAGCTATGGCGGACAATATCAACAGAGAGGGAGAACAAACCATGTTCGATATAATACGCAGGCCAGATGATGATCAGAATGAAGAAGATTATGACGGCTCCGAATTTCTAAACAACACTAGAGAGGGTGATATGATATTCGATCGCGACGACCGAATTGATGAAGTGATCATGAACTATGATTATGACAATGACGAAGAACATGTTGATCCTGAAACAACAAAGACCGGCGAGGTATATATATTTATATAAGCAGGCATCTGGTGATCATCACATGTTTTAAATGAGTTGAAGATATATTAACGAATCGATCTTTATTCTTTCAGCCATCCGGATCGAGCAAATCTTCAGGCAACAGGACGAAATGAGGACCGCACAAAAAGTTGAAGGAGGGCGTAAAGTATAATATCGAGGCAATCAGACCTAATGGCGAACCATTAGCGCCTAAGAAGATTGTGGACAAGTTCGTTTGTCAGTGCGGAGTTCTTGTGAAGGACCAACTCCCAATCTCCCTTCAAGAATGGAGAGAGCCAGCAAAGCCACGTCCAGATCTTACTTTTGTCGACGACAGACAAAAAAGTCTGCTTTGGGATACTCTCATGGAACATTTCACCCTACCAGATCATTTCACAGAAGCAGATGTATAGAAAGTCAAGGACGCTGCTCATAGGAAGATGGCGGTTGCATTCAAGAACCACAAGAATCGTGAATGGGACAAGTACGTCAAGGGAGGAAGGAAGACTCTAGTATTCGAGGGAACACTAGAGAATCAAAGTGCTCATTGGGACGATTTCGTGAAATTCGTGGATTCAGAATTAGCTAAGGAACGATCAAGAATAAACAAGAAGAATGCCGAAAAAAAGGATAAGTTCCATAAGCTGGGGCCAGGTGGCTATGCGGTGGCAATGCCCAAGTGGGATAAGTCTGAGAAAGAGATGAAGGATGCAGGTGTCACTCCGGTTACTAAGAGCTGGCCCCCCCCAGGTGCAGCACTTGGTTCTATGCACATGGGGGGAGTTGGACCCGAAGACAGGCAAAGTTTCGACGAAGGCATGTCTGAATGGAGCCGACGATAATATACATGTTGCAATAGAAGAGGTCGAACGGGGGTGTTCCAGCCCAATAGAGAGAACGACGAGCTTACGCGTGCCCTGGGAAATCCGGAACACCCGGGAAGAACACGAGGCAAGGGTGTTATTCCATGGTATGAGGGGTTTTAGGACTGGAACGCCGACTACAGAACCCGTGCGAGAAGGAAGATTGCGGAGGAGAAGCAGAGGAAGATGGAGGAGGAGAAGAGGAAGCTAGACTATGAACGCCTTCAAGGCCTAGAATCAGCGCACGTGGACTTGGTAGTCAAATTCCAGTGGCAGCAGGAGCAGATCGACTCACTTAGCTAGCAAAGGGGGTCTCAGCAGCTGCAGCAGCTAGCGGATGATCCAGCATTGGATACCACCGCCCTATCCATGCCGAGAAGCAGCATGGGTTCCACCCCATTTGACGCAATGCTGGATAGATACCCCGTGGATGACATTGCGGAGAACACTAACTGCAAGCTACACTTCAAAATTAGGAACAAATCCTTGAAGTGGCGGATGGCGTTGCTTATACAAATTCCCCCGATGCAACCTTCCATTGCAACCCGATTCCAGCAGGCTATGCTCGTGTCGTGGTTGATGAGGTGGTGGACCAATATTCGGGGCTAGAGCTTGACATTCCTGGAGGTGACGAGGAGCACACACTCGGAGATGCCAAACATCGTATCATCCTATGGAGAAAGGATTGCATCATCTTTCGAAGGCCACCGACACCGCGTCACCCGACTCCTCGTCGAAGTCCGCCACTGAGTCAGCAGACTCCCGCTCCTCCAAGTCCACCAACGCGTGAGGCCACTCCTCCTCCTCCAAGTCCGGCAAAGTGTCAGGCCACTCCTCCTCCAAGTCCGACACAGCGTCAGACGTCCACTCCTCCTCCAAGTCCGGCACAACCTCAGGCCACTCCTCCTCCAAGTCCGGCACAACTTCAGGCCACTCCTCCTCATCCAACTCAGCCCCGTCAGCCGTCTCCGCCGCCTCAGCAATCGCAGAAGAGACACCCCGCAGCTATGGTGCGTAGCGGTACGAGTCGAGGTCATAGTACAGGAAGTATAGGCGGAGGCAAGCGATATAAATATGGTCCAAACCTCACTACTCCTCTTCCTGAGAGGGCTTACGACAGGACCGAGGAGCAAACCAATGCCATAGTGCAGGCAGAAGTCGACGCCCATTTTGGACCGAAACCGCCACCATCGCCAAGGGAGAAAGTGCCTGTGGAAGTAGTTGACCACTTCATTCATATGGCTCAACCACCAGCTCCTAAGCCTGTTGACATAGACTATGAGCGCCACATCAGGAAGTTACATCGACAACGTCTATAGAAGGAGGCGAGCTCGAGCTCGAGCAAACAACAAGCAGTTGTCAAAAAAATGCGGGAAAATCGTTCCCAGCTGGGAGAACAGGCGGTGCAATCGATCCCCCTGCTTGTTGTGCCGCCAACAATACGTGACAGTACGCGCGCCTAATATTACTGTGGGCAAATAGTTTACGTTCTCGAGGTGGGCGATGTGGTAATAACCCAGGAGCATATAATGCAGGCTGAAACTCTCAAAATCACTGTTGGACAACTCCTCGAGATCGAGGACATGCCTGTGCTTACGGAGGAGGAAATAAAACGGAAATATGCCCGGGGCCAACCTTTGGTCAAGCCAGAAGAGGTCAAGAAGCTCCCAACGAGAATATATGAATTGCATCAATGGTACATGGACATTACCAAGAGATCCGATCGAGAGTCCCTCATGGTGCAAGTCAAGAAGGATCATTACTACCATCAGAAACCTGTGACCGTTGAGTATTCTGAACTGTTTCAGTTATACAATCAAGACGCACTCGACAAATCTATCGTCAGTTGCTATTGTCTGTAAGTGATTTCTTTCTGTAATTTAAGTCTCAAGCTAGCTGTAGTGATCCTTTTGATCAATCATTACCTGTAATTATCCTCACTATATTCTTTTCTATGGTATTATGCAGGATGAAGATGTATGAAATGAGAAAAGGTGGACGCTATGGCATTGGGTTCATTGACCCAGACACCGTTAATGAATACACATGGAAAAGAAACAAGCATCATGAAAAGTAGGTAGAGGACAACATGCTAGAGTTCTTGAAGCGCCTCAAATACAATGAAGATATACTACTTCCTTACAACTTCTAGTGAGTCACACTTTCTTGTACTACAAATTCTTTGTTTTGCCTACTAGCTAGCTACATGTTTTTGCTTACATATGCCCGCTTAATTAAGACATGCAAATGTGTGTGCATGCAGATTTCACTGGATCTTGTGTATCATTAAAGTTGACGCCGGAACAGTTGAAATACTGGACTCACTACTCAAAGCAAATAGTGACTATAACATCTTGTTTGGGATAGTCAATAGGTAATTTCAATCATTATTAACTATATATCTCGGCCTATTTAGTTCGTCATTTCATGATATGAACTATTTAATAACCCCTTTATTCATTTTCTTTGTCGGCGGGCAGGGCTTGGGCAAGGTTCATCAGCGTCACGGAAGGCGAATGGAAACGACAGCTGAAATGGTTTCGATCCAAGGTAAGTAATTAAGTAGTACTAGCTAGCTAGCTAGCTGCCATCTCTATAATTATCATGCTTGATTAATTATTATCTGATCAAATTAAATTCCATTCTCGTAATAAAGGCCCTGAAGCAGGCGCAGGGGACTGATCTGTGTGCATTCTGCGTTTGCGAGAACATTCGCATGATGGCATCCGAAAGCAGCAGATCTCAAAGACAGGAATGGGTACGCTTGTCAGAACACTATTCACAATTTTTACACCATTATCGATATCTAGTCACACAACTAATACACATGCATATTGATCTCCTTAACAGTTCATAGAGGTGCGGGACAAGCTCCTAGAAACGGAGCGCGTAGAAGCACTTCAAGAGGAAATAGCGGGATTTTTGCTCGACCAGGTCATAAATCCGAAGGGAGAATACTATTACCCGCTACCGCCCCCATCGGCCAGGTCATGAACCACTTCCAATTGTCATCGTGCTCCGAAGGCACCAATTAGGCTAATGCCACTGGCTCCAAAGGCAACATGCATATGTAGGAGAAATTGTATATAGCTATACATGTGTGTATGTGTGAATTAATATGGTGGTTTGTGAGACATTGATGATATATATATGATTGGTTCTACTAGAAATTCTATTTATATATATATATGCATAACATGTACAATGTGTAGTATCGTAAAATACTAGCAAATGAAAAAGAATTAAAATGGAAAACACAAAATTAAATGAAAAAGAAATCATAAAACCAAAACCCCCCCAAACATTTTAGTACCGGTTGGTGTTACCAACCGGTACTAAAGGGCTCCCGGCCCCCGGAGCTGGCTCGTGCCACGTGGTTGCCATTTAGCACCGGTTCGTGCTGAACCGGTACTAAAGGGGGGGCCTTTAGTGCCCACACTTTAGTGCCGGTTATGGAACCGGCACTAAAGGGCCTTACGAACTGGTGCTGTTGCCCGGTTCTGCACTAGTGGATCATCATTATTCATTTTTAGAGCAGTGCCCCGATGAGGAAAGGATGATGGAGACTATGATTCCCCCACAAGTCGGGATGAGACTCCGGACAATGAGAGAGAAAAAGAAGAAGAAAGAAAAAAAATATAAAAAAGAAAAAAGAAAAAAAATAAGAAAATAGAAAAAGAAAAAAAATAACAAAGAGAGAAGGGGCATTGTTAGTATCCTTTACCACACTTGTGCTTGAAAGTAGCACTGTGTTTTTCATATGGAGAGTCTCCTATGTTGTCACTTTCATATACTAGTGGGAATTTTTCATTATAGGATTAGATGCACATCCACTTAGCTTTCATATTGAGCTTTCATACACTTATAGATCTTAGTGCATTCGTTGCATGGCAATCCCTACTCCTCACATTGATATCGATTGATGGGCATCTCCATAGCCCGTTGGTTAGCCGCGTCGGTGTGAGACTTTCTTACTTTTTTCCTTCTCTATATTTACCCCTATCATCATACTCAATTCCACCCGTAATGTTATATCCATGGCTTCCGCTCATGTATTGCGTGAGGGTTGAAAAAGCTAAAGCGCGTTAAAAAGTATGAACCAATTGCTCGGCTTGTCATCGGGGTTGTGCATGATAAATACTTTGTGCTAAGAAGATAGAGCATGAAAAGACTATATGATTTTGTAGGGATAGCTTTCTTTAGCGTTGATATTTTGAAAGACATGATTGTTTGTTCGGATGCCTGAGTATTGATGCCATTATGTCAAATTATAGACTATTGCTTTGAATCACTTATGTCTTAATATTCATGCCATGATTAGATATATGATCAAGTTTATTCTAGGTAGCATTCCACATCAAAAATTATCATTTTTATCATTTACCTGCTCGAGGACGAGCAGGAATTAAGCTTGGGCATGCTGATACGTCTCCGTCGTATCTATAATTTTTGATTGTTTCATGCCAATATTATACAACTTTTACATAGTTTTGGCAACGTTTTATATGATTTATTGGACTAACCTATTGATCCAGTGCCCAGTGCTAGTTCCTGTTTTCTGCATGTTTTTTGTATCGCAGAGTATCCATATCAAACGAAGTCCAAATGCAATAAAATTTCACGGAGAATTATTTTGGAATATACGTGATTTCTGGGTGTTGGAATCATCGCAAACGGAGGCCCACACAGCCCACAAGACACCAGGGCGCGCTAGAGGAGCCTTGCTCGTGGTAGTGGGTTGTGCTCACCTCGTACGTCGGTTGGAGCTCTACTTCGGGCGCAAGGAAGCTTATCTCCGCAAAAAAAATCATGTTAAAATCTCAGCACAATCAGAGTTATGGATCTCCCAGAATATAAGAAACGGTGTTCCACGAGATCAGGAGAACGCGAAACAAAAGAGAACAGAGAGGGAGATCCAATCTCAGAGGGGCTCCCGCCCCTCCGCCGCCATGGAGACCAAGGACCAGAGCAGGAACTCTCCTCCCATCTAGGGGGGAGGCCAAGGAAGAAGAAGAAGAAGAAGAAGGAGGAGGGGGCTCTCTCCCCCTCGCTTCCGGTGGCGCCGGAGTGCCCTCGGGGCAATGACCGGGAGCGTGATCTACATCAACAGTCTTGCTACCATCAACACAAACTTTCTCCCCCTCTATGCAGCGATGTAACACCTCTTCTCCCCGCTGTAATCTCTACTTAAACATGGTGCTCAACTCCATATATTATTTCCCAATGATCCATGGTTATCATATGATGTTTGAGTAGATCTGTTTTGTCCTATGGGTTAATTATGATCTTGGTTGGTATGATTGTATATTTTATTTATGGTGTTGTCCTACAGTGCCCTCCATCTCGCGCAAACGTGAGGGCCCCCCGTTGTAGGGTGTTGCAATACGTTCATGATTCGCTTATGGTGGGTTGCGAGAGTGACAGAAGCTCAAAAACCGACTAAGTGGGGTATGACGTATCGGAGTAAAGAGGACTTGGTACTTAATGCTATGGTTGGGTTTTGATATGTTTCCAATGTATCTATAATTTTTGATTGTTCCATGTTGTTTTATTATCAATCTTGGATGTTTCATAATCATTTTATAATCATTTTATATCATTTGTTGGTACTAACCTATTGACATAGTGCCAAGTGATAGTTTTTGTTTTTCCATCTTTTTTACATCGCCGAAAAAACTTAGATCCTTGCTTTATGCCTATCTATGGATGAAAAAACTATAGCGCTTGTTGGGAGGCAACCCAATGAATAAAATTTAATTTTTCTTTTTGCTTTCTGTGCTTTATGCCTAGCTAAGGGCGTAAAGTTATAACGCTTGTTGGGAGGCAACCCAATGAATAAAATTTATTTTTGCTTTTTGCTTTCTGTTACTATGTGTTTACACAATTATGCTACTGTTATGATTGTGTTTTTTGTGTTTTAGTTAGTGTTTGTGCCAGGTAGAACCAATAGGATCTTCTTGGTTGATAGTTGTCTGATCTTGCTGAAAAAGACAGAACCTTTGTGCTCAGGAAAATAATTGTTAATATTCACCAGGACGTGATAAAATACCAATTCTTTTTGAAGAAGATAAATATACAAATTATAAAGGTTTTCCTAGTTTTTCAGGAGTTTTGGAGTTCCATAAGAATTCCAACAAATCATATTGCTACAGACTGTTATGTTTTGACAGATTCTGTTTTCTTTGTGTTGTGTGCTTATTTTGATGGCTCTATGGTTTTCTTTGATGGGTTTTTGCCATAGAAAAGTTGGAATGTAGTAGATATAATATGAAAACAAAATAAGAATTGGTTTGACACAACACTTATAGTAGTGATTTATTTTTCTTACACTAACGGATCTCACGAAGGTTTGTTGAGTTTTGTGTGATTGAAGTTTTTTCAAGTTTTGGGTTATTTTACGATGGATGAAAGAAGGATAGAAGAGCCTAAGCTTCGGGATGCCCTGGCATCCCAAGATATTATCCAAGAATGAGCAACCAACTAAGGTTGGGGATGCCCCCGAGTGGCATCCTCTCTTTCTTCTAACGACCATCGGTATTTTACTCGAGGCTATATTTTTATTCGTCACATGACATGTGTTTTGCTTGGAGCGTCTTGTATGATATGTGTCTTTGCTTGTTTTATTTTGTGTTTTAAGTCATCAATCCTTACTGGACACACCTATTTGAAAGAGCCAAAATCCTATCATGACTTGTTAGATTTGCTCTCCATGCTTCACTTAAATCTTTTATGAGCTAGGACTTGCTCTAGTGCTTCACTTATATCTTTTTGAGCATGGTGTGCTTAATATTTTTGAATAAATTCTCTCTTGCATCACTTAAATTATTTTGAGAGATAGAAATTTTTTTATGCTCATGATCTTCATTTATATTTATTTGAGCTTATGAAAAGCAACACATGAAAATTAGTCCCAAAGTGATAGATATCCAAGAAGGATAAAGAAATAAAGAAAAAATGAAATTAAGATCATTGGACAAAATAAACTTGATTATTAGTAATAGTTTTGAGATATGATGATGTGATATATGAGTTGTGCTGATGAGTAATTGTGCTCTAGTAAGAATATTGGTGTTAAGGTTTGTGATTCCCTATGCATGCACGAAAGTCAATAATCATGCAATGAAAATTATATCCTACTTGTGGTGCATTATTCGGTGTTAATTATGCTTAATGCTTGCTTATGAGATTATTCATTTCTTGGTTGGTCGCTTCCCAATCTTTTGCTAGCCTTCACTTTGCACCAAGTATGATCTCTACTTGTGCATCCAAGATCCTTTAAACCAGTTTTGCCACATGAGTCCACTATATCTACCTATATGCGGTATTCTTTTGCTGTTCTAAGCAAATTTTCATGTGCCATCTTTAATTTTCAAAATAAACTTCCCTTTTGTGTGTTTGTTTCACTCACGGAACGGTAACGGGTGGCTAATATTTTCCATGTTGGATGTGTTATTCTCACGATGAGTGTTTATTCACTAGTCATTGCACGAGAGTAAGGCAAAGGTCTTAGGGATGCCCAGTCCCGAAATACAAAAATGAATTTACTTTATGTTGTCAAATAATAAATTCCTTGGAAAGTGTTGGTATGGAGGGCACCCGTGGATACTGTTAGCCATGGAAAGTGAAAGAATGGTGGAAAAAGGAATAAACTTTATTTTCTGCTTGGGAACCGCCTATGGGCATATCTAGCATGGAAAGTGTTGGGAACTCTAAGTCGTTTTTGTTGGTGGGATGGATGCACCTCCCAAAATGTTTTTATCTCTACTTTTTTGCTTTGAGCTCTGGCACCTCTACAAATCCCTACTTCCCTCTGCAAAGGGCCTATCTTTTACTTTATGCAATTTTTATTTTGAATTTGAGTCTCCATCCTCTCTTATAAAAAAGCACCAACTAGGAGGCAGTATGATCGTACTTAAGTATTGGGTGTAGCTAATATTCGAGTATGTTTCATGAATGGATCAATGTTTGAGCATGATGGGCTAGGGATAACTTGTTTTAGCATTGATATTTTGAAAGACATGGTTGCTTGTTGATATGCTTGAGTATCTAAATTATTATGTCAAAACTAGACTATTGCTTTGAATCACATAAAAGTCCAAGTGTCTATCCTATAAAGAAAAGAATATGATATGACATGATAGACAACACTCGACATCAAAACTTCTGTTTTTATCACTTACCTACTCGAGGACGAGCATGAATTAAGCTTGGGGATGCTGATACGTCTCCAACGTATCTATAATTTTTGATTGTTCCATGATATTTTATTATCAGTCTTGGATGTTTTATAATCATTTTATAGTCATTTTTTGGTACTAACCTATTGACATAGTGCCAAGTGCCAGTTGCTATTTTGTCCATGTTTTTTACATCGCAGAAAATCAATACCAGACGAAGTCCAAATGCCACAAAACTCCACGATGATTTTTTATGGGCCAGATGAAAGATGTTGGGCCCTGGTTGCACCTAGGGGGAGTCCCGAGGAGGGGACAACCCACCAGGGTGCGCCAGGAGGCCCAGGCGCACCCTGGTGGGTTGTGCCCACCTCGGGTGCCCCCGGACCGCCTCTTTGCTCTATAAATACCCCAAATTTACCAGAACCCTAGAAGTGTCGACGAAATATTCATCCAGCCGCCGCAGAGTCCAGAACCACCAGATCCAATCTAGACACCATCTCGGATGGGGTTCACCACCTCCATTGGTGCCTCTCCGATGATGCGTGAGTACTTCTTTGTAGACCTTCGGGTCCGTAGTTAGTATCTAGATGGCTTTCTCTCTCTCACTAAATTCTCATTACAATGGTCTCTTCGAGATCCATATGATGTAACTCTTTTTGCGGTGTGTTTGTTGGCATCTGATGAACTTTGAGTTTATGATCAGTCATATCTTTTTATATCCATGAAAGTTTGTCGGAGTAATGGGCCACGGGTAGGCCAACCCAAAGCCTAGAACCTTTCAAGACATCGGGGCTAGCTGCGCCCCTCAAGGCGCCAAGATGAAGTGCCGCCTTCTGGCGGCCGGCTGGAGGGATAGCCGGCTGCCCGTAGACAGCCGAGTCCCGGAGGCGATGTCAAGACAAGCCGACTCCTAGCTGGCGGCTTCTAGAGAAGCCGGCCCCTAGCAGTCGGCCCTGGCGCCAACGAAGCCTGCGCCCTCATCAAGAAAGACAAGACAGGGAATGGCTACAGTGTAGCCCATCCCCCCCATCCAGGGACAGGCATGGCCCCAGTGCACCGTACCGGCAGAGATCTCCGCCCGACGCGGCACTGTTGCCACGCCATCTTTGACATCACCACAAGCAGGCAGAGTCCCGCTCCCACAATGGCCTGCCGATATGGCCCAAGGACGATGGGCCCCACCAATCAGCGAGAGCTCGGAAGACGGCAAGAGCCCCACCAGTCGGACCCGATGGAGGTTGGCCCCCCAGCAGTCGGCCCGCCCCTTCCTCGGGACCCACGCGCCATTAACCAGACGAGACACGGAGTGGCTACAGTAATCGCCTGCGAGGCAGCAGAGCTGTAGCCACGATCCCCTGACCAAGCCTGTGTCATTAGAGTCACGGCTACAGTGATCAGCAGCCGACAAGACCCGAGAGCGGCGAGGGCGGCCTGTCGGCCCTGCACCCAACCAGTCGGCGAGGCCCACCAGGCGGCGGGCCCCAGTAGTCAGCGGAGAAGCCGGCGGCCGAAGAGACTGACGGTCGGGCCCTACGCCCGGCCGGATTACCATTGTACCCCTGGGGGGTATGCCTATATAAACCCCCAGGGCACCCATGCAAAGGGTTCCCAACCTGTTAGAACTAGACCAGCCCATAGAGGAAGGAGAGAGCTAGCCTTGCCTTCTCCTACCTCTAGCATACAGCTAGAGGAGCACCATTGTACTCACTTGTGCCTTAGTGATCATGCGGAGACCCCACAGAGCAGGACTAGGGGTGTTATCTCCTAGGAGAGCCCCGAACCTGGGTAAAGTACGCCGGTGTTCGTGTCTACGCCTCATCCCGCTTCTGGGCACCGGCGACGTTCTACTCGCTCCCACCATGATAAGCCATCCATTGGCACATGTCGCACCCAACCCCCGAAATTTGGCGCCCACCATGCGGCGAGGTGCACCGTTGTCCCGAGACCTATTCTGGATGGGAACCCTTTTCCTCCCTGGTGAGCATAGCCAGCCCGGCACGCCAGACGGAGTCTGTGCCGACGCGTGGCGCGGCGCAGAGATCGCCTGCGCGGCGAGCTGCATCGCTGACCTTGTTGGCGAGGTTCGCCTCTCTGACGAGCCGGCATCCGATGCGGGCAATGATGGCCCTGAGAGCCGCCTCGTCAGCCTCCTCGATCAGCTCTGCGTAGCCAGCGAGCCCGCTGGGGACTTGGAATCTGTTGGCTCCACCGACCCGATGCTTGTTGATTCTGACGCTGCGTTGCTTGACGCGTTCCCCACCAACGTGGTGGTCTACGATGAGCCGCCTCCTGGCATGGAGAGCGGCAAAAGCGCCGTCACGGAAGTGCTTGTCTTCGGCCACAGCGAGTACTCCGGCGGGGGTGCTCACGATCCGCTCAACGCGGCACTACAAGACCTGACGGCGCTCATCCCAGAAGACACCGACGTCAAGATGCTGGAAGCACGCCGCATCCAGCTCGTCGAGGGCGCCAAGAAGTTGGCTAGCACGAGACGCCTGTCAAAAGCATACTGGCGCGAGATGGACTGCGCTGTGGGTGGCACGCCAGCTCCCGCTGGGCCTAGCCGCCTTGGCACGGTCCAGCAGCGTGGCGTGGCCATCGCCAACCTGTTCGGGGCAGATCGCCCCGTCTACGCCACGCCCGTGGAAAATATCCGAGCTGCTCAGGCGGCAGCAGAAGAGCTGGACAAGTTCGAGGGCGAAGAGCATCACCAGATGGCGGAGCACGTCCAGCGGCTCCTCGACGCGGCTGCTCAGCAGCACGAGGCCGGTTGCCGCACTGAGGAGCCCCACCGGCAAAATGAAGATCTGCCTCCCCGCCGAGATCAGGGCGCGACATCTCGGACGCCGACTGGTGGCGTCCGCGGAAGAAGAGACAAGGAGCCGGCCGAGAGCGTGACCAAGACGGCCGCCCGAGAGCAGTGGAACAACGGGATGACTGTCCGCCTCCTCCGCCTCGCAGGGAAAGGCACGTCTCCCCGCCGCCTATTAATCACCGGACACTTGGCGACCGCCTTGGCCGCTGAGAGGGAGTCTGAGAGAACGATGCCCGCCACCGGATCGACCGTCTCCACCGGTCCCTGGCGCTAGAAGAGGAAGATGAGTTGGGTCCGCCTTGTTTCGGCCCCCGCATTCGAGATGAGCCCTTCCCCAAAGGGTTTACGCTCGCAAGAGACACGCCCAAATACACTGGCTCCGTGAAGTCGGCGGACTGGCTGGTCGACTACTCCACGGCCGTTAGCATAGCGAACGGCAACAAGCGCGTTGCTGTGAAGTACGTTCCGCTCATGCTCCAGGGCACAGCCCGGACATGGCTGAACAGTCTGAAGCCCGACAGCATTAACAGCTGGGTTGACTTCACTGAAGCCTTCATCCGCAACTTCACCAGCACGTACAAGCAGCCGCCCAAACCTCGCCAGCTCTCCTTGTGCGTACAAGGCCCCAACGAGTCGACTCATGACTACCTCATGCGCTGGGCCGAGCTCCGCAACTCTTGTGAAGGCATGCACGAGGTGCAGGCTATCGAGTACTTCACTGCTGGGTGCCGAGAGGGCACCCTCCTCAAGCACCGACTCCTCTGCGACGAGCCGGCGACCCTTGACGAGCTCCTGATCATAGGAGATAAATATGCCACGGCCGACTCCTCCATGAAGGCAGAAATCCAAGTTGATGCGTCTGGCAAAGTAGCCCCTCAAGCTCCTCGAACCCTGGCTGGCGACACCGGTTGGCACCAGCAACCAAGCGACAATAAGCGCAAGGCCATGCAGCCGGCTTCCACAAGCCGGCAGGTGGCGACAGTCGAAGACCAGCAGCCAGAAGGGCAGCTTCCGTCCAAGCGCCAGAAGGGCGGCAAGCCCAATTGGCTGCCGACTTTTTCATATGAGCAGACTCTTGACGCACCCTGCAAGTTCCACAGTGGTGCGAAGCCGTCCAACCATACCACTCAGAAATGCCATTGGCTCACCAGGATCGCCAAGGGAGATGGCCTTCTGCCTCCTCCACCTACTGGGCAGCCGCCTCCTCCTCCCACCAGCAGCCGGCGGTTCAACCAGTCGGGGCCATACAAGACGAGTACCCTGAAGAGCATGGAGCTTGTGTCGTGTTCACCAGCGTGGCCGACGATAAGCACAATAGACGACAATGATAGCAAGAGGTGAATGCAGTGGCATCAGAGACCCTCGAGTTCATGCATTGGTCCGAGAAGCCCATCAGTTGGAGCAGAGCTGACCACCCGGAAGTAATGCCAAACCCCGGCTCCTACGCCCTGGTCCTAGATGCCACCTTTGCCACTGATAGGCGAGCTGGTCGGTTTTCCCAAGTTCTGATAGATGGCGCCAGCAGCATCAACATTTTGTACAAAGATACCATGGAGAAATTAGGAATCAAACAGAGGCAGCTTCAGCTCAGTCGGACTGTATTCCATGGCATAGTTCCTGGCCTTTCCTGCTCACCAATCGGCAAGATCCAGATAGACGTCCTCTTTGGAGACAAGGATCACTTCCGACGAGAGCCAGTCTGGTTTGAGGTGGTGGACCTCGAGAGCCCATACCATGCACTACTTGGCCGGCCTGCTCTGGCCAAGTTCATGGCGGTCCCCCACTACCCTTACCTCAAGATGAAGATCCCGAGTTCTAAGGGAATTCTGACCATAGATGGGGACTACAAGAAGTCATCCGCTTGTGCGACAGATAGCAGTCGGCAGGCCGAGTCCCTCGTGATCGCGCCCGAGAAGTGGCTCCTAGACCGAGTTGTGGCGATGGCAGGCAAGTAGCCGGAGATGTCACCCAACCCCAAGGAGTTGGAAGCCGAGGGCTCGTTCAAGCCGGCCAAAGAGACAAAGAAGATACCCTTGGACACGGAGCACCCGGAGAGGTACGTTGTCATAGGTGCAAACCTTGACAGCAAATAGGGAGGCGAGCTCGTCGATTTCCTCCATGAGAATCGAGACATCTTTGCATAGTCACCTAAAGACATGCCGGGTGTTCCGACGGATTTCCCCGAGCACAAGTTACATGTCTGGTCCGACGCCAAGCCAGTCAGACAGCCCTTGCGCCACCTGTCAGAAGAGAAGAGAAGAGTCGTTGGAGAAGAGATAGCCCGGCTGCTGGCAGCCGGCTTCATCATGGAAGTGTTCTTTCTAGAGTGGCTGGCCAACCCAGTCCTTGTGTTGAAGAAAAACAAGCAGTGGCGCATGTGTATTGATTACACCAGCCTCAACAAAGCCTGCCCCAAGGACCCGTTTGCTTTGCCGAGAATCGACCAAGTGATAGACTCATGCGAGCTATTGAGTTTCTTGGATGCATATTCAGGGTATCACCAGATCAAGCTGAACCCGGCCGACAGACTGAAGACCGCCTTCATCACACCATTTGGATCCTTCTGCTACTTGACCATGACGTTCGGCTTGAGGAATGCCGGCACCACATTTCAACGTTGCATGCAGAAGTGCCTCCTCAAACAACTCGGTAGAAACGCCCACGTTTACGTGGACGATGTCGTGGTAAAGATGGAGAAGCATGGAACACTGCTAGAAGACCTCAAAGAGACCTTTGAGAACCTACGCCGGTTTAAAATCAAGCTCAACCCGGAGAAATGCGTCTTCGGAGTACCATCCGGCCAGCTTCTTGGATTACTGGCCTCAGAGCGCGGCATAGAGTGCAACCGTGTGAAGATCAAGGCCATCAAGATGATGGAAGTACCCACCCGACTGCTGGATGTGCAGAAGTTCACCAGCTATTTGGCGTCCATCAACTATTTCATTAGTCGGCTGGGAGAGAAGGCTCTTCCCTTGTACCAGCTCATGAAGAAGACCACTTTTTTTTGAGTGGAACGACAAGGCGGATGAAGCTTTTCTACAGCTCAAGAAGATGTTGACTACTCCACCTGTCCTAGCGACTCCGACTCCTAAGGAGCCCATGCTCCTCTACATCGCCGCCACCAGCCGATTAGTCAGCACAGTCATAGTGGTAGAACGCAAGGAGGAAGGAAAGGTGCTACCAGTCAAGAGACCGGTGTATTACCTAAGTGAAGTGCTGTCAGCCTCCAAGAAAAACTACCCCCACTATCAGAAGATGTGCTACGACATGCACTTTGCCGCCAAGAAATTCAAGCCGTACTTTCAAGAACACCCAATCACTGTTGTCTGCACTGCTCCGCTTGCCGAGATCATTGGAAGCCGAGATGCCTCCGGTCGAGTGGCCAAATGGGCCATAGATTTGGCCCCTTACACCATCTACTACCAGCCTCGCACCGCCATCAAGTCACAAGCGCTGGCCTACTTCCTCGTCGACTGGGCCGAGACCGAATACCTGCCACCGGCGCCGGACTCCACCCATTGGCGGATGCACTTTGATGGTTCCAAGATGCGCACCGATTTGGGAGCCGACATCGTCCTCACCTCTCCCAAAGGCGACAAGCTCAGATATGTGCTGCAAATCCATTTTGCCGCCTCCAACAACGTCATTGAATACGAGGCACTCATTCACAGGCTCTGGCTTGCCAAAGAGCTCGGCATTTGCCAGATCCTGTGCTATGGTGACTCTGACGTGGTGGTCCAGCAGTCGTCAGGCGACTGGCATGCCAAGGATGCAAACATGGAAAGCTACCGCTTCCTTGTACAACAACTTAGTGGATATTTTGAAGGGTGTGAGTTTCTCCATGTGCCAAGAAATGACAATGAGCAAGCAGATGCCTTGGCACGAATCGGCTCCACCCGTCAAGCAATACCGACCGGCGTCGCCCTGCAACGCCTCCTCAAGCCGTCTGTCAAGCCATCACCAGAGTTGGATTCTATCTTCGTGCCGGCTCCTCCTGAAGCAGTCGGATCCGACTTGAGAGCTCCAGCAGCCGGCACGGGAATTCCGGTAGGCGGCGCGAGGGGCGCGGCAGTCGCACCCGGCCCGGGGACTGCAGCGGCAAGCCCGGAGACTTCAGAGCCAAGCCCGGGGACTGTGGCAGTCGGCCCGTGGACTTCATCGACCCAGCAAGCGGCAGCCGACTCCAACCCGCCGCCTCCCGGCCCAACCGCCCTCGTCCAAGTTGCGGTCCTGGCAGTCGAAGAAATCGCAGCACCTTCATGGGCCCAGCCCATCCTCAACTTCCTTGTAAACAAAGAGCTACCGACTGATGAGATCTCGGCCCGGCAAGTGCAACACCGGCCAGCAGCATACACCATAGTCAACAGAGAGCTTGTGGGGCCAGTGTCACCGGTGTCTACCAGCGCTGCGTCGAGCCGGAGCAAGGCCGAGCAATCCTCGAAGACATCCATCAAGGCGAATGTGGCCACCATGCAGCTTCAAGAGCACTTGTCGCCAAAGCTTTCCACCATGGCTTTTTCTGGCCGATTGCTCTAGAAGATGCCAAAGACTTGGTCCAGAAATGCAAAGGGTGACAGAAGTTCCATTCCAAGCCACATCAGCTGGCTTCTGCACTCAAGACTATTCCCATTACCTGGCTCTTTGCTGTCTGGGGCCTGGACATGGTGGGACCATTCAAAACAGCGCGAGGTGGCATGACTCATCTGCTCGTCGCGGTGGACATGTTCACCAAGTGGATAGAAGAAAAACCAATCAAGAAGCTGAATGGTCCGACAGCTGTGACTTTCATCTCCGACATCATCGTCTAGTATGGCATACCGCACAGCATCATCACCGACAATGGCACAAACTTTGCCAAAGGCGCCTTGGCCCGTTTCTGAGCTATGCAGGGCATCTGACTGGACTTAGCGTCTGTTGCCCATACACAGTCAAACAGCCAGGTGGAGCGAGCAAACAGCCTCATTTTGTCCGGCATCAAGCCCCGACTGGTCGAGCCTCTGGAGCGTTCTGCCGGCTGCTGGCTCGACGAGCTTGTTGAGGCATATCTCTCTCGATGTGGTTTTGGTGATTGATGACAACATGTTTGCGGACTAATCGTGTGCTTTGAGCATTTCAGAGATTCATCCTTGGCACAAGATGATTTCTTCCCCTCGGAGTGTCATTCAAGACGGTGTAGCTCTTTCGTTTCTTTTTCGGTGGACTAGTTGCATAGAGGGCACCGTACTATCAAGAGGGGGTCCGCTTTGGTATTGCTTGGGTGGAATCAACACGTACACATCCGCTTATCACCCTCCGAGCCCTTCCGCTTCTATGGAGAGATCTTCTCTCTCCTTGTGGGCTTTGTCTAGTACCCAGCGGTAGTACCGCAGTACCCAGCGGTAGTACCGCTTAGGGGTCACAAGCAGTAGTACTGCTCCACAGCGGTAGTACCTCCGGTGGCTCCTCAGCAGTACTACCGCTGGCTTGCCAGGTCCCTACCGCATTGATTTGAGGGGTATTTTCCTGTGTCTGATTGTGCGGTACCTCGCAGCAGTAGTAGAGCGGCAGTACCGCCCATTAGCGGCAGCACCGCTCTTCCACCGCGGCAGTACCGCCCGGTTCCCTCTTTCCCCTTGCCCTTCCTTCTACGCGGCAGTACGGCCGAAGGGAGCGGTAGTACCGCTTAACCCAGCGGTAGTACCGCTGTCTCCCATGGTAGTACCGCCCTCTGCGGGGCTGTTTGGGGGGTAACGGTTGGATTGTTCCCCCCCACTATATAACGAGGTCTTCTTCCCCAAAGTTGACCTACCTCTTCCCCCAAAAGCTCCATTGTTGCTCCAAGCTCCATTTTCGCCCGATCTCTCTTCCTAGCCAATCAAACTTGTTGATTTGCTCGGGATTGGTTGAGAAGGCCCCGATCTACACCTCCACCAAGAGAAATTTGATTCCCCCACTAATCCCTAGCGGATCTGGTTACTCCTGGGTGTTTGAGCACCCTAGACGGTTGAGGTCACCGTGAAGCCATAGTCCATTGTGGTGAAGCTTCGTGGTGTCGTTGGGAGCCTCCAATTAAGTTGTGGAGATTGCCCCAACCTTGTTTGTAAAGGTCCGGTCGCCACGTTCAAGGGCACCAATAGTGGAATCACGGCATCTCGCATTGTGTGAGGGCGTGAGGAGAATACGGTGGCCCTAGTGGCTTATTGGGGAGCATTGTGCCTCCACACCGCTCTAGCGGAGACGTACTTCCCCTCAAAAGGAAGGAACTTCGGTAACACATCCTCGTCTCCACCGGCTCCAATCTTGGTTATCTCATCCCTTTACTTGTGCAAGCTTATTTGTGTTGTATCTATTGCTTGCTTGTGTGCTTGTTGTTGTTGCATCATATAGTTTGCTCACCTAGTTGCATATCTAGACAATCTACTTTGATGCAAAGTTTAAATTAGTAAAGAAAAGCTAAAAATTGTTAGTTGCCTATTCACCCCCCTCTAGTCAACTATATCGATCCTTTCAATTGGTATCAGAGCCTTGTCTCTTTTTAAGGACTTTACCGTCCGAAGAGTATGGTTGACGTCGAAGACGATGTGGGGGAGCACACCGATGCGAATCCGATATCGTCTACGGGAGATGGGGGCAACTCGATCTCATGTGAGGAATTCAATGTGGCGTTGGACACATTGAAAACCTCCATGACGACCGAGGTCAAAGATATGTTTAAGGAATTCTTAGAAGGGCTTAAACTTTCCACCGCACCGTTGAAAGTGGGTGATACCGCCAACACGGTGACGGATGCTAACCCCGACAAGGGGGAAGCTACTAGTGAGAAAGCCCCTTTGTCTAGTGGTAGGAATGGCACCGGCATCTTTGCCCATGTGCAACCTCCACCCGGTTATGGTGGACCGATTCCTTCTACTCACTTGAATTATGCCGGTCCTCCCCCCAAGATTGACAAAAAGGAGGATTTTGATTCTTGGATTTATCGTTTTAAGCATCATTTAAATCATGTGAACACTAACCTTTGGATAATCATTGAAGAAGGTTTTTATCCGCATGACCGAAGCAACTTCACTCCTAGAGAAGCCGTGGATGATCAATTCAATGAGAATGCTCTCTTCATCATCCAAGAAGCAATCCCTCCTGAAGACCTCCCTCATCTCCGACCCTACTCCTTGGCCAAAGATGCTTGGCACAAAGTGGTTTCCCTCTATCGAGGAAGCGCAAGCATTCAACGTTCAAACTATGAAGTGGTGCAAGATGAAGCCGATGAGTTTGCAATGAAAGAAGATGAAGAACCTCGTGAGCTTTATCGGAGAGTTACCAAAATCGTGGTCTCTCTCCGAGACCATGGGAGTAAGGACACGGATGACAATTGGATCAAGCGCAAATTCCTCAAGGCAATGATGCCCTACCACAAAGCCATGTCCTCCGTCATTCGTCAAAGGCCGGACTTCCACACCTTGTCCTCAAGTGAGGTGTTAGATGAGTTTGTGGCTATGAGCATATTGGACAAGACCGCCGACAATGCGGTTCTTCGCTATCAAAGAGGAAAGAAGCCCAACCTTGCATTGAAGGCCAAGGTTTGTGTCGAACAAGAGGAAGAGGAGGAAGAAGAAGAGAGCAACCTCGAAGATACGAAGTATGCCTATCATGAACACATGGCCCTTGCTTCAAGGCAATTTTGGAGCAAGAAGAACTCAAGGCCCAAAGGGCAAGCAACGAGTGATGACTTGCTTCAATTGTGGCAATGTGAGCCATTTTGTTGCGGAATGCCCTTATGAGAAGAGGGAAGACAACGGTGGCAAGCTCATCCGTAAGGACAAGGCCAAGTCGTTCCCCAACAAGAGCAACTTCACCAAGAAGACTCCTCCCAAGGCATGCATTGGTGGTATAAGAAGAGTACAATGAGGATGATGAAGATGATGAAGATGGTGAGTCGGTTGCCATGGCCTCCGTTGCCATTGCGACGACTCCACGGGTGTCTCTCTTTGACTCACCAAATGAAAGCATCACCGCCAAGTGCCTCATGGCTAAGGCCACCAACAAGGTAACCCCTAACATCAAAACTACCATCATTAATCATCCTTCTTTGACGGATTGCATTGATGAACATGAGGGAACTAATGTGGAGGAGAATGAGTTTGAGACCTTCATGGTTAAACTCAAGGGTAAATCCAAGAAGCACTTCGTTGCTCTCTTGGAACAACTTGGTGAAGCCAATGTCATGATCGAGGCTCACAAAGATACCATCTCTAAGATGGAGGGGCATAGTCGTGACTATGCCGATGAGATTTCGGATCTTTCCAATGCTCTTGAGGAAGAGCGTGGTCTTCGTTTGGCTCTTGAGGAGTCACACAATGATGATCACGCTAAATTAAAGAAAGATCTTGATCATGCTCTTGTTGTCTCTCGTGTGCTAAACTCCGAGAAGGCAAAACTTGGGGTTGATCTTGCTAGACTCAAAGAGGAGTTTGACATTCTCGACAAGGCTCACAAAGTCTTGAAGGGTGTTCATGCTAGCCTAAAGGAGTCTCATGATCAACTCCAAGTAAAGCTAACCAAGGAGAGAGCCACTTTTCCTCATATGGTGTTGATTGATAATGCAAATGCTACTAACCCTTGTTGTGAGGATGTGCATCTTGTTGAGGAGAATGCTAAGTTGAAGAAGCAACTTGAGAAAGGCCTTGTGTCATGCATACAAGGTGAGAAGAACCTCAACGACCTTTTGAGCAATCAAAAGGAAGTTGTGGCCAAGGAAGGGATTGGGTTCGCACCCAAGCCCAAGAACAAGAAGAAGAATGACAAGACCAAACGACCTCCTCCTCTCAAGCAAACTTTTGTGAAGGAGGGAGAGGGTGCTTCCAAGTAGAAGAAGAACAATGCAAAGGGTGGCAATGCCACCCCTCCCAACAAAGCCGGAGACTTTAATCCTTCTTATGTGTTATGCCGTGCTAGTGATGGGCATGTTTATGCCAAATTTGTTGGTTCTCCTCATGAATATATTGAATGGTCTATTTGGGTTCCTAAGACCCTTGTTACTAACATCAAAGGACCCATTACAAAATGGGTACCTAAAACCAAGCATTGATCTCTTGTAGGTGTTTGCTTCCGGTGGGGGATCATGGTTGCTCGATAGTGGAGCTACAAATCATATGACCGGGAGCAAGGACTTTGTGGTGGACGTGCACAAGATTCCATCTATGCCCACCAATGTCGAGTGGGGTGATGCCTCGTCTTCTAAGGTATTGGGAATCGGCAAGGTTGTCATTTTTCATGATCTCACGATCGAGAAGGTCATGCTTGTAGAGTCCCTTGCATACAATTTACTTTCCGTTTGTCAACTTGCAATCATGGGCTTTGCCACTTTCTTTGATATTGATACCGTGGCCCTCATGTGGAGCAAGACACTTAAAGTAGCCTTTGTTGGGCATGTCGAGTATGGTCTATATGTGATTAACTTCTCGGAGCGACCCACTAAGACCACGACATGCCTAATGGCTAAAGTTGACGTGGGATGGCTTTGGCATCGCCGTTTAGCCCACGTTAATATGAGATCTTTGCAAAGTCTTCTCAAGGGGGACCATGTCCGTGGACTAACAAATGTTAGTTTTGCTAAAGATCGTGCTTGAAGTGCCTGTATCAAAGGAAAGCTACATGAGAAGGCTCACCCTCCCACGACTATCATTTACTCAGAGAGGCCTTTGGAACTCATTCATTTGGATCTCTTTGGGCCTCCATCCTTTGATACTATTGGGGGTAGGAAGTATTGCTTGGTTATTGTTGATGACTATTCAAGATACACGTGGGTGTACTTCTTCAAGAGGAAGAGCGAGACCCAACAAACCGTCATCGACTTTGCAAATGAAGCTCAACGTCAACACAATGCAAAGATCTTGACTATAAGAAGTGACAATGGCTCCGAGTTCAAGAACTACACCTTGGACGAGTTCTTGAGTGATGAGGGAATCAAGCATCAATATTCCGCATCCTATACCCCAAAATAAAATGGTGTTGCAGAGAGGAAGAACCGGACGTTGATGGATGCGGCAACGACCATGATGGCGGAGTCCAAGTCTCCCTACAACTTTTGGGCCGAAGCCATCAACACCGCGTGTCATGCATCCAATCGGCTCTACCTTCACAAGGGCTTGAACAAGACTCCATATGAGATACTCATCGGTAACAAGCCCAACCTCAAGTACTTTCAGGTGTTCGGGTGTAAGTGTTTCATCCTCAAGAAAGGAGTTCGTTTGTCTAAATTTGAGGCTAGAGCTTATGAGGGCATATTTGTTGGTTATGCTACAAACTCTCATGCTTACCGTGTCCTCAATAAGTCCACGGGACTTATTGAGGAGACGTGTAACGTGGAGTTTGATGAGATTAACGGCTCCCAAGTGGAGCAAAGTGGCACTTGTGATGTAGGTGATGAAATTCCTCCTCAAGCCATAAGAAGAATGGGTGTTGGTTTCATCCTACCCATTGAGGAACCCCTTGTGGCCGAAGGGGAAGGACAATGCTCTACTCAAGTGGAGGCATCACCAACCCAAGGCCCACACGCTTCCGAAGAACAAAGTGAAGGCCCTCAACCTCATGAACAAGACCAAGGGCAAGATCATGCTCAAGATGGTGTTGACACACCAAGTGATGCCCAAGGTCAAGTTCCCTCCCCCGAGCAAGTTCAAGATCAAGAACAAGCTCAAGACGGCGCTCAAGATGATCAAGTGACCGCTCCTCAACTCACCACCGAGGAGGAATTAGAGCGTCGTGCCGCCAAGATTGCTTCCAAGCTCTCCACCAAGGGTCATCTCATGAAGAATGTACTAGGAAGACTTAAAAAGGGGGTAAGCACTCGTAGACAATTGGCAAACTATTGTGAACATCACGCGTTTGTTTCTTGTGTTGAACCCCAAAAGGTATATGAAGCACTCAAAGATCCGGATTGGCTTAATGCCATGCATGAAGAGCTCAACAACTTCGAGTACAACAAGGTGTGGAGATTGGTGCCAAGGCCAACGGGGAACCACAATGTCATTGGGACCAAGTGGATTTTCAAGAACAAGCAAGATGCTCACGGGACCATCATTCGCAACAAGGCCAGATTGGTGGCACAAGGCTACTCCCAAGTCGAGGGTATCGACTACGGTGAAACCTTTGCTCCCGTTGCTCGTCTTGAATCTATTCGTTTGTTGATTGCTTATGCTTCTCATCACAACTTTAAGTTGCAACAAATGGATGTGAAGAGTGTTTTTCTTAATGGTCCTATTAATGACTTAGTTTACGTCAAGCAACCCCTCGGGTTCGAGGATCCCTACTTTCCCGATCATGTGTATCAACTCGATAAGGCACTCTATGGCCTTAAACAAGTCCCACGTGCATGGTATGACCACCTTACCGAGTTGTTACAAGATCGCGGGTTTGAAGTTGGGCTAATCGATCCCACTCTTTTTACTAAGAAGGTCAAAGGGGAGTTGTTTGTGTGCCAACTATATGTTGATGACATTATTTTTGGTTCTTCTAACAAAGCTTTCAATGAGGAATTTGCCGCATTTATGACCTCAAAGTTCAAGATGTCTTCCATGGGAGAGTTGAAGTTCTTTCTCGGTTTCGAAGTGAAGCAAAGAAGAGAAGGTACCTTCATCAACCAAGCTAAATACACTCAAGACATGCTCAAGAGATTCAAGCAAAGTGTTGTCAAGCTGGCTTCCAGTCCAATGCCCACCAAATGCCAACTTGACATTGATCCCAATGGTAAAGCGGTGGATGAAAAGGTCTATCATTCCATGATTGGATCCTTGCTTTACCTTGGTGCATCTAGACCGGATATCATGTTGAGTGTGGGAATTTGTGCATGGTTCAAGCCACACCTAAGGAAAGCCACTTTGTGGCGGTCGAGCTAATCTTTCGATATTTGGCTCATACCCCAAACTTTGCCTTGTGGTAACCAAGAGGAGGAAACTTCAAGCTTGTAGGATATTTGGATTCCGATTGGGCGGGAGACAAAGTGGATAAGAAGTCCACTTCCAGAGGGTGCCAATTCCTTGGTTGCTCTCTGGTAAGTTGGTCTTCTAAAAAGCAAAGTTGTGTGTCTCTCTCGTCCACCGAAGCGGAGTATGTGGCGGCCGGTAGTTGTTGTGCACAACTCTTATGGATGAGGCAAACTTTAAAGGATTACAATGTCATTTGTGACAAAGTGCCTCTTTGGTGTGACAATGAAAGTGCAATCAAGATTTCTCTCAACCTGGTGCAACACTTCAAGACGAAGCATATTGAGATTCGGTATCACTTCATCCGGGATCACATTAGGCGAGGGGAGATCGAACTCAACTACGTCAACACTCATGATAACCTTGCAGATATCTTCACGAAGCCTTTGGATGAAGCAAGATTTCGCGAGTTAAGGCACGAGCTAAATATCATTGATTCGAGCAATGTTGCTTGAACCCGTGCACACCCCACCATACTCAACTTGTTGTCTTGTTTAGGTGTAGGCATGGACATAGGGGGAGTGTTGTTCTCTCAATGAACTCTCCCTCCCCCCATTATGCATAAATTGATCAACTCTGCCACATTAGCCATTTTTTATGGTATTTGTGCTTCAAAGACGAGTTTTGGTCATGGGCCCAAGGATAATTCTTCGCGGTGCCATACCAATTGACTCAAACATGGGTGGCCTCGGCCACCGCCCTCTCTTAGAGAGGTGTGTGTTTCTCGTTCTCCTTGTTGTTTTTGTGTGTGTGTTTTGTTCCCGTTTTCATTTCGTTCTTCTTTCGAGAGCTAAGCCCTTTTGCCTAGTCCTTTTTGCGGCTGAGCGGTACTACCGCTGCTAGTGTGGTACTATCGCTTTTGAGGGTTAAGCGGTACTACCGTCCTCACCAGCAGTACTACCGCTGAGGGGCGGGCGCTGGGGGTTATATCGGGGCGGGGGGAGTTATTTTCTCCCCATACCAATTCGCCCCCACTCGCTCGTCTTCCTCGTCGCTCCAGCGATGACTCGCCACGGGAGGGCACCGGCTGGCCGCCGTTTTCCAGCCACATCTCTCCATTTCCTTCGGTGGAGTCATTCTCCATCTCGTCCTCCAGCCATGGATGCCGGTATTGCCTCCGTTCTTGGTTTCTCTTTACCTAGATCTTGCATCTAGTTTTTAGGGGCAATAGGCATTGTTTTCTAGTTTTTTGGCTATGAAGAGGCTTGTGGTGGATGGAGATTGCTTCTAGGCTCTTTGGATTGATGTTTGGTAGGATAAATTTTTGAATTTGGCATCCCGGTAGTGCCGCATCTGATCACGAGATCAAGAGTGTGAGGGAGAAGGACGCTTGGGGCACCCCCGCTCCCAAAGATGGGGGTCCATCCACTGCAGCTGCCACAGAAACAGAGGGCGAGGCTGAGGCTGATGATGACGATGAGGACTATGAGCTGTCTAGGACAGAGCCCTCTTGGGCAAAGAGGCTCAAGCACAAGATGAAGAAGCTCTTCTGCATGGAGTCACATGGCCAGTACATGACTCATGTGGCGGAGAAGAAGGCCAGGGGGCGTCACAAGGAGCTCATGCGTCAGTTGGGTGGAACCGTTGTCAGTGATTCAGAGGATCAGATCACTGAGGAAGAAGAGTGGATCCAGCAGCATTGCCCGTGGACCGATTCAGACACCGAGCAGTTCCAGACCGATGACGGCGATGCAGACGATAACGCAGGGATGTGATGCTCGTGATCCTCAGCTTGATATCACCTGGAGCCGTAGCTTCGCTCTTTGCCCTTTTGGTGTCTCGATGCCAAAGGGGGAGAGAGTTTTAGGGATTTGTGTCGCTGCCTTGCTTTGTGTGGCGTCTTTTGTGTGTTTGTGTTCGCCGTCCGCTCTGCTTTGTTTTGTTTTATGCCAGTGAGACCTAAGTTCTAGTCATATGGTGTGAGACATATGCTACCTTATTACCTTATCTATGTCTATCTAGTACTTTGGTATCTTATGAGGTGCCTGTTTACCTTGTTCTACATTCCTTGCTCTTATATATCCTTTGCTTAGGTTGTTGGACTATAACATATAGGGGGAGTGTTGATCCAAATGTGTGTGTCATGCTTTCCAAAGCCACTCCTTTCTAGGTGCACACATTCAGGGGAGCCCGTCTATATGTTGTAGTCCTAAGTGCAAATCCCTGGTGGTCATCAATCCACCAAAAAGGGGGAGATTGTTGAGGCATATCTCTCTCAATGTGGTTTTGGTGATTGATGACAACATGTTTGCGGACTAATCGTGTGCTTTGAGCATTTTAGAGATTCATCCTTGGCACGAGATGATTTCTTCCCCTCGGAGTGTCATTCAAGACGGTGTAGCTTTTTCGTTTCTTTTTCGGTGGACTAGTTGCGTAGAGGGCACCGTACTATCAAGAGGGGGTCCGCTTTGGTATTGCTTGGGTGGAATCAACACGTACACATCCGCTTCTCACCCTCCGAGCCCTTCCGCTTCTATGGAGAGATCTTCTCTCTCCTTGTGGGCTGTGTCTGGTACCCAGCGGTAGTACCGCTTAGGGGTCACAAGCGGTAGTACCGCTCCGCAGCGGTAGTACCGCCGGTGGCTCCTCAGCAGTACTACCGCTGGCTTGCCAGGTCCCTACCGCGTCGATTCGAGGGGTATTTTTCTGTGTCGGATTGTGCGGTACCTCGCAGCGGCAGTAGAGTGGAAGTACTGCCCATTAGCGGCAGTACCGCCCGGTTCCCTCTTTCCCCTTGCCCTTCCTTCTGCGCGGCAGTACCGCCGAAGGGAGCGGTAGTACCGCTTAACCCAGTGGTAGTACCGCTGTCTCCCGCGGTAGTACCGCCCTCTGCGGGGCTGTTTGGGGGGTAACGGTTGGATTGTTCCCCCCACTATATAATGAGGTCTTCTTCTCCAAAGTTGACCTACCTCTTCCCCCAAAAGCTCCATTGTTGCTCCAAGCTCCATTTTCGCCCGATCTCTCTCCCTAACCAATCAAACTTATTGATTTGCTCGGGATTGGTTGAGAAGGCCCCGATCTACACTTCCACCAAGAGAAATTTGATTGCCCCCACTAATCCCTAGCGGATCTTGTTACTCTTGGGTGTTTGAGCACCCTAGACGGTTGAGGTCACCGTGGAGCCATAGTCCATTGTGGTGAAGCTTCATGGTGTCGTTGGGAGACTCCAATTAAGTTGTGGAGATTGCCCCAACCTTGTTTGTAAAGGTCCGGTCGCCGCCTTCAAGGGCACCAATAGTGGAATCACGGCATCTCGCATTGTGTGAGGGCATGAGGAGAATACGGTGGCCCTAGTGGCTTATTGGGGAGCATTGTGCCTCCACACCGCTCTAGCGGAGACGTACTTCCCCTCAAAAGGAAGGAACTTCGGTAACACATCCTCGTCTCCACCGGCTCCAATCTTGGTTATCTCATCCCTTTACTTGTGCAAGCTTATTTGTGTTGTATCTATTGCTTGCTTGTGTGCTTGTTGTTGTTGCATCATATAGGTTGCTCACCTAGTTGCATATCTAGACAATCTACTTTGATGCAAAGTTTAAATTTGTAAAGAAAAGCTAAAAATTGTTAGTTGCCTATTCACCCCTCTCTAGTCAACTATATCAATCCTTTCAGAGCTGCCAACCGTCCTCTGGAGCTTGCGCACAACACCGAACAAGTCAACCGGCTTCACGCCTTTCTTCCTCGTCTACGGTGATGAAGCCATCATCCCAACAGACATAGAATTCGACTCCCCTCGACACTACAGGAATCAGCTATTTTGCCGACATGAAGACTTTTTGCCGTCAGCTAATCGTCATGGCAGACGGCAAAGATTATTTCGCCGTCATGAACCTAACGGCAAATGATGACTGACGGCAAAGATTAGGATTGACTAACGGCAAAGAATGACTAACGACACATACATATTTTGCCGTCTGTAACAATAACTGATGACAGCAAAGACATATTTTGCTGTCTGTAAAAGAAACTGATGACGATAAATATATTTTGCCGTCTGTAAAAACAAACGCACACGGCAAAAGAAGAAACACACCTCTTGGATCGATCTCTCGGATTGATGAGGTGGCAGGATCTTAGACGCACATCTCACCTGACCGATGCACTGACCCGCACGCCCCCACCCACGCACTCACGCGCACGCGTCCCCAGGACTGCACCTGCCCCCACCCATGACCGAACCAGCTGACCCCCACCCCACGTCGTGTCCTCTCTCCTTATCCCCTCGCGCGACCTCCCTCTCTCTCTCGAACGCATCCAGGCCCCCTGCATCTCCCTCTCTCTGCCTCGTTTCGCTTCGCCTCCAGCGCCGGCGGCCCCGCCCCTGCGCACCGGCATCCCAGCATGCCTCTGGCGGCCCCGCCCCCACCGCTACTCCACGCACCGGCGGCCGCCCGTGTCCCTGCCCCCATATCGCCGCTGGCCTGGGCCCTCCCCCACCGCCCCGAGAAGCCGCACATGGTCGGCGCGGCCCCGTCGCCCTGAGCTGCCGCACATGGCTGGCCTTGCTCCCCAGCGCCACCGGGCCCGACCCCTTCCCCCTCTTCGCCTCGGCCCTCGTTGACCCGAGAAGCCACTGGCAGGCGCCCGCCTCTGCCTCCGTTGCTCTCATGCGCCACGACCTTCCTGTTCCGCGGGATTCCGCCTCCTCTGTTCTCCCCTATGGGCGGCGGGGCTTGGCATCGATGGAGTTGGCGGGGTCCAATGGATCCAGCGCCCAGACGAGGTTGGCGAGCTCCGACGCGGTGGCGGACGGCTTGAGCTCCTCAGGCGTCGGTGGCGCATCGGTGTACTCCGGATCGAACAATGTACCCTCGAGTGTAATCCGTTCGTGTGAAATTTTCTCATCTTGTTAAACAGCAAGTGACGATGATTAGTTATGGATATTGTGTATGGATATTGATTCTTGAAACAACAGTGTGTATGGATATTGTGGTGTTCTTCGTCAGTTCGTTCCCTCCTCCGTCAGCTCGTGTACATGCCAGTGCCAGCGCCCGTCCCCATGCGCTCCCCTCCACCCACCGTGGCGCCGACCCTCATGCGTTTAGCTGCACCCATCGTGCTC
>LT934119.1:69628744-69710047 GCA_900231445.1 Triticum turgidum subsp. durum
CTACCTCTCATCGGCGCCAGTTGTCATCCTCCCACGCCCCGCCCATCGATCGCGCGATGACATGATGTTTGATTTACAAGTGAAGAAAATTTTATGTTTCCTTGAAGACTTCAACAACGGCATCCCGGAGGACGAGGACGACAATGACAGCGTGGCACGCTGCCGCCTCCGCCGCCGGAAATAGTTTTTTTGGATTTAACACTACAGGAAACGGGTAATTTGCTGTCTGTGGATTACAGACGGCAAAGATTTTGCCGTCAGGAAGCAGATGGCAAAGTCAGACGGCAAAGATAAGTCGGCAAAGAATTCTTTGCCGTCTGCTTTTCATCGGCCAGACGGCAAAATTTTTGCCGTCAGCCAAATCTTCTTCACCGTCACCCTTGTAAACCATAGACGGCAAAGAAATGAAGTTTTACCGTTAGCCAGACTACAAGTTTGCCGTCTACTGTTCGCGTGTTTGCCGCCTGCCTCGTGTATCACAGACGGCAAAGAAATTGGTGAAATTAAAAAAACACAGCAGTGTTGATCCCGAGCGATGCAGTCAACTCATGCGAGTGCACTGCCTATCTTTTTTCTTCTTTTTTAACAGGGAAAAGCCCATCCGCGTGTAGTGCCTTTCATTCAACATTAGTGAAGTCCAAAATGCATACATGACCCCAAAAAAACTAAAGTTACAAAGTAGTCCTGGAAATTAATACAAAGGACCCTAACAAGTAAGACCGAAAAACAATCAGGTCCTTCTTCCCCACTCCATTGCTCTGCCCGCCCCGCTGTGCAGTCCGACGCACGCCTCGCTGCTCTGCCATTTTGTTCGCCACGCCGCCGCCCGACCCTGCTCAGCCGCGCAACTCCGGCCTAGCCGGGCTCGGGGGCTGACTCGCACCGGCGCCACGGGAGGCACGCAAGGGAGGTCGGGATGGCCCTGCTCAGTCGTGCTCGGTAGCTGACTCGCTCCGGCGCCGCGGGGAGGCACGCGAGGGAGGTTGGGGATGGTCGGTGCTCGACCGGTGGAGCGCCCGGCTACTCTAGCGGCGGAGCTCGCGAGGCGGAGCGTAGGACCGGTGGGTGCGGAGAGGCCCGGGCTGTGGATGGGCTAGGGTGCGTGGCCGGAGGAGCTGGAGTGCGCATGGCCGGCCGGTGAGGACGAGCTCGCGAGGGGTGGAGCTTCATGCGGCGCCGGCGAGGTGGCGGACGGATGCGCGGAAGGGCGCTGGGCGTGGCGGCGGACGTACTGGCTCACGGGCGCAGGCCACGGCATATGGTTGCTCAGGGATGGGCGGGCGCTGGACGGGGGTGCCGGATGGGCGGGCGGCATTGGCCGGCGGCGTGTGGCAGCTCTCTCAGGGGAGAATGAGGGAGGAGGGCACTGCTAGCGGCGTGCTGCACTTGCAGATGGAGAGATGAGGCGGCACGGGGGATAAGGAGATGGGAATGGGTGGGGCAGGTACGGGCATGGGGTCATGGGTGGGGTCGTGGGCTTGGGGCGTGTGCGTCTTGGGGTGGGTTGGGGCGTTCGTACGTTGGTCCTGAGTGGGTCGGATGTGTGTCTCAGAAGCTGCCAAGTCATCGATCCGTGTGATGGATCCGTGTGGTGTGCTTCTTCTTTGCCACCCGCAAAAACAAATACAGACAGTAAAGAGCTCAATTTGCCGTCTATAAAAACAACACATACGGCAAAGATTCTTTGCTGTTTACCAAAGAAAACATAGACGGCATAGATGCTTTGCCGTCTGTGATTTTTGTTGCAGACGGCAAAGTGAGCTCTTTGCCGTCTGTGCTTTTTTTCGTAGATGGCAAAGTTTATTTTGCCGTCAGTTTTTCTTTGCCGTCTGTCACTGACGGCAAACCCTTTCTTTGCCGTCTGCCCGACGAAAAGCTGACGGCAAAGACGTCTCCTGACGGCAAATTAACTGTTTCCCGTGTGTAATACTGTATCTCGAATTCTTGATCATATGAATATAAATTCGCATTGTGATTGAATGAAAGATATGGTTTGAACAAACTTTCATTTTTCTCTCTTAATGTACAGACTTATCAAATGATTTTCTTTTGAAAAAAACACAAACGGTTTTAAATATAAAACACTCACCGCAAACGTTTTAGTTAGAACACCCGTATGCAAACCGACAGCTTCCCCACGAACCCAAGGGAAAATGTGCCGAGCAGGATTTCTACATCCCTTCAATGCAAACAGTTGTTTTGCATGACCCCTGTGCAACCACGTACAAACAATTGGGTAAGATTTGCATATCTGTCATTTTGGGTATGTTGCCATTTCTCAAACTGGAAATATTGACATTTGTTTATCTAGTAACATTGCTATTTTTCAACCTTGTAACACTATGATTTTTCAAAATATGCAGCTACAAATCACTAGCACTATCTAATTTTTGCAACTAAAATCACTAGCACTGTTCATATGGACACCACTAGCAGGTGTGAGTTCATGGACGCATATGCAAATGTACCATTGATCACATACAACAAGTCATCAACCCACAACGACAACGAGGATACAAGTTGGATTATAGATCATTTCTAACAAAACGTTCTAGTAAAGTTTTTCTCACACAACAAATAACAAAGCGATAAAATGAACTTCTGCTCAACCACTCGTCGGGGTTGGAAATGCTTGCTTTGAACCAGAAGTGATTATCTGGGAAGGACCATCTACTGTCAATCTCGAGACCAACGCATGATTGATCATCCAGGCTGAAGCGGCCTATTTCAATACCCATATTGGGACGATAGGGAAGCATAGTAATGTCTGAGGTATAGATACAGTTGCTTCTCATAAATGGTAGTAATGTTGTGTCAACAGCAGCTGGATCGCCTTCCACCATCATTGGATAGTTTTGTCCAAGGAAGAGCGAGTTTTCTCCAAGACTTTCAATACTGAATCAGGGAGAAGGTGTTGGCGCTAGTACATCAGTATCCATCACGAATACCCTGCAATGGATGTTGGAATAGGTCCGGAGAGTGCGACCATACGAGACAACACCTGCTTCCTTAGTAACATCAGCAGTGCCCCGTATACAGACAAGAAGAGGTGATCCATCGGAATAAGTTGCCAGGCGCCACTGAGTATATGGGTCCTGCTCGTCCTCATGCTTGTGAATAAAATTTTCAAGTATAGGTGGTGGAATGTTCACAGGACCTTGGAAACACAAGAAGGTTAATTAGTAAAGGAAAACTAGCTAACCCGCATGCATGTGGATGAAACAATTATAATTACAATGGAAGACAAATGTACCAAAATCATGAGGATTCCATGCAACAACAGTGCCACGAGTGGTGGCAGCAAACACAATACCCTCGTATTGAATTGCATCACAGTACTCATCCATGTATAGAAACTGATTTTTGAGTAATATCCATCAAGTCGAACCATGAAGGACGGCAACAAGCTTGTCGAAGATAGCGATGACATAAGCATTCCTATAACCCCAAGAGCGGTTGTGAACTCGACAAATTGCTATCTTCCGTAGACGATAGTCAGCATGATCGTATTTGAACTCACGTAGAATACCGGTGTACTCAACCTCTGGGCAGTCGTCTGAGATTTTTCGAAGTGGAACCCAGTGGCGAGTGTACACATTCACAAGTTCCCACTCGAAGTTGTACCAAATATAAACAACCCAATCTCCATTTGCGCCTGCCCAAGCCTTGCCCTCAAGCGATGGCATCTTAACATCATACGTATCATTATCAAGCGGCATCAACTTACACAAGGCGAGGCTTCCCTCGTCCCCACACCAGTCAGCAGGGTCACGGTGAAGAAGATAGGGGAGATCAGACCGCTCCTGAACCCTTGGGTTCCTTGTAATGATGTTATTAGTTGAGTCGAGAATGGTCTTGAATCAACCTGCCATGCTAGCCGAGGTGATGATGTCACACCGATCAATGAGTTCCTCCACCGCGTCATCATTCAGATCGGGGCAATAATAACGAGGTCATTTCCGGCATGTTCCCTCCATGGTGAAGACAATCAAACAATGGCAGAAGGAAGGGTGAAGGCAAATGGAGGAGTGAGGAAGAGCTAGCGTGCGACAACAGTTCCAAATCGAGAGGGAAAGGCGAAGAGTCGGTGGACGGTTGCCACGGTACACGAAAAGGCACCTGGAGAGCGAACGGTTGCCACAGAGGTCACACACTAACGACAAGGGCTGAGTGAACCGCATGCAATCCCATCGCACAACACACACGTCTTGTTAAGTTGAACCGTTTTTGTTCTCTTGTGTCAACGCAAACAGTTCATCCGAGTGAACTGCATGCCGTATATCCCACACACCTTGATCTGGCTGACCGTTTATTTTGTGTTTCCTAATCCCAAATAGTTAATATGAGTGAACCGTATGCTGTATATGGCAGTCTCCTTCATCTGGCTGCCCGTTTCTTTTGTGTTTCCTAATCACAAACAGTTCATCCGAGTGAACCATATGATGTGTATCGCACACGCCTTCATTTGGCTGCCTGTTTCTTTTGTTCCTCCACATCGCAAATAGTTAATTGAACTTAACCATATGCCCTTCATCGCACACGCAACTAAAACCTGAACCGTATTTGATGCATCCTCGGCGCAAACGTTTTATACATTTCTGACGGTTTTCATACACCACCGTTTGCGATTATGGCATCGCACACAGTTTCTCGAAGGGTCTATGATTGTAGTGTCGCGTTAGCAGCATCCTGCAGTAGTGACACGAGAATATTCACCCCACGCTATTGCTCCCCGGCAACGGCGCCAGAAAAAAGGTCTTGTTAACCCACAAGTATAGGGGATCAATTGTAGCTTCTTTCGATAAGTAAGAGTGTCGAACCCAACGAGGACTGATACGTCCCCAACGTATATATAATTTTTGATGTATTCATGCCATGTTTATAATATTTTTTACATGATTTTGGTATGATTTGGTTAGAACTAACCCGGACTGACGTTATTTTCAGTAGAACTATCATGGTGTTGTTTTTTGTGCAGAAATTTTTTTTCTCGGAATGCGCTGAAAATCAACGGAGGTTTTTTTCTGGAAGATATAAAAAATACTAGAACGAAGAGTTACCAGAGGGGAGTCCCATGGAACCCACGAGGGTGGAGGGTGTGCCCACCCCCCTAGGGCGCGCCCCCTGCCTCATGGACTCTCTGTGGGCCCCCTGGCTTGTTCTCGATGCCAAACTCTCCTATAAATCCCCAAAGGTCCATAACATAACCTATATCGGGAGTTCCGCCGCCGCAAGCCTCTGTAGCCACCGAAAACCAATCGGGACCCTGTTCCCACACCCTGTCGGAGGGGGGAATCATCACCGGTGGCGATCTTCATCATCCCGACACCCTCCATGATGAGGAGGGAGTATTTCACCCTCGGGGCTAAGGGTATGTACCAGTAGCTATGTGTTTGATCTCTCTCTCTCTCTCTCTCTCTCATGTTCTTGATATGGCACGATCTTGATGTATCACGAGCTTTGCTATTATAGTTGGATCTTATGATGTTTCTTCCCCTCTATCTTCTTGTAATGGATTGAGTCTTTAAGGATTTGAGAACACTTGATGTATGTCTTGTGTGGGATACCCGTGGTGACAATGGGTTATTATATTGATTCACTTGATGTATGTTTTGGTGATCAACTTGCGGGTCCTGTGAACCTTGGGAATCTATGCATAGGGGTTGGCACACGTTTTCGTCTTGACTCTCCGGAAGAAACTTTGGGGCACTCTTTGAAGTTCTTTGTGTTGGTTAAATAGATGAATCTGAGATTGTGTGGTGCATATCGTATAATCATTCCCACGGAAAATTGAGGTGACATTGGAGTATCTAGGTGACATTAGGGTTTTGGTTGATTTGTGTCTTAAGGTGTTATTTTACTACGAACTCTAGGGCTGTTTGTGACACTTATAGGAATAGCCCAATGGTTTGATCGGAAAGAATAACTTTGAGGTGGATTGATCGGAAAGAATAACTTTGAGGCTGTTTGTGACACTTATAGGAATAGCCCAATGGTTTGTGACACTTATACGAACTCTAGGTGGTTTCTTCGTTTATTCTCCGCAATTAGTGACTTTGGAGTGTGAGGGAGTCCTGGATTAGGGGGTGTCTGGATAGCTGGACTATACCCTTTAGCCGGACTGTTGGATTATGAAGATACAAGATTCAAGACTTCGTCCCGTGTCCGGATGGGACTTTCCTTGGCGTGGAAGGCAAGCTTGGCGATACGGATATGTAGATCTCCTCCCATTGTAACCGACTCTGTGTAACCCTAGCCCTCTTCGGTGTCTATATAAACCGGAGGGTTTAGTCCGTAGGACAACAACAATCATACCATAGGCTAGCTTCTAGGGTTTAGCCTCTCTGATCTCGTGGTAGATCTACTCTTGTACTACCCATATCATCAATATTAATCAAGCAGGAGTAGGGTTTTACCTCCATCGAGAGGGCTCGAACCTGGGTAAAAACATCGTGTCCCTTGTCTCCTGTTACCATCCGCCTAGACGCACAGTTCGGGACCCCCTACCCGAGATCCGCCGGTTTGACACCGACATTGGTTCTTTCATTGAGAGTTCCTCTGTGTCGTCATCTTTAGGCCCGATGGCTCCTCTGATCATCAACAACGATGCGGTCTAGGGTGAGACTTTTCTCCCCGGACAGATCTTCGTGTTCGGCGGCTTTGCACTACGGGCTAATTCGCTTGGCCATCTGGAGCAGATCGAAAGCTATGCCCCTGGCCATCAGGTCAGATTTGGAAGTTTGAACTACACGGCTGACATCCGCGGAGACTTGATCTTTGACGGATTCGAGCCATAGCCGAGCACGCCGCACTGTCATGATGGGCATGATTTAGCTCTACCACCGAACAGTGCCCTGGTGGCCGCGCCCGCATCAGCTCCGACCCTTAGCTCGAATCCAACTGCGCTGATCGAGGCCGGGTGGCTATACCCCACCACGGGGGCTGCAGTCTCAACGGCGATCGAGCCGAACACCAGCCTTATCCTCTGCGAGGCCCGTGGCTCCAAGGTGCCAGACTCTTCTCCGGACTCCGAACCCTCCGCGCCCCTGCCAATCGAATCCGATTGGGCGCCGATCATGGAATTCACCACCACAGATATCTTTTAGCACTCGCCCTTCGGCGACATTCTGAATTCACTAAGGTCTCTCTCTTTGTCAGGAGAGTCCTGGCCGGATTATGACCGGCAGGATTGGGATGTGGACGACGAAGAAATTCGACGCCCACCCACCACCCACTTCGTAGCCACTGTCGATGATTTAATCGACATGCTAGACTTCGACTCCGAAGACATCGACGGTATGGACGATGATGTAGGAGACGAACAGGAACCAGCGCCCACAGGGCACTGGACAGCTACCCCATCCTACGATGTATACATGGTGGACACATCCAAAGGAAACAATGACGAAGAACGGGAGGATGCAACGAAGGATCGTTCCTTCGAAAAGCAGTCAAAGCGGCGGCGTAGGCGCCGCTCCAAGCCCCGCCTCGACGGAGATAGCGGTCTCACAGACCCAGCCACAGAGCAGGGCGAGCTGGCGGACGATGAACACGGCATCAAGCAACCGTCCGAACAAGGCAACTTGGATAAACAAACCGAAAAACCCGTCCCCGGTGAAGATAACAGTCCGGACGACCTCACGCCGGACAAGTTCCTGGAGCAGAAGAACATCCACAAAGGCTCGTTGCCACTGCGCGTAGCCTGAAAAAGCAGAAGCAGAAGCTCAAAACTGCGGAAGATGCACTCAGAATTAGATGGAGCGAAGTACTCAACACCGCAGATAAATACGGCGGCAGTCGCCACACAAAGAGCTACCCGAAACGAAAGTTACTGCCTGAATTTGATGAGGAGGCCCTAGAGCCCCCGCAATCAAAAAATAAGGAAGCCACCCGGTCAGATAGACGACCCCATGGCCAACATAGAGCGGCAAACGGCGCCGCACACAAGCCAGCACGCGATCCACCCATGGATTCGCATCAAAAAGATGGCCCAGCCAGATCTATCTACGGACCAAGAAAGCAAGCTCTAGTACGCAATGCAACGCAACAAATATCTGAACACCCTGGCACACCCAAATACAGGGGTGCCGCACACCCCCTATGTTTCACCGATGAGGTGCTGGACCATGAATTTCTAGCGGGATTCAAACCCGTAAACATAGAGGCATATGACGGAACGACATACCTTGGAGTCTGGATTGAGGACTATATCCTCCATATCCACATGGCCAGAGGAGACGACCTCCATGCCATAAAATACCTACCCCTCAAGCTCAAAGGGCCAGCCCGGCATTGGCTTAAAGGCCTTCCCAAAAACACCATTGGAAGTTGGGAAGAGCTCGAGGACGCTTTTCGGGCAAATTTTCAAGGGACCTACGTCCGACCACCGGATGCAGACGATTTAAGTCATATAACTCACCAACCCGGAGAGTCAGCCCGGAAGCTCTGGAACAGATTTCTTACTAAAAAAACCAGATAGTGGACTGTCTGGACGCTGATGCCTTAGCAGCTTTCAAACACAGCGTTCGAGACGAATGGCTCGCCAGACACCTCGGCCAAGAAAAGCCAAGAACAATGGCCGCATTAGCAAGCCTCATGACCCGCTTTTGCGCGGGAGAGGACAACTGGTTGGCAAGACGCAGCACTAGCGACCCAAGTACAGCCGAAGTCAGGGATGGAAACGGGAAGCCAGGATGCAGCAAAGACCAGCGCCAGAATAAGGGAAACAGCCCGAAGAGCACGACGGTCAACGCCGGGTTCAAAAGCTCTCGGCGGGGTCGGCAAAAGCTGCCCCTTAAAGATAATAGGGACGAACTGTCTAATCTAAACAAAATCATGGACAAGATATGTCAAATCCACAGCACCCCCGGGAAGCCTGCAAATCATTCCCACAGAGAATGTTGGGTCTTAAAGCAATCCGGCAAACTCAATGCCGAACACAAGGGGCTGGATACACCAAGTGAGGACGATGATGAACCCCACAAACAAAGCACTAGGGAACAAAAGAAATTCCCACAAGAAGTTAAAACAGTAAACTTACTACACGTGACAAAAGGGCGAAACGAAGTGGCGCCCACAGAGATATGCGCCATGCAGCCTATCACAAAAGAGCCTCGCCATTGGTTGTCAAAACCAATCACCTTCGACCATCAGGACTACTCCAAAAGTATTCGACACGCAGGCTGGGTTACCTTGGTGTTAGATCCGATAATTGACGGATTCCACTTCACACGAGTTGTCACATCCCTAGCTGCTGGTAGTGCTCTAGGCTAGCTCATGTGTGCATCATGTTTAAATTCTGAAAATTTGAACTGAGGGAATTTTGGAAGCCTCAAAAACTTAAATAAAAGAGGGGCAAAAACCCTAGAAATCTCATTCATTGCTCCAAAATGCTCTTCTTAAATGTTTGATAATTTTTGGTAAGGGTTCTGGTCCCAACCAAAATATTGAACATTTTTAAGGAATTATTTTTGGGACTTTGGATTTAATTCATTAGCTATTTGAATTTGAGTTATATTCATATAATTAGAATATAATTTCAAATACCCCTGATATATTTTATAAGCTTTTGGAAAAGTCCATCTAGCAATATAAAATATCCAGAGGAGTTTTTGGCATTGTTTGAATTATTTTAAATTCAAAACAGTGGCAAAATAAATTAAATAAAAATAAACAGAACAGAAAATAAAAGAGCAGAAGCCTACCTGGCGCTTACCTGTCCAGCCCAGCCGGCCCAGCTCCTCCCGCTGGCCCAGCCCACCGCCGCCTCCCTCCCCTGTCGTCTTCCTCCCTGCCAGGAGGACGGGCACGCGCCCGGCGCGCGCGGCCACGCGCCCCGGCCACCTCCTGCTTCCCGGCCACCTCCTGCTTCCCCCCGGCCTCCCTAGCGACGCCACGACGAGGCCTCGTGTCCCCTCGCCCCTCTTCCTCCCCCGCTGCATCCCCTCTCTCCTCTGCTCCCTCTCTCTCGCCCGAACCCGAACGCAGCCATCGCCGCCGACTAGAACCACCGCGGCCACAGGCCCTCCCTCGCCTCGCCGACGTGTCCATGGCCTCCGCCTCGACGCCCTCATCCTCCTCGTCGACTCACTCGATGCCGGACGCCCCAAAACACCGTCAGCGGTCTCTTCTTCATCGCCGGCCGCCGCGGATCCCCATCATCGACTCGTCGCCGTCCGGCCTTCCCCGAGCCCGCTTCGACATCTGCTGCAACCGCCGTGAGCCACCGAACCTTTTCCCCCTCTCCGTTCTCGCTCTCGTGCGCCGTAGCCGCCACACCTTGCTCGCCCGTACGCGCCGCCGCCTGTGACCGCCGCCGACGAGTCTCCGGCCACCTAGCGGTCCGGCCGTCGTGCTCAACTCCCTTCCCGCGCCACGTAGAGCACATAGGTGCCCCGCACGAGTCTCCCCAGCCACCGTAGCGTCGACCCCGAGCTCACCCGAGCTCCGGCGACTGCCAAGGTCGACGCCGGCGACAACTCCGGCCACCCCCGCACCCAACGCCTGCACCACTCGACGCGCGAGTCCACCAGCGTCACGTAGATGCCCTCCGCCGGCCGTTTGGTCGCCAGAGATGCAAACCCGAGGCTCGCCGCCGCGGTTGGCCTCGCCGGCGTCAAGTCGCCGGTGGGGTTGACCCCGTTGACAGTTGACTTGCTGGGCCCAGTTTGACCCTGGGTCACTGACGTGTGGGCCTCTGGCCACTAACTAAATTAAGATTAGCACTAATCGGATTAGTTAAACTAATTACCCCCTGCTGACACTGACATGTGGGCCCTAGTGCCCTAATCTTTAATTAAACTAAACTAAACCCCCCTGTTTAACCCGTGTCACTGACGTGTGGACCCCACACGTCAGGTTTGACCTGGACCCGCCCTGTTGACCTGATGACGTCAGGGTGAGGTCATGCTGACGCCATATTCCTTTTCTGGAATTTAGTTTATTTTATAATAATCAGGAAATTCCAGAAATAGCTAAAACTTCAATAAATCATAGAAAATTAACCGTAACTCCAAATTAAATAATTTATATATGAAAAATTATCAGAAAAATCCAATCTATCCATCTGTACCATTTTCATGCATGTTAGAACAACTTATCACTACTGTTTAGGACAAATGAAGTGAATGACATTTAAATAACCACATATGGAGTTTGAATTTGAATCTTGGATTCAAACCAACTTCATTTAATATGGTTTTAGGTGCATTAGCCCAAAACACATTCATATTGCCATGTCATAGCATGCATCATATTGTGCATTGCATTGATCGTGTCTTTTCTGTATTTGCCGGTATTTGTCCCCTCTCGATAGACGTGTACCGACGATGTGATCGATGACACCAATGAAGAGCTATATTATCTTCAGAAGTGCCAGGCAAGCAAAACCCCCTTGTTCATTCCGATAAAATCCCACCCTCTCGCTCCTGCTCTCTTTTACTGCATTAGGACAACAACAACATATTTGTTACTTGCTGCGGTAGCTGAACCCCTTTATCCTTTGCATGACCTGTCATTGCCACAGTAAATAGATGAAACCCACTAGCATGAGTAGGAGTTGTTTGAGCCCTGATGTGCCTACTCATTCATGCTTGTTGTCATGCCTGCTATTGCTTAGAGTTGAGTCAGGTCTGATTCATCGGGGATGAATCAGAGGCGTGTGAACATGTCCCAATGTGTGTGAGCTAAGTGTGTGAACACGATTTGGTAAAGGTAGCGGTGAGAGGCCATGTAGGAGTACATGGTGGGTTGTCTCATTGCAGCCATCCTCAGGAACTGAGTTCTGTGTTTGTGATCCATGACCAGCTACTACCACACATTGGAATGCTTAAGTGCCCCTCTCGACTTATTAATCAACATGATCTCTGTCCAGGAGTTGCAACTAGTTTCTGGTGTTTGTAGGTAGTGTTAGTAGTCTACCAAGTGGCACCCGGTACAGGTGGGCTTGGGACAGACTAGGCACAGTGGCCCGGTGTACCAAGTGGCACCCGGTTGGTGGGCTTGGGAACCCTGCACACATCGTTTGGGGCCGTAAGCGACACCCCGGCCGGATCTCCTTGCGGATGGAACCTGAATAGGCGATAAACCTGGACTAGAGACTTGTTCGGTTAGTCAGGTCGTGGCCGACTCCCTCGCCCGGCTTCCGCTTGAAGGTTGCCGAGGTACATGACGTGTACAGGGCGGTAAGTGGCGAGAGCGTGTGTGAAGAAGTACACCCCTGCAGGGTTAACATCATCTATTCGAATAGCCGGATTCCTCGGTTATGGAAACGTGGACCCCTTATATCAGTTCATAGACAAGTGAAAGTGGATACTCTAAAATACGCAAGATAAGCGTGAGTGCTATGGATGGCGTTCTCGTAGGGAGACGGGAGCGGATCCATAGTGGTGTATTGGTTGGTGAATATGTGGACTCGTGTGCGCCACCTCAAAAGAGTTACTTGCAGTCGTAGTTCAGGTTAGCCACCGAGTCAAAGCTGGCTTGCTGCAGTCAAACCCCTCCACCCCCTTGTTGATAATGATGCATATGTAGATAGATCTGATGTAAGTCTTGCTGGGTACATTTGTACTCACGTTTGCCTATTTTATGTTTTTGCAGAGAGACTTCAGTCTCACTAGTAGTTCCGCGTGGACTTCGACGTTTAGCTTGTTACCTCAGCTACGATCTTGTGCCCCGGCAGGATCTGGTAGATAGTCAGGCTTCTCAGCCTTTTTCATTTCTAGATGTCTGTACTCAGACATGATAGCTTCCGCTTGTGCTTTGACTTGTATGCTCTGAATGTTGGGTCGTGAGACCCCTGTTTGTAATATCTCGCTCCTCGGAGCCTATTGAATAATTACTTGAGTTGTAGAGTCATGTTGTGATGCCATGTTGTATCTGCACATATCGAGCATATTGTGTGTATGTTGTTGAAATGCTTGGTATGTGTGGGATCTGACTATCTAGTTGTTTATCCTTAGTAGCCTCTCTTACCGGGAAATGTCTCCTAGTGTTTCCACTGAGCCATGGTAGCTTGCTACTGCTCCAGGACACTTAGGCTGGCCGGCATGTGTCCTTCTTCGTTCCTGTGTCTGTCCCTTCGGGGAAATGTCACGCGATGAATACCGGTGTCCTGTTAGCCCGCTACAGCCCGGTTCACCGGAGTCCTGCTAGCCCAGTGCTACAGCCTGGATTCACTCGCTGATGACCGACACGTTCGATGCTGGGTCATGGATGCCTGTCCCTGTAAGTGTGTGCCACTTTGGGTTTACGACTAGCCATGTCAGCCCGGGCTCCTTACCATATGGATGCTAGCGACACTATCATATACGTGTGCCAAAAGACGCAAACGGTCCCGGGCAAAGGTAAGACGACACCCGTGGGAATACCGTGCGTGAGGCCGCAAAGTGATATGGGGTGTTACATGCTAGATCGATGTGGCATTGAGTTGGGGTCCTGACAGCGCTGGTATCAGAGCTTGACTGCCTGTAGGATTACCAAGCCATACTGGTCGAAGTTGAGTCTAGAAATTCTTTAGTTATATAAGGGAATTGATTGTGGGATGGAACGTAAGGCTCTTTTTACTCCTTATACCTTATGCCTTCTGATCTGAGTCATCTTATCTTTCCTACGGGGATTAAGAACTAGGCTATCTCTTCTTTCTATCAGGATCACGTGTTACTAATCCGTAGACTTATAAGATTGTTGGATTTAAGCTTGAGTTCAGTTTCTACTATCTTCTGTATGTTAACTGTTGATCTCGAAACCTTGATATTGTGTTTCTGAGTGGTTATGCCACCATTTTTGTGAATGTCTCAAATCTTTTCTGAGCATTTACAGCCGTTATGCTGTCCGAGTCATCCCAGGTTTCTAAATAGTCGGATGCATTTGCAAATCCCTTCCTCCTGTTTCCGATGTGCCTTTGGTCAGATTAATCACACAAATCAGTGAGTTGAGGTACTTTATTGCCTTGACATATATGTTGGAGCTAGTATTATGACCCTAGGTGTCTTAGGGGACCATCTAGTAATTTAGCCATGATTTGTGCTCCCAGTGTGATGATTCTGGCCATCATTCTCGAAAGCATTCCGTGATGCTACTTAGTAGTAGGTATTCTATTCCTGGGTTCTTGAACCCGAGATTCACTCTACTTACTTCATGTTGATAGTAATTGCTAGCGCCTTTAGGATATTAGTAACCTTTGCGATAGTCCTTGAAGTCCGTGGTATCTTCTTCTTCCAGATACCATGAACTACTTATGGCAGAAGTTCCTCGTTGAACTGAAATATCACAACAGGATTATTCTTGAGGAGTTCTCCATTCATAAATCGTGACTCTGCCAGTTCTACCTTTCTGCATGGGTTATCCGGAAGAAATATGTTGAACTTGGTTCGACATACTAATCTATGCATCCACAACTCAGAAAATTATATGTTCCTTTGAGTTGTTCTCTTTAGTTGCATTCTGACCCTCGTCTATCAATTGATAGTCAAGAGTATGCGTGCGTTCGTTTATCGATGTCTATTACTCTTGTGGTCCGTCAAGCCATTCTATCGCAGAATGACTAGGAGAAACAAACTCCAGTACCTCATCCATATCTAGGATTGGGTCAAAGTAGTTGTATTCCGCAGATCAAATGCCAATCCAGCTTTTGGTTTTGTTCTACCTTGGAGTATTACCCCCTTTATGTCAGAATTGTCATGAGAACTGCACCAACTCTCATGAATTTTGACGTAGTGATACTTCTCACCATCATTAGTCATTCCTCGGCCCTCGTGTTGATGCAACCGGAATACCGACAAAGGAATTGTGATGTGTGAAATCAATACTCCCAGCAACCTCGTTGCTTGGTAGTTAAATGGACGATAACCTCATTCTTAGCGTGTTGGTTTTTGAATCATCCTTCTAAGACTGATCGTGCTACCTAGTCCTTATTTCGGTGCACCCCTCGATTGATGAGTTAGGATCTTGTCAAGTCCTCACTCATTTGATCATATCGTCTTGCCCTCAAAAGCGAGATTGTTCTCAAGCTTAGTAACATACCGGTGGTTCATGATTTTCTGAATATCTTCTCGGAAGTATCACCAGGTCGTCACCTGACCGTTATGTTGAGCTCATGATCAAGTTGGTTTCTTGTGAACCACCTTCTCTCCAAGAATCGGTGTTAGATATCCCTGAGCTAGTTGGTTAAGCTAGACAACAACTTGGAGAGTTGGAGGATAAAAGCTTGCCTGACTTAGTTCGTTCCAAAGGGATAATCTTGTGTAGTGTGTGTTGAAGAAAGATGATATCTTCATCGATTGGTCCCTGTGATCAGTTGCTGGACCTATTGTCTTATCAATCCTTTGATTTGAGTGTGGGCTATCGTCAAATCAAATCAGTACCAATGATGCTCGTAATGTTGTCTTATTCGTGGTTGATCCCTCGAGCATACACCATTACATCTTTGGCCTGACCAATGCTATCACTTGTTCACTTAACTATGGAATTCCTTTTAAAGGGAAACTCGGAAGAATTGTTGTTGAGCCCATTGACAACATCCTTATCTCCTCCATGATTTTGTTGAACATTAAGCTAGTGTTGGAAACTTTTGAAGGCATTTTCTTCATGCTAGCTCATGAAGTAATTGTTTGATGAAAGGAGTGACTTCCTCTTATACACGTGCATTTGGTGAAAGTTGCCGCCGTGAATTTGAGAAAGTTAGTTTTGCTTCCTCTGGAATCATCCCAAGTCAGTCATGCATACGTGCGAAGTATTCTGTGGTCTGGAGATTTGCAACCTCCATTCTATATGTATATCCTAGCACACCAAGCCACTGATTGACTCGTTCAAGGAAAAGAAGTCTATGCTTGGGATCTAATCCATGGACTTGCGTAAAGACTTCGATATCCTCGATGATGGCTCCCAACCAGAACTCGGTAGTGTTTTATTGTAAGACTACCATGTGGGCATGCTTGTCTGGAACAACGTGTTCACATGTTTGTAGCAGAACCAACTCATGTTTTGGAGCTTTCTATCGTAGTTCATTTCCTGAGAATCTCGCAACGTCATCTCGTCGATTTGTGTTGCAAACTTTCATTTTTCTTCCTAGACTCGATGAGTCTGGAATATCCTGACACCAACCAGATCTGAGTCTCAGGCAGATATGATGGTTGGAATATTTCCCAAGAACTATATTATTGGTCCCTCGATAACCGGTAAAGTGGATGTCGTGGCCAACACACCCAGCCGGAAGACCTATTATTGTAGTATCTTGTTTGAGGAAGTTGGCCACCTCCCCATAAGGATTTTGTAGGAATTACCTCCGTAACTGTTCCTTATGGATTCTATTGCTCCCGAAGTCCGACCTTTTACTTGATGTCTAGTTACCAAACCATTTCAATGATTGGATTACACTAGCACATCAAGGAGAACATTAGAAGCGGAGTGCTAAATGTCTCTCGGTCGATCATCCAGATTTTGTTTCCTTGGCCTCGCTAGGATGAAATCTGAGTTGATGTTATCTTCCTATGCATCTGCATCGTCCATCGTTGTTCATCATGGTGGTATGTTGTGTTGCCAGGATCCTTGACACGGATGTTGGTAAAACCTTGATGAATATGGAAATGCTCAAGTTCTTGATAGCACGCACAAGCGCTAGGTGTTATCATCGGCACTAACTGGGTTTGCTCTCAGTTTCCTCGGCAATGCTATGACCTTTTCAAACAGTGAATTCACCCTCTATTGTTGGGTTCTCCCCCAGTTACCAGAATCATTCCCAGCATTTGCATTTTGTTCCCAGCTTGCACCACCAATGTGCCATTCTACCATGGGTCTCTTCCATTTCCGGTGGTAAGCAAATTCATCCATTACGTTGTCTTCAACAAGGTAATCCACATCATCCAAGTCCGAGTATGCCATTCTACCGAACCCCTCCAAACGATCACTCAAGAATTGCCTTAGGCTGGTATAAAGAGTTTCAATGATCTCAGTATCAAAAGTAATTATTTTTGCCACTTAAGGGGATATATCTTCGAGTCACCTTCCCTAAGGTGCATCATTATGGTGTCATGTCAACTTAACTCCTCGCTACGTTGACAATCGTTTACCACCTTCTTAAGTGTGGAATTGTTGTCCACCTAGTGAACCTTCGTCATCCGTTTCTTTCCACCCCTCTTGATGTGTATCTCGTGTCTCAACCCGAGAAATGGTCCTATGTCTCATTCCGGGAGTTAGTCCTGAGTTGTTCGATCTTCGAGGAGATCGACCCTTCTAGAGTCTCCTCCTTCCCTCCGTGTCATGTTGACAGGATTTCTCAGAGCAAGACTTCAAGACAAAGATGGTGTTCAAATCAACGTTCATTTGAAGTGCAACCTGGATCGTGAAGATTGTGTTAGGTTGCGTTCCCCATCGTCTTACCCCACACTTGAATCTCGGGACGAGATTTTGTTTAGTGGGGGTGAGTTGTCACATCCCTAGCTGCTGGTAGTGCTCTAGGCTAGCTCATGTGTGCATCATGTTTAAATTCTGAAAATTTGAACTGAGGGAATTTTGGAAGCCTCAAAAACTTAAATAAAAGAGGGGCAAAAACCCTAGAAATCTCATTCATTGCTCCAAAATGCTCTTCTTAAATGTTTGATAATTTTTGGTAAGGGTTCTGGTCCCAACCAAAATATTGAACATTTTTAAGGAATTATTTTTGGGACTTTGGATTTAATTCATTAGCTATTTGAATTTGAGTTATATTCATATAATTAGAATATAATTTCAAATACCCCTGATATATTTTATAAGCTTTTGGAAAAGTCCATCTAGCAATATAAAATATCCAGAGGAGTTTTTGGCATTGTTTGAATTATTTTAAATTCAAAACAGTGGCAAAATAAATTAAATAAAAATAAACAGAACAGAAAATAAAAGAGCAGAAGCCTACCTAGCGCTTACCTGTCCAGCCCAGCCGGCCCAGCTCCTCCCGCTGGCCCAGCCCACCGCCGCCTCCCTCCCCTGTCGTCTTCTTCCCTGCCAGGAGGACGGGCACGCGCCCGGCGCGCGCGGCCACGCGCCCCGGCCACCTCCTGCTTCCCGGCCACCTCCTGCTTCCCCCTGGCCTCCCTAGCGACGCCACGACGAGGCCTCGTGTCCCCTCGCCCCTCTTCCTCCCCCGCTGCATCCCCTCTCTCCTCTGCTCCCTCTCTCTCGCCCGAACCCGAACGCAGCCATCGCCGCCGACTAGAACCACCGCGGCCACAGGCCCTCCCTCGCCTCGCCGACGTGTCCATGGCCTCCGCCTCGACGCCCTCATCCTCCCCGTCGACTCACTCGACGCCGGACGCCCCAAAACACCGTCAGCGGTCTCTTCTTCATCGCCGGCCGCCGCGGATCCCCATCGTCGACTCGTCGCCGTCCGGCCTTCCCCGAGCCCGCTTCGACATCTGCTGCAACCGCCGTGAGCCACCGAACCTTTTCCCCCTCTCCGTTCTCGCTCTCGTGCGCCGTAGCCGCCACACCTTGCTCGCCCGTACGCGCCGCCGCCTGTGACCGCCGCCGACGAGTCTCCGGCCACCTAGCGGTCCGGCCGTCGTGCTCAACTCCCTTCCCGCGCCACGTGGAGCACATAGGTGCCCCGCACGAGTCTCCCCGGCCACCGTAGCATCGACCCCGAGCTCACCCGAGCTCCGGCGACTGCCAAGGTCGACGCCGGCGACAACTCCGGCCACCCCCGCACCCAACGCCTGCACCACTCGACGCGCGAGTCCACCAGCGTCATGTAGATGCCCTCCGCCGGCCGTTTGGTCGCCGGAGATGCAAACCCGAGGCTCGCTGCCGCGGTTGGCCTCGCCGGCGTCAAGTCGCCGGTGGGGTTGACCCCGTTGACAGTTGACTTGCTGGGCCCAGTTTGACCCTGGGTCACTGACGTGTGGGCCTCTGGCCACTAACTAAATTAAGATTAGCACTAATCGGATTAGTTAAACTAATTACCCCCTGCTGACACTGACATGTGGGCCCTAGTGCCCTAATCTTTAATTAAACTAAACTAAACCCCCCTGTTTAACCCGTGTCACTGACGTGTGGACCCCACACGTCAGGTTTGACCTGGACCCGCCCTGTTGACCTGATGACGTCAGGGTGAGGTCATGCTGACGCCATATTCCTTTTCTGGAATTTAGTTTATTTTATAATAATCAGGAAATTCCAGAAATAGCTAAAACTTCAATAAATCATAGAAAATTAACCGTAACTCCAAATTAAATAATTTATATATGAAAAATTATCAGAAAAATCCAATCTATCCATCTGTACCATTTTCATGCATGTTAGAACAACTTATCACTACTGTTTAGGACAAATGAAGTGAATGACATTTAAATAACCACATATGGAGTTTGAATTTGAATCTTGGATTCAAACCAACTTCATTTAATATGGTTTTAGGTGCATTAGCCCAAAACACATTCATATTGCCATGTCATAGCATGCATCATATTGTGCATTGCATTGATCGTGTCTTTTCTGTATTTGCCGGTATTTGTCCCCTCTCGATAGACGTGTACCGACGATGTGATCGATGACACCAATGAAGAGCTATATTATCTTCAGAAGTGCCAGGCAAGCAAAACCCCCTTGTTCATTCCGATAAAATCCCACCCTCTCGCTCCTGCTCTCTTTTACTGCATTAGGACAACAACGACATATTTGTTACTTGCTGCGGTAGCTGAACCCCTTTATCCTTTGCATGACCTGTCATTGCCACAGTAAATAGATGAAACCCACTAGCATGAGTAGGAGTTGTTTGAGCCCTGATGTGCCTACTCATTCATGCTTGTTGTCATGCCTGCTATTGCTTAGAGTTGAGTCAGGTCTGATTCATCGGGGATGAATCAGAGGCGTGTGAACATGTCCCAATGTGTGTGAGCTAAGTGTGTGAACATGATTTGGTAAAGGTAGCGGTGAGAGGCCATGTAGGAGTACATGGTGGGTTGTCTCATTGCAGCCGTCCTCAGGAACTGAGTTCTGTGTTTGTGATCCATGACCAGCTACTACCACACATTGGAATGCTTAAGTGCCCCTCTCGACTTATTAATCAACATGATATCTGTCCAGGAGTTGCAACTAGTTTCTGGTGTTTGTAGGTAGTGTTAGTAGTCTACCAAGTGGCACCCGGTACAGGTGGGCTTGGGACAGACTAGGCACAGTGGCCCGGTGTACCAAGTGGCACCCGGTTGGTGGGCTTGGGAACCCTGCACACATCGTTTGGGGCCGTAAGCGACACCCCGGCCGGATCTCCTTGCGGATGGAACCTGAATAGGCGATAAACCTGGACTAGAGACTTGTTCGGTTAGTCAGGTCGTGGCCGACTCCCTCGCCCGGCTTCCGCTTGAAGGTTGCCGAGGTACATGACGTGTACAGGGCGGTAAGTGGCGAGAGCGTGTGTGAAGAAGTACACCCCTGCAGGGTTAACATCATCTATTCGAATAGCCGGATTCCTCGGTTATGGAAACGTGGACCCCTTATATCAGTTCATAGACAAGTGAAAGTGGATACTCTAAAATACGCAAGATAAGCGTGAGTGCTATGGATGGCGTTCTCGTAGGGAGACGGGAGCGGATCCATAGTGGTGTATTGGTTGGTGAATATGTGGACTCGTGTGCGCCACCTCAAAAGAGTTACTTGCAGTCGTAGTTCAGGTTAGCCACCGAGTCAAAGCTGGCTTGCTGCAGTCAAACCCCTCCACCCCCTTGTTGATAATGATGCATATGTAGATAGATCTGATGTAAGTCTTGCTGGGTACATTTGTACTCACGTTTGCCTATTTTATGTTTTTGCAGAGAGACTTCAGTCTCACTAGTAGTTCCGCGTGGACTTCGACGTTTAGCTTGTTACCTCAGCTACGATCTTGTGCCCCGGCAGGATCTGGTAGATAGTCAGGCTTCTCAGCCTTTTTCATTTCTAGATGTCTGTACTCAGACATGATAGCTTCCGCTTGTGCTTTGACTTGTATGCTCTGAATGTTGGGTCGTGAGACCCCTGTTTGTAATATCTCGCTCCTCGGAGCCTATTGAATAATTACTTGAGTTGTAGAGTCATGTTGTGATGCCATGTTGTATCTGCACATATCGAGCATATTGTGTGTATGTTGTTGAAATGCTTGGTATGTGTGGGATCTGACTATCTAGTTGTTTATCCTTAGTAGCCTCTCTTACCGGGAAATGTCTCCTAGTGTTTCCACTGAGCCATGGTAGCTTGCTACTGCTCCGGGACACTTAGGCTGGCCGGCATGTGTCCTTCTTCGTTCCTGTGTCTGTCCCTTCGGGGAAATGTCACGCGATGAATACCGGTGTCCTGTTAGCCCGCTACAGCCCGGTTCACCGGAGTCCTGCTAGCCCAGTGCTACAGCCTGGATTCACTCGCTGATGACCGACACGTTCGATGCTGGGTCATGGATGCCTGTCCCTGTAAGTGTGTGCCACTTTGGGTTTACGACTAGCCATGTCAGCCCGGGCTCCTTACCATATGGATGCTAGCGACACTATCATATACGTGTGCCAAAAGACGCAAACGGTCCCGGGCAAAGGTAAGACGACACCCGTGGGAATACCGTGCGTGAGGCCGCAAAGTGATATGGGGTGTTACATGCTAGATCGATGTGGCATTGAGTTGGGGTCCTGACACGAGTCCTGATGGACGGCGGCAGTGGTTTAAACCTGCTATATCAGGACACAGTCCGTAAAATGGGGATGGACCCAACAAAAATTAGCCATAGCAATACTTCCTTTAAAGGAGTAATGCCAGGCCCAGAAGTCCATTGCACGGGCTCCCTCCTACTCGAAGTTATGTTCGGATCCCCCGATAACTTTCGTAGCGAAAAGCTGACCTTCCACATTGCCCCGTTTCAAAGTGGCTATCAAGCACTACTGGGACGCGAAGCTTTCGCCCGCTTTAACGCAATACCGCATTATGCGTCTCTCACGCTTAAGATGCCTGGTCCACGAGGCATCATGTCACTAAAGGGAAATATTGAGTGTTCCTCACGCGCGGAAGACTGTGCGGCTGCCTTGACAGCCACACACTAAAACGGCTTCACCAACTAAAGCACCTAACAGGTCGTTAAGACCACGGACGCGGCTAAACGAGTCCGGCGTAAACACGCAATTGATAAAGGTTTCATAGCCATATACCCCTATACAAGGGGCTCCGCGCATGTAAAACAAGCGACAATAAGGCTCAATTTTACCCATCTCGAGTTATACTTTGTTTATTTAGTATAACGTACATTTCACATGACCTTTTTCAACTAAGTTCCTCTCTTTTACAGATGAACACCGTCCTACACCCGTCCTGGACACGGCACAATGGAGACACAGGCGCAGACGTGCGGCAGGGACCCGTCCCAAGGATTCTTTTTAGATTAAGACCCTGCGTAAACCTTTTTTACTGTCTCTTGTTGATACACATCCCCCGGATTCTCAGTATAACCGAGGAGGAGGCTGGCGTCTTGGCATGTGGCCACGTCAGAATTTTGCACGTACCTGGACACCAGGGGCTTATTATCAAGGGCACTGCTCTGCCCGTTTTCATAAAGACCGAATACCTTAGGGAGTGTTCGGCGTCGCGAGTTTGGCCTTATATGCATCAGCTCCGAATCATGTCTTTGGTCAAATGTTGGGTTTGCCCGGCTCCTGTGTTTTGCTGCCTTACGTTCCGCTCTATCGGCTAAGGCGACACCAGGAGAACTACTGCGATTGTGCCCCGGTTCAGCCAGGCGAGCACCTCAGTAGAGAAAGCCAAAAATTGACTGTCATGATATAGCGAGAGACTAGTCAACCACTCGATGAGCTAGCGGAATCTTCGGGATTCCTCCGCCTAAACGAAGGGCCGTTTCCCGGCCAGGCACACACGCGCCCCAAATTCGGGTGAGCACAGAGCCACCAGGGGCTATATAGTAGCCCCACTGTCAAACTCCTATGGCTAAGTGAAAGTGATAAAGCATTATAGTCTGATTGCCTAGTTCGCTACGCTACCACCTCCTTAATGGACCAAGACGTTGGATCAAGTGTGAAAATGCGCCTTCTGCAAACACCCCCACATTATATGCATGGGGGCTGAAGCCGACGACTGCCATCTTTCGGATTGTATACACATATACATTAACGACCGCATAGGAGGTATTATAATTCTTGCAGGCACAAGTATAAAAAGCTTCTACATTTCATCAAAATATTGTTTTACAATAATACATGTTATTCGAACATAATATCCTTCGAGCACTGCGTCTCTATTAAACGAACGACTTGCAGAACTTCCTGAAAAAAGTGCTCAGCAGGTACTCGGCTTCCGTCCGAATCTTGGGATGCAACAGCGGTGGCCTCCATCTCCGCCCAGTATGTCTTGACATGGGCAAGGGCCATCCGCGCACCCTCTATGCATGCTGACCTCTTCATCGCGTTGATATACGGCACCGCACCAAGGAACTGCTGCACCAAGCTAAAATAACTGTTCGGCTTTGGCCTTTCCAGCCATAGATGATCCACGACATACTTCATTGCGAGTCCGGATAACCTATTCAGCTTGGCCCATTCGGCCAAACAATCGGTCAACGGAAGCAGACGCTCTGGATTGTGGAACCGCGACCAGAAGAGCTTTTCCACTTCGCGATCTTTCTGATCTCGGAAGTGTTCGGCCGCATCAGCGGCACTCGCCGCTAAATCCAGATATGCGTCCGCCGAACTCCACATCCGGTCCAACGGAGCATATTTAGCATCTCCAAACTTCATCCGCAGCATAAAGGGCTTTCCAGCTGTGATATCTCCGGCTTGACGTAGCTCCTCCTTCATCGCCCTCATCGCAGAATGAGCATCCTTGGCCGTTGTAGTGTCCTTCTCCAGGTCCGTCCGCTCCACCCGATCTTCTTTTTCAAGAAGCTTGCAGCGGTCAGCAGCGTTCTTTAGCTTCACAGCCATCTCGGCCATTTCCTTCTTGCTTCGGCAGTGAGCAGCCTGTTCGGCTTTCAGCTCCTCAACCGCCTTTAAGGCAGCCGCATCGCTTTTCCTGGCTTGCTCCTTGGCTCGGGCAAGTTTGGCCCGAAGGTCCTCCACGGCGGCAGCCCCATCTGCATCAAGCGCACACATTGTAAGATACTGGCATCAAGCTCCTCTTACCAGGTATCTTCGGAGAAATTACATACCTTGTGCCTCGTCGAGCCGCTTGTTGACAAGCGCGATGTCGGCATCTACCGCGTCGAGTTGCTGCTTTAGCTTGGCAAATTCATCAGTCCGGCTGGCCAACGGACACTTCGCCACCTACATAGGAAGGCGACAAATTATACCTGGGATTATGATCCTCTGCGTGCCATCTCTTTCGACAGTACATAGAGTCTCAGGGGCTACTATCTACACAGGGCGCATCTTAAATATGCGGAACTGTCAAAAGGTACATCACTTCGCGTACCTCAAAACCTGTCAGTAAACTCCTGACAGCCTCGTGCAACCCGCTCTCTGCGGATGAAATCCTTTCAATTATCGTACCCATCAACGTACGGTGCTCCTCTGAGATAGACGCTCACCCTAGCAGATCCTTCAGTTCCTCCGACCGTGCACCAGGCGGTGCCGGACTCGTTCGATGGCTTTTTTCAAAGGTCGGACATGAATGGCTTTGGGGGGGCATATGACTGCCTTCCGGCCCTGCCGGATTAGGATAAACCCTCCGCGACGATACCTCAGGGTCGCCCGCCTCGTAAGGCTGTACGGCAGGGGGAGGTATTCCGCTCTCCATCATCTCCGGAAGAAGATCCCCCGAAGATGAGCTCTGCTGAGAAGGGCTGAGATCCGAACTACAAGGCAAAATTTCGGTTATTTTCCTTAGAAATAAAACAAGGATTTTTATCATTTTAAACCTCCCCTCTCTACTTACAGCTCGGTGGAGGGCTGATCCCCTTGAGGGCATAGTACGGCCGAGGTATCCCCCGGCACAGGACCCTCTGGCGAAGATTTCTTCCCCCGCTTTAAGACCATGGTCTCTGGGTGTTCAGAGGCGGTCCTCTTCTTCCCCTGAGTAGGGGAATTTTTGATTCCTCCTTTTCGGACAGCCTCCTTCGGGGAGGTAGTAACCTCCTGGTCCCCCCTTCGCTTTCTTCCAAAGGCGCGATCTCCAGCATCCTGGTTAACACGGAATTCGGCGAGGTCTCAGGGAGGGGGGCCGGACACTTGATTAACTTCGCCTTCGCTATCCACTCCTATTTCGAGGATAGCTCTTTTAAGGGCGATGTGGTGATAAATGTACGGATGGCGTGTGAGGGGACAATGCTACTTACTTGAGTATCCGGATGATTGCAGCTCAGACCTACGTCCTCAGTAGAGTCCGGGCACGCTGCTTGTGGCCCAAGGAACAGCTTGTACATCTCCGTGGGCGTCGCGCCCATAAAATTTTGGAGAGCTCGTGGTCCCTCCGGATTGAACTCCCACAGGCGGAGGGGGTGACATTTGCAGGGCAGGGTTCGGCGAATCAACATGACCTGCGTCACCACAACCAGACTGATGTCTCTTTCCAGGAGATCTCGGATGCGGCCCTACAATAGGGGCACGTCCTTTGCCGCCCCCCAGTCCAGCCCCTTATTGACCCACGACACTAGTCGGGGCGGGGAACCCGAGAAGAAAGCAGGCGGCACCACCCACTTGGTACCCCTGGGAGCTGTGATATAAAACCACTCTTGTTGCCATAAGCTGGAGTCCTCTTGAAAAGAGCCCTTGGGCCGTGGAGCGTCGGCATTCTTGCTTATAACAGCGCCTCCACACTCCGCGTGCTGTCCCTCGATCATCTTCGGCTCTACTTTAAAGGTCTTGAGCCACAGTCCGAAGTGAGGAGTAATACGGAGGAAAGCTTCACACATGACGATGAACGATGAGATGTGGAGGATGGACTCCGGAGCTAAGTCATGAAATTCCAGCCCATAATAGAACATGAGCCCCCTCACGAAGGGATCCATTGCGAAGCCTAGCCCTCGGAGGAAGTGAGATACGAACACCACGCTCTCACCGGGCTTGGGAGTGGGAATAACCTGCCCTTGAGCAGGCAGCCTATGCGAGATTTCGCCGGTCAAATACCTTGCCTCTCTCAGCTTTAGCACGTCTTCCTCCGTGACGAAGGAAGGCATCCATCGGCCTTGAGGGTCTGAGCCGGACATCATCGAAGGTCCGAAGCGCCTAAATCTGGAGCCCTAGGTGTTGGAACTCGAGGCAAGAGGCGAATTCGATTGAGATCAAAAGAAAGGAGTAAGGCCTTGGTCTCTTTATAAGAGGTTGAATACCAAGAGCCCTTCCCGTGACTGTTTGGGACTTACCTTTGATCGAGGAGACATAGGAACGGGCACGACTGGGTTACCCACACCCGTATTGATGAGAATCCCGTGATAAGGGGACACGATCTCTGCTTCGACAAGACGTGCCAAGGAAACCGCCTCACAAAACGCGCTGAGGTGGGACGGTAAAAACGATTCGAATAAAGGCTTGGTTGTGGTGTGATGTCATGCTACGGAATACGTCAGCAGATTAGATTTGTGTTATTCTCTCTACGGCAGTATGTGGAACTTATTTTGCAGAGCCGGACACTATCCTTGTGTTCAGAATGTTCTATGAAGTATTCGGAGGAGGAACCCACCTTGCAATGCCGAAGACAATCTGCGCGCCGGACTCGTCGTCATTGAAGCCTGGTTCAGGGGCTACTGAGGGAGTCCTGGATTAGGGGGTGTCCGGATGGCCGGACTATACCCTTTAGCCAAACTGTTGGATTATGAAGATACAAGATTGAAGACATCGTCCCGTGTCCGGATGGGACTTTCCTTGGCGTGAAAGGCAAGCTTGGCGATATGGATATGTAGATCTCCTCCCATTGTAACCGACTCTGTGTAACCCTAGCCCTCTTCGGTGTCTATATAAACCGGAGGGTTTAGTCCATAGGACAACAACAATCATACCATAGGCTAGCTTCTAGGGTTTATCCTCTCTGATCTCGTGGTAGATCTACTCTGGTACTACCCATATCATCAATATTAATCAAGCAGAAGTAGGGTTTTACCTCCATCGAGAGGGCCTGAACCTGGGTAAAAACATCGTGTCCCTTGTCTCCTGTTACCATTCGCCTAGACGCACAGTTCTGGACCCCCTACCCGAGATCCGCCGGTTTTGACACCGACAGAGTGACTCTTTGCTGCACGTTGAGGGATTGTTATATGATCCAATTATGTTATTATTGTTGAGAGAACTTGCACTAGTGAAAGTATGAACCCTAGGCCTTGTTTCAAAGCATTGCAATACCGTTTACACTCACTTTTGCTACTAGTTACCTTGTTGTTTTTATATTTTCATATTACAAAAACCTATATCTACCATCCATATTGCACTTTTATCACCATCTCTTCGCCGAACTAGTGCACCTATACAATATACCATTGTATTGGGTGTGTTGGGGACACAAGAGACTCTTTGTTATTTGGTTGCAGGGTTGTTTGTGGGATACCATCTTCATCCTACGCCTCCCACGGATTGAAAAACCTTAGGTCATCCACTTGAGGGAAATTTGCTACTGTCGTACAAACCTCTGCACTTGGAGGCCCAACAACATCTACAAGAAGAAGGTTGTGTAGTAGACATCAAGCTCTTTTCTAGCGCCATTGCCGGGGAGGTTAGAGCTTGAAGGTATATCTTTAGATCTTGCAATTGAATCTTATAGTTTCTTGTTTTATCACTATTTAGTCTATGGAAGAAAACTACAAAAAAATGGAATTGAGGTTGCCACATATGCTTCATGTTTTTAATGTCTTTCATGGAAATAAGGATTCTGATAATTGTGCCAAAGTGTTAGAAGAAGAATGCAATAAAATGTTCGGCACTAGATATTTGAAAGATGAGCATGATTGCAATGTTGTTACTATGAACTCTTTGAATATCCATAGTACTAATGATGATTGTAGTAGTCATGATAAAAATGTCTCTTATAAGCATGTCAACTTTTGTGGAGTGCATAGAGTTTGCAAGTACACACCAAATAGGGAAGATAGATTTTGCAAGAGGCATAAGTATTTAGAAACTAAATGGTTGCAAGAGAGGCTAGATGCTTCTGTTGAAGAATTTATTATTTTTAGCCATCCTTGTGAACTTTGCAATGAACATGGTCATTTAAATCTCCAATGCAAATTATTTCATGATCGAATCGTGTCCAAAAATTGTGATAACTGGATTTCCCTTATGCATCATAATGAACTTAGTTTGCTTATGGGATATGAAGAAATGAAACACATAACTAAGGGCATTCCAGAATATAACCTTGAGAGATTTCTTGCTTTTGAACTAGAGGAAATTTATATGTATTGGGCGGTGAATTGCATTGAAAATCCTTATATTGCCAATTACATAAAGATAAGGAAACAAATAGAAGATGAAGAGAATAATAATAAAAGGGAAGAGGTTTCCCAATATCCTCCTATTATTTCTTATGATGAATCAGGTAACGAGGAAGAGCCTTCTATTCAACCAGTATCATTAATAAGGAGCTCCAAAAAGAGGATTAAACCCACACATAATGTGGAGAAGAAAAAGAAAAGACGGCGAAGAAAAGGTAAATAGGTCTCCCTCCCAAATGATGTTGCTCCTATTATGGTTATGCCTACTACTCATTGTGATGAAAATGATTGCTATACTATTGGTGCTATCCATACTATTAATGATGAGAGTGATTATGCTTATGATATGCAAAGGCCCAAGCTTGGGGATGCTATGTTTGATGAAAATGACATGTTTGAGAATTTATTTGATACAATTAATGTTTGTCACAAGCTTGGGGATGCTATGTTTGATGAAGATGATATTTTTAACCCCCCAAGTTTTGATGAGCAAATTTATTATGATGATAGCATGCCTCCTATTTATGATGATTATATTGACGAAAGTGGGTTTGGAAGAGTGTCAACTTTAGGAAGTAATGATCCCACTATTTTGAAGGGTGTTGAATCTTATTGTGACAATTATGAAAGTGTATTTGGAGAGGTCATGACTTTATTTAGTAATGATTCCGCTATCTTGGAAGAGGTTTCAATTGATTATGATGAGAACAAAGTTGCTCCTTATGATGATTATTGTGATGATACTTATGTTATAAAAAGTAGTGATGATTATATTTATATAACTTGTCATGATTATGATTACCCTTTTTCTGAACATTACTCTTTTAATGTGGAAACAATTTATAGTATCCGAGTTTCTTATGATACTCCCACTATTCCGAATGAGAAGAATTTTGCTTATGTGGAGAGTAGTAAATTTTCTATGCTTGTAGATCATGAAAAGAATGCTTTATGTGATAGTTATATTTTTGAATTCATTCATGATGATACTGAAAATTATTATGAGGGAGGAATATATGCTTGTAAGAATTGCTACCAAGTTTCCTCTCTATGTGCTTAAAATCTTGAAGTTATGCTTGTTTTGCTTTCCTATGCTAGTTGATTCTTGTTCCCATAAATTGTTTCCTCACAAAATACCTATGCATAGGAAGTGGGTTAGACTTAAATGTGCTAGTCATAATCTTCATGATGCTCTCTTTATGTTTTAATTCTTATCTTTTATGTGAGCATCATTGAAATCATCATGCCTAGCTAGGGGCGTTAAACGTTAGCGCTTGTTGGGGGGCAACCCAATTTTATTTGTGTTCTTTGCCTTTTGGTCCTGTTTAGTAATGAATAATATACCTAGCCTCTGGTTAGATGTGTTTTTATTTTTTAATTAGTTTTTGTGCCAAGTAGAACCTTTGGGAATACTTGGATGAAAGTTAATGCAATCTTGCTGTAAAAAACAGAAACTTTGCACTCACGAGATTAGATGCCATGTTTTACAGAAGAGTGATTTTGAGTTGATTCTTTTTGAAGAAGATTAATAGACAAATTCCTCACGTCCACCAGTTTATTTCATAATTTTTGGAGTTACCTAAGTATTTGAGAGTTACAGATTACTATAGACTGTTCTGTTTTTGACAGATTTTGTTTTGTATGTGTTGTTTGCTTATTTTGATGAATCTGTGAGTACTATCGATGGTATGAACCATAGAGAAGTTGGAATACAGTATATATTACACAAATATGAATTTATAATGATTTCACAACAGTACCAAAAGTGGTGATTTATTTTCTTATACTAATGAAGCTTACGAGTTTTCTGTTGAGTTTTGTGTTGTGAAGTTTTCAAGTTCTGGATAAAGATTCGATGGACTATGGAATAAGGAGTGACAAGAGCCTAAGCTTGGAGGTGACCAAGGCACCCCAAGGTAATAGTCAAGGACAACCAAGAGCCTAAGCTTGGGGATGCCCCGGATGGCATCCCCTCTTTCGTCTTCGTTCATCGGTAACTTTACTTGGAGTTATATTTTTATTCACCACATGATATGTGTTTTGCTTGGAGCGTCATTTTGTTTTGCTTGCTGTTTGAATAATATCCCAAGATCTTAAATTCTTAAATTTTATAGAGTCTTCACATATTTACATAATAATTTGACTACTCATTGATCTTCACTTGTATCTTTCAGAGTAGTTTGTTGTTTGCTCTAGTGCTTCACTTATATCTTTTAGAGAACGACGGTGGTTTTATTTTGAAGAAATTAATGAACTCTCATGCTTCACTTATATTATTTTGAGACTCTTTTATAACAGCGTGGTAATTTTCTTTGGTTGTAAATTTAATCCTAATATGATATGCATCCATGAGGGATATAATAAAAACTTTCATATAAAGTGCATTGAATACTATGAGAAGTTTGATTCTTTATGATTGTTTTGAGATATGAAGATGGTGATATTAGAGTCGTGCTAGTGGAGTAATTGTGGATTGTAGAAATACTTGTGTTGAAGTTTGTGATTCCCGTAGCATGCACGTATGGTGAACCGTTATGTGATGAAGTTGGAGCATGCTGTATTTATTGATTGTCTTCCTTATGAGTGGAGGTCGGGATCACGCGATGGTTAACTCCTACCAACCCTTCCCCTAGGAGCATGCGCGTAGTTCTTTGTTTTGATGACTTGTAGATTTTTGCAATAAGTTTATGAGTTCTTTATGACTAATGTTGAGTCCATGGATTATACACACTCTCACCCTTCCACCATTACTAGCCTCTCTTGTGCCGCGCAACTTTAGCCGGTACCATAACAACCACCATTACCTTCCTCAAAACAGCCACCATACCTACCTATTATGGCATTTCCATAGCCATTCCGAGATATATTGCCATGCAACTTTCCACCGTTTAGTTTATTATGACATGCTCGATGATTGTCATATTGCTTTGCATGATCATGTAGTTGACATCGTATTTGTGGCAAAGCCACCATTCATAATTCTTTCATACATGTCACTCTTGATTCATTGCACATCCCAGTACACCGCCGGAGGCATTCACATAGAGTCGTATTTTGTTCTAAGTATCGAGTTGTAAGTAAATAAAAGTGTGATGATCATCATTATTAGAGCATTGTCCCGGTGAGGAAAGGATGATGGAGACTATGATTCCCCCACAAGTAGGGATGAGACTCTGGACAAAAAAAGAGTCAAAAAAGAGAGAAGGCCCAAAAAATGAGAGAAAAAGAGAGAAGGGACAATGTTACTATCCTTTTTCCACACTTGTGCTTCAAAAGTAGCACCATGATCTTCATGATAGAGAGTCTCCTCTTTTGTCACTTTCATATACTAGTGAGAATTTTCATTATAGAAATTGTCTTGTATATTCCAATGATGGGCTTCCTCAAAATGCCCTAGGTCTTCGAGAGCAACCAAGTTGGATGCACATCCACTTAGTTTCTTTTGTTGAGCTTTCATACACTTATAGCTCTAGTGCATCCGTTGCATGGCAATCCCTACTCACTCGCATTGATATCTATTGATGGGCATATCTGTAGCCTGTTGATACGCCTAGTTAATGTGAGACTATCTTCTCCTTTTTGTCTTCTCCACAACCACCATTCTATTCCACCTATAGTGCTATGTCCATGGCTGATGCTCATGTATTGCGTGAAGATTGAAAAAGTTTGAGAACATCAAAAGTATGAAACAATTGCTTGGCTTGTCATCGGGGTTGTGCATGATTTAAATATTTTGTGTGATGAAGATAGAGCATAGCTAGACTATATTACTTTGTAGGGAAAACTTTCTTTGCTCATGTTATTTTGAGAAGACATGGTTGCTTTGTTAGTACGCTTAAAGTATTATTGTTTTTATGTAAATATTAAAATTTTGTTTTGAATCTTATGGATCTGAATATTCTTGCCACAATAAAGAAGATTACATTGATAAATATGTTGGGTAGCATTCCAGATCAAAAATTGTGTTTTTATAATTTACCTACTCGAGGACGAGCAGGAATTATGCTTGAGGATTCTGATACGTCTCCAACATATCTATAATTTTTTATGTATTTATGCCATGTTTATAATATTTTTTACATGATTTTGGTATGATTTGGTTAGAACTAACCCAGACTGACGGTGTTTTCAGTAGAACGAATTTGGTGTTGTTTTTTGTGCAGAAATAAAAGTTCTCAGAATGCGCTGAAAATCAACTAAGATTTTTCTCTAGAAAATATAAAAAATACTGGAACGAAGAGTTACCGGAGGGAGTCTCGTGGGCCCCACGAGGGTGGAGGGCGCGCCCCCCTACTTGTGGACTCTCCGTGGGCCCCCCTGACTTGTTCTCGATGCTAACCTCTCCTATAAATCCCCAAACCTTGAGAACATAAACTAGATCAGGAGTTCCGCCACCGGAAGCCTCTGTAGCCACCAAAAACCAATCGGGACCCTGTTCCGGCACCCTGCCGGAGGGGGGATCATCACCGGTGGCCATCTTCATTATCCCGGCGCTCTCCATGACAAGGAGGGAGTAGTTCACCCTCGGGGCTGAGGGTATGTACCAGTAGCTATGTGTTTGATCTCTCTCTCTCTCTCACTCGTGTTCTTGATATGGCACGATCTTGATGTATCGCGAGCTTTGCTATTATAGTTGGATCTTATGATGTTTCTCCCCCTCTATCTTCTTGTAATGGATTGAGTTTTCCCTTTGAAGTTATCTTATCGGGTTGAGTCTTTAAGGATTTGAGAACACTTGATGTATGTCTTGTGTGGGATACCCGTGGTGACAATGGGGTATTCTATTGATTCACTTGATGTATGTTTTGGTGATCAACTTGCGGGTTCCGTGACTTTGGGAACCTATGCATAGGGGTTGGCACACGTTTTCGTCTTGATTCTCCGAAAGAAACTTTGGGGCACTCTTTGAAGTTCTTTGTTTTGGTGACATTGGAGTATCTAGGTGACATTAGGGTTTTGGTTGATTTGTGTCTTAAGGTGTTATTTTATTAGGAACTCTAGGGCTGTTTGTGACACTTATAAGAATAGCCCAATGGATTGATCTGAAAGAATAACTTTGAGGTGGTTTCGTACCCTACAATAATATCTTTGATTGTTCTCTGCTATTAGTGACTTTAGAGTGACTCTTTGCTACATGTTGAAGGATTGTTATATGATCCAATTATGTTATTATTGTTGAGAGAACTTGCACTAGTGGAAGTATGAACCCTAGGCCTATTTCGAAGCATTGCAATACCGTTTACACTCACTTTTGCTACTAGTTACCTTACTGTTTTTATATTTTCATATTACAAAAACCTATATCTACCATCCATATTGCACTTCTATCACCATCTCTTCGCCGAACTAGTGCACCTATAAAATTTACCATTGTATTGGGTGTGTTGGGGACACAAGAGACTCTTTGTTATTTGGTTGGAGGGTTGTTTGAGAGAGAGACCATCTTCATCCTACGCCTCCCACGGATTGATAAACCTTAGGTCATCCACTTGAGGGAAATTTGCTACTATCCTACAAACCTCTACACTTGGAGGCCCAACAACGTCTACAAGAAGAATGTTGTGTAGTAGACATCAAGGAGCTAAAGGTAGAACAGATATTCCCTCAAGTTCTACCGACCACCGATACAACTCTACGCACACTTGACGTTTGCTTTACCGGAAACAAGTATGAAACTAGTTTGTAGAGTGATGCTAGAACTACTTTGCAAGAATAAAACTAGAAATACTTTGCAAGATAATAAAAGTTAGGTGCTTAGTAAAAGGGTTTGTGTCAACAAGAAAGTTATTTGTCCCTAGGCAATCGATAACAAGTACTGGTAATCATTCTTGTAATTTTATATGAGGGAGAGGCATGAGCTAACATAATTTCTCTACTTGGATCATATGCACTTATGGTTGGAACTCTAGCAAGCATCCACAACTACTAAAGATCATTAAGGTCGTGAAACCCAACCATAGCATTAAGTGTCAAGTCCTCTTTACTCCCATATGTCATACCCCAGTTACTCGGGTTTAAATTTCTATCACTCTCGCAACCCACCATAAGCGAACCATGAACATATTGTAACACTCTACAACGAGGGCCCCTCACGTTTGCATGAGATGGAGGGCACCGTAGGACAGCACCATAAATAAAATATACAATCATACCAACCAAGATCACGATTAACCCATAGGACAAAACGGATCTACTTAAACATCATAGGATAACCGAAGATCATTGGGAAATAAATATATGGAGTTGAGCACCATGTTTAAGTAGAGATTACAGTGGGGGGAAGAGGTTTTACACCGCTGCATAGAGGGGGGGAGAGTTTGTAACATCCCAAAATTCTAAATTTTGGAATGTTATATTAAATAGATAGTTTGATTGATTGATTGATTGTGGTGTGGTTGCTTGAGTGAAATTGAGTGATATTTGAAAACTTTTTGAAAGTTAAATGAGAGAGAATAAAAGGATTTTCCCAAACTTTCATTTTTGATCCCCGTGAATTCAAATTCATTTCCTCACAAAACCCTAGAGTGAAGATAATATGACTTCTTCCATTTAAATAAATGAAAAGGGTTTTTGAAAATATTTGAATTTATTTGGAAATATTTCAAATTCCGAAACTTTAAGCACCTCAATGATTTTCATGAGAGAAGATAAAATGACTTCTTCAAAACATATGAAATATGAGTTGAAAGTTTAAAAGCATTAAATTTAAAGTCCTTTTGAAATTATTCTTAAATTTGGAGTTATTTGGATTTTATTCAAATTATTTTTCTCCAAAAAAATAAAATATATGGAAAATAGGGTAAAATGATTCCCTACAACAGAAAATTGGAGAGAAATGAATTTGAAATCATTTTGGTATTTTTAAAATGATTTTTTATAGGATTTAATTAGAGCACTAGCACTGTTTGATTTATTTGAATTTTTGTAGATTTTATTTGACGCCAGAAAAATGTTCATGCTATGGAAAATCTTTTTCTGAAAATTTTGATATATTATATGGCTATATAATATTCTTATTTATTTTGTTTTTCTGAATTTTTTTTTAAAAAAACTTCTGGGCCGCCGAACTGGGCCGAGGCCCAGCCGGCCCAGCCGCGCGCCTCCCGCTCCGACTCGGGAGAGGACTCCCGAGCGCCGCCGCCGCCGCCATGGACGTGTCCGTCCCAGACACGCCACCGTCGCCCCCTCCCCCAAGCACCCAGCGCCCCCCGGCCTTTAAATACCCGTCGCCGCCGCCCCTCGCCACCACCCTGAGCCGCGCCGCCAGCCCCGCCTCCTGCGCCGCACGCCGCACACCGCTGCCGTTGCCTAGCCCCGCCGGAGCCGCCGCCTCACGCCGCCTCGTCTGCCGGAATTGAGCCGCCGGATACGTCACCGGTTATTTTTTCTCGGTTTAGGTAAACCAATTGATTTTTTTAGAAAACCGTAGATGCGTTTTTTTCTCTAGACCGGTTTGGTTTTTTTCCGGTTTAGTTATTTAGTAAATGTTCGTTCGTTCGTTTTAACGAACGAATTCGTTCTTTAGGCTTTGTTAGCGGACGTTCCTCCGATAGATTTTTCTTTTTCTATTTATTTTCAGCCAGGGACCTATCCACGATTATTTTTATCGCAGATTAGCCCCTGATCTTCAAACCCTCACCGTTTCTTAACTGTTTGTCCAAATCCAGTGAAACCAATGCCAAAATCTTCGTCTCGACCCCTCTTTCTATTTAATCAACTTGAACAAGGTTTTGACAATTTAAAATTTGGTTTCAAGCAGATTTGAATTTGAGGTTATTTTGACCGTAGTTTCAGTTCCGTAGCTCCGATTCGATTGATTCTTTTTGCAAATCGAAGCTCTTCAGTTGAACTTTCAAATTTGATCTTCTTATTTGAGTTTTACCCTTGCATCTATTCTTGAGTGCTTATGTATGCTATTGTTTGTTTGCGATAGAATTCCCGGAGTGCGAAGCGTGATACTACGAGTCTCTGGGTTTGCGGATCGTCAGCAAGGCAAGTTCACACTTTGATCATATCCCTTCATTACCCAGTTTTTATGCATTAGTTTCAACCCCTCAAACATTGCATGGTCAGGTTTTGATAACATGTGGGTTTTGGGAAGTAGTTGATGAGGTAGAACCTATTGTCCTTTATATCAAACCCCTGGGAGTTACTTCTACGTTATGCTTACCCTGCTATGCTATGCCTGTAGACGTGGATTGGTTTGAGAGAATTCATGAAAGTTTCGAGAGAAATATTATCTAAGGTAAACTTAAGGTGGCAACTTTAATACACATCTGGGTGGATTGGTTGGGGCACCCTAGAGCACCCAGTGGTTTTCCCGGGCACCTGGAGAACCCAGTGCTTGCACCAGGGGATCCCGGAGTACCCGTGTGATCTCCCTATGGAATGCCACCCAGGCTCAAAGGGATCATAAGATTATTCATGCTAGAAACTTCCGTGTGCAGCCACAAGCCATTATGGCCTTTGGCATAGTTGAGTATGTTGTGTGACCTCTTTCAGTGGTAGGCTAGCAGATGTAGGGGGAAGTAGGTGGTACTGTCTACCCAGAGTAAAGAGTTAATGCTTCGGAAAGACTGTGTCTCGATCATCCGTTTCTCAAACATCATGTAGTGCAGAATTCCAATGGAGGAGATCGAGTCTTGTGGGGAAAAGTGCGCAAACCTCTGCAGAGTGTACAAACTAATCATGGTTAGCCGTGTCCCCGGTTATGGACATATTGAGTATCTGGTTCTTGAATTATCATGTTGATCTCATCACATTACTTAATTAATTTTTCGATTGTTAACTTTTAATTGGATTGAGTTGGAGGAACCTTCTCAATGTTTTCAGCAAACTTTGTAGTTAAATAAAATATATTACTTTGCAGTAGGGAAAAATTGGCTTTTCGCGAAAACATTATAACCATCGAGCCTCGACTAGCCAAATATGCATGTAGTGATTGCCATTATTTCAGCATTGCTCTACAGTGTGAAATTGCCAGTACATTCAATGTACTGACCTATATGGCTACAACGTCTCATGTTGCAAGAATCTTACGACGAGTAAGTGATACGTTAGGGTTATGATTTCTACACTCAATTTTGTCGTTGGTGTTGATGGGAACCCACAACCTTGTTGTTACTTCCGCTATTTGGATTGAGGTAATAGTATTTATGTTTCTTTATACATGTGATTTACCTCTATTATAAATCCTCGAGTATTGTGTGTATCAGCATACCGATCCAGGGATGACACTTAAGCACAGACACTTGATCCATCCGGGTCGGGTCGCTACAAGATGTTATTAGAGCACATGTTAACTGTAGGACGTGACCCTACAAACTGGCAAGCCCATAGCAAAGATTTTCTCGACAACTTCTTTTTTTAAAGATCTTTTACCCCTCTTCTCTTCTGAGCTTTATTAAATATTCCCTTTTAGTTAGACTATACGCTTTCCCCTTTTGACCACACGAAGATTAGACTCATGAGACCACTCCAAGAAGTATAAGATATCGGACAACTAAGACCATTCGGAATGAAGATTTTACAAAGCATTATAATAATGGAAACTATAAAACTTGAAGAATCCGAAGACTAGGAGAATTTGAAGGCTCTAGAAAATATTCCGGATTGGTATGACCTAGGAAGGCTACCCTTATGGAACTTGGCAGACTATGGAAGCTAACTATACCCGAGATCATAGTGTATCAGAGAAAGACCGGAACATGGAGCATTAGAACTCAACGTTTCATCAAGAAACCCCAAGGCAAGAGATATCAACTATGGAATGATAGCTTATAGCAGAGACATGGGCATAAACACAGCTATCCATGATGTTATCACTGCTTATGTTATGGTCACCATGTTTAGTTAAGCCTGCATTTCTTCAGAAGGATTGGATGGTAGAAGGCTGATGGAGGACCTATCAGCAAAGGATGCAGTTTTAACCTTAGCTGGTGTATCGCCAGGATCTAGAGTATTACATGAAGAATTTTAAGATGGACCTGCAGGAAGCCGTATTTGATAAGGAAGCATTTCGTGAAGAACTCAGGACCCCAGAGTCGGAAAGTAGCCAAGATGAAGGAGCAAAACCTCGAGATACCGGAGAATTCGTCTGGAACTGAAGGACTGTAGGACCATGGTCCATGCCAAGGATGTTGAAAACCAAAAGTTTGGAATGCAACTCCAGAATATTAAAGGACGTCGCGAGAAACTTTGCATCAACAGAGATGATTTAGCAAAAGAACTTGAGAAGGACAATCACGATCGAAAGAAGGCATCGGAGACATGAACAAGACTTGAAGAGTTTGATGACTTTGAAGATTTATTGACCTTTAGAAGACCAAACCCCTGTTATATACCTACGTTAGATGCGACGTTTGTGAGCTGTCATTTGTTTGATGTTTTTTTGACAGCTACAAATAAAATCTGTCTTTCCAAAACTTTTGTTTGTATTGTGTGTATCCCTCTCTATCTCTCTTACCCCACCCCAAACCCATGGACCCAATAGAGGATGCATAGAGATGAACTGACATTTCTGGGACCTATAAGTAAATTGGACACGGACCAATGGATTCAGAACATGGAAAGATCATATGGAGAATAACCCTATAGTCGGAAAAGATATGACCCAGCATGCTCTTCAGTGCTTTGAAAGAGGTGCCGCTACTTGGTGGAGGATGTACCAAACCATCAATGGATGGCAAGGAGTAACCACTTGAGAAGAATTTAAGTTGACTCTACTAAAGTCACGGTTTGTGTCCCAGAATTTGAAGCCTTATGGAAATGATATGAAGAAACCCTGTGCATGCAAGTTTTGTGGAGAAATAGGACACAACCATAAAGCACACAAGGATGAATGCCCTCATTGTGAAGGAAGACACCCAGCTGAAGAATGGCCAACTAGGCAGATTACTTGTTTCTTGTGTGAAGGGACTACCCACTACCCTGCTCAGTGTCACATTTACCCCATGGTACAAAGAACCATCCAACAGAAGAAAGAAGCAATTAAAGGAGCCCTCATGGAAATTTTGGAAGAACCTGTGATGAAGGAAGATGTCGAGGACACGCACAAAGGAAACGGAATTAAAGCCTGCACCAAGTCATGCTATTCATGTGGAGAAGAAGGACACATCTCCCAAAATTTTCTGAATGGGGATCTAGTAGAATTCCCGAAAGAGGAAGTAGAGTATGACCCACAGGAAATGGAAGCCCTGATTGGAATAGAAAAGTCCAGGAAGAGAAGTAGATTGGATTCCAGGAAGGACCTGAGTCATATCACCTATTTCAAGTGCAAGGAGTCGGGGCACTACTTCAGCAGTTGCCCAAAAAGGAAACCTTGGGACTTGTCAGAAGTAATATGTTTTCGTTGTAATGAAGCAGGGCAATTTGCCAAGGATTGTCCCAAGGAGAAGGAGACTTATGATAATTAGTTGTGTTTGTGAGAAGTAATGTAGTAGTAGTAGAAGTAGTGGGAACAACTCTTTTGTATTGAGGTGTTGAGTTGAGGCATGTAATGGAAATGCAGGAGATTGAAGTAATTTGAGAATCAATAAAGTTAGTATCATGGTACTGATTGCATTTTATGAGTTGTTAATCTATGATGAAAGATTTTGACCATTTTCGAGGATATGAGAAATATGGTCTATGGAAGAATTGTGCATTTCAAGGATGGTAGTACCCTGTGAGAACCCTTGACCCCTGGAAAGGATAAGGATGTTCCACATAGTGGACATCATAAGTACGAGTTTTATCTCGATATGTGGGATACCCCAAGAGTATGGAGTGATGAAGTACTATTGGATATAAAGGAAGTAGAATGTTGGTAATATGGAGCAATTGTAACTCCATGACGAGTATCACATCTCAGTTTGGTACCAATAGAAGGAAGGGAGACGGTACAATCGGATGGATTTAAGAATGCTAGGAAGCTGGATGTTGCAATACTGATCAGTTGCCCCGATGATGAGTTCAAGGTTTACAAGTGATGAGATGGGCCATAACCCACAGGCCCCAGGACCTGCCAAGAAGCAAGCACACTCTTGCTGAAGGAAAAACCCTAGAAGAAGATACGACTTTATCAATAGACGATCTTATAGGAGTACCGCAAAACCCGAGAGTTGTGAAGGAACGATAGATGTTTGTTTGGCTTGCAGAACCCATGGATTTATTCGACCTTGGTTCGTCGACAAGAGAAATTTTGCAATGCTTGTGAGGATGACCGAGTATTAGAATGCGAGATTCGCTAAACCATATACGAGGTAATGATTTGGGTGCGGGATGGATTGATCACCATACCGACTTACTCTTATTATTCGCCTTGCTGTATGGGATGGTAAATCTGAGCGACTTACCTATAGTAGAGAGATGACGATATTAAACCTTGATTGAACCTTAGAATGGTATACATTTTTTTCTTGTACACGGCAGCTGTTGCCAATCGTAGGTCATACGGTGAGAATGAAGCCCAGACCCATTTCCTGCAGGAGAAACCATAAATTGTTGACCACCATGAGATATCGATTAGTTGATTAGTATTGGCGCCAGACCCGTCAGCTAAGAAGACCCAGTCATGGTATACCCTTGCCAAGATGAAAGGACGACCCAAGGAATCGAGGAAAAGGTTATCCCACTACCGGAAGAGCCCAGCGAAGGAATTTTCCCGAGAATATGAGAAGACCGATCCTGTCAACAATAAGGATGGATTATACTGGTTTTGATGGAACCGTAACCATGCTTCTAAGGGTGGTAGCACCCGAGACCCTAGAGATGATCGATGGATTTTGAGAAGACCCCCAAACCTAACCTATTTCTTTCTAGCCTCTCTGAATCTCAAGGACAAGATTCATTTTAAGGGTGCAAGGTCTGTAACATCCCAAAATTCTAAATTTTGGAATGTTATATTAAATAGATAATTTTATTGATTGATTGTGGTGTGGTTGCTTGAGTGAACTTGAGTGAAATTTGAGAACTTTTTGAAAGTTAAATGAGAGGGAATAAAATGAATTTCACAAATTTTCATTTTTGATCTCCATGAATACAAATTCATTTCATCACAAAACCCTAGAATGAAGATAATATGACTTCTTCCATTTAAATAAATGAAAAGGGTTTTTGAAAATATTTGAATTTCATTTGGAAATATTTCAAATTCAGAAACTTTAAGCAACTCAATGATTTTCATGAGAGAAGATAAAATGACTTCTTCAAAACATATGAAATATGAGTTGAAAGTTTAAAAGGATCAAATTTAAAGTCCTTTTGAAATTATTCTTAAATTTGGAGTTATTTGTATTTTATTCAAATTATTTTTCTCCAAAAAAATAAAATATATGGAAAATAGGGTAAAATGATTCCCTAAAACAGAAAATTGGAGAGAAATAAATTTGAAATCATTTTGGTATTTTTAAAATGATTTTTATTGGATTTTATTAGAGCAATAGCACTATTTGATTTATTTGAATTTTTGTAGATTTTATTAGACGCTAGAAAAATGTTCATGCTTTGGAAAATCTTTTTCTAAAAATTTTGATATATTATATGCCTATATAATATTCTTATTTATTTTTTTTAATTATTTTTTTTTCTGAAAAAAATGTTCAAAAAAGACTTCCGGGCCGCCGAACTGGGCCGAGGCCCAGCCGCGCGCCTCCCGCTCCGACTCGGGAGAGGACTCCCGAGTGCCGCCGCCGCCATGGACGTGTCCGTCCCGGACACGCCGCCGTCACCCCCTCCCCCAAGCACGCAGCGCCCCCTGGCCTTTAAATACCCACCACCGCCGCCACCCTCTGAGCCGCGCCACCAGCCCCGCCTCCTGCGCCGCACGCCACCGCAGCCGCCTAGCACCACCGCCGCTGTTGCCGCCTATAGCGGCCATCGCCTAGCCTCGCCGGAGCCGCCGCCTCATGCAGCCCCGTCCACTGGAGTCGAGCCGCCGGATCCTTCGCCGGTTTTTTTCTTGGTTTAGGTAAACCAATCAGTTTTTTTTACAAAACCCTAGATGCGTTTTTTTCTCTAGACGGTTCGGTTTTTTTGGTTTAGTTATTTTAAATGTTCGTACATTCGTTTTAATGAACGGCTTCGTTATTTAACCTCTGTTAGCGGACGTTCGTATGATAGATTTTTCTTTTTCTGTTTATTTTCGCCCAGGGACCTATCTGCAATTATTTTAATCACAGATTAGCCCCTGATCTTCAAACCCTCGTCGTTTCTTAACCGTTTGTCCAAATCCAGTGAAACCAATGCCAAAATCTTCGTCTCGAGCCCCTCTTTCTGTTTAATCAACTTCAACAAGGCTTTGACAATTTAAAATTTGGTTTCAAGCAGATTTTAATTTGAGGTTCTTTTGACCGTAGTTTCAGTTCCGTAGCTCCGATTTGATTGATTTTTTTTGTAAATCGAAGCTCTTCAGTTGAACTTTCAGATTTGATCTTCTTATTTGAGTTTTACCTTTGCTTCTATGCTTGAGTACTTATGTATGCTATTGTTTGTTTGCGATAGAATTCCCAGAGTGTGAAGCGTGCTACTACGAGTCTCTAGGGTTTGCGGATCGTCAGCAAGGCAAGTTCACACTTTGATCATATCCCTTCATTAGCCAGTTTTTATGCATTAGTTTCAACCCCTCAAACATTGCATGGTTAGGTTTTGATAACATGTGGGTTTTGGGAAGTAGTTGATGAGGTACAACCTATTGTCCTTTATATCAAACCCCTGGGAGTTACTTCTACGTTATGCTTACCCTGCTATGCTATGCTTGTAGACGTGGATTAGTTTGAGAGAATTCATGAAATTTGCGAGAGTAATATTATCTAAGGGAAACTTAAGGTGGCAACTTTAATTTATATCTGGGTGGATTGGTTGTGGCACCCTGGAGCACCCAGTGGTTTGCCCGGGCACCTGGACAACCCAATGCTTACCCCAGGGGATCCCGGAGTACCCGTGTGATCACCCTATGGAATGCCACCCAGGCTCAAAGGGATCATAAGATTATTCATGCTAGAAACTTCCGTCTGCAGCCAAAAGCCATTACGGGCTCTGGCATAGTTGAGTATGTTGTGTGACCTCTTTCAGTGGTAGGCTAGTAGATGTAGGGGGAACTAGGTGGTACTATCTACCTAGAGTAAAGAGTGAATGCTTAGGAAAGAGTGTGCCTCGATCATCCGTTTCTCAAACATCATGTAGTGCGAGAAATCCAACGGAGGAGATCGAGTCTTGTGGGGAAAAGTGTGCAAACCTCTGCAGAGTGTACAAACTAATCATGGTTAGTCGTGTCCCCGGTTATGGACATCTTGAGTATCTGGTTCTTGAATTATCATGTTGATCTCATCACGTTACTTAATTAATTTGTTGGGTTGTTAACTTTTAATTGAGATTGAGTTGGAGGAACCTTCTCAATGTTTTTAGCAAACTTTGTAGTTAAATAAAATATATTCCTTTGCAGGAGGGAAAAATTGGCTTTTCGCAAAAAACATTATAACCATAGAGCCTCCACCAGCCAAATATGCATGTAGTGATAGCCATTATTTTAGCATTGCTCTATAGTGTGAAATTGCCAGTACATTCAATGTACAGACCTACATGGCTGCAATGTCTCATGTTGCAGGAATCTTACGACGAGTAAGTGATACGTTAGGGTTATGATTTCTACACTCAACTTTTCTGTTGGTGTTGATGGGAATCCACAACCTTGTAGTTACTTCCGCTATTTGGATTGAGGTAATAGTATTTACGTTACATTATACATGTGATTTACCTCTGTTATAAATCCTCGAGTACTGTGTGTGTCAGCATACCAATCCAGGGATGACACTTAAGCACAGAGACTTGAACCATTCGGGTCGGGACGCTATAGAGTTGGTGTTGACAGTAGCAAGATTGTTGATGTAGATCGTCGTCCCGATCGTTGCCCCGGTGGCACTCCGGCGCCACCGGAAGCGAGGGGAAGAGAGCCCCCTCCTTCTTCTTCTTCCTTGGCCTCCCCCCTAGATGGGAGGAGAGTTCCCCCTCTGGTGTTTGGTCTCCATGGCGGTGGAGGGGCGGGAGCCCCTCCGAGATTGGATCTCCCTCTCTGTTCTCTTCTGTTTCGGGTTCCCCAGATCTGGCCGAAAACCGTTTCTTATATTCACGGAGATCCGTAACTCCGATTGCGCTAAGATTTTAACACTATTTTTTCTCTGAAAAATCACATATATTCCAAATAATTCTCCGTGAAATTTTATTGCATCTGGACTTCGTTTGATATGGATACTCTGCGATACAAAAAACATGCAGAAAACAGGAACTGGCACTAGGCACTGGATTAATAGGTTAGTCCAATATATCATATAAAAAGTTGTGAAAAGTGTATAAAAGTTGTATAATATTGGCATGAAACAATCAAAAATTATAGATACGACAGAGACGTATCAATGGTGGATGTTCAAATATTTACAGACTGTCTTGTTTTCACAGATTGCTATTGTAGCTTCATTATTTTCGTATGTTTGAATTCTTGTTGAAGCCTCCTTGACTTGGGGCCATAGAATTGTGATAGCATACAGTGGGTAATGTTTGTTTATAATTATACAATAACGTTACGGCAGTACATGATGGGATTTCATTGCCATATTTACTAACCCCGCCACTAAAAGTTCGGTTAAGTTTTGTGTGGATGAAGTATTCAAAGATCGAGGATGTCTCGATGTGAGAAGGAGGAGAGGTAAGAGCTCAAGCTTGGGTATGCCCAAGGCACCCCAAGTAAATATTCAAGGAGGCTCAAGCGTCTAAGCTTGGGGATGCCCCGGAAGGCATCCCATCTTTCTTCAACAAGTATTGGTATGTTTTTGGATTCGTTTCGTTCATGTGATATGTGCAAATCTTGGAGCGTCTTTTGTGTTTATTTTTCACTTTTCTTTTATGCACCATGGTAGTATGAGATAGTCCATGGTTGATTTATAGAATGCTCATTGCGCTTCACTTATATCTTTTGAGTATGGCTTTATAGAATGCTTCATGTGCTTCACTTATATCATTTGAAGTTTGGATTGCCTGTTTCTCTTCACACAGAAAACCGTTATTTGAAGAATGCTCTTTCGCTTCACTTATATTTGTTAGAGCATGGTATTTTGTAGAAAGAATTAAACTATCATGCTTCACTTAGATCTATTTAGAGAGTCAACATGAATTGGTCAATTGCATGGTTAGTCATAAAATCCTACATAAAACTTGTGGACCACTGAATATGATATGTTTGATTGCTTGCAATAGTTTTGCGATATAGAGATGGAATATGTGGGAGGTACTAGTAAATGGTTGTGGTTAGTAAGAATATTGGTGTTAAGGTTTGTGATTCCCGAAGCATGCACGTATAGTCTCTGGTTATGCTATGATGTTGGAGCATGATTTATTATTGATTGTCTTCCTTATGAGTGGCGTTCGGGGACGAGTGATGGTCTTTTCCTACCAATCTATCCCCCTAGGGGCATGCGTAGTAGTACTTTACTTCGAGGGCTAATAAACTTTTGCAATAAGTATATGAGTTCTTTATGACTAATGTGAGTCCATGGATTATACACACTCTTACCTTTCCGCAATTTGCTAGCCTCTACGGTACCGTGCATTGCCCTTTCTCACATCGAGACATGGTGCAAACTTCGCAGGTGCATCCAAACCCCGTGATATGATGCTCTCTATCACATAAGCCTTATTATATCTTCCTCAAAACAGCCACCATACCTACCTATTATGGCTTTTCCATGGCCATTCTGAGATATATTGCCATGCAACTTCCACCGCTTCCATTTGATGACTTGAGCATTCATTGTCATATTGCTTTGCATGATCATATAGTTAACATAGTAGTTGTGGCTCAGCCACCGTTCATCATTTTTCATACATGTTATACTAGATCATTGCACATCCTGGTACATTGCCAGAGGCATTCATATAGAGTCATACTTTGTCATAGGTATCGAGTTGTAATTTTTATTTGTTTTGAGTTATAAGTAAATAGAAGTGTGATGATCACTAGTAGAAAAAGGGTCAAACGTGAAGCACATTAGTGCCGGTTTGTATTTGAGCCAGCACTAATGTATACATTAGTGCCGGTTCCAACGGCTAGCCGGGCCGCTTTCATTAGTACCGGTTCGTGGCAAACCTTTGGCAGGATGTTGTCAGACTGGGGCCCCTCCAGCCCCTTTAGTACCGGTTCTTGGCACGAACCGGTACTAAAGGTCATCCTACATAAACCCTTCGTCCACCCGAGCTCGCTCTGTTCTTCCCCTTTCCCCTCTCCTCTCTCCGTTCTTCCCCTCTTGCTCTCGAGCTCATCACACATTTTGCCCAAATTTTTTCAAGATTTGAAGGCCCCCATCCATTCAAATGATCACAAAGGTTAGCAACTTTGTCCTTTCATCTCTCATTGCTAGATTAGCTCTTGCAATGCTTTATATAGTGATTAATTTGTGAGTTTAGTAATTTTGGAGGATATATATATATGTGCTAGTATTTGATTTATATGCAATTTGAGGTCAAAAATAACACTTAGTTTGCATATGTAGGTGTGCTTTACTTAGTGCCTTCTAAATCTCTGTCGTAACCACCGTCGATCGCCCGCACCGTCCCGTCGCCGGCACCACCTTGTGGTGAGCCTCTTGTTCATGAAATTTTATATAAAAATTGATGTTTGTGTGATTTGGATATATAGTTACTCGTATAATTATCTTACCCGTACGTTGTTTGTTATACATATAGTGCCATGGTTTTGATATCCGTCCCCGTCGGCCCTCGTCCTTGTTATGATTCGGATGTGGTATATATATTCTCTTTTAAAACTAGTTGCATTTCGTGTTTATGACAAATTATGCCCATCAAGTTGACATAGAAATTTTTTCTAGGAGGTATGTGAACCGGAAATTCCAACCGACCCTATTGTCGAGAGGTTAAATTTAGTTGAAAGAGAAAACGAGTACTTGAAAGAAAAATTGAAAAGAATTGAGGGGGAGAAGATGGAATTGGAGTTGCATGTTGTCGATGTCATCGATGATCACAAGATCAAGATGGAGAAAATGCGCTTGAAGATTAGAAAGATTAGAAAATATGCCATCGATAGTGAGGCTTGGTATCATTATGCTGTTGGATCCATTGTTACCTTAGTTGCGATCTTGATCGCATTTGTTGTTGCATTTAAATGCTTTAGCTAGAGAGTTATTTGTTTGTTGCATTTAAGTGTTGTATGAACTTTATGTATGAACTTGTATTAATTTGGTCTATTCGGTGTTGTGTAATGAAGATGAGCCGGCAATGGATGTACGATGACCGATGCTCTCCTTAGTTCATTGAGGGCATGCATACTTTTCTGCTTGCGGCTGAGGCAAACAAGCGGGCGGATGGTTTTATGCCTTGTCCATGTGCTGGCTATAAGAATGGTCACAATTACTCTACGTCAAGAACCATTCACGTCCACCTGTTTAAGTCCGATTTCATGCCCCACTATAATGTTTGGACCAAGCACGGAGAAAGAGGGGTTATGATGGAAGACAATGAAGAAGAAGAGGACGACGACAGTTATCCTGGACATGGGTTCCCTGAATACGATGATACAACAATGGGGGAAGAAGCTGAGCCGGTAATGCGGGAAGAAGCTGAGCCGGCAATGCGGGAAGAAGCTGAAGAAGAGGCATCAGATGAGCCCATTGATGATCTAGGTCGGGCCATTGCCGATGCAAAGAGAAACTGCGCAAGTGATTTGGAGAAGAAGAAGTTGCAGCGCATGTTAGAGGATCACAAAAAATTGTTGTACCCGAATTGCATAGGTGACAAGAAAAAGCTAGGCACCACACTGGAATTGCTGCAATGGAAGGCAGAGAATGGTGTATCTGACAAGGGATTTGGAAAGTTGCTGGTAATGATAAAGGATATGCTTCCAAAGGACAACGAATTGCCCGAGAGTACGTACGAAGCAAAGAAGGTTGTCTGCCCTCTAGGGTTAGAGGTGCAGAAGATACATGCATGCCCTAATGATTGCATCCTCTACCGCGGTGAGTACGAGGATTTGAACGCTTGCCCAGTATGTGGTGCATTGCGCTATAAGATCAGCCGCGATGACCCTAGTGATGTCGAGGGCGAGCGCCCCATGAAGAAGATTCGTGCCAAGGTGATGTGGTATGCTCCTATAATACCACGGTTGAAACGTTTGTTCGAAAACAAAGAGCATGCCAAGGCGATGCGATGGCACAGAGAAGACCGTAAGAAAGACGGAAAGTTGAGAGTACCCGCTGACGGGTCGCAGTGGAGAAAAATCGAAAGAAAGTACGGGAAGGAGTTTGCAGATGACACAAGGAGCGTATGGTTTGGTCTAAGAGCAGATGGCATTAATCCTTTTGGGGAGCAGAGAAGCAACCATAGCACCTGGCCTGTGACTCTATGTTTGTATAACCTTCCTCCTTGGTTGTGCATGAAGTGGAAGTTCATTATGATGCCAGTGCTCATCCAAGGCCCTAAGCAACCCGGCAACGACATTGATGTGTACCTAAGGCCATTAGTTGAAGAACTCTTACTACTGTGGAATGGAACAGGTGTACTTGCATGGGATGAGCACATGGGGGAAGAATTTAACCTAAAGGCGTTGCTGTTCATGACCATCAATGATTGGCCTGCTCTCAGTAACCTTTCAGGACAGACAAACAAGGGATACCGTGCATGCACGCACTGTTTGGACGATACCAACAGTATATATTTGGCTAATTGTAAGAAGAATGTGTACCTGGGACATCGTCGATTTCTTCCAAGCAGACATCCCGTAAGAATGAAAGGCAAGCATTTCAAAGGTGAGGCACATCATCGGACGAAGCCTCGCCACCGTATTGGTGCTGATGTACATGATATGGTCAAGGATTTGAAGGTGGTCTTTGGAAAGGGTCCTCGTGGACAACCTGTTCCGAATGACGCTGACAGACGCGCACCCATGTGGAAGAAGAAATCTATATTTTGGGACCTGCCCTATTGGAAAGACCTAGAGGTCCGCTCCGCAATCGACGTGATGCACGTGACGAAGAATCTTTGTGTGACCTTGCTTGGCTTCTTGGGCGTGTATGGGAAGACAAAAGATACACCTGAGGCACGAGAGGACCAGCAATGTATGCACGGAAAAGACGGCATACATCAGGGTCATGCAAGCTACGCTCTTACCAAAGAAGAGAAGGAAATCTTCTTTGAATGCCTGCTCAGTATTAAGGTACCGTCTGGCTTCTCGTCGAATATAAAGGGAATAATAAACATGGAAGAGAAAAAGTTCCAGAATCTAAAGTCACATGACTGCCACGTGATTATGACGCAACTGCTTCCGGTTGCATTGAGGGGGCTTCTACCGGAAAACGTTCGATTAGCCATTGTGAAACTATGTGCATTTCTCAATGCAATCTCTCAGAAGGTAATCGATCCAGAAATCATACCAAGGTTAGAGAATGATTTGGTGCAATGTCTTGTCAGTTTCAAGTTGGTGTTCCCACCATCCTTCTTCAACATCATGATGCATGTCCTAGTTCACCTATGCAAAGAGATTAACGTTTTGGGTCCTGTATTTCTACACAATATGTTCCCCTTTGAGAGGTTCATGGGAGTGTTAAAGAAATATGTTCATAACCATGCTAGGCCAGAAGGAAGCATCTCCAAGGGCCGTCAAAATGAGGAGGTCATTGAGTTTTGTATTGACTTTATTCCTAACCTTAAGCCGATTGGTGTTCCTGAATCGCGGCATAAGGGCAGACTGGATGGAAAAGGCACGCTAGGAGGGGAACAAATAATATGTATGGACGGACATTCTCTCACTGAAGCACACTACACAGTTCTACAGAATTCCGCCTTGGTGGCTCCGTATATGGATGAACACAAGAATTTGCTACGCTCCAAACACCCGGAGCGGTCTGATGACTGGATTACACGTGAACAAACCAGGAGTTTCGCCAGTTGGTTGCAGACACGTACCATGCATGACACCTCTATTGAAGATGACCTGTACTTGTTGTCCCAGTTACCATCTTCGAATATAATGACTTTCAAAGGGTACGAGATAAATGGTAATACATTTTACACGATCGCCCAAGATAAGAAGAGCACCAACCAAAACAGTGGTGTCCGCTTTGATGCAGAAACCAAGACGGGAAAGGAAACATATTATGGTTATATACATGACATATGGGAACTTGACTATCGACGTGGTTTGAAGGTCCCTTTGTTTCGGTGCAAATGGGTCAATATGACACGAGGCGGGGTAACGGAAGACCCGCAGTACGGAATGACAACAGTGGATCTCAACAGTCTTGCGTATGCAGACGAACCATTCGTCCTAGCCAATGATGTGGCACAGGTTTTCTATGTGAAGGACATGTCTACCAAGCCAAGAAAAAGAAAAGATAAGGAAGCGAATGCATCGTACGATGAGCCAAAGCGGCACATAGTTCTTTCTGGGAAGAGAAACATCGTGGGAGTGGATGACAAGACAGACAAGCCAGAAGATTATGAAAAGTTTGATGAAATTGCTCCATTCACAGTGAATATTGACCCGAGCATCCCGTTAAATGATGAAGATTTTCCATGGTTACGGCGCAAAGGGACACACGCGAAGAAAAAGTTTCACACCCAAAGATCTGGGATGTGATCGGCTTCACTATCATCACTTTCTTCTGTGTTTCACACCCAGAAGGGAATCTCTGTAATAGTTAGGGTACTTAATTATGTGTTTTGGCATTTGAAACCCGAAGAAATTTTATGTGCAAACAAATTCTTTCATGCCTTTACTGATTTTTAAAGTTAAGTTATTCACAAACTAGTGATTCACACTAATTTCAAATAATTCAAAATTTAAACTGTTCAAATTTGAAAACTACGGGCACTAACAGAAAGTTTGTAATTTTTTGTACCTAAAGCAAAAATATTCACAAAGAAACTCTAAATACACAAAAGAACAACTCAAAAATAAATAAATAAAGCCCGCCTACTAGGCCAGAGTGGCCTGCATACGACTAGAAACCCAACCTGTTGTTGGACCAGGATGCAGGCCCACAAAGGCCCAGTAGGCCAACAGGGCAGCATAGAACATGTAGGCCCAGTAGGCCTGCTTTGGAGAGGAGCTCGAGAGAGCTACCGCATGGGGGTTTATAAACCAGTGCGGTCGCCCCTCGGCTAGCGAGGTGGGACTAAACTTGCGCACCGCACCTGCGCCAGCGCACCCTCTTTAGTACCGGTTGGTGGCTCCAACCGGTACTAAAGGGGGGCTTTAGTACCGGTTGGAGCCACCAACCGGTACTAAAGGGGGTGCGGTTCCCGCCGCTTGGCCTGGCCAAAACAGGCCTTTAGTACCGGTTGGTGGCTCCAACCGGTACTAAAGGTGCCTTCTATATATACAACACTTACGAAAATTTCATTCTCCCTCTGTTTCTTCCTCTGTTTCCCCATTGAAGCACCGCCCACGCGCCCCAATCGATCGACGCCGTTGCCGTCGCCGCCCCCGTCCCTGTCGCCGCCCTCGTCTCCGTCGCCGCCCCGGGCCCGTCCCTGTCGCGCCGTCCCCGCATTGCCGCCCCCGCGTCACGCCCCGGCCCGTCGCCGCCCCCGGTTGTCGCCTCGCCGTCGCCGTCGCCCCGCTGTGAGCTCTCCCCTTCTAACCCCTCTCCCTCGCCCCCGGCGGCCACCATGGGCGCCTCCCCTCCCCGAGCCCATACACACACACAAGCATGATGAACACACACACACACACACACGTACATATGTATGTATTAATGCATGTATATATTAGTATATACGTATTTTGTATGTTTAATTAGTTTAGATTTTTTAGATTATTATTTTTTCACTAGTATATATGTATGAATGCATGTTAGATGGATATAATTAGTGTTTAATTAGTATGGAATTTTTTTATGTAATGTTGTTTTTTAGTTTTTTAATGGATGTATAAAAGTTGTGTTTTCTGTTTTTAGTGTTAGATGCTTAATTAGTATGAAATAGCATATAGAATTTTAACATATGCAATGATAGCATAATTAGTGTTATATAGAAATGTTAGAAATTTTAGTTATCAAAATCCAATCATTAAAAAAATGTTACTTTTTGCGGGCATATAGCTAGTATTTGTTCTCGACGATGCCCGGCCCGCATCTTCGCCGTCGACCCGTCCGCGACGACGTCCGACTGACCCATGTCCGGGACTGGGCTCCGCCGGGCTGGCACTGGGAGGTGCTGCCTGGAGGGGCGCGCCGCTTGATGAGGAACCCGGCCCTGGGTCCCGTCGTCGACCCTGATCTCGTTTGGTGGCGTTCGCGTGGGCCAGTTTCGGTGCGGAGGGAGCTAGCCCCGTCGGAGGTGGTACGTCGCCGTTTCAGGGAGGAGGATAAGCACGTCCATCCTACATGGTTGCATTAGAGGGCGGCAGGTTCTCCAATACCTGGCAGTTTCTTCAGGGATCTCACTTCAACTATGATCCTGTGAGGGTTCCTTCTCTTTGGGTGTCCACCGCCCGCGCCGCAGGAACCGCGAGTGTCCTAGATTCTTCTGTAGTATTCGATCTTTAATTAGCTACCTAGCCAGTGATGTACTATTCAATATTATATATTATTCGAGACGATGTATCCGAGATTATATCTATTATTCGAGACGATGTATTCGAGATTATATCTATTATTCGAGACAATGTATTCGAGATTATATCTATTATTCGAGATGATGTATTCGAGATTATATCTATTATTCGAGACGATGTAATTTGAATACTAAATTGTTTTATATTTCTTTTGGCATAGTTAAATAAAAGCTATGGCGGACAATATCGACAGAGAGGGAGAACAGACCATGTTCGATATAATACGCAGGCCAGATGATGATCAAAATGAAGAAGATTATGACGGCTCCGAATTTCTAAACAACACTAGAGAGGGTGATATGATATTCGATCGCGACGACCGAATTGATGAAGTGATCATGAACTACGATTATGACAATGACGAAGAACATGTTGATCCTGAAACAACAAAGACCGGCGAGGTATATATATTTATATAAGCAGCCATCTGGTGATCATCACATGTTTTAAATGAGTTGAAGATATATTAACGAATCGATCTTTCTTCTTTCAGCCATCTGGATCGAGCAAATCTTCAGGCAACAAGATGAAATGAGGACCGAACAAAAAGTTGAAGGAGGGTGTAAAGTATAATATTGAGGCAATCAGACCTAATGGCGAACCATTAGCGCCTAAGAAGATTGCGGACAAGTTCGTTCGTCAGTGCGGAGTTCTTGTGAAGGACCAACTCCCAATCTCCCTTCAAGAATGGAGAGAGCCAGCAAAGCCACGTCCAGATCTTACTTTTGTCGATGACAGACAAAAAAGTCTGCTTTGGGATACTCTCATGGAACATTTCACCCTACTAGATCATTTCACAGAAGCAGATGTGCAGAAAGTCAAGGACGCTGCTCTTAGGAAGATGGGGGTTGCATTCAAGAACCACAAGAATCGTGAATGGGACAAGTACGTCAAGGGAGGAAGGAAGACTCTAGTATTCGAGGGAACACTAGAGAATCAAAGTGCTCATTGGGATGATTTCATGAAATTCAAGGATTCAGAATTAGCTAAGGAACGATCGAGAATAAACAAGAAGAATGCCGAAAAAAGGATAAGTTCCATAAGCTGGGGCCAGGTGGCTACGCGGTGGCAATGCCTAAGTGGAATAAGTCTGAGAAAGAGATGGAGGATGCAGGTGTCACTCCAGTTACTAAGAGCTGGCCCCCCGGGTGCAGCACTTGGTTCTATGCGCATGGGGGGAGTTGGACCCGAAGACAGGCAAAGTTTCGACGAAGGCATGTCTGAATGGAGCCGACGATAATATACTTGTTGCAATAGAAGAGGCTCGAACGGGGGTGTTCCAGCCCAACAGAGAGAACGACGAGCTTACGCGTGCCCTGGGAAATCCTGAACACCCGGGAAGAACATGAGGCAAGGGTGCTATTCCGTGGTATGAGGGGTTTTAGGACTGGAACGTCGACTACAGAACCCGTGCGAGAAGGAAGATTGCGGAGGAGAAGCAGAGGAAGATGGAGGAGGAGAAGAGGAAGCTGGACTATGAACGCCTTCAAGGCCTAGAATCAGCGCACGCGGACTTGGTAGTCAAATTCCAGCGGCAGCAGGAGCAGATCGACTCACTTAGCCAGCAAAGGGGGTCTCAGCAGCTGCAGCAGCTAGCGGATGATCCAGCATTGGATACCACCGCCCCATCCATGCCGAGAAGCAGCATGGGTTCCACCCCGTTTGACGCAATGCTGGATAGATACCCCGTGGATGACATCGCGGAGAACACTAACTGCGAGCTACACTTCAAAATTAAGAACAGATCCTTGAAGGTGGCGGACGGCGTTGCTTATACAAATTCCCCCGATGCAACCTTCCATTCAACCCGATTCCAGCAGGCTATGCTCGTGTCGTGGTTGATGAGGTGGTGGACCAATATTCGGGGCTAGAGCTTGACATTCCTGGAGGTGACGAGGAGCACACACTCAGAGATGCCAAACATCGTATCATCCTATGGAGAAAGGATTGCATCATCTTTCGAAGGCCACCGACACCGCGTCACCCGACTCCTCGTCGAAGTCCGCCACCGAGTCAGCAGACTCCCGCTCCTCCAAGTCCACCAACGCGTGAGGCCACTCCTCCTCCTCCAAGTCCGGCAAAGTGTCAGGCCACTCCTCCTCCAAGTCCGACACAGCGTCAGACATCCACTCCTCCTCCAAGTCCGGCACAACCTCAGGCCACTCCTCCTCCAAGTCCGACACAGCTTCAAGCCACTCCTCCTCGTCCAACTCAGCCCCGTCAGCCGTCTCCGTTGCCTCAGCAATCGCAGAAGAGACACCCCGCAGCTATGGTGCGTAGCGGTACGAGTCGAGGTCATAGTACAGGAAGTACAGGCGGAGGCAAGCGATATAAATATGGTCCAAACCTCACTACTCCTCTTCCTGAGAGGGCTTACAACAGGACCGAGGAGCAAACCAATGCCATAGTGCAGGCAGAAGTCGACGCCCATTTTGGACCAAAACCGCCACCGTCGCCAAGGGAGAAAGTGCCTGTGGAAGTAGTTGACCACTTCATTCATATGGCTCAACCACCAGCTCCTAAGCCTGTTGACACAGACTATGAGCGCCACATCAGGAAGTTACATCGACAACGTCTATAGAAGGAGGCGAGCTTGAGCTCGAGCAAACAACAAGCAGCTGTCAAAAAATGCGGGAAAATCGTTGCCCAGCTGGGAGAACAGGCGGCGTAATCGATCCTCCCGCTTGTTGTGCCGCCAACAACACGTGACAGTACGCGCACCCAATATTATTGTGGGCAAACAGTTTACGTTCCCGAGGTGGGCGATGTGGTAATAACCCAGGAGCATATAATGCAGGCTGAAACTCTCAAAATCACTGTTGGACAACTCCTCGAGATCGAGGACATGCATGTGCTTACAGAGGAGGAAATAAAACGGAAATATGCCCGGGGCCAACCTTTGGTCAAGCCAGAAGAGGTCAAGAAGCTCCCAACGAGAATGTATGAATTGCATCAATGGTACATGGACATTACCAAGAGATTCGATCGAGAGTCCCTCATGGTGCAAGTCAAGAAGGATCATTACTACCATCAGAAACCTGTGACCGTTGAGTATTCTGAACTGTTTCAGTTATACAATCAAGACGCACTCGACAAATCTATCGTCAGTTGCTATTGTCTGTAAGTGATTTCTTTCTGTAATTTAAGTCTCAAGCTAGCTGTAGTGATCCTTTTGATCAATCATTACCTGTAATTATCCTCACTATATTATTTTCTGTGGTATTATGCAGGATGAAGATGTATGAAATGAGAAAAGGTGGACGCTATGGCATTGGGTTCATTGACCCAAACACCGTTAATGAATACACATGGAAAATAAACAAGCATCATGAAAAGTAGGTAGAGGACAACATGCTAGAGTTCTTGAAGCGCCTCAAATACAATGAAGATATACTACTTCCTTACAACTTCTAGTGAGTCACACTTTCTTGTACTACAAATTCTCTGTTTTTGCCTACTAGCTAGCTACATGTTTTTGCTTACATATGCCCGCTTAATTAATACATGCAAACGTGTGTGCATGCAGATTTCACTGGATCTTGTGTATCATTAAAGTTGACGCCGAAACAGTTGAAATACTAGACTCACTACTCAAAGCAAATAGTGACTATAACATCTTGTTTGGGATAGTCAATAGGTAATTTCAATCATTATTAACTATATATCTCGGCCTATTTAGTTCGTCATTTCATGATATGAACTATTTAATAACCCCTTTATTCATTTTCTTTGTCGGCGGGCAGGGCTTGGGCAAGGTTCATCAGCGTCACGGAAGGCGAATGGAAACGACAGCTGAAATGGTTTCGATCCAAGGTAAGTAATTAAGTAGTACTAGCTAGCTAGCTAGCTGCCATCTCTTTAATTATCATGCTTGATTAATTATTATCTGATCAAATTAAATTCCATTCTCGTAATAAAGGCCCTGAAGCAGGCGCAGGGGACTGATCTGTGTGCATTCTGCGTTTGCGAGAACATTCGCATGATGGCGTCCGAAAGGAGCATATCTCAAAGACAGGAATGGGTACGCTTGTCAGAACACTATTCACAATTTTTACACCATTATCGATATCTAGTCACACAACTAATACACATGCATATTGATCTCCTTAACAGTTCACAGAGGTGCGGGACAAGCTCCTAGAAACGGAGCGCGTAGAAGCACTTCAAGAGGAAATAGCGGGATTTTTGCTCGACCGGGTCATAAATCCGAAGGGAGAATACTATTACCCGCTACCGCCCCCATCGACCAAGTCATGAACCACTTCTAATTGTCATCGTGCTCCGAAGGCACCAATTAGGCTAATGCCACTGGCTCCGAAGGCAACATGCATATGTAGGAGAAATTGTATATAGCTGTACATGTGTGTATGTGTGAATTAATATGGTGGTTTGTGAGACATTGATGATATATATATGATTGGTTCTACTAGAAATTCTATTTATATATATATATATGCATAACGTGTACAATGTGTAGTATCGTAAAATACCAGCAAACGAAAAAGAATTAAAATGGAAAACACAAAATTAAATGAAAAAGAAATCATAAAACCAAAACCCCCCAAACATTTTAGTACCGGTTGGTGTTACCAACCGGTACTAAAGGGCTCCCGGCCCCCGGAGCTGGCTCGTACCACGTGGTTGCCCTTTAGCACCGGTTCGTGCTGAACCGGTACTAAAGGGGGGGCCTTTAGTGCCCACACTTTAGTGCCGGTTATGGAACCGGCACTAAAGGGCCTTACGAACCGGTGTTGTTACCCGGTTCTGCACTAGTGGATCATCATTATTCATTTTTAGAGCAGTGCCCCAGTGAGGAAAGGATGATGGAGACTATGATTCCCCCACAAGTCGGGATGAGACTCCGGACAATGAGAGAAAAAAAGAAGAAAAAAGAAAAAAATAAAAAGAGGAAAAAGAAAAAAAATAAGAAAATAGAAAAAGAAAAAAATTAACAAAGAGAGAAGGGGCATTGTTAGTATCCTTTACCACACTTGTGCTTCAAAGTAGCACTGTGTTTTTCATATGGAGAGTCTCCTATGTTGTCACTTTCATATACTAGTGGGAATTTTTCATTATAGGATTAGATGCACATCCACTTAGCTTTCATATTGAGCTTTCATACACTTATAGATCTTAGTGCATTCGTTGCATGGCAATCCCTACTCCTCACATTGATATCGATTGATGGGCATCTCCATAGCCCGTTGGTTAGCCGCGTCGGTGTGAGACTTTCTTACTTTTTTCCTTCTCTATATTTACCCCTATCATCATACTCAATTCCACCCGTAATGTTATATCCATGGCTTGCGCTCATGTATTGCGTGAGGGTTTAAAAAGCTAAAGCGTGTTAAAAAGTATGAACCAATTGCTCGGCTTTCCATGGGGGTTGTGCATGATAAATACTTTGTGCTAAGAAGACAGAGCATGAAAAGACTATATGATTTTGTAGGGATAGCTTTCTTTAGCGTTGATATTTTGAAAGACATGATTGTTTGTTTGGATGCCTGAGTATTGATGCCATTATGTCAAATTATAGACTATTGCTTTGAATCACTTATGTCTTAATATTCATGCCATGATTAGATATATGATCAAGTTTATGCTAGGTAGCATTCCACATCAAAAATTATCATTTTTATCATTTACCTGCTCGAGGACGAGCAGGAATTAAGCTTGGGGATGCTGATACGTCTCCGTCGTATCTATAATTTTTGATTGTTTCATGCCAATATTATACAACTTTTACATAGTTTTGGCAATGTTTTATATGATTTATTGGACTAACCTATTGATCCAGTGCCCAGTGCTAGTTCCTGTTTTCTGCATGTTTTTTGTATCACAGAGTATCCATATCAAATGAAGTCCAAATGCAATAAAATTTCACGGAGAATTATTTTGGAATATACGTGATTTCTGGGTGTTGGAATCATCGCAAACGGAGCCCCACACAGCCCACAAGACACCAGGGCGCGCTAGAGGAGCCTTGCTCATGGTGGTGGGTTGTGATCACCTCGTACGTCGGTTGGAGCTCTACTTCGGGCGCAAGGAAGCTTATCTCCGCAAAAAAATCATGTTAAAATCTCAGCACAATCAGAGTTATGGATCTCCCGGAATATAAGAAACGGTTTTCCACGAGATCAGGAGAACGCGAAACAAAAGAGAACAGAGAGGGAGATCCAATCTCAGAGGAGCTCCCGCCCCTCCGCCTCCATGGAGACCAAGGACCAGAGCGGGAACTCTCCTCCCATCTAGGGGGGAGGCCAAGGAAGAAGAAGAAGAATAAGAAGAAGAAGAAGAAGAAGAAGAAGAAGAAGAAGAAGAAGAAGAAGAAGAAGGAGGGGGCTCTCTCCCCCTCGCTTCCGGTGGCGCCGGAGTGCCGCCGGGGCAACGACCGGGAGCGTGATCTACATCAACAGTCTTGCTACCGTCAACACAAACTTTCTCCCCCTCTATGCAGCAATGTAACACCTCTTCTCCCCGCTGTAATCTCTACTTAAACATGGTGCTCAACTCCATATATTATTTCCCAATGATCCATGGTTATCATATGATGTTTGAGTAGATCCGTTTTGTCCTATGGGTTAATTATGATCTTGGTTGGTATGATTGTATATTTTATTTATGGTGCTGTCCTACGGTGCCCTCCATCTCCCGCAAACATGAGGGCCCCCCGCTGTAGGGTGTTGCAATACGTTCATGATTCGCTTATGGTGGGTTGCGAGAGTGACAGAAGCTCAAACCCGACTAAGTGGGGTATGACGTATCGGAGTAAAGAGGACATGGTACTTAATGCTATGGTTGGGTTTTGATATGTTTCCAATGTATCTATAATTTTTGATTGTTCCATGTTGTTTTATTATCAATCTTGGATGTTTTATAATCATTTTATAGTCATTTTATATCATTTGTTGGTACTAACCTATTGACATAGTGCCAAGTGCTAGTTGCTGTTTTTCCATCTTTTTTATATCGCCGAAAAAACTTAGATCCTTGCTTTATGCCTATCTATGGATGAAAAAACTATAGCGCTTGTTGGGAGGCAACCCAATGAATAAAATTTAATTTTTCTTTTTTGCTTTCTGTGCTTTATGCCTAGCTAAGGGCATAAAGTTATAACGCTTGTTGGGAGGCAACCCAATGAATAAAATTTATTTTTGCTTTTTGCTTTCTGTTACTATGTGTTTACACAATTATGCTACTGTTATGATTGTGTTTTTTGTGTTGTAGTTAGTGTTTGTGCCAAGTAGAACCAATAGGATCTTCTTGGTTGATAGTTGTCTAATCTTGCTGAAAAAGGCAGAACCTTTATGCTCAGAAAAATAATTGTTAATATTCACCAGGACGTGATAAAATACCAATTCTTTTTGAAGAAGATAAATATACAAATTATACAGGTTTTCCTAGTTTTTTAGGAGTTTTGGAGTTCCATAAGAATTCCAACAAATCATATTGCTACAGACTGTTATGTTTTGACAGATTCTTTTTTCTTTGTGTTGTGTGCTTATTTTGATGGCTCTATGGTTTTCTTTGATGGGTTTTTGCCATAGAAAAGTTGGAATGTAGTAGATATAATACGAAAACAAAATAAGAATTGGTTTGACACAACACTTATAGTAGTGATTTATTTTTCTTACACTAACGGATCTCACGAAGGTTTGTTGAGTTTTGTGTGATTGAAGTTTTTTCAAGTTTTGGGTTATTTTACGATGGATGAAAGAAGGATAGAAGAGCCTAAGCTTGGGGATGCCCCGGCATCCCAAGCTATTATCCAAGAATGAGCAACCAACTAAGGTTGGGGATGCCCCCGAGTGGCATCCTCTCTTTCTTCTAACGACCATCGGTGTTTTACTCGAGGCTATATTTTTATTCGTCACATGACAGGTGTTTTGCTTGGAGCGTCTTGTATGATATGTGCCTTTGCTTGTCTTATTTTGTGTTTTAAGTCATCAATCCTTACTGGACACACCTATTTGAAAGAGCCAAAATCCTATCATGACTTGTTAGATTTGCTCTCCATGCTTCACTTAAATCTTTTATGAGCTAGGACTTCCTCTAGTGCTTCACTTATATCTTTTTGAGCATGGTGTGCTTAATATTTTTGAATAAATTCTCTCTTGCATCACTTAAATTATTTTGAGAGAAAGAAAAAATTTTATGCTCATTCACTTATATTTATTTGAGCTTATGAAAAGCAACACATGAAAATTAGACCCAAAGTGATAGATATCCAAGAAGGATAAAGAAATAAAGAAAAAATGAAATGAAGATCATTGGACAAAATAAACTTGATTCTTAGTAATAGTTTTTAGATATGATGATGTGATATATGAGTTGTGTTGATGAGTAATTGTGCTCTAGTAAGAATATTGGTGTTAAGGTTTGTGATTCCCTATGCATGCACGAAAGTCAATAATCATGCAATGAAAATTATATCCTACTTGTGGTGCATTATTCGGTGTTAATTATGCTTAATGCTTGCTTATGAGATTATTCATTTCTTGGTTGGTCGCTTCCCAATCTTTTGCTAGCCTTCACTTTGCACCAAGTATGATCTCTACTTGTGCATCCAAGATCCTTTAAACCAGTTTTGCCACATGAGTCCCCTATATCTACCTATATGCGGTATTCTTTTGCTGTTCTAAGCAAATTTTCATGTGCCATCTTTAATTTTCAAAATAAACTACCCTTTTGTGTGTTTGTTTCGCTCACGGAACGGTAACGGATGGCTAATATTTTCCATGTTGGATGTGTTATTCTCACGATGAGTGTTTATTCACTAGTCATTGCACGAGAGTAAGGCAAAGGTCTTAGGGATGCCCAGTCCCAAAATGCAAAAATGAATTTACTTTATGTTGTCAAATAATAAATTCCTTGGAAAGTGTTGGTATGGAGGGCACCCGTGGATACTGTTAGCCATGGAAAGTGAAAGAATGGTGGAAAAAGGAATAAACTTTATTTTCTGCTTGGGAACCGCCTATGGGCACATCTAGCATGGAAAGTGTTGGGAACTCTAAGTCGTTTTCGTTGGTGGGATGGATGCACCTCCCAAAATGTTTTTATCTCTATTTTTTGCTTTGAGCTCTGGCACCTCTACAAATCCCTACTTCCCTCTGCAAAGGGCCTACCTTTTACTTTATGCAATTTTTATTTTGAATTTGAGTCTCCATCCTCTCTTATAAAAAAGCACTAACTAGGAGGCAGTATGATCGTACTTAAGTATTGGTGTAGCTAATATTCGAGTATGTTTCATGAATGGATCAATGTTTGAGCATGATGGGCTAGGGATAACTTGTTTTAGCATTGATATTTTGAAAGACATGGTTGCTTGTTGATATGCTTGAGTATCTAAATTATTATGTCAAAACTAGACTATTGCTTTGAATCACATAAAAGTCCAAGTGTCTATCCTATAAAGAAAAGAATATGATATGACATGATAGACAACACTCCACATCAAAACTTCTGTTTTTATCACTTACCTACTCGAGGACGAGCATGAATTAAGCTTGGGGATGCTGATACGTCTCCAACGTATCTATAATTTTTGATTGTTCCATGCTATTTTATTATCAATCTTGGATGTTTTATAATCATTTTATAGTCATTTTTTGGTACTAACCTATTGACATAGTGCCAAGTGCTAGTTGCTGTTTTGTCCATGTTTTTTACATCGCAGAAAATCAATACCAGACGGAGTCCAAATGCCACAAAACTCCACGATGATTTTTTATGGGCTAGATGAAAGATGTTGGGCCCTGGTTGCACCTAGGGGGAGTCCCGAGGAGGGGACAACCCACCAGTGTGCGCCAGGAGGCCCAGGCGCACCCTGGTGGGTTGTGCCCACCTCGGGTGCCCCCGGACCGCCTCTTTGCTCTATAAATACCCCAAATTTACCAGAACCCTAGAAGTGTCGACGAAATATTCATCCAGCCGCCGCAGAGTCCAGAACCACCAGATCCAATCTAGACACCATCTCGGATGGGGTTCACCACCTCCATTGGTGCCTCTCCGATGATGCGTGAGTACTTCTTTGTAGACCTACGGGTCCGTAGTTAGTATCTAGATGGCTTTCTCTCTCTCGCTGAATTCTCATTACAATGGTCTCTTCGAGATCCATATGATGTAACTCTTTTTGCGGTGTGTTTGTTGGCTGATGAACTTTGAGTTTATGATCAGTCATATCTTTTTATATCCATGAAAGTTTGTCGGGGTAATGGGCCACGGGTAGGCCAACCCGAAGCCCAGAACCTTTCAAGACATCGGGGCTAGCTGCGCCCCTCAAGGCGCCAAGATGAAGTGCCGCCTTCTGGAGGCCGGCTGGAGGGATAGCCGGCTGCCCGTAGACAGCCGAGTCCCGGAGGCGACGTCAAGACAAGCCGACTCCTAGCTGGCGGCTTCTAGAGAAGACGGCCCCTAGCAGTCGGCCCGTGGCGCCAACGAAGCCTGCACCCTCATCAAGAAAGACAAGACAGGGAATGGCTACAGTGTAGCCCCCCCCATCCAGGGACAGGCATGGCCCCAGTGCACCGTACCGGCAGAGATCTCCGCCCGACGCGGCACTGTTGCCACGCCATCTTTGACATCACCACAAGCAGGCAGAGTCCTGCTCCCACAACGGCCTGCCGATACGGCCCAAGGACGATGGGCCCCACCAATCAGCGAGAGCCCAGAAGACGGCAAGAGCCCCACCAGTCGGACCCGATGGAGGTCGGCCCCCAGCAGTCGGCCCGCCCCTTCCTCGGGACCCACGCGCCATTAACCAGACGAGACACGGAGTGGCTACAGTAATCGCCTGCCAGGCGGCAGAGCTGTAGCCACGATCCCCTGACCAAGCCTGTGTCATTAGAGTCACGGCTACAGTGATCAGTAGCCGACAAGACCCGAGAGCGGCGGGGGCGGCCTGTCGGCACCGCACACAACCAGTCGGCGAGGCCCACCAGGTGGCGGGCCCCAGCAGCTGGCGGAGAAGCCGGCGGCCGAAGAGACTGACGGCCGGGCCCTACGCCCGGCCAGATTACCATTGTACCCCTGGGGGTTATGCCTATATAAACCCCCAGGGCACCCATGCAAAGGGTTCCCAACCTATTAGAACTAGACCAGCCCATAGAGGAAGGAGAGAGCTAGCCTTGCCTTCTCCTACCTCTAGCATACAGCTCGAGGAGCACCACTGTACTCACTTGTGCCTTAGTGATCACGCGGAGACCCCGCAGAGCAGGACTGGGGGTGTTATCTCCTAGGAGAGCCCCGAACCTGGGTAAAGTACGCCGGCGTTCGTGTCTACGCCTCATCCCGCTTCCGGGCACCGGCGACGTTCTACTCGCTCCCACCATGATAAGCCATCCATTGGCATATGTCGCACCCAACCCCCGAAATTTGGCGCCCACCGTGGGGCGAGGTGCACCGTTGTCCCAAGACCTATTCTGGACGGGAACCCTTTTCCTCCCTGGCGAGCATAGCCAGCCCGGCACGCCAAACAGAGTCTGCGCCGACGCGCGGCGCGGCGCAGAGATCGCCTGCGCGGCGAGCTGTGTCGCTGAACTTGTTGGCGAGGTTCGCCTCTCTGACGAGCCGGCGTCCGATGCGGGCAATGATGGCCCTGAGAGACGCCTCGTCAGCCTCCTCGATCAGCTCCGCGTAGCCAGCGAGCCCGCTGGGGACTTGGAATCTGTTGGCTCCACCGACCCGATGCTTGTCGATTCTGACGCTGCGTCGCTTGACGCATTCCCCACCAACGTGGTGGTCTACTATGAGCCGCCTCCTGGCGCGGAGAGCGGTGAAAGTGCCGTCACGGAAGTGCTTGTCATCGGCCACAGCGAGCACTCCGGCAGGGGTGCTCACGGTCCGCTCAACGCGGCACTACAAGACCTGACGGCGCTCATCCCAGAAGACACCGATGTCGAGATGCTGGAAGCACGCCGCATCCGGCTCGTCGAGGGCGCCAAGAAGTTGGCTAGCATGAGACGCCTGTCAAAAGCATACTGGCGCGAGATGGACTGCGCTGTGGGTGGCACGCCAGCTCCCGCTAGGCCTAGCCGCCTTGGCACGGTCCAACAGCGTGGCGTGGCCATCGCCAACCTGTTTGGGGCAGATCGCCCCATCTACGCCACGCCCGTGGAAAATATCCGAGCTGCTCAGGCGGCGGCAGAAGAGCTGGACAAGTTCGAGGGTGAAGAGCATCGCCAGATGGCGGAGCACGTCCAGCGGCTCCTCGACGCGGCTGCTCAGCAGCACGAGGCCAGTTGCCGCACTGAGGAGCCCCACCGGCAAAATGAAGATCTGCCTCCCCGCCGAGATCAGGGCGCGACATCTCGGACGCCGACTGGTGGTGTCCGCGGAAGAAGAGACGAGGAGCCGGCCGAGAGCGTGACCAAGACGGCCGTCCGAGAGCAGTGGAACGACGGGATGACTGTCCGCCTCCTCCGCCTCACAGGGAAAGGCGCGTCTCCCCGCCACCTATTAATCACCGGACACTTGGCGACCGCCTTGGCCGCCGAGAGGGAGTCGGAGAGAACGGTGCCCGCCACCGGATCGACCGTCTCCACCGGTCCCTGGCGCTAGAAGAGGAAGATGAGTTGGGTCCGCCTTGTTTCGGCCCTCGCATTCGAGATGAGCCCTTCCCCAAAGGGTTTACGCTCGCAAGAGACACACCCAAATACACTGGCTCCGTGAAGTCGACGGAATGGCTGGTCGACTACTCCACGGCCGTCAGCATAGTGAACGGAAACAAGTGCATTGCTGTGAAGTACGTTCCGCTCATGCTCCAGGGCACAGCCCGGACATGGCTGAACAGTCTGAAGCCCGACAGCATTAACAACTGGGTTGACTTCACCGAAGCCTTCATCCGCAACTTCACCAGCACGTACAAGCGGCCGCCCAAACCTCGCCAGCTCTCCTTGTGCGTACAAGGCCCCAACGAGTCGACTCGTGACTACCTCACGCGCTGGGCCGAGCTCCGCAACTCTTGTGAAGGCATGCACGAGGTGCAGGCTATCGAGTACTTCACTGCTGGGTGCCGAGAGGGCACCCTCCTCAAGCACCGACTCCTCTGCGACAAGCCGGCGACCCTCGACGAGCTCCTGATCATAGGAGATAAATATGCCACGGCCGACTCCTCCATGAAGGCAGAAATCCAAGTTGATGCGTCTGGCAAAGTAGCCCCTCAAGCTCCTCGAACCCCGGATGGCGACACCGGTTGGCGCCAGCAACCAAGTGACAACAAGCGCAAGGCCATGCAGCCGGCTTCCACAAGCCGGCAGGTGGCGACAGTCGAAGACTAGCAGCCAGAAGGGCAGCCTCCGTCCAAGCGCCAGAAGGGCGGCAAGCCCAATTGGCTGCCGACTTTTTCATATGAGCAGACTCTTGACGCACCCTACAAGTTCCATAGTGGTGTGAAGCCGTCCAACCATACCACTCAGAAATGCCATTGGCTCACCAGGATCGCCAAGGGAGATGGCCTTCTGCCTCCTCCACCTGCTGGGCAGCCGCCTCCTCCTCCCCCCAACAGCCGGCGGTTCAACCAGTCGGGGCCATACAAGACGAGTACCCTGAAGAGCATGGAGCTTGTGTCGTGTTCAGCAGCGTGGCCGACGATAAGCACAACAGACGACAATGATAGCAAGAGGTGAATACAGTGGCATCAGAGACCCCCCGAGTTCATGCATTGGTCCGAGAAGCCCATCAGTTGGAGCAGAGCTGACCACCCGGAAGTAATGCCAAAACCCCGGCTCCTACGCCCTGGTCCTAGATGCCACCTTTGCCACTGATAGGCGAGCTGGTCGGTTTTCCCGAGTTCTGATAGATGGCGCCAGCAGCATCAACATTTTGTACAAAGATACCATGGAGAAGTTAGGAATCAAACAGAGGCAGCTTCAGCTCAGTCGGACTGTATTCCATGGCATAGTTCCTGGCCTTTCCTGCTCACCAATCGGCAAGATCCAGATAGACGTCCTCTTTGGAGACAAGGATCACTTTCGACGAGAGCCAGTCTGGTTTGAGGTGGTGGACCTCGAGAGCCCATACCATGCACTACTTGGCTGGCCTGCTCTGGCCAAGTTCATGGCGGTCCCCCACTACCCTTACCTCAAGATGAAGATGTCGAGTTCTAAGGGAATTCTGACCATAGACGGGGACTACAAGAAGTCATCCGCTTGTGCGACAGATAGTAGTCGGCTGGCCGAGTCCCTCGTGATCGCGGCCGAGAAGTGGCTCCTTGACCGAGTTGTGGCGATGGCAGGCAAGTAGCCGGAGATGTCACCCAACCCCAAGGAGTCGGAAGCCGAGGGCTCGTTCAAGCCGGCCAAAGAGACAAAGAAGATACCCTTGGACACGGAGCACCCGAAGAGGTACGCTATCATAGGTGCAAACCTTGACAGCAAATAGGAAGGCGAGCTCGTCGATTTCCTCCATGAGAATCGAGACATCTTTGCATGGTCACCTAAAGACATGCCGGGTGTTCCGACGGATTTCGCCGAGCACAAGTTACATGTCCGGTCCGACGCCAAGCCAGTCAGACAGCCCTTGCGCCACCTGTCAGAAGAGAAGAGAAGAGTCATTGGAGAAGAGATAGCCCGACTGCTGGCAGCCGGCTTCATCATGGAAGTGTTCTTTCTAGAGTGGCTGGCCAACCCAGTCCTTGTGTTGAAGAAAAACAAGCAGTGGCGCATGTGTATTGATTACACCAGCCTCAACAAAGCCTGCCCCAAGGACCCGTTTGCTTTGACGAGAATCGACCAAGTGATAGACTCATACGAGCTGTTGAGTTTCTTGGATGCATATTCAGGGTATCACCAGATCAAGCTGAACCCGGCTAACAGACTGAAGACCGCCTTCATCACACCATTTGGATCCTTCTGCTACTTGACCATGACGTTCGGCTTGAGGAATGCCGGCACCACATTTCAACGTTGCATGCAGAAGTGCCTCCTCAAACAACTCGGTAGAAACTCCCATGTTTACATGGACGATGTCGTGGTAAAGACGGAGAAGCATGGAACACTGCTAGAAGACCTCAAAGAGACCTTTGAGAACCTACGCCGATTTCAAATCAAGCTCAACCCGGAGAAATGCGTCTTCGGAGTACCAGCCGGCCAGCTTCTTGGATTCCTGGCCTCAGAGCGCGGCATAGAGTGCAACCGTGTGAATATCAAGGCCATCAAGAGGATGGAAGTACCCACCCGACTGCTGGATGTGCAGAAGTTCACCGGCTGTTTGGCGTCCATCAACCGTTTCATCAGTCGGCTGGGAGAGAAGGCTCTTCCCTTGTACCAGCTCATGAAGAAGACCACTTTTTTTTGAGTGGAACGACAAGGCGGATGAAGCTTTTCTCCAGCTCAAGAAGATGTTGACTACTCCACCTGTCCTAGCGGCTTCGACTCCTAAGGAGCCCATGCTCCTCTACATCGCCGCCACCAGCCGAGTGGTCAGCACAGTCATAGTGGTAGAACGCAAGGAGGAAGGAAAGGCGCTACCAGTCAAGAGACCAGTGTATTACCTAAGTGAAGTGCTGTCAGCCTCCAAGAAAAACTACCCCCACTATCAGAAGATGTGCTACGACATGCACTTTGCCGCCAAGAAATTCAAGCTGTACTTTCAAGAACACCCAATCACTGTTGTCTGCACTGCTCCGCTTGCCGAGATCATTGGAAGCCGAGATGCCTCCGGCCGAGTGGCCAAATGGGCCATAGATTTGGCCCCTTACACCATCTACTACCAGCCTCGCACCGCCATCAAGTCACAAGCGCTGGCTTACTTCCTCGTCGACTGGGAAGAGACCGAGTACCTGCCACTGGCGCCGGACTCCACCTATTGGCGGATGCACTTTGATGGTTTCAAGATGCGCACCGATTTGGGAGCCGACATCGTCCTCACCTCTCCCAAAGGCGACAAGCTCAGATATGTGTTGCAAATCCATTTTGCCGCCTCCAACAACGTCATTGAATACGAGGCACTCATTCACGGGCTCTGGCTTGCCAAAGAGCTCGGCATTCGCCAGATCCTGTGCTATGGTGACTCTGACGTGGTGGTCCAGCAGTCGTCAGGCGACTGGGATGCCAAGGATGCAAACATGGAAAGCTACCGCTTCCTCGTACAGCAACTTAGTGGATATTTTGAAGGGTGCGAGTTTCTCCATGTGCCAAGAAACGACAATGAGAAAGCAGACGCCTTGGCACGAATCGGCTCCACCCGTCAAGCAATACCGACCGGCGTCGCCCTGCAACGCCTCCTCAAGCTGTTTGTCAAGCCATCACCAGAGTTGGATTCTATCTTCGTGCCGGCTCCTCCTGAAGCAGTCGGATCCGACTTGAGAGCTCCAGCAGCCGTCACGGGAATTCCGGCAGGCGGCCCGAGGGGCACGGCAGTCGCACCCGGCCCGGGGACTGCAGCGGCCAGCCCGGAGACTTCAGAGCCAAGCCCGGGGACTGTGGCAGTCGGCCCGTGGACTTCATCAACCCAGCAAGCGGCAGCCGACTCCAACCCGCCGCCTCCCGGCCCAACCGCCCTCGTCCAAGTTGCAGTCCTGGCAGTCGAAGAAATCGCAGCACCTTCATGGGCCCAGCCCATCCTCAACTTCCTTGTAAACAAAGAGCTACCGACTGATGAGATCTCGGCCCGGCAAGTGCAACACCGGCCAGCAGCATACACCATAGTCAACAGAGAGCTTGTGAGGCCAGTGTCACCGGTGTCTACCAGCGCTGCGTCGAGCCGGAGCAAGGCCGAGCAATCCTCGAAGACATCCATCAAGGCGAATGTGGCCACCATGCAGCTTCAAGAGCACTTGTCGCCAAAGCTTTCCACCATGGCTTTTTCTGGCCGATTGCTCTAGAAGATGCCAAAGACTTGGTCCAGAAATGCAAAGGGTGACAGAAGTTCCATTCCAAGCCACATCAGCTGGCTTCTGCACTCAAGACTATTCCCATTGCCTGGCACTTTGCTGTCTGGGGCCTGGACATGGTGGGACCATTCAAAACAGTGCGAGGTGGCATGACTCATCTGCTCGTCGCGGTGGACATGTTCACCAAGTGGATAGAAGCAAAACCAATCAAGAAGCTGAATGGTCCAAGAGCTGTGACTTTCATCTGCGACATCATCATCCAGTATGGCATACCGCACAGCATCATCACCGACAATGGCACAAACTTTGCCAAAGGCGCCTTGGCCCGTTTCTGAGCTATGCAGGGCATCCGACTGGACTTAGCTTCCGTTGCCCATACACAGTCAAACAGCCAGGTGGAGCGAGCAAACGGCCTCATTTTGTCCGGCATCAAGCCCCGACTGGTCGAGCCTCTGGAGCGTTCGGCCGGCTGCTGGCTCGACGAGCTTGTTGAGGCATATCTCTCTCGATGTGGTTTTGGTGATTGAGGACAACATGTTTGCGGACTAATCGTGTGCTTTGAGCATTTCAGAGATTCATCCTTGGCACAAGATGATTTCTTCCCCTCGGAGTGTCATTCAAGATGGTGTAGCTCTTTCGTTTCTTTTTCTGTGGACTAGTTGCATAGAGGGCACCGTACTATCAAGAGGGGGTCCGCTTTGGTATTGCTTGGGTGGAATCAACACGTACACATCCGCTTCTCACCCTCCGAGCCCTTCCGCTTCTATGGAGAGGTCTTCTCTCTCCTTGTGGGCTTTGTCTAGTACCCAGCGGTAGTACCACGGTACCCAGCGGTAGTACCGCTTAGGGGTCACAAGCGGTAGTACCGCTCCGCAGCGGTAGTACCACCGGTGGCTCCTCAGCAGTACTACCGCTGGCTTGCCAGGTCCCTACCGCATCGATTTGAGGGGTATTTTCCTGTGTCTGATTGTGCGGTACCTCGCAGCAGTAGTAGAGCGGCAGTACCGCCCATTAGCGGCAGCACCGCTCTTCCACCACGGCAGTACCGCCCGGTTCCCTCTTTCCCCTTGCCCTTCCTTCTACGTGGCAGTACCGCCGAAGGGAGCGGTAGTACCGCTTAACCCAGCGGTAGTACCGCTGTCTCCCGCGGTAGTACCGCCCTCTGCGGGGCTGTTTGGGGGGTAACGGTTGGATTGTTCCCCCCCACTATATAACGAGGTCTTCTTCCCCAAAGTTGACCTACCTCTTCGCCCAAAAGCTCCATTGTTGCTCCAAGCTCCATTTTTGCCTGATCTCTCTTCCTAGCCAATCAAACTTGTTGATTTGCTCGGGATTGGTTGAGAAGACCTCGATCTACACTTCCACCAAGAGAAATTTGATTCCCCCACTAATCCCTAGCGGATCTTGTTACTGCTGGGTGTTTGAGCACCCTAGACGGTTGAGGTCACCGTGAAGCCATAGTCCATTGTGGTGAAGCTTCGTGGTGTCGTTGGGAGCCTCCAATTAAGTCGTGGAGATTTCCCCAACCTTGTTTGTAAAGGTCCGGTCGCCACGTTCAAGGGCACCAATAGTGGAATCACGGCATCTCGCATTGTGTGAGGGCGTGAGGAGAATACGATGGCCCTAGTGGCTTATTGGGGAGCATTGTGCCTCCAAAACGCTCTAGCGGAGATGTACTTCCCCTCAAAAGGAAGGAACTTCGGTAACACATCCTCGTCTCCACCGGCTCCAATCTTGGTTATCTCATCCCTTTACTTGTGCAAGCTTATTTGTGTTGTATCTATTGCTTGCTTGTGTGCTTGTTGTTGTTGCATCATATAGGTTGCTCACCTAGTTGCATATCTAGACAATCTACTTTGATGCAAAGTTTAAATTAGTAAAGAAAAGCTAAAAATTGTTAGTTGCCTATTCACCCCCCTCTAGTCAACTATGTCGATCCTTTCAATTGGTATCAGAGCCTCGTCTCTTTTTAAGGACTTTACCGTCCGAAGAGTATGGTTGACGTCGAAGACGATGTGGGGGAGCACTCTGATGCGAATCCGATATCGTCTACGGGAGATGGGGGCAACTCGATCTCACGTGAGGAATTCAATGTGGCGTTGGACACATTGAAAACCTCCATGACGACCGAGGTCAAAGATATGTTTAAGGAATTCTTAGAAGGGCTTAAACTTTCCACCGCACCATTGAAAGTGGGTGATACCGCCAACACGGTGACAGATGCTAACCCCGACAAGGGGGAAGCTACTAGTGAGAAAGCCCCTTTGTCTAGTGGAAGGAATGGCACCGGCATCTTTGCCCATGTGCAACCTCCACCCGGTTATGGTGGACCGATTCATTCTACTCACTTGAATTATGCCGGTCCTCCCCCCAAGATTGACAAAAAGGAGGATTTTGATTCTTGGATTTATTGTTTTAAGCGTCATTGAAATCATGTGAACACTAACCTTTGGATAATCATTGAAGAAGGTTTTTATCCGCATGACCGAAGCAACTTCACTCCTAGAGAAGCCGTGGATGATCAATTCAATGAGAATGCTCTCTTCATCATCCAAGAAGCAATCCCTCCCGAAGACCTCCCTCATCTCCGGCCCTACTCCTTGGCCAAAGATGCTTGGCACAAAGTGGTTTCCCTCTATCGAGGAAGCGCAAGCATTCAACGTTCAAACTATGAAGTGGTGCAAGATGAAGCCGATGAGTTTGCAATGAAAGAAGATGAAGAACCTCGTGAGCTTTATCAGAGAGTTACCAAAATCGCGGTCTCTCTCTGAGACCATGGGAGTAAGGATATGGATGACAATTGGATCAAGCGCAAATTCCTCAAGGCAATGATGCCCTACCACAAAGCCATGTCCTCCATCATTCGTCAAAGGCCGGACTTCCACACCTTGTCCTCAAGTGAGGTGTTAGATGAGTTTGTGGCTATGAGCATATTGGACAAGACCGCCGACAATGCGGTTCTTCGCTATCAAAGAGGAAAGAAGCCCAACCTTGCATTAAAGGCCAAGGTTTGTGTCGAAGAAGAGGAAGAGGAGGAAGAAGAAGAGAGCAACCTCGAAGATACGAAGTATGCCTATCATGAACACATGGCCCTTGCTTCAAGGCAATTTTGGAGCAAGAAGAACTCAAGGCCCAAAGGGCAAGCAACGAGTGAGGACTTGCTTCAATTGTGGCAATGTGAGCCATTTTGTTGCGGAATGCCCTTATGAGAAGAGGGAAGACAACGGTGGCAAGCTCATCCATAAGGACAAGGCCAAGTACATCCCCAACAAGAGCAACTTCACCAAGAAGACTCCTCCCAAGGCATGCATTGGTGGTATAAGAAGAGTACAATGAGGATGATGAAGATGATGAAGATGGTGAGTCGGTTGCCATGGCCTCCGTTGCCATTGCAACGACTCCACGGGTGTCTCTCTTCGACTCACCAAATGAAAGCATCACCGCCAAGTGCCTCATGGCTAAGGCCACCAACAAGGTAACCCCTAACATCAAAACTACCATCATTAATCATCCTTCTTTGACGGATTGCATTGATGAACATGAGGGAACTAATGTGGAAGAGAATGAGTTTGAGACCTTCATGGTTAAACTCAAGGGTAAATCCAAGAAGCACTTCGTTGCTCTCTTGGAACAACTTGGTGAAGCCAATGTCATGATCGAGGCTCACAAAGATACCATCTCTAAGATGGAGGGGCATAGTCGTGACTATGCCGATGAGATTTCGGATCTTTCCAATGCTCTTGAGGAAGAGCGTGGTCTTCGTTTGGCTCTTGAGGAGTCACACAATGATGATCACGCTAAATTAAAGAAAGATCTTGATCATGCTCTTGTTGTCTCTCGTGTGCTAAACTCCGAGAAGGCAAAACTTGGGGTTGATCTTGCTAGACTCAAAGAGGAGTTTGACATTCTCGACAAGGCTCACAAAGTCTTGAAGGGTGTTCATGCTAGCCTAAAGGAGTCTCATGATCAACTCCAAGTAAAGCTAACCAAGGAGAGAGCCACTTTTCCTCATATGGTGTTGATTGATAATGCAAATGCTACTAACCCTTGTTGTGAGGATGTGCATCTTGTTGAGGAGAATGCTAAGTTGAAGAAGCAACTTGAGAAAGGCCTTGTGTCATGCATACAAGGTGAGAAGAACCTCAACGACCTTTTGAGCAATCAAAAGGAAGTTGTGGCCAAGGAAGGGATTGGGTTCGCACCCAAGCCCAAGAACAAGAAGAAGAATGACAAGACCAAACGACCTCCTCCTCTCAAGCAAACTTTTGTGAAGGAGGGAGAGGGTGCTTCCAAGTAGAAGAAGAACAATGCAAAGGGTGGCAATGCCACCCCTCCCAACAAAGCCGGAGACTTTAATCCTTCTTATGTGTTATGCCGTGCTAGTGATGGGCATGTTTATGCCAAATTTGTTGGTTCTCCTCATGAATATATTGAATGGTCTATTTGGGTTCCTAAGACCCTTGTTACTAACATCAAAGGACCCATTACAAAATGGGTACCTAAAACCAAGCATTGATCTCTTGTAGGTGTTTGCTTCCGGTGGGGGATCATGGTTGCTCGATAGTGGAGCTACAAATCATATGACCGGGAGCAAGGACTTGTGGTGGACGTGCACAAGATTCCATCTATGCCCACCAATGTCGAGTGGGGTGATTCCTCGTCTTCTAAGGTATTGGGAATCGGCAAGGTTGTCATTTCTCATGATCTCACGATCGAGAAGGTCATGCTTGTAGAGTCCCTTGCATACAATTTACTTTCCGTTCGTCAACTTGCGATCATGGGCTTTGCCACTTTCTTTGATATTGATACCATGGCCCTCATGTGGAGCAAGACTCTTAAAGTAGCCTTTATTGGGCATGTCGAGAATGGTCTATATGTGATTAACTTCTCGGAGCGACCCACTAAGACCACGACATGCCTAATGGGGGTAGGAAGTATTGCTTGGTTATTGTTGATGACTATTCAAGATACACGTGGGTGTACTTCTTCAAGAGGAAGAGCGAGACCCAACAAACCGTCATCGACTTTGCAAATGAAGCTCAATGTCAACACAATGCAAAGATCTTGACTATAAGAAGTGACAACGGCTCCGAGTTCAAGAACTACACCTTGGACGAGTTCTTGAGTGATGAGGGAATCAAGCATCAATATTCCGCACCCTATACCCCAAAACAAAATGGTGTTGCGGAGAGGAAGAACCGGACGTTGATGGATGCGGCAAGGACCATGATGGCGGAGTTCAAGTCTCCCTACAACTTTTGGGCCGAAGCCATCAACACCGCGTGTCATGCATCCAATCGGCTCTACCTCCGCAAGGGCTTGAACAAGACTCCATATGAGATACTCACCAGTAACAAGCCCAACCTCAAGTACTTTCGGGTGTTCGGGTGTAAGTGTTTCATTCTCAAGAAAGGAGTTCGTTTGTCTAAATTTGAGGCTATAGCTTATGAGGGCATATTTGTTGGTTATGCTACAAACTCTCATGCTTACCGTGTCCTCAATAAGTCCATGGGACTTATTGAGGAGACGTGTAATGTGGAGTTTGATGAGAATAATGGCTCCCAAGTGGAGCAAAGTGGCACTTGTGATGTAGGTGATGAAATTCCTCCTCAAGCCATAAGAAGAATGGGTGTTGGTTTCATCCTACCCATTGAGGAACCCCTTGTGGCCGAAGGAGAAGGACAATGCTCTACTCAAGTGGAGCCATCACCAACCCAAGGCCCACACGCTTCCGAAGAACAAAGTGAAGGCCCTCAACCTCATGAACAAGACCAAGGGCAAGATCATGCTCAAGACGGTGTTGACACACCAAGTGATGCCCAAGGTCAAGTTCCCTCCCCCGAGCAAGTTCAAGATCAAGAACAAGCTCAAGACGGCGCTCAAGATGATCAAGTGACCGCTCCTCAACTCACCACCGAGGAGGAATTAGAGCGTCGTGCCGCCAAGATTGCTTCCAAGCTCTCCACCAAGGGTCATCTCATGAAGAATGTACTTGGAAGAATTAAAAAGGGGATAAGCACTCGTAGACAATTGGCAAACTATTGTGAACATCACGCGTTTGTTTCTTGTGTTGAACCCCAAAAGGTATATGAAGCACTCAAAGATCCGGATTGGCTTAATGCCATGCATGAAGAGCTCAACAACTTCGAGTACAACAAGGTGTGGAGATTGGTGCCAAGGCCAACGGGGAACCACAATGTCATTGGGACCAAGTGGATTTTCAAGAACAAGCAAGATGCTCACAGGACCATCATTCGCAACAAGGCCAGATTGGTGGCACAAGGCTACTCCCAAGTCGAGGGTATCGACTACGGTGAAACCTTTGCTCCCATTGCTCGTCTTGAATCCATTCGTTTGTTGATTGCTTATGCTTCTCATCACAACTTTAAGTTGCAACAAATGGATGTGAAGAGTGCTTTTCTTAATGATCCTATTAATGACTTAGTTTACGTCAAGCAACCCCTTGGGTTCGAGGATCCCTACTTTCCCAATCATGTGTATCAACTCGATAAGGCACTCTATGGCCTTAAACAAGCCCCACGTGCATCGTATGACCACCTTACCGAGTTGTTACAAGATTGCGGGTTTGAAGTTGGGCTAATCGATCCCACTCTTTTTACTAAGAAGGTCAAAGGGGAGTTGTTTGTGTGCCAACTATATGTTGATGACATTATTTTTGGTTCTTCTAACAAAGCTTTCAATGAGGAATTTGCCGCATTTATGACCTCAAAGTTCAAGATGTCTTCCATGGGAGAGTTGAAGTTCTTTCTTGGTTTCGAAGTGAAGTAAAGAAGAGAAGGTACCTTCATCAACAAAGCTAAATACACTCAAGACATGCTCAAGAGATTCAAGCTAAGTGTTGTCAAGCCGGCTTCCAGTCCAATGCCCACCAAATGCCAACTTGACATTGATCCCAATGGTAAAGCGGTGGATGAAAAGGTCTATCGTTCCATGATTGGATCCTTGCTTTACCTTGGTGCATCTAGACCAGATATCATGTTGAGTGTGGGAATTTGTGCACAGTGCAAGCCACACCTAAGGAAAGCCACTTTGTGGCGGTCAAGCTAATCTTTCGATATTTGGCTCATACCCCAAACTTTGCCTTGTGGTACCCAAGAGGAGCAAACTTCAAGCTTGTAGGATATTTGGATTCTGATTGGGCGGGAGACAAAGTGGATAGGAAGTCCACTTCCAGAGGGTGCCAATTCCTTGGTTGCTCTCTGGTAAGTTGGTCTTCTAAAAAGCAAAGTTGTGTGTCTCTCTCGTCCACCGAAGCGGAGTATGTGGCGGCCGGTAGTTGTAGTGCACAACTCTTATGGATGAAGCAAACTTTAAAGGATTACAGTGTCATTTGTGAAAAAGTGCCTCTTTGGTGTGACAATGAAAGTGCAATCAAGATTTCTCTCAACCTGGTGCAACACTTCAAGACGAAGCATATTGAGATTCAATATCACTTCATCCGGGATCACATTAGGCGAGGGGAGATACAACTCAACTACGTCAACACTCATGATAACCTTGCAGATATCTTCACGAAGCCTTTGGATGAAGCAAGATTTCGCGAGTTAAGGCACGAGCTAAATATCATTGATTCGAGCGATGTTGCTTGAACCCGTGCACACCCCACCATACTCAACTTGTTGTCTTGTTTAGGTGTAGGCATGGACATAGGGGGAGTGTTGTTCTCTCAATGAACTCTCCCTCCCCCCATTATGCATAAATTGATCAACTCTGCCACATTAGCCATTTTTTATGGTATTTGTGCTTCAAAGACGAGTTTTGGTCATGGGCCCAAGGATAATTCTTCGCGGTGCCATACCAATTGACTCAAACATGGGTGGCCTCGGCCACCGCCCTCTCTTAGAGAGGTGTGTGTTTCTTGTTCTCCTTGTTGTTTTTGTGTGTGTGTGTTTTGTTCCCGTTTTCATATCGTTCTTCTTTCGAGAGCTAAGCCCTTTTGCCTGGTCCTTTTTGCGGCTGAGCGGTACTACCGCTGCTAGTGCGGTACTACCGCTTTTGAGGGTTAAGCGGTACTACCGTCCTCACCAGCGGTACTACCGCTGAGGGGCGGGAGCTGGGGGTTATATCGGGGCGGGGGGAGTTATTTTCTCCCCATACCCATTCGCCCCCACTCGCTCGTCTTCCTCATCGCTCCAGCGACGCCTCACCGCGGGAGGGCACCGGCTGGCCGCCGTTTTTCGGCCACATCTCTCCATTTCCTTCGGTGGAGTCATTCTCCATCTCATCCTCCAGCCATGGATGCTGGTATTGCCTCCGTTCTTGGTTTCTCTTTGCCTAGATCTTGCATCTAGTTTTTAGGGGCAATAGGTATTGTTTTCTAGTTTTTTGGCTATGAAGAGGCTTGTGGTGGATGGAGATTGCTTCTAGGCTCTTTGGATTGATGTTTGGTAGGATAAATTTTTGAATTTGGCATCCCGGTAGTGCCGCATCTGATCACGAGATCAAGAGTGTGAGGGAGAAGCACGCTTGGGGCACCCCCGCTCCCAAAGCTGGGGGTCCATCCACTGCAGCTGCCACAGAAACAGAGGGCGAGGCTGAGGCTGATGATGACGATGAGGACTATGAGCCGTCTAGGACAGAGCCCTCTTGGGCAAAGAGGCTCAAGCACAAGATGAAGAAGCTCTTCTGCATGGAGTCACATGGCCAGTACATGACTCATGTGGCGGAGAAGAAGGCCAGGGGGCGTCACAAGGAGCTAATGCGTCAGTTGGGTGGAACCATTGTCAGTGGTTCAGAGGATCAGATCACTAAGGAAGAAGAGTGGATCCAGCAGCATTGCCCGTGGACCGATTCAGACGCCGAGCAGTTCCCGACCGATGACGGCGGTGCAGACGATACCGCAGGGATGTGATGCTCGTGATCCTCAGCTTGATATCACCTGGAGCCGTAGCTTCGCTCTTTGCCCTTTTGGTGTCTAGATGCCAAAGGGGGAGAGTGTTTTAGGGATTTGTGTCGCTGCCTTGCTTTGTGTGGCGTGTTTTGTGTGTATGTGTTCGCCGTCCGCTCTGCTTTGTTTTGTTTTATGCCAGTGAGACCTAAGTTCTAGTCATATGGTGTGAGACATATGCTACTTTATTACCTTATCTATGTCTATCTAGTACTTTGGTATCTTATGAGGTGCCTATTTACCTTGTTCTACATTCCTTGCTCTCATATATCCTTTGCTTAGGTTGTTGGACTATAACATATAGGGGGAGTGTTGATCCAAATGTGTGTGTCATGCTTTCCAAAGCCACTCCTTTCTAGGTGCACACATTCAGGGGGAGCCCGTCTCTATGTTGTAGTCCTAAGTGCAAATCCCTGGTGGTCATCAATCCACCAAAAAGGGGGAGATTGTTGAGGCATATCTCTCTCAATGTGGTTTTGGTGATTGATGACAACATGTTTGCGGACTAATCGTGTGCTTTGAGCATTTCAGAGATTCATCCTTGGCACGAGATGATTTCTTCCCCTCGGAGTGTCATTCAAGACGGTGTAGCTTTTTCGTTTCTTTTTCGGTGGACTAGTTGCGTAGAGGGCACCGTACTATCAAGAGGGGGTCCGCTTTGGTATTGCTTGGGTGGAATCAACACGTACACATCCGCTTCTCACCCTCTGAGCCCTTCCGCTTCTATGGAGAGGTCTTCTCTCTCCTTGTGGGCTTTGTCTGGTACCCAACGGTAGTACCGCTTAGGGGTCACAAGCGGTAGTACCGCTCCGCAGCGGTAGTACCGCCGGTGGCTCCTCAGCAGTACTACCGCTGGCTTGCCAGGTCCCTACCGCGTCGATTCGAGGGGTATTTTTCTGTGTCGGATTGTGCGGTACCTCGCAGCGGCAGTAGAGTGGAAGTACTGCCCATTAGCGGCAGTACCGCTCTTCCACCGCGGCAGTACCGCCCGGTTCCCTCTTCCCCTTGCCCTTCCTTCTGCGCGGCAGTACCGCCAAAGGGAGCGGTAGTACCGCTTAACCCAATGGTAGTGCCGCTGTCTCCCGCGGTAGTACCGACCTCTGCGGGGCTGTTTGGGGGGTAACGGTTGGATTGTTCCCCCCACTATATAAGGAGGTCTTCTTCTCCAAAGTTGACCTACCTCTTCCCCCAAAATCTCCATTGTTGCTCCAAGCTCCATTTTCGCCCGATCTCTCTCCCTAGCCAATCAAACTTGTTGATTTGCTCGGGATTGGTTGAGAAGGCCCCGATCTACACTTCCACCAAGAGAAATTTGATTCCCCCCACTAATCCCTAGCGGATCTTGTTACTCTTGGGTGTTTGAGCATCCTAGATGGTTGAGGTCACCGTGGAGCCATAGTCCATTGTGGTGAAGCTTCATGGTGTCGTTGGGAGCCTCCAATTAAGTTGTGGAGATTGCCCCAACCTTGTTTGTAAAGGTCGGGTCGCCGCCTTCAAGGGCACCAATAGTGGAATCACGGCATCTCGCATTGTGTGAGGGCGTGAGGAGAATACGATGGCCCTAGTGGCTTCTTGGGGAGCATTGTGCCTCCACAACGCTCTAACGGAGACGTACTTCCCCTCAAAAGGAAGGAACTTCGGTAACACATCCTCGTCTCCACTGGCTCCACTCTTGGTTATCTCATCCCTTTACTTGTGCAAGCTTATTTGTGTTGTATCTATTGCTTGCTTGTGTGCTTGCTGTTGTTGCATCATATAGGTTGCTCACCTAGTTGCATATCTAGACAATCTACTTTGATGCAAAGTTTAAATTGGTAAAGAAAAGCTAAAAATTGTTAGTTGCCTATTCACCCCCCTCTAGTCAACTATATCAATCCTTTCAGAGCTGCCAGCCGTCCTCTGGAGCTTGCGCACAACACCGAACAAGTCAACCGGCTTCACGCCTTTCTTCCTCGTCTACGGTGCTGAAGCCGTCATCCCAACGGACATAGAATTCGACTCCCCTCGACACTACATGAATCAGCTATTTTGCCGACATGAAGACTTTTTGCTGTCAGCTAATCGTCGTGGCAGACGGCAAAGATTATTTCGCCGTCATGAACCCGACGGCAAATGATGACTGACGGCAAAGATTAGGATTGACTAACGGCAAAGAATGACTAACGACAAATACATATTTTGCCGTCTATAACAATAACTGATGACAGCAAAGACATATTTTGCCGTCTGTAAAAGAAACTGATGACGACAAAGATATTTTGCCGTCTGTAAAAACAAACGCAGACGGCAAAACAAGAAACACACCTCATGGATCGATCTCTCGGATCGATGAGGTGGCAGGATCTTAGACGCACATCTCACCTGACCGATGCACTGACCCGCACGCCCCCACCCACGCACTCACGCGCACGCGTCCCCAGGACTGCACCCGCCCCCACCCATGACCGAACTAGCTGACCCCCACCCCACGTCGTGTCCTCTCTCCTTATCCCCTCGCGCGACCTCCCTCTCTCTCTCGAACGCATCCAGCCCCCCTGCATCTCCCTCTCTCTGCCTCGTTTCGCTTCGCCTCCAGCGCCAGCGGCCCCGCCCCTGCGCACCGGCATCCCAGCATGCCTCTG
>LT934119.1:69710849-69744492 GCA_900231445.1 Triticum turgidum subsp. durum
GGCCTGGGCCCTCCCCCACCGCCCCGAGAAGCCGCACATGGCCGGCGCTGCCCCGTCGCCCTGAGCTGCCGCACATGGCTGGCCCTGCTCCCCAGCGCCACCGGGCCCGACCCCTTCCCCCTCTTCGCCTCGGCCCTCGTTGACCCGAGAAGCCACTGGCAGGCGCCCACCTCTGCCTCTGTTGCTCTCATGCGCCACGACCTTCCCGTTCCGCGGGATTCCGCCTCCTCTGTTCTCCCCTATGGGCGGCGGGGCTTGGCATCGATGGAGTTGGCGGGGTCCAACGGATCCAGCGCCCAGACGAGGTTGGCGAGCTCCGACGCGGTGGCGGACGGCTTGAGCTCCTCAGGCGTCGGTGGCGCGTCAGTGTACTCCGGATTGAACGATGTACCCTCGAGTGTAATCCGTTCATGTGAAATTTTCTCATCTTGTTAAACAGCAAGTGACGATGATTAGTTATGGATATTGTGTATGGATATTGATTCTTGAAACAGCAGTGTGTATGGATATTGTGGTGTTCTTCGTCAGTTCGTTCCCTCCTTCCCCTCTGGACAGATTTAGATATACTTTTTTATTAAAAAAATCTTTGCCGTCTATGATATTTGAGGTTGACAGCAGAAATGGATTCTGGCTGACGGCAAAGGCACTGACACAGTCCGTCAGTCGGGCCATTCTATTAAATGCTTTTTTGCCGTCTGGCAATTTTGGATGATGGCAAAATCGGTTGACTAACAACAAATTCTTTGCTGTCTGCCCGATAAAATGCTGACGGCAAAATCCACCTTTGCCGACTTTGTCTTTGCCGACAAGGTTTGCCATCATGGGCTGACGGCAAAGTCTTTGCCGTCTGCAAACCTGCCTTTGCCGTCTGTAGGAGCCTGACGGCAAAATGCCTGATTCCCGTAGTGCGAGTCACCATGTACACCGAAGAGGAGGGAGAAGAAGCACGTCAAGACGGCGTCAATCTGCTGGAAGAGGGTCGGCTGTTGGCACTCAGCCGGTCTAGCATCTATCAGCAGAGTCTGCGCCGATACTACAACCGGAAGGTTAAGCCGAGATCTTTCCAAGAATAGAGACCTTGTGCTCCGGCTAATCCAGCGAACAGCTGGCCAGCTCAAGCTCTTAGCGCCTTGGGAAGGCCCCTTCATCATCAGCAAAGTGTTGGGCAACGACTCCTACTACCTGATCGACGCTCAGAAGCCTCGAGCGTGCAAGAGGGACGACTCCGGCAAGGAGACGGAGCTGTCATGGAATGCAAATCTCCTCCGAAGATTTTACAGTTGATGTAGTATGTACCACGCTACCTTTTGTATTAAAGTACGAAGACTCCGGATCCCCCGGGAAGAGCTCAGGGACTTCCCTCTTTTATCTATATGATAAGAATCATGCATATGAGTATGTCATTTTCTTTATGCCGCTTGGCACCGGGTCCGACTAGTCGGCCCGGGGACTTGTCGCCTCGTACTATGAAATGCTTCCTGCTGCCGGACAAGTAATGTGTTGGCACTTAAGCCGTCTCCTGCCAGAAGCCGCAGCTTGCAGAGCGACTGTCTGGTGGGCAGGAGCAAGGTAGAAAGGGTGTCCACATGAAAAATGGCTAAGGACACAAAGCATATGCATAGTTTAAGCCGGCTTCCCGCCTTCTACGACCGATTGTTGAGCAGCCGGCCTGCCGGTTTCTACCTAACTTGCTAGAATGTTATAAAAATGGCTAAGTACTTGCCTTCCCGGAAGTAGCTTAGTACTTGACCCAGCCACAGTCCGCGGAGCGGCTGTTCGGCTAGCAAGACGGCAACCAAGGGAAGGCGGCAAAGGAAAAAAGCCAAAGAGCAGCAAGCAAGAAAAGATAGAACTCGGAAAAATATTTACATAACAAAGGCCCTTGGCCGATCTTCAACAGAAGTTTGAGATACACCCCGCGGGTGGAATTATGCAAAATTAACAAATTCGTCGAGACTGATAGACAGGTAAAGCAAAAGATAAACTGGCGGCCTAGGAAGCGGCAGACGGGTTCAGCGGATCGGAGGAGTCGGCAGCGCCAGTTGGTGGAGCGGCCGGCTGGTCAGTCTCCGCTTGGTCGCCTCCAGCGGTAGCCGACTCGGTTGGGTGTGGCTTCTTGCTGGAGGCGCGGTCGAGCTGAGGCTGGCCGTCCGCTCCGACCTCTGGCGCCTCCTCTTTGCCTTCCTCCTCCGCCTCGCCTTCTTCCTCGCTGCTGGAGTCGATCACTTCCGCCGAGTCCTCGCCGTCTTCCGGGTTCAGCCCGAACCATTCCGGCGGCGCCTCGGCGCCATTCGCAACCCGCTCTGGGATGAAGATGCTGGTGTCGGTGTATTCGGCGATTGACGCCGTGCGCTTGACGAGATCATCTTCCATGACCGCCAATTCCTCCTGAGCCTCTAGCCGGAATGTGGCTAGCTGGGCTAGACTCAGCCCAGGGTACCACGCCTTGACAAACTCCAAGGCCCGGTGTGCACCAGCTCGGGCCGAGGAGCCCTTCCAGGCCTCAAGATGGCCGGCTGCCACCTCCAGCCAGTTGGCATTCCGACTGGGAGTGCGTATTGCTGGCATGTATGGCCACAGGGTGGTGATTGCCTGGGCACCGACACGCTAAAGCCGGCGCAACATCTGGTGAGCCGGCCGAAGATGGGCCTCGATGCTCAGGATCTGCTCGCTAAGGGTTCGGGGGGTGTCGGCGGCGATCTGCGCGCCGTCCGCCCTCCATCCTTCGTGATCAGCTTCATTGGCTTGGTTGGCGGCGTCCGAGTGACCAGGGAAGAAGTCTGCCAAGACAGAAAGCAAAGAGCCTAAGTTAAGATGAGAAACTGGCTCGACCAACAGCCGGTAGCTCAAAGAAGGAAAAAGAGGGAAGCTCACCATTGACTATGTCCTCGATCTCGTGAAAGCCAGAACTCAGCATCGCCTCCTTGTCGGTCCAGGCGGAGCGTTCGATCGCAAACTCAGCAAGGAGGCTGGTCTCCTTGTCCTCCATCTCCTTCTGGGCCTTCTATAGGAGGTCCTTCTGTTCCGCCAGTTGCGCGACAAGCTGATCCCGCTCTTCAGCCAGCTTGCTGCGCTCCTCCTCCTTATCGCGCAACATAGTGTTGGCTTCTCCCAGCTGCTGTTGTAAGGTGGCGTTGGCCTCTGCGGAAGAAAAGAAGAAAGGAAGGTGTCGTGGGTTGGGTGCGACATATGCCAAAGGATGGCTTATCATGGTGGGAGCGAGTAGAACGTCGTCGGTGCCTGGAAACGGGATAAGGCGAAGGCATGCACGCTGGCGAATCTTACCCAACATCGGGGCTCTCCGTGGAGATAACACCCCTACTGCTGCTCTGCGGGGTCTCCGCATGATCACTATGGCAAAGTGTGCACACGATTGCTCCTTGAGCTGTTTCTTGGAGATAGGAGAAGGCAAGGCTAGCTCTCTCCTTCCTATATGATCTGGTCTAGTGCTAATGGATTCGAACCCTTTGCATGGGTGCCCTGGGGGTTTATATAGGCCTACCCCCCAGGGGTACAATGGTAATCCAGCTGGACGCGGGCCCAGCCGTCAGTCTCTTTGGCCGCCATCTTATCCGCCGACTCCTGGGGGCCACTGACTCATGGGCCCCACCGACTAGCTCGGTACGGTGCCGACAGGCCGCGTCCGCCGCGGGCGGGTCTTGCCGGCTGCAGATTACTGTAATCGTGCTTCTAATGACGCGGGCTTGGTCATGGGGTCGTGGCAACAGCTCCGCCGTGTGGCGGGCGATCACTGTTGCCACTCCCTGTCGCGTCTGGTTAATGGCGCGTGGGGCCCGTGGGAGGGGCTGGCCAACTCCTGGGGGCCGACTCCCAACTGGTCCGACTAGTGGCGCTCTCGCCGTCTTCTGTACTCCCACCGACTGGTGGGACCCGTTGTCCCTGGGTCGTACCGGCAGGCCATCGTGGGCACAGGACTCCGCCCACTGGGGCTGACGTCAGGGCCGGTATGGCAACAGTGCTGCGCCGGATGGAGATCTCCGCGGGTACGGCACACTGTGGCCATGCCTGCCCTTGGAAAGGGGTGGGAGTGGACCTTACTGTGGCCACTCCCTGTCCCATCCCTCTTTATGAGGGCATGGGGTTTGCTGGCGTCGCGGGCCGACTCCCCATGGCCGGCTTCTCTGGAAGTCGCCATTTAGGAGTTGGCTCATCCTGAAGTCGTCCCCGGGACTCGGCCGTGAGTGGGCAGTCGGCTGCCTTGCCGCCGACTCTCAGAAGGCGGCTCTTCGTCCTGGGGTCTTGAGGGGCGTAGCCTGCCCCGATGTCTTGAAAGGTTATGGGCCTGGGGTTAGCCTACCCGTGGCCCATTACTCCGACGGTAGTCCCTGAAGCTGGTGAGGCACCGAGGGTGATATGCCGAGGAGCCTCAACAGTTTCTTCTTTTCGACGGTTGGATTTGGGCCTCGCTCGCCGTCTTCTATCAAGCCGACTAGTTGGAGCCAGACTTGTTTAAGGCCGACTTTCCCCTGAAAAAGTTTGAACGTCGCGGCGGAGTCCAGGCGGCGTGCCTGATAAGCCTCTAGGTTGCCGCCCGTTGTGGGCTCATCGCGAGGCGCCACGTGGCTGGGCCAGTCTGCCCACCCACGCGCGCGATGGGACAGGCCTACAAGCGGGGCCCGCCACTACCGCGCCTTGGCATGTGAACGGATCCGTTGTGGCCGCGCGGACGGTTGGGGTTCCCGCGTAGTAACTGCATGCAGTAACTTCGTGTGGTAAATCATAGGGGGCGTGGGGTCCTGGGCGCAGTTAATCCCACGACCTCCCCATCGGCTTCTCAGCCCACGAGCGTATAAGTAGGTGGGGGGAGGGGGGCGGCGAAGCACGCGTGCCCATCTTCCCTACTCCCTTTCGCTCCTTCTTGCTTCTTCTTCCTCTCGTCGCCACTGCTCCAAACCACGCCGCGCCCGCAGCGATGAGCTCTTTTCCTCCGCCGCCGCGCCTCCTGCTATGCGCTCCGGAGTGTGGGACAGCTCCGAGGTTGATGACGACGATGTTGAGATCCTCCGCAAGACACGGCGGCTGCCCGGCAGGGGCTTAGTGCGGGTCCGCCTCGCGCCGGAGGGGGAAATATCGCCGGCGCCGGAGGAGGGAGAGCGGGTCATATTCCGCTCGCACCTTATGCGCGGCCTGGGGCTGCCGGTCAGCGGCTTCTTCCGCTCCTTCTTGGAGTTCCACGGGCTCCAGCCGCACCACCTTACTCCGAACATGGTGGTGCTGCTGGCTGCCTTCGCCACCCTATGCGAAGGCTTCCTCGGCGTTCTCCCCACCATCGAGCTCTGGGGTGAGTTCTTCAAGTCCAAGCTGGGCACACACGTCGTCGGCGTGCCGGCCCAGTGTGGTGCGTTTATCGCGATGCGGAGATCAGGGGCCGACAATCCATTTCGCACCATCGCACTGATTAAGTCGGTGAAGATGTGGCAGCGGTCCTACTTTTCTGTGAAGAACGTCACCCCAGAAGGCGACTGGGTCAACCTGCTGGCTTACAAAGCCGGCGCACCGGCTGGAAGGCTCCCCAGCTAGTCAAACTGAGCCAGGACGCTGTCTCCTGCTGGCTCTGCCGCCACCGCGCGACTCCGAGTGCTGACGCAGTCGGAGGGCCTGACCGGGGCCGACTTGTTGGCCGCCTTTGTGGCGCGCCGAGTCCTCCCACTCCAAGGCCGACCTCACCTGATCTGCCAGATGAGCGGTCACCGGGACCCGAGTCGGATGTGCTCCAAGGACATGCCTCACGCGGAGGTGGCGGACACGGTGAACTACATCACGAACTGCGGTCTCACGGCGGATTGTCGGTTCGGCAAGGAGCTGTACTCACGCGCCAACCCCCCGCCTATTGTAAGCCCTCTTTTTTCTTCTTCTGTTTCTTTCGTTGCCGAGTCCGACTTGTCCAATCTGACTTTTTTGTTTTTGAATCAGAACCCTCTCGTCCAGCCTTCGGCCGGCACCACGGGGCCGGCTCGTCAGTTTATCCCCGATCGGGCGGAGAGCGATGTCGACGATCCTGACTTGGGGGCGGCGGCCATGGAGGCCGATGCTGAGGGAGGAGGAGGAGAAGCAGGCGGCTCCAGGCCCACGGCCACTTTCGCCGACTGGCCTGGCGATGATGCCGAGGGAGAAGTCGCCCCGCGCCACCAGCCAAAGGTTGCCAGCCAAGCGCGAGTTCCTCTGCCGTCTTGGATGCTCAAGGTGGCACGAAGAAGCGCCGGGCCGGGCTGAGTACGCTTGGTGGCCGGTCGAAGAAATTTAAGGGAGCGGCCGCCGCGACCAAGCGTGAAGAGGCGGCCGCGAAAGCCAACCGCTTCCGCAGGGAAGTGAAGAAGCCGCTGCTGGTCTCTGCGTAAGCGCCTCCGCCCCTCATCTTTATTTTCTCTTTGTTGATCTCGTCTGAGTCTTTTACACGCTTCCCTCGCTTCAGGGCTCCCCTCACTCTTGGGAGGGTTGCCGCCGCCTCCGTCATGGGGTCGGCGGAGACGTCTGCCACCACTCGGTGGATTGACCCCGCCGCCGACCTCCGGGAGGCGACGGTGCGGAATGGGCAGGAGAAGCGCGAGGAGGAAGAGGCCGCCCGCCTCGAGAAAGCGGAGGCCGAGAGGCGGAGGCCTCTGGCCAGAAACAGCTGGAGGAGGCCGAGGCTGCCGTCGCGGCAAGGCGGCAGGCTGAGGAAGTCGCGCACCATCGATCGGCGGTGTTCGTCACTCCTTTGAACTCTACGCCGCCGCCCCCGGAGTTCACGGGGCAGTCAGGGGAAGCCGGCGGCGAGTTCTCGATCATGGAGAGGGGCGGCGGCGACGCCTCCATGCCGGACGCGGTCGTGCCGCCACCGCCGCCTCCGCGGCCGTCTGGGAGCGCGCAAGGCAAACAGCCGACGGACCCGCCGGTGCCGCCGACTGAAGATGAGGCCGTGGCGAAGCTACTCCTTCAAGTCGGCTCGCCAACGCACCGCCGTCTTGAGAAGGCGACTTTGGCGCCACGCCCCTTGGAGACCGGCACCGCCAGCTCGGCGATCCCAGACGCCGAAGCGACGAGCGTCGCTCCCATTTGGTGGGTGCGAGGAGGCGGCACGGGCCCGCTGAACCAGGCACTTCTAGATGTCCAGACAAAGTTGCGAGCTGAGGGCGACGCTATCCAGAACTGCACCAAGGCGCACCTGGCGTCGCGAGCAGCCGTCCAGGTATGCTTTCTCCTTTGTCTTTTGTTTTCTTGTTCCTCTCTGTGGGGGCGCGCCAGTGCACCCACTGGGTGTAGTCCCCGAGTTTCGGGCCGGTTGCTGAGCAGGCGAATTGGAACTCCAATTGGCGAGTTCCAGGTACTAACTTTTGTTTGAAATACTGGTCACATGACTATCACAACCTCCACGTCACCGCCTTCAACCGCAACATTGAAGAGCCGGGCAAGCGGACCGCCGACTTGTCGGAGAGCCGGAGTGTGTCCTTTTTCTTCTCTACGGGGGCGCGCTAGCGCACCCGCGGGCTGTAGTCCTCGAGATTCGGGCTGACTGCTGAGCAGTCGGGCCGGATCTCCCTGGCGACCTTCTTTGTTGATAACTTAACGCCTTCTTTCTTCTTTCTCTTCAGAGGCCAACGCCACTCTTCAGCAGCAGCTGGGCGAAGCCAACACCGCGTTGCGCGCCAAGGGGGAGGAGTGCAGCAAGCTCGCCGTAGAGCATGACCTGCTGGCCGCAAAATTGACGGAGCAGAAGGAGCTGCTTAAGAAGACGCAGAAGGAGGCGAAAGAAAAGGAGACCACCCTCCTAGCCAAGTTCGCAAACGAGCGCTCCTCCTGGACTGACAAGGAGGCAATGCTGGCCTCCGGCTTCCACGAGAACGAGGACATCATTGACGGTGAGCTTCTTTTCTTTTCTTCTTTGAGCTGCCGACTATAGGTCGAGCCGACTCCTGGTTTTTTGACTTGTTCTTCATTTTTTTTCGTCTTGGCAGACTTCTTCCCCGGCCACTCGCAGGCCGCCAATTAAGCTATCAAGGCTAATCGCGAGGTGCGGAGGGCATATGGCGCGGAGATCGCCGCCGACGCCCCCTGGACCCTTGACGAGCAGATTCTGAGCATTGAGGCTCGTCTGCGGCCGGCCCACCGGATGCTGCGCCGGCTTCAACGTGTTGGTGACCAGGCGATCGCTGCCCTGTGGCCAGACATGCAGGCTCCGCGTACCCCCAGTCAGACCGCCGACTGGCTGTAGGTCGCAGCTGGCCGTCTTGAGGCCTGGAAGGGTTCCTCGGCCCGGGCTGGAGCGCGCCGAGCCATGGAATTCGTCAAGGCATGGTATCCGGGGCTGGACCTAGACCGGCTGGCCACACTCCGGTCAGAGGCCCAGCCGGAGCTGGCAGCCGCGGAAGATGCCCTTGTCAAGCGCGCGGCGGCGATCGCCGAGTACACCGACACCAGCATCTTTGTTCCCGAGCAGGCTAAAGACGGCGGGGAGGCACCGCCGGAGTGGTTTGGGATGAACCCAGACTACGGCGAGGACTCGGCGGAGGTGATCGGCTCCAGCACCGAGGAGGAAGGCGAGGCGGAGGACGGAGGCGAGACGGAGGCACCAGAAGACGAAGCGGACGGCCAGCCTTAGCTCGACCGCGCCTCCGGCAACGAGCCGTGCCCGACCGAACCGACTGCCGCCGGAGGTGATCAAGCCGAGACTGCCCAGCCGACCGCGCCAACATCTGACGCCGCCGTTTCCTCCGATCCTCCGAACCCGTCTGCCGCCTCCTAGGCTGCCACCTTGTCTTTGTTTTATCTATTTTAATAGTATTTGAAGAACTTGTTAATTCGCACAATTCCACCCACGGGGTGTATTTTGAACTTCTGCTTGAAGATTCGGCCAAGGGCCTTTGTTATGTAAATATTCATCCGACTTCTATCTTTTCTTGCTTATTGCTCCTTTGGCTTTTTCCTTTGCCGCCTTCCCTCTATTGTCGTCTTTGCCAATTGGACAGCCGCTCTGCGGACTGCTGCTGGATCAAATGCTTGGCCACTTTGGGAAGGCAAGTACTTAGCCGTTTTAGAGTTTTTTAGCAAGTTGGATAGAAGGCAGCAAGCCGACTACTCAAGAGTCGGTTTGCGAAAGAAGGCTGGAAGCCGGCTATAAGTTATGTTTATGCTTTGAGTCCTTAGCCATTTTTCACGTGGACGCCCATTCTTCCTTACTCCTTCCCACCAGACAGTCGCTCTACGAGCTGCGGCTTCTGACAGGAGACGGCTTAGGCGCCACACACTACTTGTCCGGCTGCAGGAAGCATTTCATAGCGCAAGGCGGCAAGTCCCCGGGCCGACTAATCGAACCCGGTGCCAAGAGGCATAACAAAGAGAAACATACTCGAAGGCATAATTCTTATCATATAGATAAAAAGGGGGCAATCCCCGAGCTCTTCTCGGGGGGCCTGAAGTCTTGGTACTTTTAATACAAAAGGTAGCGTGGTACATACTGCATTTAACTGTAAAATCTTCGGAGGAGATTGGCATTCCATGGCCGTTCCGTCTCTTTGCTGGAGTCGCCCCTCTTGCGTGCTCGGGGCTTCTGAGCGTCGATCAGGTAGTAGGAGTCATTGCCCAGCACTTTTCTGATGATGAAAGGGCCTTCCCAAGGCGCCGACACCTTGTGCTGCTGGCTGTCCGCTGCATCAGTCGGAGCACAAGGTCGCCCTCTTGGAAAGATCTCGGCCTGACCTTCTTGTTGTAGTATCTGTGCAGGCTCTGCTGGTAGATGCTGGACTGCCTGAGTGCCAACAGCCGGCCCTCTTCCAGCAGATCGACGCCGTCTTGACGTGCTTCTTCTACTTCTTCTTTGGTGTACATGGTGACTCGCGGGGAGTCGAACTCATGTCCGTTGGGATGACGGCTTCAGCACCGTAGACAAGGAAGAAAGGCGTGAAGCCGGTTGACTTGTTTGGAGTTGTGCGTAGACTGCAGAGGACGGCTGGCAGCTCGTCGAGCCAGCAGCCAGCCGAGCACTGCAAAGGCTCGACCAGTCGGGGCTTGATGCTGGACAGGATGAGGCCATTTGCTCGCTCCACTTGGCCGTTTGACTGTGGATGGGCAACGGACGCTAGGTCCAGTCGGATGCCCTGTGTCACGCAGAAACAGGCCAAGGCACCTTTGGCGAAATTCGTGCCGTTGTCAGTGATGATGCTATGCGGTATGCCGTACCGAATTGTGATGTCGGAGATGAAAGTCACGGCAGTCAGACCATTTAGTTTCTTGATTGGCTTCGCTTCTATCCACTTGGTGAACTTGTTCACCGCGACAATTAAGTGAGTTAGGCCACCCCGTGCCGTCTTGAATGGTCCCACCATGTCTAGGCCCCAAACTGCGAAGGGCCAGGCAATGGGGATGGTCTTGAGTGCAGAAGCCGGCTGATGCAGCTTGGAGCGGAACTTCTGGCACCCTTTGCATTTTTGGACCAATTCCTTGGCCTCTTCTAAGGCCGTTGGCCAGAAGAAACCGTGTTGGAAGGCTTTGGTGACGAGTGCTCTTGAAGCCGCATGGTGGCCGCACTCGCCTTGATGGATGTCTTTGAGAATTGCTTGGCCTTGCTCTGGCTCTACGCAGCGCTGGTAGACACCAGTGACGTTGTGCCTGACCAGCTCTCTATTGACTATGGTGTAGGCTGCCGCTCGGTGTTGTACTTGCCAAGCTAAGATCTCATCAGTCGGTAGCTCTTTGCTCACCAGGAATTTGAGGATGGGTTGGGCCCATGAGGGTGCTGCTATTTCTTCGACTGTCAGAACTGCGACTTGGACGAGGGCAGCTGGGCTGGGCGGCGGCGGGCTAGAGTCAACAACCACTTGCTTGATTGATGAAGTCCCCGGGCCGACTGGTGCAACCCTCGGGCCGAGTTCTGGAGTCTTTGGGCTGGCCGCTGCAGTCCCTGGGCCGGGTTTTGCAGTCCCTTGGCCGGCTTCGACTGTGGCGGTTCTGGAGCCATCTGCCAAAATCCTCGTGTCGTCTGCTAGAGCTCTAGAGTCGGATCCGACTTCTTCGGGAGGAGTCGGCACAAAGATGGAGTCTGATTATGGTGAAGGCTTGACAGACGGCTTGAGGAGGCGCTGAAGGGTGACGCCGGATGGTATTGCTTGGCGGGTGGAGCCGATTCGTGCCAGGGTGTCTGCTTGGTCATTGTCATTTCTTGGCACATGGAGGAACTCGCACCCCTCAAAATATCCACTGAGTTGCTGCATGAGGAAGCGGTAGCTCGCCATGTTTGCATCTTTGGCGTCCCAGTCACCAAACGACTGCTGGACCACTAAGTCGGAGTCGCCATAACATAGGATCCGGCGAATGCCAAGTTCTTTGGCAAGCTGGAGCCCGTGAATGAGCGCCTCATATTCGGCGACGTTGTTGGAGGAGGCAAAGTGGACTTGCAGTGCGTATTTGAGCTTGTCGCCTTTAGGAGAAGTGAGGACAACGCCGGCTCCTAAGCCGGTGCGCATCTTGGAGCCGTCGAAATGCATCCGCCAAAGGGTGGAGTCGGGCGCTGATGGTAGGTACTGGGTCTTGGCCCAGTCGACGAGGAAGTCGGCCAGTGCTTGCGACTTGATGGCGGTGCGGGGCTGGTAGTAGATGGTGTTGGGAGCCAGCTCTATGGCCCATTTGGCCACTCGGCCAGAAGCATCTCAGCTTCTGATGATCTCGGCTAGTGGGGCCGTGCAGACCACGCTGGTTGGATGCTCTTGAAAGTAAGGCTTCAAGTTCTTGGCGGCAAAGTGCACGCCATAGCACATCTTCTGATAGTGGGGGTAGTTCTGCTTGGAGGTCGACAACACTTCGCTCAGGTAATATACTGGTCTCTGAACAGGTAGTGCCTTGCCTTCCTCCTTGTGTTCCACTACAATGGCTGTGCTGACTACCCGGCTGGTGGCAGCGATGTACAGGAGCATGGGCTCCTTAGGAGTCAGAGCCGCCAGAACGGGTGGAGTAGTCAACATCTTCTTCAACTGGAGAAAGGCTTCATCCGCCTTGTGGTTCCACTCGAAAAAAGTGATCTTCTTCATGAGCTGGTATAAGGGGAGAACTTTCTCGCCCAGCCGACTGATGAATCGGCTGATGGACTCCAAGCAGCCAGTGAACTTTTGCACGTCCAGCAGTCGGCTGGGTACCTCCATCCTCTCAATGGCTTTGATCTTTACAGGGTTGCACTCTATGCCGCGTTCAGAGACCAGGAAGATAAGGAGCTGACCGGCTGGTACTCCGAAGACGCACTTCTCAGGGTTGAGCTTGATTTGGAATCGGCGCAGGTTCTCAAAGGTCTCCTTGAGGTCTTCCAGCAGTGTTCCACGCTTCTCCGTCTTCACCACCACATCGTCCATGTAAACGTGGGCGTTTCTGCCGAGTTGCTTGAGGAGGCACTTCTGCATGCAACGCTGAAAGGTGGCGCCGGCATTCCTCAAGCCAAACTTCATGGTCAGGTAGCAGAAGGCTCCAAACGGTGTGATGAAGGCGGTCTTCAGTCTGTCAGCCGGGTTCAGCTTGATATGGTGATATCCTGAATATGCATCTAAGAAGCTCAACAGCTCGCATCTGGCTGTGGAGTCTATCACCTGATCAATTCTTGGCAAAGCAAATGGGTCTTTGGGGCAAGCTTTGTTGAGGCTTGTGTAGTCAATACACATTCACCACTGCTTGTTCTTCTTTAGTACCAGGACCGGGTTGGCTAGCCACTCTGGAAAGAATACTTCCAGAATGAAGTCGGCTACTAGGAGTCGGGTTATCTCTTCTCCGACAAGTCTTCTCTTATCTTCTGATAGACGGCGCAAGGGCTGCCTGACTGGCTTCACATCAGATCGGACATGTAACTTGTGCTCGGCGAATTCCGTCGGTACACCTGGCATGTCTTTGGGTGACCATGCGAAGATGTCCCGATTCTCACGGAGGAAATCGACGAGCTCGTCTTCCTATTTGCTGTCGAGGTTTGCGCCTACGACAGCGTACCTCTCTGGGTGCTCCGGGTCCAAGGGTATCTTCTTCGTCTTTGGCCGGCTTGCCGGCCATCGCCACAACCCGGTCAAGGAGCCGCTTCTCGACCGCGATCACCAGGGACTCGGCCAACCGACGACTTTCAGCCGCACAGGCAGACAACTTCCGGTAGTCACCGGCTATGGTCAAAATCCCCTTGGAACTAGGCATCTTCATCTTGAGGTAGGCGTAGTGGGGGACCGCCATGAACTTGGCCAGGGTAGGTCGGCCAAGTAATGCATGGTATGGGCTCTCGAGATCCACCACCTCAAACCAAACTGACTCTCGGCGGAAGTGATCTTTGTCTCCAAAGAGGACGTCTTATTAGGATCTTGCCGATTGGTGAGCAGGAAAGGCCAGGAACAATGCCGTGGAATACAGTCCAGCAGTTCTGAAGCTGTCTTTGCTTGATTCCTAACTTCTCCATGGTGTCCTTGTACAGGATGTTGATGCTGCTACCTCCGTCTATCAGAACTCGCGAGAAACGAGCAGCTCGTCTATCCGTGGCAAAGGTGGCATCCAAAACCAAGGCGTAGGAGCCCGGACTCGGCATCACCTCTGGGTGATCAGCCCTACTCCAGCTGATAGGCTTCTTGGACTAGTGCGTGAACTCTGGTGTCTCTGATGCTACTGCATTCACCTCTTGCTGCTGCTGCCACCTGCTGCGTCGATCATCAGCCACACTGGTAAATACCACGTAGGCTCCATGCTCTTCGGGGTACTCGTCTTGTACTGCACCGACTGGCCTGACAGCACGCTGCTGGGGCGGAGGCGGGGGCGGGTTCCCAGCAGGCGGGGGAGGCAGGAGGCCGTCTCCCTTGGCGATCCTGGTGAGCCAGTGGCACTTCCGGGTGGTGTGGTTTGACGGCTTCGTGCCGCTGTGGAACTTGCAAGGACCGTCCAGAGTCTGCTCGTATGAGAAAGCCGACAACCAGCTGGGCTTGCCGCCTTTCTGTCGCTTGGGTGGAGGCTGCCCTTCCGGCTGCTGGTCTTCGACTGTCGCCACCTGCCGGCTGCTGGAAGCTGGCTGTGGGGCCTTGCGCTTGTGGTCACTCTGCTGTTGTCGCCGACTGGCGTCTCTAGCCGGAGTCCTAGGAGCCTGAGTGGCCACCTTGCCAGTCGCACTAACTTGAATCTCCGCCTTCATGGAGGAGTCGGCCGTGGCATACTTATCTGCTATGATCAGCAGCTCGTCGAGGGTTTCTGGCTCGTCCTAGAGGAGCTTGTGCTTGAGGAGGGTGCCTTCTCTACACCTGGTGGTGAAGTACTCGATAGCCTGCATGTCGTGCACGCCCTCGCAGGAGTTCCGAAGCTCGGCCCAACGTGTGAGGTAGTCAGAAGTCGACTCGTTGGGGCCTTGCACGCACAAGGAAAGCTGGCGAGGCTTGGGAGGTCGCTTGTACGTTCTCGTGAAGTTGCGGACGAATGCATCGGTGAAGTCGACCCAGCTGTTGACGCTGCGGGGCTTCAAGCTGTTCAGCCATGTCCGGGCCGTGCCCTGGAGCATGAGCGGAACATATTTTACGGCAACATGCTTGTTGCCGTTCGCTATGTTGACGGCCGTGGAGTAGTAGTCAACCAGCCAGTCTTCCGGCTTCACAGAGCCGGTGTACTTGGGCGTATCTCGTGGGAGCGTGAACCCTTTGGGAAAGGGCTCGTCTCGAATGCGAGGCCCGAAACAAGGCGGACCCAACTCGTCTTCTTCTTCCAGCGCCAGGGATCGATGAAGTCGGTCAATCCGGTGGCGGGCGTCGTTTTCTCTGACTCCTTCTCGGCGGCCAAGGCGGTCGCCGAGAGTCGGATGGTCAACAGGCGGCGGGGAGACTCGCCTTTCCTTGTGAGGAGGAGGAGGCGGACAGTCGTCCCATCGTTGCACTGCTCTTGGGCCCGTCTTGGTCGCGCTCTATGGTAATGCGAGTCCGACTGCGGCTGACAGCCAGATCCTTGTCTTTTCTTCCGCGGGCGCCGCCAGTCGGCGTCCGAGACGTCACGCCTTGGTCTCGGCGTGGAGGCAGGTCGTCGTTCTCTCGTTGCGGCGCCTCTGTGCGGCAGCCGGCCTCGTTCTACGTGGCAGCCGCGTCGAGGAGCCGCTGGACTCGCTTTGTCATCAGGCGGCGCTCTTCACCCTCGAAGTTGTCCAGCTCATCTGCCGCTGCTTGGGCGGCTCGAATGTTCTCCGCAGGCGTGGCGTATACAGGGCGATTTGCCCCGAACAGGTTGGCGATGGCCACACCGCGCTGCTGGACCGCGCCTAGGCGGCTGGGCCCAGTTGGGGCTGGCGAGCCGCCCATAGCGCGACCCATCTCACGCTAGTAGGCTTCTGACAAGCATCTCATGCTAGCCAGCTTCTTCACGCTTTCGACGAGCTGAAGACGGCGCGCCTCCAGCGTCTCGACATCAGCGTATTCTGGAATGGGCGCGGTCAGGTCTTGCAGTGCCACGTCAAGTGGGTCATGCGCTCCTCCGCCGGGATGCTCGTCATGACCGACGACGAGCACCTCTGTGATGGTGCTTCCATCGCTCTCCGCGCGAGGGAGCGGCTCGTCGTAGACCACCACGTTGGTGGGGAACGCGTCGAGCGACACGGTGTCGGAGTCGACCTGCATCGGGTCGGTGGAGACTACAGACTCCAAGTCCACGGCAGGCTCGCCGGCGACGTGGAGTTGGTCAAGGAGGCCCGCGAGGAGGCTCTCGGGGCCGCCCGTGCCTGCGTCGGATGCAGGCTCGTCGGAGAGGCGAACCTCGCCGACGAGATCGGCAAGGCAGCTGGCTGCGCAGGCGATCTCAGCGCCGAGCAGCGCGTCGGCGCAGACTCCGTCTGGCGTGCCGGGCTGGCTACGCTCGCCAGGGAGGAAAAGGGTTCCCGTCCAGAGCAGGTCTCCGGACGACAGTGCACCTTGCCTCACGGTGGGCGCCAAATGTCGGGCGTTGGGTGCGACATATGCCAAATGATGGCTTATCATGGTGGGAGCGAGTAGAACGTTGCCGGTGCCTGGAAACTAGATAAGGCGAAGGCATGCACGCCAGCGAATCTTACCCAGCTTCGGGGCTCTCCATGGAGATAACACCCCTACTGCTGCTCTGCGGGGTCTCTGCATGATCACTATGGTAAAGTGTGCACACGATTGCTCCTTGAGCTGTTTCTTAGAGATAGGAGAAGGCAAGGCTAGCTCTCTCCTTCCTATATGATCTTGTCTAGTGCTAATGGATTCGAACCCTTTGCATGGGTGCCCTGGGGGGTTTATATAGGCCTACCCCTAGGGGTACAATGGTATTCCGGCTAGACACGGGCCTAGCTGTTAGTCTCTCTGGCCGCCGTCTTATCCGCTGACTCTTGGGGCCCGCCGACTGGCTCGGTACGAAGCCAACAGGCCGCGTCCGCCGCAGACGGGTCTTGCCGGCTGCAGATTACTGTAGCCATGCTTCTAATGACGCGGGCTTGGTCATGGGGTCGTGGCAACAGCTCCGCCGTCTGGCGGGCGATCACTGTTACCACTCCCTGTCGCGTCTGGTTAATGGCGCGTGGGGCCCGTGGGAGGGGCTGTCCGACTCCTGGGGGCCAACTCCCAACTGGTCCGACTGGTGGCGCTCTCGCCGTCTTCTGTACTCCCATCGACTGGTGGGACCAGTCGTCCATAGGTCGTATCGGCAGGCCGTCGTGGGCACAGGACTCCGCCCACTGGGGCTGACGTCAGGGCTGGCATGGCAACAGTGCTGCGCCGGGCGGAGATCTCTGCGGGTATGGCGCACTGTGGCCATGCCTGCCCTTGGAAAGGGGTGGGAGTGGACCTTACTGTGGCCACTCCCCGTCCCGTCCCTCTTTATGAGGGCATGGGGTTTGTTGGCGTCGCGGGCCGACTCCCCATGGTCGGCTTCTCTGGAAGTCGCCATTTGGGAGTCGGCTCATCCTCAAGTCGTCCCCGGGACTCGGCCGTGAGTGGGCAGTCGGCTGCCTTGCCGCCGACTCTCAAAAGGCCGCTCTTCGTCCTGGGGTCTTGAGGGGCGCAGCCTGCCCCGATGTCTTGAAAGGTTATGGGCCTGTGGTTAGCCTACCCGTGTCCCATTACTCCGACAGAAGGCGTTTCCAAGAAAGAAGAACAGCCGACGGGGAGATCCGGCCCGACTGCTCAGCAGTCGGCCCGAATCTCGGGGACTACAGCCCGCGGGTGCGCCAGCGCACCGCCGCGGAAAGGGTAGAAGACTTACTCCGGCTCTCCGACAAGTCGGCAGCATGTTGATCCAACTCTAGGACCTTGGAGTTGAAGGCGGCAGCACGAAGGTTATGATAATCCTGCAGCAAGGATATCAGCACTTAGAGCCTGCTAATTAAAGTTCCGAGCCACCTGCTCAGCAGCTAGACAGGAACTCGGGGACTACACCCAGTGGGTGCGCTGGCGCGCCCCCACGAAGCAATACAAGAGTTAAAAAAAGAAAAAGCAAGAGGCGTACCCGGATGGCCTCTCGCGATGCCAGATACACCTTGTTGCAGTTCTTGATGGCGTCGGCTTCAGCGCGGAGTTTGGTTTGAACATCCAGCATCGCCTTGTTCAGAGGGCTGGTCCCGCTGACCCGCACCTACCCAGTTGGCGTGGTGTTGGTCGCCTCGGTGTCCGGGATCGAGGAGCTCGCGGCGCCAGTCTCTAGCGGGCGTGGCGCCGAGGCCGCCTTCGCAAGTCGGCGACGCGTCGGTGTGCCAACATCAAGAGTCAGGCTCGTCGCCACCTCGTTTGCAGTTGGCTGCACCGGTGGGTCCGCCGGCTGCTCGCCTTGCGCGCTCCTGGACGGCAGCGGTGGAGGCACAATCACGTCCGGCATAGCGACGTCGCCGCCGTCCCTCTCCATGACCGGGTGCTCATCGCCGGCCTCCCCAGTCTGCGCCACGAACTCCGGAGGTGGCGGCGCGGAGTTCAGGGGAGTGATGAAAATCGCCGACTGGCGGTGCGCGGCTTCTTCAGCCTACTTCTTCGCCGCGTCCGCGGCCTCGCCCTCCGCCAGTTTCTTCAGGGCGGCGGCCTCCACCTTCTCTACCTCCGCCTTCTCCAAGCGCGCGGCTTCCGCCTCCTCGCGCGATTCCCGCATGTTCCGCTCCCTCGCCTCCCGGAGGTGGGCGGCCGGATCGATCCGCCGACTGGTGGTGGAGGTCTCTGCCGACCCCATGATGGAGGCGGCGACCAATTTCTCAAGAGAGAGAGGGACCCTAGATCAAGGGAAACAAAGTGAAGAAACTTAGACAAGATCAACAAGGAAAAAAATGAAGGTACGAGATAAAGGCAGTACTCACGTGGAAACCAGCTGCGTCTTCTTCACCTCCTTGCGGAAGCGGATGGCCTTCGCGGCCGCTTCGTCCCGCTTGGTCGCCGCAGTCGAGCCCTTGGGCTTTTTCGGCCGGCTGCTGAACAAGCTCGGCGTGGCCAGGCGTGTCTTCGTGCCGCCTTGGGCATCCGGCGCGAAGGACGAGCTCGCGCCCGGCTGGCCTACTCCTGGCTGGTGGCGCGGGGCGACTTCCCACGTGTTGTCGTCAGGCCAGTCCTCGAGGCTGGCTCCGAGCCTCGAGCTGCCTGTTTCGCCGCCTCCTCCCTTGGCGTTGTCCTCCAAGTCCGCCGCCCCGAAGTCGGGGTCATCGACATTGCTCTCCACTCGGTCAGGGAGGAATTGGCGCTCCGGCCTGCGGCGCCGGTTGCCGGCTGGAGGAGGGGGCTCTGCTCAAAGGCTGATTGGTCAGATTAGGCAGGCCGGACTCGGCAACAAAGAGATAGAGAAAAAAGAAAGACAACTTAACATAGGCGGGGGATTGGCGCATGAATACGGCTCCTTGCCAAACCGCCACTCCTCCGTGAGCTCGCAGTTCGCAAGATAGTTCACCATGGGAGCTACCTCTGTGTGAGGCATCTCCTTGGTGTATAGCCGAATTTGGTCCCGATGTCCGCTCATCTGGCAGATCATGTGAGGGCGGCTCTGGAGCGGGAGCACTCGGTGACCCATGAAGGAAGACAGCAAATCCGGCCCGGTCAGGCCCTCCGTGTGCGTCAACACTCGGAGCCGCGCGATGGCGGCGGCTCCAGAAGGTGACAGCGTCTTGGCCCGGTACGACCAGTTGGGCCGCCTCCTAGTAGGCGAGGCGGCTTCGTAAGCCGGCAAGTTGACCCAGTCGCCCTCCGCGAAGACGCTCTTCACGTAGAAGTACGACCGCTGCCACATCTTCGCTGACTTGATCAACATGATGGGGGAAACGGGTTGTCGGCCGCCGACCTCCGCACCGTGATGAACGTGCCACATTGGGCCGGCACGCCTGCGATGAGGGTGCCGAGCTTGATGTAGAAGATGTCGCCCAAAGCTCAATGGTGGGGAGGATGCTGAGGAAGCCTTCGCACAAGGTGACGAAGGCGGACAACAGCACCACCGTGTTCGGGGTGAGGTGGTGCGGCTGGAGACCATAGAATTCACGGAAGGACCAGAAGAAGCTGCTCGCCGGCAAGCCAAGGCCGCGCAGGCAGTGCAAGCGGAAGACGACCCGCTCACCCTCCTCTGGCGCCGGCGAGATCTCCCTCCTCGGCGCGAGGCAGACCCTCGCGTAATCCTTGCCGGGTAGCCGCCGCGTCTGGCGGAGGAAATCAATGTGGTCGTCGTGAACTTCGGAGATGTCCCATGCTCCGGAGCATGCCATGGGGGGCGTGGGGGTGGAAGATGAGCTCATCGGGAACGAACCACCGCGGCGCTCGGCGTGGCTTGGAGGCGCAATGGAGAGAGGAAGAAGAAGGAGGCAAGAGTAGGGAGGAGGGACGCACGTGCTCCGCCGCTCCCCCCTCCCCCCTACTTATAGGCCTGTGGGCTGCGAGGCCGAGGGGGTGATCGTGGGATTTACTATGCCCACAACCCCACGCCCCCACATTTATCGTGCGAGTTACTGCGCGCAGTAACTCGCGGGAAACTCAACCGCCCACCTTGGCCGCAGCGGATCCGCTCGTGTGCCGTGGCGTGGTAGTGGCAGGCAGGCATGTCCCATCGCGAGCGTGGGCCGGCAGGCTGGCCCAGACGCTCGTCGCCATGTGATAGGCCCATAACGGGTGGCGGCCTGGAGGCTGAGCTAGCATGCCGCTTGGATCCCGCCGATGCGTTCAAATTTTGGATGAGTCAGATTGGGCGAGTCCGACTCCTACCATTCGGCCCGGCGGAAGTCGGACGAGGCTCCACCTCAAGCACTCAGAGAAAGAAACTGCTGAGGCTCCTCGGCTGATCAACCGCGGCACCTCACCAGCTTCGGGGTCTACTGTTGGATTAATGGGCCACGGGTAGGCCAACCCGAAGCCCAGAACCTTTCAAGACATTGGGGCTAGCTGCGTCCCTCAAGGCGCCAAGATGAAGTGCCGCCTTCTGGAGGCCGGCTGCCCATAGACGGCCGAGTCCCGAAGGCGACGTCAGGACAAGCCGACTCCTAGCTGGCGGCTTCTAGAGAATCCGGCCCCTAGTAGTCGGCCCGTGGCGCCAACGAAGCCTGCGCCCTCATCAAGAAAGACAAGACAGGGAATGGCTACAGTGTAGCCCATCCCGCCCCATCCAGGGACAGGCGTGGCCACAGTGCACCGTAGCGGCCGAGATCTCCGCCCGGCGCGGCACTGTTGCCACGCCATCTCTGACATCACCACAAGCAGGCAGAGTCCTGCTCCCACGATGGCCTGTCAGTATGGCCCAAGGACGATGGGCCCCACCAATCAGCAAGAGCCCGGAAGACGGCAAGAGCCCCAAAACTCGGACCCGATGGAGGTCGGCTCCCAGCAGTCGTCCCACCCCTTCCTCGGGACCCATGCGCCATTAACTAGACGAGACACGGAGTGGCTACAATAATCGCCCGCCAGGCGGCGGAGCTGTAGCCATGATCCCCTGACCAAGCCTGCGTCATTAGAGTCATGGCTACAATGATCAGCAGCCGACAAGACCCGAGAGCGGCGAGGGCGGCCTGTCGGCCCCGTACCCAACCAGTCGGCGGGCCCCAGCAGTCGGCGGAGAAGCCGGCGACCGAAGAGACTGATGGCCAGGCGCTATGCCCGGCCGGATTACCATTGTACCCCTGGGAGTAGGCCTATATAAACCCCCTAGGGCACCCATGCAAAGGGTTCCCAACCTGTTAGAACTAGACCAGCCCATAGCGGAAGGAGAGAGCTAGCCTTGCCTTCTCCTACCTCTAGCATACAGCTCAAGGAGCGCCATTGTACTCACTTGTGCCTTAGTGATCATGCGGATACCCCGTGGAGCAGGACTAGGGGTGTTATCTCCTAGGAGAGCCCGAACCTGGGTAAAGTACGCCCGCGTTCGTGTCTACGCCTCATCCCGCTGCCGGGCACCGGCGACGTTCTACTTGCTCCCACCATGATAAGCCATCCATTGGCATATGTCGCACCCAACCCCCTACAAAGTTATTTGAGTTTCTTTGATCTCTTATATGCATGATCTCTTATAGCCTCATATTTCTTCTCTGATATTTGGGTTTTGTTTGGCCAACTTGATCTATTTATCTTGCAATGAGAAGAGGTGCCTGGTAGTGGGTTCGATCTTATGGTGCTTGATCCCAGTGATAGAAAGGGAAACAACACATATGTATAGTTTCTACTAAGGATAAAAAGATGGGATCTATATCTATGCAGTAGATAAACGGATATTTTCTACATCATGTCATCGTTCTTATTGCATTACTCCATTTTTCCATTAACTTAATACACTAGATGCATGCTGGATAGCGGTTGATGTGTGGAGTAATAGTAGTAGATGCAGGCTTGAGTCGGTCTACTAATGTTGGACATGATGCCTATGTATTGATCATTGCCTAGATATAGTCATAATTATTTGAGGTTTTATCAATTACCCAACAGTAATTTATTTACCCACCATTTGCTATCTTTCTCGAGAGAAGCCACTAGTGAAACCTACGACCCTCGGGTCTTCTTCCTCATATATTTGCTTGCGATCTACTTTTCCTTTGCATTTTTATTTAGATCTATTAAACCAAAGATACAAAAATACCTTGCTGCAGTTTAATTTATTTGTGATCTATTATTCTAATCTAGTACAAATTTCTGGCATCGTTACCTGAAAGGTATTGATAACCCTTTAACACGTCGGGTTGCGAGGTGTTGTTATTTGTGTGCAGGTGATGTTTACATTGTGTTGCTTGGTTCTCCTACTAGTTTGATAACCTTGGTTTCTTCACTGAGGGAAATACCTACCGTCGCTGTGCTACATCATCCCTTCCTCTTTGGGGAAATACTGATGTAGTCCTGGCAGACAGGAGCTTTTCTGGCGCTATAGGGAGAGAGCGATCAAGTTTCACGACCTTAATGATCTTTAGTAGTTGCGGATGCTTGCTAGGGGTCCAATCATAAGTGCATATGATCCAAGTAGAGAAAGCATGTTAGCTCATGCCTCTCCCTTATATAAAATTACAAGAATGATTACCGGTACTTGTTATCGATTGCCTAGGGACAAATAACTTTCTTGTTGACACAAACCCTTTTACTAAACCCCTAACTTTTATTATCTTGCAAAGTACTTCTAGTTTTATTCTTGCAACGTAGATCTAGCATCACTCCAACAAACTAGTTTCATACTTGTTTTCGGTAAAGCAGACGTCAAGTGTGCGTAGAGTTGTATCGGTGGTCGATAGAACTTGAGGGAATATTTGTTCTACCTTTAGCTCCTCGTTGGGTTTGACACTCATAATTATTGAAAAGGGCTACAAACGATCCCCTATGCTTGTGGGTTATCAAGGAGCCAAATTCTCGTGGTTCAGTTTGACACTGACCACGGAAACCTTGAAGACGTCAGGGGGATCGGCCGGATGTGGAACAATTGTTCCTTCAGCTTCACTATCGTCGCCTTTCCTACGTCCACCTTCTCGCCGCTGATGGTGTACAATATGGTGCATGGGGTTATGTCGGCCTGCAAAGACATGTCTGCGATGTGAGACATCTGAAAGGCAACGGAAACGGGAGAGTATACATTTATTGAAGAGGGACGATGTGACAGGTACGTGAGGGCGTCGAGCTCAGCCAAAGATGAAGCATCACCGAGCACGTCCGAGACGGAGGACGGGCTGGTATGAGTAGGTGCGGGAGCCGGTGCAGGAGCAGGTGCTGGTGCAATGCTAGTCGAGCTGCTCCCGAAAAAGTCGGAAAGGGGAAAGTACGCTGCCTCTATATTTGGATTTTTCCTGCTCCAACTGACGATAGCCGGAACCAAGACACCATACGAAGCTGCAATCTCCTGTTTTGTGGCAGCTATCGCTGCTACGACTGTCTCAACTGATTTCTTCTGAACCGCAATCTCAACCTTCTTGTTGATGTTTTCTTCATTTAACCTCCGTATTTCCTTTCTCTCCTCCGTGGTCTCACGGTAGCACTTCTTCCACGTGGCACCGTCTCTGACGTCGTGCACGCGTCCATACGATGGTCGAGTATCCACAGGGAGTCCTTCCAATATGTTGAAGGCCCGGTTGAATGGGGTGTCCCACTTGGGCCTCGCCAACGCCTCAGACGGCGAGTCGCTTTTGGTCGCAATCCTGTGCAGCTCTCTCTGCAAAAGGAACAAGGATCGTTTACAAATATGACTAAACGTGTAGTCGAATTGATGAGCAGCTAAAATTACCAGTAGTCTCATGAACTCCGTCGTGACCGTGTCTGTTTGGAAAACGTTCTTCGCTGGGTCCCAACGGTACCGGGCCCTGAGGACGTCACGCTCCCGCAGGACGGTGAACTCTGCCAAGGGGTCTGGGATGCCTAGACTTTCCCGTTTCGTGTCCTCCTTTGCTCATATGGACCTCTTCCCCGCGTAACCATGGCTTCCGAGGTGGTGGCACCCATGTTCCTCTCTTGAAGCTCCTTCATGTACTTTGACTTTTCTTTGGCAGCTTTGGCATCGCAAGCCGCCTTGAATATTTCAAATTCCTCGTCCGTAATTGTCGGATTATCCTTTATAATCTCGGAGTAGGGTTCCTTTTGTCGATGATCCTTGCTTTCACCCTTACTTTCTAGGAAGCCAACGCATCGCTAATCTTGCTCATGGCGCGTTTGTTTATCTTCTTCATTGCTGGGTCTTTATCTGGATCGGTATATTTCTTTTCATCCCTGCCCGGGAACAAGTATACATGGTGCAGCTTTGTTAGGAGGGAGTACGTCATATTTTCTATCTTCTTTAGTTTCTCATCATTGATGGTGGCGGTTGTCCGTACGATGCATCATATTTGATTGCCGTAGCACGCTCGCGCTTCCGCAGGCTCTTTTGGCTCAAAATTGTCGTCGTCCACCTTCGTGACCACCAGTCTAGTAGTGATGAGCTAGTTTGGGCGTCGACGTCTCCTCTTCGGTTTCGGTTCTGTACCGGCTTCGCCAGTCTCCGTGTTGGTCTCGGTGTCGGTCTGGGTCTCAACGCCAGTCTCAGTGCCGGTCTCAATGTCGGTCTCGGATGTGACAGGTGGGCCCTGCAACAACCGTTGCTCGTCGAGAAGGTTCAAATAATCGTCTGCCGCCAGGTAGACGTTGCAATCACCAAAACCCTGTCCTTCATTGTTGCTAGCCATGTTTCCTACAATTAAATCTAGTCAATTAATTCTAGACCTAATGGAATGAATATAAACATAAAAGGCCTATGTTTTGCAGGAACGTTGATTCCTTCCTGGTGCGGCAAATCCCGGGCACTCGATATGTCCTAGTTTGTAGCACAAGTCATGCCAAAATTCACGGGAAAGTTCAACATGACCTTTGCTAAAAACTGGACAAATCGAGCACCTGAAATTTTCCGGAATGGAAATGAATCAACATTCCGGCAAAACATAGGCCACTCGGCTTCATTCCCTGGAAACAACAAAAGGCCACTTGGGCACAATCGAACCACTTCAATGTTGCGTATAACATGAGCAAACACTATTGAGGAATTTGCATATAACATGACCACTTCAATGAAAAGATATAATCAACAATAATGGAATATGCAAATGAACATCATTGACATATATCATATAACATCAATATTGTTTTTTGTTTATATAGCAACAATTACTTTAACCAAGTTTTTGAAAAGAAAAACAATTCTGTTTTCTGTTTATAGCTAAATGCCATAGCTACCACTACTGCAGGATGCTGCTAACGCGACACTACAATCAGGGACCATTCGAGAAACTGTGTGCGATGCCATAATCGCAAACGGTGGTGTATGAAAACCTTCAGAAATGTATAAAAGATTTGAGATGATGGATGCATCAAACACGGTTCAGGTTTTAGTTGCGTGTGCATTGAAGGGCATATAGTTCAGTTCAATTAACTATTTGCAATGAGGAGGAACAAAAGAAATGGGCAGCCAGATGAAGGCGTGTGCGATACACAGCATAAGGTTCACTCAGATGAACTTTTTGTGATTAGGCAACACAAAAGAAATGGGCAGTCAAATGAAGGTGTGTGCGATATACAGCATACGGTTCACTCGGATGAACTGTTTGTGATTAGGCAAGAGAACAGAAATGGTTCAATTTAACAAGATGTGTGTGATACGCGACAAACAGGTCTGTAATCAGAAATGTGTGCGAAGATCGATAATAACGCAGATGATTGATTCTAATAAGACGTATGTGATGTGCTTTGTCTACACAACATCTATTGGCCATTGTGGGACAGGTGGTCATCCGGATACGCCATAAGGATGTGAAGAGGCATTCCTATCAGCAAGGAGTAGCTGTTCCACCAGTAGCTCATCTAAGAAAACTATCAAGTTAAGTGTGCTCAGGCTGGAGCAGCCATCAGATGGGTGACTGGATGACAAGTTGTGTCGATGTTAAATTAGGTGATGGGATGGGTCATTTTCGGTCAAATGACCGAAATGCCCCATTCCCTCAGCTAATTTAACCTCGAGGTCCTTTTTTATTTTTTTATTTTTGAACACAGTTTAAAGATGGTCTACCGCATTACTTTTTGACAATGTGCGATACGTGGCATACAGTTGACCCATCCGACCTATTTGTGATGGAATAGGCTGTGTGTGTTGTGGGCAAATGCTTGCTAGTATTCAACCGTTTGGGATTGATGAATTCATCACTGATGGGTTCTCTAGTGTGGTCCGTGTTCATCTGATCATCATCTACGACTTGTGGTAGCGCGATGCTAAGTTTTCATTAATTGATGGCGTTAAATGAACATGCCACTGTTTCCCGCCAATTCCTCACATGTTTCTCACCACCCTGCTATATGCGCATAGGGGGCGCGCGACGCACGGAGGCGACAAGCGCAGCCTGTAGCACATCCACCTTTTCCAAGCATGCCAACCCACCAAAGTGTCGCATCTGCCATCAACCTCGTCGACGAGGAAAACGAGTAGGCGCCACGGCCCGTTGAGGTCAAGGCTCTCCCCCGCAACGCGAAGGACGACACCGTGATGCGCGTCATCGCTAGGGTTGAGCAGACCTTTGGCACATGGCACTTGACGGCCGCAGATCAAGATAGGCATGTCAGCGCCGACAGGCTGCAGCTAGGCACACAACATGATCGATGGCGCGCCACAGAGCAAGCTAGGCGCATCCGCGCTGATAGGCTGCGGCTTGCCGCACGGCGAGACTGTTGGAGCGCCGCAGAGAGAGAGAGAGAGGCGCGACGCGCCGCACAAGAACAGCGGATCCATCGACGCTTGCCTGCTGTCGACACAGCATCGCAGCTGGGTACGCGTCCCATCAGTACCCCCATTCCTCGCCAGGAGTGGGCAGAGGCCCTCAACACCGTACTTGCACCAGAGGCCGGCCGCACCGTTCGCGTGGGTGCCACCGTTCGCCTTGTCCGCGGCCCGCTGGATGCCAACGTGTTGGTCTGTAGGCTCGACCGCCTCCTTGGCCCAGGTGTCCACCTGGGCGCAGTAGAGGTACATGGCCGTCGCATCCTCGAGCTGGTGATATCCGATGAAATAGCCAACTTGGAGCTCGAGATCGTGCTCCAGATGTACCGCAAGCGTGTCGACCGCTTGGATGAACGCTTGCACGAGTTCAAGCAGAGCCAAGAGCTACCCTAGGCAAGGGCTGCTGGTCATGGTCTCATGGACGCGTTTTATTTTGGAAAGTCGTTTCGACATGGATAGCTATGTATTCACAGCAATCATAGTATTGCTATGTTTATTGCTCTATTTCAATGTGTGTACTCTATTTTCTATTCTTATATGTTCTGTTTCAATGTGTGTATATGCGCTTTCCATTCTGTATATGTGGATGATAACAGCTAGATTCAAATGAGTATACAAAAACAGATAGAAAATGGAATTCATAATATATATATATATATATATATATATATATATATATATATTAATTGTTCATTAGATCATCACAGAATATATATATATATATATATATATATAATATCATCACATATACGTGATGATACTTAACTACTAGGTACAATGCATAAAACTGAAAACGAACAATACTAAAACTAATAATCCCTCCTGGGGCCAGTATTCCAGCAGCCCCTCGCCAGCAGCTCCCTGGTGCGCGGCGTCTTCCCAGTGCGGAGGCAGTACTCCGACTCCTCCGCCACGCAGCGTTTGACGTACCGATCTGCCTCTTGCTGGCGGACGCGCGCTGCCAATCTTGCCATTTTGTTGGGTGCCCACCGGAGCTCCTCGTCGGTGGCACGCTGGAGCTTATCGGCCCACCTCCACGCAGCGATGAGGCGCCCAGTGGCTATGACCTTCCTCGCGATGTACCGGTCTTCGTACACCTCCTCGGGACGATGACGCGCCCGCCCCCAAAGCTCCGCCGCCTCTTTGTCCAGGCAGCATCATGGGCTTCACAGGCCGCCTGGTACCTGGCTTCCTCCTCCGCCATCTCATTCTTGAACGCCACTTGCCTGGCTTTCTCAGCCGGCGGCAGTGACTTCCATAGACAAAGATTGTACTAGCCCCAAAATCAATCCAAAGTTGGGGGGTCCGGCGCAACCTTGTCAGGCGGCACGTAGGGGTCCTCGTGGCTGCTAATCGAGTGAGCGTCCTCGGGGGGCGGTGACTCCTCGTCGGTGCATGGGCAGACCGGCGGCGCCGTTGCAGAGATTTGAGAGAGATAGAAAGAGAGGGCAAGCGAGGGGAGGATGTAGATGAGAATGCAGGCGGGACGACGTGAGCAAGGTAGTATTTATTGGCGGCCGGAATCTAGATTGACGGGGACAGTACACATGCTGGTCACCGAATTTACGAGTACTGTAGTTTGAATTACACACAATTCGCGCAGCAAATCCGTGTGTGAACATAATAGCTGATGGTTTCCAATACAGAACCGTGTCTGATTAATGATCCCCGTTAATCACCTACCAAACCTCGAGCCGCGAGATAGAGTGCCAATTGTGTGGGGGACGGTTGTCTTGCCAGATCTTTACATTTTTTTTGAACACCTGATGTTTACATCGTCTGATAATTTTTTAACTCGCACACAAGTACACAAAAATATGATTTTTCAAACCGTTTTGGTTAGGCGTTGCATGTAGATGTAGTTCAAATTTGAATTACGGTCATTAAATGGTTAGAAAATCACTTAAATGTCTTTGAAAGGTCAAATGACCCCTGGAAATTTCCAAATTTTCACATGACAATTGTATTAGTGCACGTTAAACGTAGGAAAAAATTTGAAGGCCGTAAGAGGAAGCTATCTCCCGTCCGTCAGCAAACATGCATTGTTCCCTCTCGGAACCACGAACCTTCTAGTGAGTTGCTCCGGTTTGTGTGTCCAAACTTTCGTTAAACAGGCCAATTTTTTTACCACATCATCTTGGTGGCATGACATTAAATCAAGCAAGGTTTCATGTTTTTCTGATCATTTTTTTATTTTTTGGAAATAAAATGCCATGGCATGCACTCCATGCATGTGCCCATGCCTTGACACCAATATGTTTGAAAATTCCTTCGAATTTACTACACATGGAATTAACTCGCACACAAGTACACAAAATATGATTTTTCAAACCGTTTTGGTTAGACGTTGCATGTAGATGTAGTTCAAATTTGAATTACGGTCATTAAATGGCTAGAAAATTACTTAAATATCTTTCACAGCTAATAAAAAATATCTACAACATCACACAGTTGTTTTCTAGGAACCGTTTGCGATGAAAATATATGTGTCTATTTAAGTCTCCCTCCTTAAGCTTCGCCGGCACGTCTGCTCTCGTGCCGGCAACCCTCGACTCCACGAATCCCGATCGCCATTCCCGCACCCCTTCTTGAAAGATGACGCCATGGAAACGCTTTGTGAAGGCCCGTACGATGGCCGCATCCCCCCCCCCGAGCGCCGCCGCCTACGCCGAGAGTGCCGCCGCATCTGCATTGAGCACGGCCGCTTCCGACGAGAGGGCGTCTGCGGCAGCCAACGGGGTTGCTGCAGCAGCCGAGACGGCTGCAGCTGCTGCTCCAACGGCGGCTGCGAACGCCGAGAGCGCTCGAGCTGCTGTCCATGCCGCTGATGTCGCCCTGGTCCGGGTCGAGGCCATCCACGCCAAGATCGAGGATGCACACGGTAAGATATTCCAGGCCACCTTGGACTGCAGCATGCAACCCACGTCTGAAAAGGCGGCGGTGGCCATGGAGAACCTACTTCCTCATGAGGTCACCGAGCAGGAGCTGGAGATGCAGGAGGCGGCGGAGATCGAGGAGCGCTGGGAGGAGGAGTTGCGCGTGGCCAAGCACTACAAAAAAACACATCCGTGACATTTTGGGCCGAACGATTTTTTGTCATACTTATGATACTACTATGACGATAATTGTGACAAAACACGGTATCATCATAGATGTGGTGGGCTCCTACTTCTATGACAAAAAATCATGACAGAAAATGGGCTTTTCGTCCTGGGCGGGCCGGAGACGCAGCTGCATGACATTCTTTGGGCCGTCCATGACGGAAAAACCGTGGTAGAAGCGAGGGCGAGGAAAATATCGGGGTGTTCCCGGTTAGGGTGGGTGGTCAGAGCCAAGCGATGTGTGTTTCTCTCGTACATGCACGCGCGTGGGTGCGAGGCGTTGGGCTCTAACTGAACCCGAGCGATTGCACTGCAGGCTACGCGTTACTGAACATGAGCGATCGATCGATGGCTGTTAACTGAACCCGATCGGGCGGTTCCTTCGCTACTACTGCTAACTGAAGCCGATCGATGCTGCCTCTGGATGAACAATGAGTGTTCTTGGGGGGGGGGGTTGGATGAACAGCTCCCGGTGGGGGTGGATGAACAGGACCCCGTGGTGTTGCCTCTGGATGAACAGGACCCCGTGGTGTTGCCTCTGGATGAACATGATCCCGATCGATCGAGCCGGTTGGGGCTGGATGAACAGGGCCCCGTGGAGCGCAGGATGAACAGGACCACCCCGTGGAGGGCAGGATGAATAGTAGAAGGTGGAGGGCTTGATGAACAGTAGCCCGTTGTAACACCCACGATGCGGCTATATCTCTCACGTGTCGAGGCACGACTTAGAGGCATAACCGCATTGTAGGTTTTGTCGCAAGAAGGGTCATCTTCACATAATCCCATGTAATGAACACCAATGGGATAAAGAGAGTTGGCTTACAATCGCCACTTCACACAATACATAAATTAAACATGCATCATCCAGAGTACAATCAAGGTCCGACTACAGAACCAAAATAAAAGAAGACAACCCCAAATGCTAGATCCCCGATCGTCCCAACTGGGCTCCACTACTGATCGTCAGGGAAAGAAACATAGTAACGACCACGTTCCTCGTCGAACTCCCACTTGAGCTCGGTTGCATCACCTGCATTGGCATCGTCGGCACCTGCAACTCTTTTGGTAGAATCTGTGAGTCACGAGGACTCAGCAATCTCACACCCGCGAGATCAAGACTATTTAAGCTTATAGGAAGGATGGTGTAATAAGGTGGAGCTGCAGCAAGCACTAAGCATATATGGTGGCTAACATGCACAAAAGAGAGCGAGAAGAGAAGCAACACACGGTCGCGAAGCTAGAAGTGATCAAGAAGTGATCTTGAAACTACTTACGTTCAAGCATAACTCAAACCGTGTTCACTTCTCGGACTCCGCCGAAAAGATACGATCACGGCTACACACGCGGTTGATGTATTTTTAATTAAGTCAAGTGTCAAGTTCTCTACAACCGGACATTAACAAATTCCCATCTGCCTCATAACCACGGGCACGGGTTTTGAAAGATAATACCCTGCAGGGGTGTCCCAACTTAGCCCATCATAAGCTCTCACGGTCAACGAAGGATATTCCTTCTCCCGGGAAGACCCGATCAGTCTCGGAATCCCGGTTTACAAGACATTTCGACAATGGTAAAACAAGACCAGCAAAGCCACCCGAATGTGCCGACAAATCCCGATAGGAGCTGCACACATCTCGTTCTCAGGGCACACCAGATGGGCAAGACGTCGGGTTGGCATAGACCCTGGATTTCCCAGGGGGCGCCGGACATCGCCCAGGTTGGGCCAGCACTCGAAGGAGCACTGGTCTGGGGGGGTTAAAATAAAGATGACCCTCGGGCTCACGAAAACCCTGGGGAAAAAGGCTTAGGTGGCAAATGGTAAAACCAAGGTTGGGCCTTGCTGGAGGAGTTTTATTCAAGGCGAACTGTCAAGGGGGTCCCATAAATCACCCAACCGCGTAAGGAACACAATATCAAGGAACATAACACCGGTATGACGGAAACTAGGGCGGCAAGAGTGGGACAAAACACTAGGCATAAGGCCGAGCCTTCCACCCTTTACCAAGTATATAGATGCATTAATTAAATAAGAGATATTGTGATATCCCAAAAATATCCATGTTCCAACATGGAACCAACTTCAACTTCACCTACAACTAGCAACGCTATAAGAGGGGCTGAGCAAAAGCGGTAACATAGCCAAACAAAGATAGAAGTGATTTCGAGGGTATGGTCATCTTGCCTGCAAAGTTCTCAAGGTTGTCGAAAGCTTGATCTTCGTAAGCGTTCTCAACAGGTTCCTCGTTCACGTACTCGTCTCCCGGCTCTACCCAAAGCAAGAACACAAGCAAAAGGACCAACAATCAATCATGGGCAATGCACAAGCAACATGATGCAAAACATGGCATGATATGCGAGATGTGACATGCAATGCATATGCTTGCTCCGGAAGGGAAAAGATGAACAAGGCATCAACTTGGCAAACCAAGTATGCAGATGGAAAGATGAGATGATTTCGGTTGAAATCGATATGAAGATCACCGGAATCGGATGCACGGTTTGCAAATGACAAGCAAAACAAGGATGACACCAATCTGGGTTTAACAACATGATGCCATCTAGAATGCAAGGAGGAACAAGGCTACAACACTCCAACATATCAACAAAGCATATGGCAGTGATGTACTCAAGATGCTTGACAAAAGATGAACGCTGAGCTACGACTAAATCTCACAAGAGCAGGTTCAAACAAGCATGGCAAAAGTGCAAAAGATATCAGCTTCACAGTCTTGGTGAAAATATCAACATGGCAGGAATTAACATCAGGAAGGCATGTTTAGAGCAAGCAACCAACATGCTACAGGAACACAACATAGCAAATCAAGGCATGGCATGAATCTAATCAAAGCATAGAACAAAAGTCCTTTACTAACCATGAGCCAAAAGGGATCAGAAGATATGATGGTACCCATGTAAACATAGCAAGTTTCGTTACAGATTTCAGACTTAGTAGAAAACTGGACATGGCAAAAACTGCATCATGAAGGCATCTTCGCGAGATCGATTCACTCACCACAAGGCATTGCATGATAAACTAAGCATACTACCAGCAAGAATACATGTTAATGAAATTAAACATGGCAAGAACAAGCTCATAGCAGGTAAGGATCAACTACAACAACCTTGGCAAAATTGATTAACATGTAAACCATCTGCGAGGAACATATTAAAGCAAACGTAGAGCAAGATTGAGTCATGCTATGGCACTCCATAATAGTCAAAAAGGGCATGGATGGATAGAGCGCATCCATATGTCCAAAACATCCTTACCGAACATACTCAAAAGAAGCATGGATCTCTCTGTAGCAACATGAATACATGGCATAAAAATAACAGCAGAACAATGACTTAGGAAAATCTCAAGTCCCTGAAAACAGCAACATCACGAAGCCTAGTTTGCATGCTTGTGCTAGTCACCACATAGATCACAAAAATACATGGCATACACCCCTGTAAAGATGGCATGGCATAGTCCAAAATCCATGTATAGCTCATGCCCATAAGATGCACACATCAAATGTAGCAAAAATGACAAATGCACATATTCTGTTAAGATTCAGCAACTAACATCATATAGCACTCTTGCATCAGAGATTAGGGAATCAAGATGGCCTCAAACGAGCATGGCACAATGGAGCAAAATGAAGAGCAAATCAAGATGAACATTCTGGTGTATCATAAGCATGAATCAGAGCTACGGATGATGAGATATGATGCGATTAACAGGGCAACATAATGCAGAAATAAAAGGACTTAGGGAAAATTCGGGGTCAACCCTATGGTTCCAGATCTGGATCTGGGGCGCAGTTCCTGAGGCGGCGGCGCGAGCTCGCCGGAGAGCTCGTCGGAGAGGGCGAGGGGCGGATCCGGCCGGCCCGGGCGGCGGGACGGCGAGGGGCGCCGCGGGAGGCGCGGCGACC
>LT934119.1:69744676-69790705 GCA_900231445.1 Triticum turgidum subsp. durum
GCCGGGCAGGCCCGCCTTGGGCTCATCGGGCCGCGGTGGCGGGGCGGCGGCGCTTTCCATGTGGCAAGCCGCGATTGGCGCGGGCGGCGGCGGCGGTTTCGTCCGGCCGGACCAGACGTGTCCGGCGGCGCGGGGTGGAAGAAGGCTAGGGTTTGATCCGGGATTTCGGAGGGGGAGGTGTTTTATAGGTAGAGGGAGCTAGGAGACTCCAAATGTAGTGTAGTTTTCGCCCACACGATCATGATCGAACGACCGAGAGCATGGAGGTGACTTAGATGGGTTATTGGGCTGTTTTGGATGGGTGTTGGGCCGTAACACAAAAGAGGCCTTTGCTATTACCCGGTTAACCGTTGGAGCATCAAACGACCTCCAAATGGTCCGAAACTTGACAGGCGGTCTACCGGTGCTATACCAAGGCCGCTTGGCAAACCTCAGTCCATTTCGAGAAAGTTTAACACCCGCAGACGACAAAAAGGCAAAAGGGGCACCGGGGAACATAGGAGGGCTGGATTGCAAAACGGACAACGGGAAAAATGCTCGGATGCATTAGACGAACACGTATGCAAATGTGATGCGCGTGATGACATGATATGATATGCATGACATGAACAAAACGCAAAACAAAGAAAAAACCCAACCACGGAGGGAATATCATAACACATAGCCGAAAATGGCAAGAGTTGGAGTTACAAATATGGCAAGTTACATCCGGGGTGTTACAACACTCCACCACTACGAGAGGATCTCGTCCCGAGATCTAGGACTGAAATAACTCCGGATATTCGGAACGGAGGTGGTCCTCGCATTCCCAGGTGGCTTCTCGGTCAGAATGATGTGACCACTTCACTTTCAGGAATTTGATAGACTTGTTGTGAGTCTTGCGCTCAGTTTCTTCAAGAATAGCAACGGGATGCTCATGATAAGACAGATCTTCTTGGAGATCAATCTCTTCAAAGTTGATAGTATGTTCAAGAGTCTTGAAGCACTTGCGAAGCTGTGACATGTGAAACACATCATGCACGTTTGCAAAGTTGGAGGGAAGCTCAAGTTGATAGGCGAGGTCGCCTCTTTTACCAATGATCTTGAAAGGACCAACGTATCTAGGGGCAAGCTTCCCTTTGATACCGAAGCGACGAGTGCCTTTCATTGGAGAGACGCGGAGGTAGACATGGTCTCCGATCTCGAAAGTCAAATCATGGTGCTTGCTATCATAGTAACTCTTTTGACGCGATTGTGCGGCTTTGAGGTTTTCACGGATGACTTTACAAATTTCTTCAGCCTCTGTGATCAAGTCGTTGCCAAGAAGTTGGCGTTCACCAGTCTCTCACTACAAGAAATATGTCAACTTATGACCTTCTGTCAGTGACCCTCAAAGAATTGATCATAAATTTATGACCATTTTAGACCAATTGGTCAAAAGCTGTCTGGGGGGCTCCAAACCCTAAACCATTGCGACCATTTTGGTCAGAAAGGTCATAATTTCCTTACACGAAATGGTCATAAAGCAAATAGCGCTAGTCTGCTGCCTTATTTCTAGTTGTTAACGACCAATACAGATGGTCATAGCCTTGTAAATTGTGGTGGGTTGCGATGACTAGGCGCCATCTCATCAGTTTTGCCTATGTGCCATGTCCATGTGGCAGTTTTTGCCCTAGGTTGTGAAGCAACCTATATTTCTGTCATTCCCAAAATTCCCAAAAAAATCTCATAAATTCTTTGGGTCATATCTTCATCAAATATGTTAAAATCCTTCCTTGCCTAGTTCAAAACTAATTCAACAATATTCATTTTCCTATTTTGTTCACAACAACACTTTATGAAGGAAGTGCTATTTATATATTCTTGATTGCCCTCGGAATTTTTGGGCACTCTTTCCTATCCAAATTATTACTGCATGACAAAATTCAGCTCCATTTGCCTAGAAAATCTTCCTCGGCAAATTTCCAAAGTTTTTGTCCACCTAGAAGCATTGTGAAGGAAGTACCTTTTTTATATCTCTAAATGACATGAAATTTATACAGTTCCTTCATATGCCCAAATTATCAACCTCCTCCAAATTGCAGCTCAGTCAAATCATCTATGTGAGCCCAGGTTCAATTTATATTTTATGGCCAAATTGGCACGTTGCAAAGCAAGTGTTATATAGACCCCTCCTATTACCCTCAAACTTTTCGGGCACTCTTCCATACCCAAATCATTGCCACACGATAATATTCAGCTCAATTTTCCTAGTAAATCTTTCTCGGGAAATTTCCAAAGTTTCTACCTCGAGAGAAGCTTTGTGAAGTAAGTACTAGCTAGGCTTACCCAAATGATCTGAAAATTTACCAGCGCATGACCATACCTAAGTAACTTACCTACACCAATTTTGAGATCATTTCATTCATCCAATCTCTCTCACTAGTTTTCCCAAGTTTCTGTCCATAGAAGAGCATTGTGAAGGAAGTACTTCTTTGGCATGTCCAAATGGTATCAATTTTCTACAATGCTTTCCTATGCCCAAATAACCATCCTCCACAAAATTTCAGCTCACTCCATTCATTATTTTGAGCCCAGCTTCAACATTCATATTTTTGTCCAGCGTGGTACTTTGCAAAGCAAGTACCACCTAGGATCCTCCTTTTGAGCTAAAAATTTGTGAAGACATTCTCCTTAGTAGATGATCATCCTCAGCCAAAACTCACGCCCATTGGCCATGTGCATTTCCCGTACCGCTAATCAAACACTTGGCTGCTAATTCATGTTTGAGCATCGATCGGTCTCCTCGTGAGAATCTTATGTTGTAATTTTCTTCCTAGCACCAACCTGGGGAGTGCCCAACCCACTAGACATGCCTAGGCCACCCATAACACATGGCAACACTACGGTCACGCGGTGACCATGCGACGGGCATGCGAGTTTACGCGCTCTAGAGTTGGGGCCCTCGGCCACCGCCCAAACCTCGACGTATCGCCACCAAACCATGTATTTATGATTAAGTAGGTCCTTATGTAACTAGAAATGATTTTTGGAAAAAATAAATAGCAAACTATGAGGCAACCACAGTTCAAATTTGACCCGCTTCCAACTGAATCGGCGGAAATTTGTCTTTTTCACGGGAGGTGGATCAAAAAATTTTACACCCAACCATTTTGTCAATTGTGCATTAAATATGGCCTAGTATTTTATAAAAATTATTTGGTCCAACTTTGCAACAATTATTTGGTAGGTCCTTCACAAAAAAACCTTCTTTCGGGCACTCAAAAATGGAAAATGTTTTTTTCGTCCAACGAAAATGAAAACTTCCTTAGGCAACATTGTTTGCCATTCCAATACGCACCCTTGTGCACAATATGAGATCATTTGAACAAACTATGCCATGAATGTGGCCATAAGATTGATCATTTGGCTTGAAAGCCATTGATCTCCACACATGATAGCTCGTTTCTGAGAACACTTTTTTAAAATAATTGCCGTATTACAAGTTTGTTATTTTTCCTAGGACCTTGGCCACATATGATGACACAATGCGAAGGTTTCCCAATTTTTTGTTTTTTTTGAATTTTTTATGCCCGTTTCAAAATGCGGTTAAAACGGCGGGAATGACCGTTCCTAGCTAGTGGTTGAATATTGGAATTTTTTTGGTGTTTCTCTGATTAAATAGATACTTATGTACCTAGAAATGATTTTTGGAAAAAATAAATAGCAAACTACAAGGAAGCTGCAGTTCAAATTTGACCCGCTTCCAACTAAATCGGCAGAAATTTGTCTTTTTCACGAGAGGTGGATCAAAAATTTTTCCACCCAACCATTTTGTCAATTGTGCATTAAATATGGCCTAGTATTTTATAAAAATGATTTGGTCCAATTTTGCAACAATTATTTGGTAGTTCCTTCACAAAAAAAACCTCCTTTCGGGCACTCGAAAAATGGAAAATGGTTTTTTCGTCCAACAAAAATGAAAACTTCCTTAGGCAACATTGTTTGCCATTCCAATATGCACCCTTGTGCACAATATGAGATCAATTGAACAAACTATGCCATGAATGTGGCCATAAGATTGATCATTTGGCTTGAAAGCCATTGATCTCCAGACATGATAGCTCGTTTCTGAGAACACTTTTTTAAAATAATAGCCGTATTACAAGTTTGTTATTTTTCCTAGGAACTTGGCCACATATGATGACACAATGCGAAGGTTTCCCAATTTTTTGATTTTTTTTGAATTTTTTATGCCCATTTCAAAATGCGGTCAAAACGGCGGGAATGACCGTTCCTAGCTAGTGGTTGAATATTGGAATTTTTTTGGTGTTTCTCTGATTAAATAGATACTTATGTACCTAGAAATGATTTTTGGAAAAAATAAATAGCAAACTACAAGGCAGCTGCAGTTCAAATTTGACCCGCTTCCAACTGAATTGGTGGAAATTTGTCTTTTTCATGAGAGGTGGATCAAAATTTTTTACACCCAACCATTTTGTCAATTGTGCATTAAATATGGCCTAGTATTTTATAAAAATGATTTGGTCCAATTTTGCAACAATTATTTGGTAGTTCCTTCACAAAAAAACCTCCTTTCGGGCACTTGAAAAATGGAAAATGGTTTTTTCGTCTAACGAAACTGAAAACTTCCTTAGGCAACATTGTTTGCCATTCCAATATGCACCCTTGTGCACAATATGAGATCATTTGAACAAACTATGCCATGAATGTGGCCATAAGATTGATCATTTGGCTTGAAAGCCATTAATCTCCACACATGATAGCTCGTTTCTGAGAACACTTTTTTAAAATAATTGCCGTATTACAAGTTTGTTATTTTTCCTAGGAACTTGGCCACATATGATGACACAATGCGAAGGTTTCCCAATTTTTTGATTTTTTTTGAATTTTTTATGCCCATTTCAAAATGCGGTCAAAACGGCGGGAATGACCGTTCCTAGCTAGTGGTTGAATATTGGAATTTTTTTGGTGTTTCTCTGATTAAATAGATACTTATGTACCTAGAAATGATTTTTGGAAAAAATAAATAGCAAACTACAAGGCAGCTGCAGTTCAAATTTGACCCGCTTCCAGCTGAATCGGCGGAAATTTGTCTTTTTCACGAGAGGTGGATCAAAAAATTTTACACCCAACCATTTTGTCAATTGTGTATTACATATGGCCTAGTATTTTATAAAAATGATTTGGTCCAATTTTGCAACAATTATTTGGGGGTCCTTCACAAAAAAACCTCCTTTCGGGCACTCGAAAAATGGAAAATGGATTTTTCGTCCAAAGAAAATGAAAACTTCCTTAGGAAAAATTGTTTGTCATTCCAATATGCACCCTTGTGCACAGTATGAAATAATTTGAACGAACTATGCCATTCCAAAATGTACCCTTGTGCAAAAAACACAAGAGAAACAAATAGAAAAACACAACTACATAAGCTTGAAAAAGTATTTGATGTGCTCCACATGTGCTATGATTGTGAATTATAAAATTGATGTGCTCCAAATTTGCAACAAATATTTGCTAGGTTCTTTATAAAAATATTATTTTGGACACTCGAAAGATGATTCTCTTACAAAAAACTCATATCTTAGAACACTTTTTTAATGTTATTAACAATATTCAAAGTTTGTTATTTTTACTGAAAAGTAATTCACACTTGGTGACACAATGCGAAGGTTTTTTATTTCCATATTTTTATAAATTTCTTAGGTAGTCAAATAACAGACATGATTCAAAATCTTATTTTCAATCAATTATGACCAATTTAAATGGTCTTAACATCATCAAAGGGGATACTCAGTTCTGATTGGTCTAAAATCAGCTCACGCGGATCATGGCTTAAGCACCATCGGATGCGCCCGGATCCAACGGCAGCCCACACCCCCCTCATCGCTTTCACCCCCTCCCGAATCACCCCGTATCCCTCTCATTCTCTTCCACCCACGAAACCCTAGCCCCCTTCTCCCAATCGCCGCCGCTGCCCAGATCCAATCCAAGTCAGAGCCCCCGGCCTCCATCTCCATTCCTGCGCGCGTCGGCCACCTCCCTCCGGCGGAGCTCGACCCCCACCCCCCAATAGCCGCTGCTCCACCCTCTCCCGCGCCCCTCGATCCCAGATCCCCATCTCCAAGTCACCCTCTCCCTCCCTCAGATCTCGATCCGCCACCGCCCACCATCGACGACCCTCACCATAGATGAGATCGAGCTCCTCCCTCCCTCCCGTTCTCCCCTAGCCTTATCCACTCCGAGCCAACCAACCACTCCGTCCTTGGGATTTTGTCGCGCGGTGCCTCGTCTCGCCGGCCCGGCGACCACAGGCAGGCAGTCCACGGCCAGGATGGCAGCGTGCCCCGCCACGACCACGTACGCGCAAGTCGGTGGCGCTGCCGTGCCAGATGGCGGACGCCGACGACCTGGCAGGCGGCGCGGCGGGCGCGGGGGGCTGGGGGATGGACATCGGCTGGCCCACCGACGTCCGCCACGTCGCGCACGTCATCTTCGACCGCTGCCAGGGCTTCCTCGACCTGCCCATCAAGTTCGAGCTCCAGATCCCCTGCCCAGCGCCAGGTTACTCACCAACCAACTCTGCTCCTTCTAGATTACTGCTTGCCTGCTGAACCGTGTGCCCCAGCGAGGACGAGGATTTAGTTCGGATTTCAAATGCGTGTGCTTCCTTTCCGGCCTGCAGCGCGAGCGTCTTTGGGGTGTCACCGGAGTCGATGTAGTGCGGCTACGACGACAGGGGGAACTCAGTGCCCAAGATCCTCCTACTCATGCAGGAGCGGCTCTACTCCCAGGATGGCCTCAAGGTAGCGCACTGCACAAGCAAAGCCATTACTCTGTTCCTCTTTGCTAGCTGAAACTTCGTCTAATTTGGGAGCCGAGCACATATACTGCCTCGAGCACGGCATCCTGGTTGGTCATACCCCATCTCATCCCATCTCTCGCCCCTTCCGATGTCAGATCTTCTCTGGTCTGGAATATTTAGGCTGTAATAGTTTTCCCCCAAGAATGCGGCAATTAGTGTTCGATCTATGCGACCCTTCTGAATTTGTCAGGAACATGAACTATTCATATTTCCTAATTTAAGCCTGCGATCCGTGATGTCTAGCCATTTCGTTTTGTAGTTTAGATCTGATAAGCAATTGCAGTACGAGGATCGTGCTTTTCATGAGACATGGGTGCACTTCTGTACTAGTATAGTTGCCACTTGTGTGAAATCTCAGATCTAGTTAGGCCATTATCATGCTTTACATAGTCATTTAGTGGTCCAATGTTGCATTGCATCTCCAGACTTGCATTATTGACGAGGGTGTATTTGGTCTGGGGCTCCATTAAAAAGGGAAGCATAAATATTCTATCTGCCACCAAATTCTTTGTGGCTTTCTGTACTGCAAACATAGGACCGGGATGTTATTTGTGTGAGCAATCAGAAGGAAGCAATAAAACATGCTGTCTTGTGTACATTTCACCATCCGTCGACCATTTTTTTATATCATCATCTTATTAACGTGACCAAAACTTACTCTTGTTCTTGCCCTTGCAGATCGAGGATATTGTCTGAGCGGCCAGGCGAGCCTGCTATAGAGCTTTGCCCATGGCGGCAACTGCGTGATTGAAATTAGCTTCAGTTTTGCTAGGATGTGTAATTGTGTTTCTAATGTGCATTATAAGTGTGGTTTCTAATGTGCTTATGCTAGATTAATGCATCAACCTGACATGTTACAAACCTTGAGCCAGAACCTATGACATCTCATTTTAAATGGTAATCATTGTTGTTAAAATGCTACTGTTTGATTGCATACAAGTATGTGCCCCCAACTGCTGTATAGTTGTATCCATATTTGTTTTGTACAAGTATATGACGAGCTGATGAACCAGCTACATACCCTGATATACAACGACTGATTGTTTCCAAATGAACTAGTCCGTTATAATTTTCTAAAACACTAATACTCGATGATTACAAGCAGAAGTAGTCCCTGTTTTTGCGTTACTCACTTTTCTTGAAAGTTGCATACATGTTTTTTAATTCAGATGTGTGTACCACTGGATATGCACTCGTAGTATAGCACAGATCAGTAAACACTTGGTCAGGATTATGTTATCCTTGTTATCCTTTTTTAATTCAGAGGTGTTTTCACTTTTTGGTGCTGAGAATAGTAGCAAGTAGCGTCACCTGAGATGGAATTCTTGCTTCAAGGGTGAATGCTTGTCATTTTCTGCAGAATGCTAACACGGGTGCTACTTGAATCCTTAGAGTTGGTTTTTATTTCAGTACATCTAGTATCAAATATGGTATTTGTCATAACTAACGAATTACGAGCCAATTACCTTTCCCTTCTTGCTGTTTCTTAAGAGTTGGGTCACTTGCAGAATTGTTCTTTAGATAGGCTTGTGAAGGAGCCAATTACCTTGCCCTTCTTGCTGTTTCTTAAGAGTAAGTCACTTGAAGAATTGTTCTTTACATAGGCTTGTGAAAGATAGGGAAGCACCTTACCTATCATTGAACCCATCTATACTCGCTTCAGCTGCAACTCTATGTTTAATTCCGTGCCTGGGATTACTAATTGAGTCGTTCTACTACATCTTGTGATGAACTAAAGAAGATCCACTGTTTCGTTTTGTCATTATGCTGCATATGTTTCCAACTCCAGTATTTCTATTTTTCTTTATCACCTTATCCAACATTGTAGATTCCTGTATTGATGCATGCCAACTATGAAAAGATCTTGTATTAAGCTTTAGTTGGTTGTTAATTATGTTGTGTTAGTTGCTGACTAACAACGGCCAGTGGCGGCTGGGCATTAGAAACACAATCTGTCTGTATGTAATCTAACTTGCAGTGTGTGTGTGGCATGCAGGGAGGTGGTGATCAGGTGAACAACATATGCCTGGAAGACCTCTAGCCCAGCTCAACTCCATCTCCATGCACCTCGGTGAGATTGTCGGTAATGGATGCCGCCTGCCTCGTATCATTCTTTCTGGATAACATTCTAGTGTGGCAACATTTAGGAATTTGCAGCTCCCTGTTCATGGTGTTATGCAAACTCTGAAAATTGGTACTTCAGTCAAATGTGCTTTCCTTTCTAAACAACTGTGCACCTCGCTGAGATCGTCTTACCTGGCAGCATTCCATACTAGTATAGATAGCATCCAAATACGGTGTGTTGTTCACTGGTTTTATTTTCATACGATGACAAGAGTTGATGAATAATCAGGCATACTAGAACATATTTCGTGGCAATTCTAGAACTGCAGAAGTTGACCTGTTTGTTGTAGAATTCAATAGGCAGTATCCTTTACTTAGGCTCAAAAAAAGCCTTGCCAGTGGTTTTATTGTAACATCAAGTTTTCATCACAAACACTAGTTGTTTATTATGAAACATTCATTCTACTGCACATTATTCAGTTATTATCTAAAAACACAATTCAGTTAACTTATACTTTATCTTTTAGATTTGTAGCTTCAAACCTGGAAAAATGGACATCTATCTTCTACTTTTGAACAAAGTAAAATGCAATGCACATAGATAGACATGCATCATAGGCAGTACTTGTTTCTAAGTTAGCTAAGCATAATATCTTGTTTAATCCAAATTGTGTTATCAAAAGTTGCGCAGAATGTGTTCTTCTCTTGCTTCATGGATCATGTGCCTGGACAATAGTTTGCTCCACTAATGTTATATCTCTCTCATTGTAGGATGGCAAGTTGTGGGAGCTGGAGCATGTCGCATAAGAGAGAGCAATGAAATCCATTGTACTGTTCCATTAAAAAAAGTACATTGTGCTGTTTTGATAGTAGCAGATGTGCCATCATTTTTTCTTATTGTATATTCCTGTGTAAGGAAATGTATTCCTGAGATGATTTTTTGTGTTATGTAAACCTGGGAGATATTTTCTTTTTGTGTTATGTAAACCTGGGAGTTTTCCTAATTTGAATGAAATAATGTTGGATGTATGTGTGTGATTGGGCTAAAGTCTGCTTGGGCCAAACTGGAAAAATAATTGGGCTGAAACAGGCCACATACCAACAAGCATTGAACAATTTTAAAAATGAAATGAAATGTCTTACAGAAAAAAGAAATGGACTGCAAAAAGCTCGAGGGCCAAAAAAATTGCATGAATCTCAAAAACTAACAAGGCTGAATTGTTGGGCCTGGCCCATGAAGCCGATAAAAAATTGACAGAAAAATATATAAAAGGCCGAATTGTTGGGCTAGGCCCATGTAGAAAATCGAATTGGACTGGGCTGAATCTTTTGCCACGTCAGATTGCCACGCTGGATGCCTACGTGGCCTGGGGAGGTTGCTAGTGACAAAAACACCACAGTAGACGTATTTTGGTCATAAACGTTTGCGACCATTCCAGAAGAAAGGTCGCTATAATCAGTTTACGATGGCCAGCTTTTGACCTTATGTTTTTGGTCACAAAAAGGTCACAAATGGAAATTTGTGACCATTCAGTGACCAATAGTGGTGGTCACAAGTTGACATATTTCTTGTAGTGTCTGACCAATTTAGAGGAGTACGGCACTTTCTGCCACAGAGAATTTCAAATGGGGCCTTGCCCGAACTCGCTTGGAAGCTGTTGTTGTAGGAGAACTCGGCGTATGGAAGACAATCTTCCCACTTCATACCAGAAGAGATGACACAAGCCCTGAGCATATCTTCAAGAATTTGGTTGACACGCTCGACTTGTCCACTAGTTTGAGGATGGAAAGTTGTGCTGAAGCGAATATTTGTGCCCATGGCCTTCTGGAAGGAGTCCCAGAATTTAGAAGTGAAGATGCTTCCGTGATCTGAAGAAATCACTTGAGGAATGCCGTGCAAGGAGACAATCCTGGAGGTGTATAGCTCTGTGAGTTGAGCTGCTGTGATGGACTCTTTGATAGGAAGGAAATGAGCCACTTTAGTAAGCTTGTCGATGACAACGAAAATAGCATCATTTCCATGCTTAGACTTTGTGTTGGGGATATAACTATTTGTGTAAGCCGCCTAGGAGGGGCCGGGTTATGTAAAGAGAGATTCATTAGAAGCCCAAGACCAAGCATGAAGATGACGGTTCAACAAAGGGGCTAAAGGCCCACAGGCGACTTAAGGCCCGTAGTGATAAACCGCCATGATGGCATGACTTGTGTTGTAAGGTAGAATTAACTAGTCACCGAGCCGAACATTGCCTATGAGCCGACCGGGACTCTGTAAGCCGCAGGGCGTCAACCCGTGTATATAAGGGGACGACCCGCTGGCGGCTTAGAGCAAGAAACATCCAATCGAGAACCGGGCGTAGTGTGTCTCGCTCCCTGGTCATGGAAACCTCAAGCAATACCAACCCAACTAGACGTAGGCTTTACCTTCACCATAAGGGGCCGAACTAGTATAAAACCTCCCTCGTGTCCCTTGTCCCGTTAACCCCTTTAAGCTTCCTAGTTGCGATGGCTCCACGACTAAGTCCTTGCAAGAGGACATCTGTCGTGACAATTCCACGACAGCTGGCGCCCACCGTGGGGCCAGCGCACGGTGGATTTGAGTTCTTCAAGGGCAACTTCGAAGGGCTCGAGGGATACGCAGTCGGCCGGATGAACAAGAGTCGTCGCGGCAAGATCTACATCGACGACGAAGGCTGGGGCCCCGACGCTGGCTCAATTGAGTACGGGTACCGGGTCCCCTTCGGCGGAATCCACGTCTTCATTGACCGGATTGGTGAGCCGGGCCCTGAGCCAGACAACTGCACCGACCTCGTCGAGACGGCTCAGTGTGCGAGACCCGCCCGGGCTCAACCCGTCGTGAAGCATACCTTCATGGGTTGCATCCACGGAGGTGAACTTTCTGAAGGATCTAAAGATGATGGTGAGACGGCTGTCCTCTCTGATGGTGATTCATCCGCCGGTTCAACAGATTCGCTGTATCAAGTTCAAGGTGGCGTGCTTGGGGGCTGCTCCGATGGATCTAGTATTCCGGACCTCTACGAGACGCCAAACTGGATAGGAGTCTTCATGGCTGGTACTCAACCCGGCCAAAATTCTACACCTTCAGCAGCGATAACGTCCGGGTTAGGAGCAGCCAGGGCAGGAGGCCCTGTGCGCCCGCCGGCTCAGGTGCTGATGGATCTCATGGATAAGCTTACGGCCCTGTTAACCGCTACAGTCATCCCTGCAAACCAAGATGAGCACAATGCAGAGGTGGCGCAGGTTTGTGAGGAGATAGCCCGGGCAAAGGAGGCTTTAGCAGCTGAGGATACCAGATTGGCCACAGAACAGGCGGCTTTGGATGCACGGGCACATCAACTTCAGTCAGAGGCTTACCAGCTCATGATGAGCCTGAATGCATCTAACGAGGTGATGAGGAGGAGACATGAGAAAACTCAATCCCGCCTGCCTCCGATTTATGATCCTCGGAATCTTTTCGCTACACCCGGAGCCGGCCCAAGTAACCAGCTAGGTACAAATCAACTCATGACAACCGGAGCGGGAGGCCCGGTTCAGCCTCAGGTGACGGCACCTCCTCATGGGAATACGGCACCGCCCCGTTATGTGCCGATTCCACCGAGTCACTTCTCCAACCCCATGGAGAACTTAATTGCAGCATCAGCATGTTTGGCGGCTCTACCAGTGGACGGTGATGATCCGATAGTGGTGGAAACCCGGAGGATCAGAGAACTTGTCTAGACCGCACTGGCTCAGCAAGAGACCTACTCCTACAGCCGGGACAGGATTCATTCAACTCCTCCGCCCTGGTTCTCCGCCTCGTCCAAACCGGAGCCCGAGTTACAGCAGACACATGGAGTCAGAGGCCTTGTCAAGCAGCGCTCAGCGCCAAAACCAGCCTGGAGGGTATAACCCGGTGCAGGATCGAATATGTCAGGAGGACGAGCGGGCGGCTCAGCTAGCGGCTCAACAGGACTTACCGGCTTATCCGACGAATTCCGTTGAGGCGGGAGTTGCTACTAGAACCGGAGGTGTTCCTTGTTTGGTGCCGGCTTTACGTAATGTGCGTCTACCCAAGGATTTCAAGGGGCCTCGAAAGGTGCCGAATTATACGGCCGACTTACAGCCTGGAGCATGGATCGAGAGTTATGAGATGGCCACGGAGCTGTTAGAGGTTAGTGATGCAGCAATGGATAAGTACTTCACCATGATGTTGGATGGAACGGCCCGTTCCTAGTTAAAGGGCTTGCCCCCCAATTCCATCAGCTCATGGGCAGAGTTAAAAGCTCGGTTCATCCAGAACTTCAAAGATACTTGCAAGCAATCCATGTCGATTGTGGACTTAACAAATTGTTAGCAAGAGGAGGGTGAATCCACGACTCATTGGGTGCGCCGGGTCAAGGAGATAATACATTCATCTGATAAAATGGATGTCGGCTCAGCAATTCTCATGTTGGAGAAGAATTGCCGCTTTGAGCCGCTGAAACAGAAGCTGGGGCGCCTTAAGAGAGATTGCAATGATATGGTTACACTGATGGCAGCCTTAGTCAAGTACGCCGATTCTGATAGTACCAAGGATCCCACGTCTGATGAGGAAAAGACAGGGAAGGGAAAGAAGAACGGTAATGGAAAGTGTCAGCAGCATAACCCGGCGAATCAAGGAGGGAATAAGCGTAAGGCAGACGGTAACCCGGAATATGTGGCCAATGCACAGGGTAATAATCAGAAGCATAAGGGGAAACCGCCCCCTCGGTTTGGTGGGTCAGGTCCATCTCTTGAGCAACTACTTAATGAGCCCTGCCCGAAACACGGTGCCCGGGAACGACCAGCGACTCATTTATGGAAGGACTGCGCGATCATGGAGGCTTTCAAGAATTCCAATACGTTTGATGGCAACCATGGGCCAGGAGGTGGCTCAGGAGCCGGCGGCTTTCATCGCCCGGGCGGCGGTTCAGGTTCCAGTTTTCAGGGAAGCCAGGGCGGTTATAACCAACAGCAGTCTGGTCAAGGAGGACAACAGCAGCAGTAGTCGGGTTATCAGAGCCATCCAAAGCAGCTGAATAGTGGGCAGTATCACGTGTTCACCACTAGCTTATGCAAACGTGATTAGAAAATTCATAAGAGGGCTGTGAACTCTGTTGAGCCGGCAGTCCCTCGTTACTTGAGGTGGTCAGAGCAGCCCATTGTCTGGAGCAGGGAGGATCACCCTCCCCGGGTTGATAATCCGAGTCAACTAGCCTTAGTAGTGGTGCCCCAGGTCGGTGGATATAAGTTCACCAAAGTACTCATGGATGGAGGTAGCAGTATTAATATCCTCTATTATGAGACCTTTCGACGCATGGGTTTGACTGACAAAAATTTGAAGACATGCAACACCGTTTTCCATGGAGTGGTGCCTGGTAAGTCGGCATACCCCGTCGGTAAGATTGAACTGGAAGTGGCTTTTAGAGATGAGCATGATTCTAGGACTGAGAAGTTAACCTTTGAGGTGGTCAATATCAAGAGTCCGTATCATGCTTTATTTTGGCGGCCGGCTTATGCCAAGTTTATGGCGCGGCCGTGTTATGTTTATTTGCAGCTCAAGATGCCGGGTTACAAGGGCACCATTACTGTGCATGGAAGTCGAAAGGTGGCCCTGGAATGCGAAGAAGGTGACGCGGCTTATGCCGAGTCTGTCTGTGCAGCAGAGGAGCTCAAATTTTATCAAGATAACGTTGACCCGGCGGATATGACCTCCCTCAAGAAGCCAACCATGGAACATGACCCGGCAATGAAATTTAAATCGGCTGCTGAGACCAAGCTTGTTGATTTTACTCCAGGCGATTCATCTAAGCAGTTCAGCATCAGTGCAAACTTGGATCCTAAATAGGAAAGCACGCTCATCGAGTTCATCCATGAGAACCGGGGCACGGAAACCTTCTGACATGCCGGGTGTACCAAGAGGACTCGCTGAGCACACTCTTAATATTGATCCGAAGTATAAGCCGGTCAGGCAGTTTCTGCGGCGATTCAACGAAGAACGACGAAAGGCTATTGGAGAGGAGGTCGCCCGGCTCTTGGCGGCTGGTTTCATCGTTGAAGTTTTTCACCCGGAGTGGTTGGCTAACCCGGTGCTCTTACTCAAGAAGAACGGCACCTGGCGCATGTGTGTGGATTATACAGACTTAATTAAAGCTTGTCCGGCTGATCCCTTTGCTCTCCCCCGTATAGATAAAATCATTGATGCTATGGCGGGTTGTGAGCGTTTGAGCTTTTTGGATGCTTATTCTGGTTATCATCAGATCAAGATGGCAGTTAAGGACCGGGAGAAGACGGCTTTCATCACTCCGTTTGGAGCCTTCTGGTATGTATCTATGCTTTTTGGGCTCAAGAGTGCCCAGGCGACTTATCAGCGGTGTGTACAGAACTATCTCCACAATCAGATTGGGCGCAATGTTCATGCTTATGTGGATGACATAGTGGTGAAATCCAGAGAGAAGGAAACCTTGATATCTGATTGAAAAGAGACCTTTGACAATCTCTGGGTTTACAAGATGATGCTTAACCCGGAGAAGTGTGTATTTGGTGTACCTGCAGGCAAGCTTTTGGGATTCTTGGTCACAAACAGGGGCATTGAAGCTAATCCGGAGAAGATCAAGGCAATTACTTCTTTGGCTAAACCGGCGTGCATCAATGATGTTCAGCGACTGGCAGGTCGTGTTGCTGCTTTGAGCCAGTTCATAAGCTAGTTAGGTGAGAAGGCCCTACCGCTGTATCAGATGATGAAAAAAGTGGACACTTTTGTCTGGAGTGATGTTGCTAATGCTGCTTTTGAGGATTTAAAGAGGCAGTTATCTGAGCCGCCGGTCCTTGCAGCTCCCATTGATAGAGAGCCTTTGTTATTGTATGTGGCTGCCAACTCGCGAGCCGTCAGTGTTGCAATTGAGGTGGACCGTAAGGAAGCTGGTAAGGAGCATCCGGTTCAGTGGCTGGTTTACTACGTCAGTGAGGTGCTCATTGAGTCAAAACAAAGATATCCACATTGGCAGAAGCTGGTTTACGGAGTGTTCATGGCAAGCCGGAAGCTGAAGCAATACTTCCAAGGTCACCCTATCACTGTGGTGAGTTCTGCCCCCTTGGGAGACATCATCCAGAACAAAGAGGCCACAGGACGAGTCGCCAAATGGGCTATTGAGCTCGGGCCTCACGATTTGAAATATATGCCACGTACTGCCATTAAGTCTCAAGCCTTGTGGATTTTATCAATGATTGTATAGAGTTGCAGGCACCTGAGGAAAAACCCGATAATACATACTGGACTATTCACTTTGATGGGTCCAGGCAGTTGGAGGGCTCGGGGGCTGGAGTCGTCTTAACTTCCCCTCGAGGTGATAAATTCTGTTATGTGCTCCGGCTTATGTTTCCTTGTACTAACAATGCAGCTGAGTACGAGGCCTTACTCCACGGTCTCCGGATGGCCAAAGAGATGAACTTGAGCCGGGTAAGGTGCTTAGGAGACTCAGACCTTGTGGTTCAACAGGTGTCAGGCAAGTGGGACTCCAACGATCCCCTTATGGCGGCTTACCGTCGTGAAGTTGATGCTGTCGCTGGGCACTTCAGGGGTTATGTGGTAGAACACATTGATGAAGGAAGAATGAGGCGGCTGATGCCTTAAGCCGGCTGGGATCTCAGCGTAAGCCAGTGCCGCCTAACACTTTTCTTGATGTTTTGCATAATCCTTCTGTCAAGTTACCTACAGAAGAAGATCTGGCAGTGCCAGACCCGGAGGCACAGCTGGTAGCGGCTCTCCACATTATCCCAGATTGGACAGTGCCTTATTTGGCTTATATGACCCAGGGAGAGTTGCCTGAGGATGAGACTTTGGCAAGACAAATCGTCCGGCGGTCCAAGTCCATGACAATCGCTAATGGTGAGTTACATCACTGCAGCGTCACTGGAGCATTTCAATGTTGCGTGTCGCCTGCGGAGGGTCAGGAGATACTTTGTGAGATCCATGAAGGGGATTGCGGTCACCATGCCAGCTCAAAATCCCTTGTGGCCAAGGCTATCCGTCATGGGTTTTATTGGCCAACGGCTCATGCTGATGCAAAAGATCTGGTCAGTAAATGTGACGGATGTCAGAAGTTCTCACGACGAGCTCATGTGCTGGCTCAAGAATCACGGATGATTCCAATTACTTGGCCGTTCGCGGTCTGGGGGCTTGACATGGTCGGGCCTTTCAAAAGGTCTAAGGATAAGAAGAAGCATCTTTTGGTGGTAGTTGACAAGTTTACAAAGTGGGTTGAGGCGGAGCCAGTCAGTAAGTGTGATGCAGCCACGGTGGTTGAGTTCATGAAGAAGGTGATTTTTCATTTTGGTTTTCCACACAGCATCATAATTGATAATGGCACTAATCTCTCCAAAGGAGCCATGGAATAGTTCAGTCAACGAGAGCATATCCGGCTTGACGTTTCGGCTGTGGCTCATCCTCAATCCAATGGGCAAGCAGAAAGAGCCAATCAAGAGATCTTGAAGGGTATTAAGCCCCGGCTCTTGGTCCCCTTGTAGCGAACGCTGGGTTGTTGGGTGGAGGAGTTGCCTTCTGTACTTTGGAGCATCAACACTACACCTAACAGATCTATGGGTTACACACCTTTCTTCATGGTGTATGGAGCAGAGGCGGTCCTACCGAGTGACATCTGCCATGACTCACCCCGTGTGGCGGCTTATGTTGAGGCGGACAACGAAAAAGCTCGTCAAGATGCACTTGACCTGTTGGATGAAGAGCGAGACTTGGCAATAGCCCGCTCAGCGGTTTACCAGCAAGACCTGCGCCGCTACCACAGCCGTCGGGTTAGGTCCAGAACCTTTTAGGAAGGAGACTTAGAACTCCGGCTTATCCAGGATCAGTCTGAGATGCACAAGCTATCCCGTCCTTGGGAAGGACCCTTTGTGGTCAGCAAGAATCTGAACAATGGGTCATACTACCTTATCAACGTTCGAGAGCACAAAGACTCACGTAAGTCGGAGGAGGAGACCCGCCGGCCGTGGAATATAGCTCATCTTCGGCCTAACTATACTTGAGCCACCGGCTCTAATATGTATATATTTTGGCTGTGTATATATTATATAAAGCAATAAAGCAGGACCTCTATCCTTTTTTCCACCCTAAAAAGTTTACATATTTTCTTTATCATGTGGTGGAAACAACCAACAGGAAGCGGGTCATATCTGAATCCGGCTTTTCCTTTGGACCTGCTTATGATCATATCTAAATCTAGCCATGATCACTTGGGGGCTTCCTATTCAAACATAGGTCGTATTCGAACCAAAGAGAACATAGCTGTCGATACCCTCTTGATCGGCATACTGCCAAACCCACTTGGGGGCTTCCTAATCATATCTGAATCATAGCTTAACCCCTTTGGGTCTGACGCGGATCATATTCGAATCAGCGTCATTAAACAACTCTTATGGTCACTTGGGGGCTTCCTGTTCAAACATAGGTCGTATTCGAACCAAAGAGGACATAGCTGTCGATACCCACTTGATCGGCATCGCCAAAGCCACAGGGGGCTATATGATCGTATCTGAATCTTAGGTTAACCCCTTTGGGACGGTTCACTGATCATATTCGAATCAGAAGCCTTTAAATTTTGTTTAACGTGTAAATGTTTGACTATCTTGAGACCCTCCTGAAAGTACTATGGAGCGGATTTTGTTCTACCGGTTTAATATTGGTTGCCTCGGGTTGTTAAGTACAAGGTGAACCTTACATATGCCAGCTTTCAGGAGTTCAACTTACCGTCGTGGATTGGGTCGTATAAATCGGTGAGATAACTGTAAGAATCACAGGTATGCGATTATGATTGTGTCCAAAAAAGTCTAATCGTAAGTCGGCCTTCCTATGATTGTTTGATTACTCCGGTTTATCAAAACTTTATGTGACCCCGACGTGATAAGCCGCCAAGGGATTTCTGTTTGTCTTATATGCAGGGCAATACAGGTAAGTCTTTATAAGAGCATAATAGATTAATATAAACTGAGAGTTAATAGTGCTGGCGGCTTATGAAAGTATCAAGCGCCATAAACATGCGCGAAGGCATGACAAAATCAAAGTATTTTTCTACCCTATTACAAGACTCCCCGAGTCTGAATGATGAAGCATTGTTTTTCTACAAAGACATAAGCATATGGCGCCTGGCGATTTACTCCTAGGGTTGACCTGAAGCTTCCGGGTTATCCTTCTCCGCCTCTCCGATGGCTGCCCTGTCCCGGAAGGTGGACGATGCCCAGTCAATGCCATTCAAAGGCTCAAATTCAGCTTGTCATCTATTAAGTCGGCTGGGTCGACTTCAGGGGCAAAGGTATGCTTACGGATTGGAGGGATCAGGCTGACTTCTTCATAATGAGGTGTTGGAATCCTCCAGTTTTCGCTGTCATAGCCCGGCTGATACTTGGTGAGATCAGTGTCATTCCCAATAAGAGTAGCCACAGGGCGTATGTCTTTCACACAGGTGGTGAAGTCTGCCTCATTAAATAAGGTTCCATCTTCCTTCAGACTCGGGTAACAAAGAGCGATGTCGGCCAGCTCTAATTCTGGAATCCATGCTTTAGCCCGGCTCAATGCAGCTATGGCCCCGGCTCTTGCGGATGCCCGCCTTAATTCTCGCACCCGCTGAGGGAGCACAGCAAGCCGCTTCAGCATGTCTTGCAGGAGATGAGGAACATCATTTGATAAGGCCACAACGGCCAAGGCACATTGTGACCCGGTGTACAGTTGCTCTACAAGAGTATACACTGCCTTTAGCTTGACCGGCATATTTTGTTTAAGGTTTGTGCTCCTGGGGCCTACGTTATTAAACAAAAGGTGAGCCGGCAGTAACAGTATTTGAGGTTTGCAATATTTGAGGTTTATATACAGTAACTTACCGAAGATAGCTGAGACCATTTGAGGTATCTGGCGCTTTAAGCCGGACAGCTCGGTTTTTGCTTCTACCAGTGATGCTTCTGCTATCTCGGCCCGAGTCACCAGTAAGGCCTTCTCATCAGCCCAGGCTTTCTTCTCCGATTCAAAGTTCTTCGTCAACTTCTCTTGTTCAGAGACGCTGAATTCAAACTTGGAGTTGGCCTTTTGAACTTCAAGTTCCTGGGCTGACAGGCGGCTCTTAAGGTCAGCAATCTCCGATTCAAATTGACTTATGGTGGCCTGCATTATACCGCATTATAGTCAGGATCATGGTAAATAATTTTAAGTCCCAAGCACTTTGCAAGCAAAGGTACTTGACACTTGGGGGCTAATGTATGCCGAAGACTTCTAAATTACTACGCCGACTTATGCAAGTTAAAGTCCCAAGCACTTTGCAAAGCAAAGATACTTGGCACTTGGGGGCTAATGCGTATCGCAAGTTCAAAGGAGCAGGCTACAACCGGTTTAAGTATTTCCTTTTATAAGCCGGATAAGCAGTGTTAGACAATTTTTTAAGTCTACAACATATTTACTCATAAGCAATAGACTTGGGGGCTGGTACAGTAAGTATGATTGAAAGTAAGGAAGCATAAGTCATACCTCAGAGTTTTGCTGTATTTGTTTCACCATGTCAATTTCCAGGTCACGGGTGCTATGCACCTGGTTGATATAGCCCGAGACGATCTCTCCAATACTCAAATGAGTATAGTCAGTGATGTCCATCTTGGCCTTACGACGTTCTAGCAACTCCTCCTTAGCAGAACACTTGGCAAGAATAGTAGGCTGGGCCGGCTCAACGAATTGAGTCTTGACAATTTCCACTTCAGGATCTGTTGTCTTGACCGGGATAGGTGCTCCCGGGTTATCAGAACCATCAAGAATATCTTTAGCAGGCAGATCAGAAGCTGGCGCTGAGATATCCTGAGCCGGCTCAGGCGGCGGCTCATGTGTGGTAGAGTCGGGGTAGCTGTGCCCAGTTCCGGCTCAGTCACTACATGGTCTTGGGCCGACTTGTCTTTATTTGCTTTCTTCCTGGGCTTCACTCGCACGCTGTGGACAAATCAGAAGAATGAGTACAAAAACATAAGTAAGATAAAGCATAAGGTAAACAGGTTGACATTACCCAGGGGCAGTTTTGAAAGTCCGCATGTTTGACTGCATAGACTCGCCGGAGGAAGGAGAGGTATCCTGATAATTGGAGTCAGATGAACTGAGAGTTTGACGGATTAAGCCCGCCAAAGGTAAAACGGGGTGAAAGTCAGAGATAACCTCACTCCGACGCTTCCGGGTTGCATCAGGCAAGCCGGAGGAGAGCTCTGCATCCTTGCTAGTCCGGGTGTGCCTCCGGCTTTCAAATTGCTGTCGTTTCAAAAGAAATTGAGGATCTTGGTAAGCCAAAGGATGTGAAAATCTTACTTTCCGGGTCACTCTTCGAGTTTTCTGCCGCGGCAAAGGCTCGGAGTCGGAGGAGATTATAGTTACCTCTTCGACGGGTTAGTTGTTTCCCGTGTCTTCCTGAAAGAGAAATAGTGTTAGAAAAATGATGATAAAAGAGTAAGGAAAGTTAAAAGTTACCTCTTCTTCATTATCATCAGAGTCATCAAGTTGGAGCATATCTGAGGCGCTCGGCTTCCTTTTCTTGGAGGTTCCAGCTTTGGCTGCTTTCCTTTCAGCCCTCTTGGTGGCTCTGGCTTGCTTGGCCGCCTCATGGTCATACTTGACCTTCCAGAAGTTGTCATTGGCCTGTGAGAGATGATAAGGATTTATGAGTAAAAGCAAGGTATAGCATAATAAAGAGTAATCATTAAGGCTGAATGACTTACTGCAGGGGCCGGGTTCTTCTTGCAGAAGGGCAGTAAGCCGAAAGCATTGCTGGTCACCGTGCCCTCTTTCAACAAGGACTAGGTTGTAGCCTCCACCACATCATCTGGTAAGTCGTCAGGACTATGACGCTGAGGATCATCCTTCTCGCCCGAGTAAGTACACATTAAGCCGGGACGGTGGCTTAATGGAATTACTCTCCAAGCAACCCAGACTCGGACTAGGTCAATGCCATCTAAGCCGTTCCCCAAAAGAGCTTTGATCTTCTTGATAGTGGGAGCGAGCGGCAAATGCTCAACGGCAGTCAACTTGTCTGGCAGCGGATGAGTGGATTCAAGGTGTAAGGCACGAAAGCCGAGCAGTGGATTTTCGCCAGCTGGACAAGTGTCCTAGCAATAGAACCACGTCTGGTTCCAGTCCTTTGGATGACTCGGCAATTCAGCATAAGGGAACAGACAGTCTCTCCGCCTTTGAATTGATATGCCACCAAGTTCCAGACTAGGCCCGTTGGCACGTTCGTTCTGCCGGTTTAAGTAGAACAGTTCTGTGAACAAAAGTAGGCTAGGTTCTTCTCCCAAGTAGACCTCATAGAAGACTTGAAAATTGCAGATGTTTGACACAGAATTGGGCCCGATATCTTGAGGTCTTAAGTCAAAGAAATGTAGAACATCTCTAAAGAATTTTGAACCGGGTGGAGCAAATCCCCGGCTCATATGATCCGTAAAAACGATCACCTCCCCTTCTTTGGGATGAGGTTTCTCCTCGGATGGGTCAGGAGCACGATAAGACATGACCTCCTTCTTGGGCAGATAGCCGGATTTCACAAATTCGGACAGTTTGTTTTCTGTGACAATGGACGGGACCCAGTTGCAAGTCACCGGAGGTTTGGGAGCTTTGGGTGCCATTGCGTAAATCGAAGCCTACAACAAGGTAAAAGAATTTTTCCGGCTCAATTCATAACCCGGAGGAGAGAATCATTCATTTACTTAAGGCGGCGGCTTAAGAAGGGCCTAATGATATATGGGTAACTATGCAATGGTATTTAAGTCACTACAGGTATTAAAGGTAATCAAAATTTTCTTAAGTCGTCGGAAGCAAGCGGCGCTGATAGCCGGTATTATCTTAAACCGGTCACATGAACTGCTATGGCTGAAACAGAGTCAACAAATGCAATTTTTGGCTAAGTGTGGAACAAACAGGTTTCACAAGTTGTAATTATTATTTTGGATCAAACGATGCTCTGGAAAGGAAAAATTTCTAGACCTAAAATAGTACAGAGAAGTTCATATACTCGAGGAGGGCTTCTAAAATAAGGGAAATGTGATCTGTTCTCATACAGGATAAGCACAAACAATTTCCGCAGCAGTTCTATGTTGTTTTTATAATCTAAACAAGGCATTGGAGGTGAGAACTAATGGAAGTTTGTGTCGGGCGGCGATGAACGCCGACGAACTCAAGACAGTTCCAATGCAGATCTGAGAAAGGGAAGAAGAGGAACTCACAGATGCGGACGAGCTGCGGAGGGTCGCCGTCGTTTTCTGGTCAGATTCAGGTTGATGCAGCGGCCTGAGTCGGTGAAGACGAGGGGTTCGACGACGGCGGCGGCGGAGCTTGAGCAGTAGAGAAGGAAGTGCGAGGAGGAAGATGACTGAAGGAAATGAAAAAGACCTAGGTCGCACCTATTTATAAGGAAAGGCCACCAAGACGGTGCGAGAAACGAGGAGATAGAGTATTATTATCCAGCGACCCCGATGCCTCGGTTTTCGGAATGGTCAGTAAAGGCAGAGATCCGTTGAGGATATGATGAAATAAAATAAAGATTTAATTGCAGATGACGTCACGATGGGTTAACACGGATCCAGAAGATGACGTCATGACGGGTTATGGCCTTTTTCATGGACAGAAGACAGAAAGACTGGTTGTTAAGGTATTTTAAGATTGACATGAACCGGTCAAAATCAATCTGGGGCCTAATGTTGGGGATATAACTATTTGTGTAATCCGCCCAGGAAGGGCCGGGTTATGTAAACAGAGATTCATTAGAAGCCCAAGACCAAGCATGAAGATGACGGTTCAACAAAGGGGCTAAAGGCCCATAGGCGACTTAAGGCCCGTAGTGATAAACCGCCATGATGGCATGACTTGTGTTGTAAGGTAGAATTAACTAGTCACCGAGCCGGACATTTTCTATGAGCCGGCCGGGACTCTATAAGCCGCAGGTTGTCAACCCATGTATATAAGGGGACGACCCACCGGCGGCTTAGGGCAAGAAACATCCAATCGAGAACCGGACATAGCGTGTCTCGCTCCCTGGTCATCGAAACCTCAAGCAATACCAACCCAAATAGACGTAGGCTTCACCTTCACCGTAAGGGGACAAACTAGTATAAAACCTCACCCGTGTCCCTTGTCCCGTTAACCCCTTTAAGCTTCCTAGTTGCGATGGCTCCACGACTAAGTCCTTGCAAGAGGACAGCTGCCGTGACAATTCCACGACACTTTGGAAATCCAGTCACGAAGTCCATTTCGATATGATCAAACTTCCATTCTGGAATAGCAAGAGGTTGGAGGAGACCAGCTGGTCGTTGGTGTTCTGCTTTCACCCGTCGACAGACATCACATTCGTTCACGAATTGGGCGATTTCTCGCTTCATTCGAGTCCACCAATATGACTGCTTGAGGTCATGGTACATCTTCGTACTTCCAGGATGAATGGAAAGAAGAGAATTGTGCGCTTCGTTCATTATGACCTTCCTTAGATCACCTTTAGAAACCACAATCCGGTCCTCGAAGAATAAAGTGTCTCTGTCATCAATGCGATAGCACTTGTATTTGGGAATGCCCTTGTCAATACCACGTTTCACCTTCTTCACCATGGTATCCAGGAGTTGTGCCTCATGAATTTGATCTTCCAAAGTAGGAGAGACTAGGATGTTGGCAAGAAAGCCTTGAGGAACAACTTGGAGATTTAGTTTGCGGAAAGCTTCACAAAGATCTGGTTGGAAGGGCTTGAGGATTAAGCTGTTGCAGTAAGCCTTCCTACTCAAAGCATCTGCAATCACATTAACCTTGCCTGGAGTATATTCAATACTCGGATTATACTCTTGAATCATTTGCCTGAGGTTGAGGTTGGGTTGAGTGAAGATATACTTGAGACTCTTGTGATCAGTGAAAATGTCCACTTTCCTTCCCAACAAGAGATGTCTCCATGTAATTAATGCATGGACAACTGCCGCCAACTCAAGATCATGAGTGGGGTAGTTCTTTTCGTTGGGCTTCAACTGATGAGAGGTATAGGCCACAACTTTCTTCTCTTGCCTTAACACATCACCGAGACCTTGAAGAGAAGCATCACAGAAAACTTTGTATGGCTTGGATTCGTCAGGAGGAGTCAAGACAGGAGTTGTGACGACTTTCTCTTTGAGAGTGTTGAAAGCGACATCACACTCAGGAGTCCAAACATACTTCACATGCTTCTGGAGGAGGTTGGAAAGAGGCTTTGCAATCTTTGAGAAATTCTCAATGAATCTTCGGCAATAGCTTGCAAGTCCAAGAAAACTGCGAAGCTGCTTAACATTCTGAGGAGGTTCCCAATTCACAACAGCAGACACCTTCTCGGGATTAACAGTGATGCCCTTGGCAGAGATGATATGACCAAGGTAAAGAAATTCATCAAGCCAAAACTCACATTTGGAAAACTTCGCATAGAATTGATACTCTCTGAGCTTGTCGAGCACCAATTGCAAATGTTTGGCATGATCCTTCTTATTCTTGGAGAAGACCAAGATATCATCGAGATACACCAGGACGAATTCATTGGTATAGGGGCTGAACATGAAGTTCATCATTCGAGAGAATGTTGGAGGAGCATTGACAAGGCCGAAAGACATGACAGTATATTCATAAGAACCAAAGCTTGTTCTGAATTCTGTCTTGGGAATATCTTCTTCACGAATGCGAATCTGATGATAGCCCATACGAAGGTCAAGCTTGGAGAACATTGTAGCACCTTTGAGTTGCTCGAAAAGCTCATTGATGTTGGGAAGTGGATACTTGTTCTTGATTGTCTTCTTGTTCAGTGGATGGAAATCGACGCAGATTGGGTCCGTGCCATCCTTCTTCTGGACAAAAAGAACTCCACAACCCCAAGGAGATGAACTCGGTGTGATCAGACCCAGACGCTCTTGTTCATCGAGTTGTTTCTTCAATTTTTCAACTCTTTTGGTCCAAGCTTGTATGGACGCTTGCAAACGGGTTCCGTGCCAGGCTCAAAATTGATAACGAATTCAACTGGCCGGTGAGGAGGCATACCCGGAAGCTCTTCTGGAAAGATGTCTTGATACTCATAAACGACTGGAATCTGAGAGATTAAGTCTAGATCGCTCTTCTCATTGAGAGAAAATAACCTTATGGTTTCATCACGAGCGGCATAGATGATCACATCCTCAGAAGAGTGTGTCAATTGAATTTCCCTGGCAGCACAATCAAGTTGAGCCTTGTGCTTAGAAAGCCAGTCCATCCCGAGAATTAAATCAATATCAGAGTCGCCAAGAACCATTGGTGAAGACAGAAATCTATAGTCGCCCATCTTGATAGAAACATCCGGAGCCATCATTTTGGTATTCATGAACAAACCCGGAGAGGAAACCGCTATTGTCTTAGGCAGATCGACAGTATGCAAGTTGTTCATGGATGCAAAAGGTCTTGATATGAAAGAAATAGATGCACCAGTATCAAATAAGAGTTTTGCAGGAATATCATTAACTAAGAGATTACCCATTATCACATCAGTAGATTCCTCCGCTTGAGCTGCCTTCATCAGGTTCACCTTTCCAGACTTGGGATTATGCTTGACCATTGCATTGTTGGAAGATCTCACAGGAGGAGGAGGCGGAAGGCACCTTTGGTTGAAGCACTTGTTCGCATAGTGACCTTTCTGCTGACATTTGTTGCAAGTCACCTCTGAGAGCGGACGATGATAAGGAGCATTAGACCTTGGAGCTTGATTCTGAGACTTGTTCTGATAGCCAGGGTTGGGTGGGTGGGAAGATCCATGGCCACCTTTGTTCTTCTGCTGGTAAGGCTGACGGAACGGAGGAGGAGGAGGAGGCAACCAGAACTTCTGTTGCTTAGCAGCCACTAGTGAGGAAGAAGAAGACTGAACTGCGTCCCTGACTCTCTTCTTAGATGCCTCACACTTGAGCTGAGCAGCTTCTTGTTTCAGTGCCATTTTGTAGAATTCATCATAATTTTTTGGCTCAAAAAGCACGAGAGCTAACTGCAGATCTTCTCTAAGGCCACCTCTGAATTGATAAATCATGCTCTTTTCATCAGGGACGTCTTGCTTAGCGAAGCGAGAGAGTTTCTCGAACTGGATATTTTATTGATACATGGACATGTTGCCTTGCTTGAGATTGCGGAACTCCTCACGCTTACTATCAACAACACTTTGCGGAATGTGATGAGATTTGAAGTCTCGGCAGAAATCATCCCAGGTAATCACACGACCACCTCTGGAATCTTTGTATTGTTGATACCACTCGGCAGCTTGATCCTTGAGTTGAAACGAAGCAAACTTGACAAACTCCTCAGGTCTGACATTGCTACATTCAAAATGCTTGTTGATGTCAACGAGCCAATCATCGGCATCTGTGGCCTCGGCACAGAAGCTGAAAGACTTTGGCTGATTTGCCAGGAACTGGTTGAAGGTAGCGAAGTGAGGCTGATTGTTCCCTTGGCCTTGATTTCCTTGGTTGCCTTGCCCTTGGGTGCGCTCTTGCAAGAGTTGCAAAATCATCTGAGCATTGGCGTTGGTGGCTGCCATGACAGCTTGCCATGCCTCTGGAGGCGGAGGTGGAGATGGAGGATTCGACTGACTCCCATCATTGCGTTCTGGATTCTGACGCGTTGGCGGAGCCATCCTGAAGAGGGTGACATCCGTTAGCATCTTGATAGACAGATAGACAAGTTGAATCAATGGATAGAAATTGCAACATATAGCCTTAACAATAAACATTCGAACAAGGATGAACGAATGAATTCCAAAGTAAATCATCACACTTCCATACGTTGAGAAGCCACTTGAAAAGGGGTTGATGAATAAAATAACAAGGGACAACTGGAACAAATAAGTGGTAAGGATTACCCAATCACAAACCAAATATCTATGGGAAGAAATGCTAGAGCTATTTGAATTCCCACTTATAAACTCCCGAAACTTTCTGGTTATGCAATCAAGTGTTGGGGATACAGGGGACACAAAATATATCACCCAAACTAACAATACCTAGATCCACCTGTATCCATCCTTCAACACATAATCAAGAAACCTTCAGAAATTGTTTACCTCAACCTTCGAAAAGCATCCGTTATATGAGTTATGGCAATACTCCCGAACTCCCGCCCCAGTACTGGGTGGCATCGAGGTGATCTCACCAACAACTGCATAAAAGATATTTTCGATGTCGGCGAAACTCAGGTATTCCAGAACTGCAACGATAAAATTGTGACGACAACACCTCGGAGCTCAACTCCCCGGGACACTGCCACAACCCCTAAATGTCAGGAGGCACCAAGAACAATGTTCTCGTCACAAAACCATCGGAACGATTCCAAGATACCCGCGTGATCCTAATTTTTTTTAGTGAAATTTGAGGAGAGGAGAGTCAAAACATCTACGTCAGGGGGCCTCTGTCACACCCTAGTTAGTTCAAGCATTAGAGTGTGCGTCATGTTTAAATTCCTCTTAAATTTGAAATGGGGAAGACAGAAACTCCAGCACCCCCCTGGAAACAACTAGGGTTTACTAAAATTATTTTCAATGAACCTAAAATGCCCTTCTAAAAAGTTCACTCTCTTTGTCTTGGGTTAGAACCTCTGGCAAAATTGGTGCACAATTTTCTAGGTCAACAGAAGGTCATTGAATTAAATAATAAGTATTTGAATTTGGGCATTTAAATGCTATAAAATAATTTAAATGCTCAAATAATTATGGAAATAAGTGTGGGCTGCTGGAAATAATCTAAACAGAGCCGCTGATTATTTTCAGGATTTTTAAAGATGTCTAGGTATTTTAATAAAGCCCAACAGTTGCAGAAAAAAAATAGAAAAGAAAACAAATAAGAAAGAAAGAGAGAGGGAAACCCACCTGGGCCTCACCTGTGCTGGCCCAGCCCACCAGGCTCGGCCCAGTCGACTGGCCTTGCCAGTCGTCCTCCTCCTCCCGCCAGGAGGACGAGGAGCGCGTGGCCGGCGCCCGCGGCCACACGCCGGCCACCTCATGCTTCTGCCGACGCCCTGGAGGCGTCTAGGGGTGCCACGCCGACCCCCACGTCCCCCTCTCTTTCTTCCCACTCTCCCCGTGGCCTCTCTCCCTCTCTGGCTCTCTCCCCCTCTTCCTACCGAGCGCAGCCATCACCGCCGACAAGCTTCACCGCAGCCACCGCCGTCCATTTGCTGCCCCAACATGCCAGGAAGCTCCGCCGTAGTCGACTGCATCAATTAGGCCGAGCCCCGTGCGCTCGCTCACCCCGGAGACGCCGCACCGAGCTCATTCTCAACTCCGGCCACCGGAGATCCCCCTCGCCCCGCTCGCTCCACCCCTTCCTCGAGCTCGCTGATCGCTCCCCTGCAACCGCTGTGAGCTCCGCCACCGTTTCCCCCTCTCCCCGCGCTCGTCCGCATCCTCCAACCCCCTCTGCAATCGAGGCCGAGAGCTCGGCTCCGCCGGCCATGTCGCCGCCATGGCCACAGGCACGTAAGCTCGAATCCGAGCACGCCTTCGTCTTCCATGCGCTCCCAGGAGCCTAACGCACCACTCCCCGCGCCTCGCCGTGCCCTGTAGCGTCGGGTTCATCCACGCTCGAACTCCGGCGACCGCCAAGGTCGTCGCCGGCATCGTTCCAAGCCTCCCTGAGCTCCACTTTCTCCACCAAACGACGCGGCTCGCTCCCCACGTCACGTAGCTGCTCTCTGCCGTCGATTTGGTCGCCGGAGACGCAAACCCGAGCCCCTCCACCGCGTATGTCGTCGCCGGCGTCAAGCCGCCGGCGAGTTTGACTCAGTTTGACCCCTGTGCGGGCCAGGTAGACCCTCCTAGGTCAATGACAGGTGGGGCCGGTCTGCTAATCAGTTTAAGATTAGTTTTAACTAATTCTAATTAGTTTAGACACTGACATGTGGGCCCAGGCCCCACTGACAGCTAATTAGTGTTAATCTAATTCTGTTAACTAGTTGTGACACTAATATAGAGGGCCCACTAGTCAGGTTTGACCTGGCCGACCCAGTTGACCGCTGACGTCACACCTATGTCATGCTGACGCATTAATTCAATTACTGGAATTATTCTTATATAGGAAATTCTAGACAATATCCAAAACTTCTAAAAATCATAGAAAATCAACCATAGCTCCAAATGCAAAGATTTATATATGAAAAATGATCAGAAAAATTCAACCTATCTATCTGTACTGCTTTCATGCATGACAAAACAAGTTAACCTTGCTGTTTAAGTAGAATAAGGTAATGCACTAATAAGGCCATGTTTAATGAGCTAATATTTGAATCTTTGCTTCAAATGAGTTCATCCCCTTCTGTTTTAGCTTGCATTAGGCCAAGACACTTTCATCTTGCCATGTCATAGCATGCATCATATTGTTGCATATTGCCATGTGTTGATTATGTTGGGTGTGTCTTTCGTGGTAGGTTCTGCCTCCGAGGATAACCCCGAGTATCCGTCTGAAGGGTAGTACCCTACTACCTCTACAACAGGCAAGCAACCCATTGACCATTCTGACACAAACCCATGTTCTCGCTTCTGCTCTTGTTTACTACATTAAGACAACGCGATTCAAACTGCTGTGTGCTGCGGTAGTTGAACCCTTATCCTCTGCATGACCTGTCATTGCCACAGTAACTAGATGAAACCCACTAGCATGTGTAGGAGTTGATTGAGCCATGTAGGAGTACATGGTGGGTTGTTTCATTGAGACCGTCCATAAGAATTGAGATCTGTATGCGTGATTTAAGATTCACCTACTACCACACATTGGGCCCTGGAATATGACCCCGCTCGACTTACTGACCCCTCTCGCCCTCTGTCCAGGAGTTGCAACTAGTTTCTGGTGTTTTTATGTTATGTGTTGGCGGCCGTGCGTAGCGCTGACCCTAGGGGTGGGCTATGATGCGGTAGATACACCGTGGCCGGGTATGCCGGGCGCCCGTTTGGCGTCTCGGGACTCTGTACACATCGTTTGGGGCCGTTGAGGACACCCCGACTGGATTTCCTTGCGGATGGAACCTGAATAGGCGATGAACCTGGACTAGAGACCTGGGCGGTTAGTCAGGTCGTGGTCTACACCCACGTCGGCTTTCGCTTGAAGTCTGCCGAGCACATGTCGTGTGCAGACGTAAGTGGTGGAAACATGTGTGACGAAGTACACCCCTACAAGGTATAAAACTATTCGAATAGCCACGTCCGCGGTAAAGGACTACTTGGTTGCCTATACAGTTCATAGACAAGTTAATGGTTACTACTAAAAGACTCAAGATAAGTGTGAGTATCGAGGAGGGCCCTCTCATAGGATGACGAGAGAGGATCCCCGGTGTTGTATTGTGTTGGTGAGTAGTGGACTCGTGTGCGAAAACTATTTTACTAGTGGAGTTCTGTAGGATAGCTTAGCCAAGATTCAAAGCTGGCTTGCTGCAATAACCCCACCACCTTCTTGAGAATAAGCATGTAAAGTAGGTTCTGTTGTAAGACTTGCTGAGTACTTTTGTACTCATGTTTGCTTAATTACTGTTTTCAGACGACAACACCCCCCTCCAATGGATTCTACATAGACCTTGACGTCGACGAGTGACTAACCACCCAGGTGGTGATCCTGGCCATGGAGGGCCCTATGTAGATAGACAGGCTTCGAGAAGCCTTCTTTCTTTCTAGTGTCTGTACTCAGACTAGTTGCTTCCGCTTGTGCTTGTATGATTGTATGACTTGAGTGTCGGGTCATGTGACCCCTATCTGTATGAACATGTTATGTATGGCTCTTTGGAGTCTTTAAATAAAGTACTTGAGTTGTAGAGTTTTGTTGTGGTGCCATGTTGTATGTACTCATATCGGGCATATTGTGTGTATGATTGAAATGCTTGGTATGAGTGGGATCCGATAATCTAGTTGTTTATCCCTGGTAGCCTTTCTTGGGAAATGTAGTCTAGTGTTCCTCGAGCCATAGTAGTCTGCTACAGCCCGGTTCACCGGAGTCCTGCTAGCCCAACACTACTGCTCAGGACACTTGAGTGGCCGGCATGTGTTTCACGTCGTTCCTATGTCTGTCCCTTCGGGGAAATGTCACGCGGTGACATCCAGAGTCCTGCCTAGCCTGCTACAGCCCGGGTTCCCCGGAGTCCTGTTAGCCCAGTGCTACAGCCCGAAATCACTCGCTTGATGACCGACATGCTTGATGTGATTCATGTATGCCTATATCCATAGGTCTGTGCGCTTTGGGTTCACGACTAGCCATGTCGGCCCGGGTTCTCCGTCATATGGATGCTAGCGACACTATCATATACGCGAGCCAAAAGGCGCAAACGGTCCCGGTCCATGGTAAGGTGACACCCGTGGGATACCGTGCTTGAGGCCGCAAAGTGATATGAGGTGTTATCGGCTAGATCGGTGTGGCTTGGAATCGGGGTCCTGACAGCATTGGCATCAGAGCCGGACTGCCTATAGGTTCATTGAGCCAAACTGGTCGATGTCGAGTCTAGAAATGCTTTAGTTATATGTAGGGGAATTGATTGTGGGAGGGAACGTAAGGCTCTTTTACTCCTTTACCTTATGCCCTCTGATCTGAGTCATTCTCTTCTCATTAAACATGGGTTAAGGACTAGGCTCTCTTATTCTATCAGGTTCACGTGTTACTAATCCGTAGTAGCTTATAGGATTGTTGTTACAAGCCCCAGTTCAGTTTCTACTACTTCTAGTATGTTTCTAGTTGAATCATAACCTTGATATGATGTGGTTGAGTGGTATTGCAAATTGTTGTGGATGTCTCAAATCTTTTTCTGAGCAGTTACAGCTGTTATGCTGTCCAATTTTCCCTAGAAATTCTAATGTCTTTGCATTGTGGTTGTGCTTACAGATGGCCAACTGTGCTCAAAACCAAGTGGTTCGCCTGACCCGGTGCCTCGACGTGCCCGGTCATACTGCTATGTTAGTCCGGGTAATGATCGAGACGGGTTACCGTTGGTATCCCGAATACACTGTCGAAGAGCAGTTCCGAGACTTTAATCAAAGCCAATATTTCTGCACCGTCAGGATATTTCCTTCTTATCCTGGATCTACCGAGCCCCTTCACTGTTCCTATGGACTCGGGGTTACTGTTGAGATAGCTGTGCAGGATGCTGCCTATTCCATGATGACCATCATGCGAGTCCGGACTGGCCTGCTTCAGAACACCGACTTCCGTTACATGCCAGCTTCACTTCCGGGAGCGCAAGGGTATCTTCAGGCTATCTATGCTGACTCCACTCAGGAGGACTCATTAACTCGTATCACTGCCGAGATGCTCGAAGATAAGGACCGAGAGAATCGGGCCTTGAGGCTGGAGCTTTTCAATACCCGTGCTGATCATTGGGCCACATTGACTTGGTTTGCACCTGCGGTGCAAGCTGGATGTATGGATACAAGGGATCTGTATCCTGTGAGATCTGCTCTGCCAGACATGGTGGATTGGCGTGATGTGGGAGGCATCACCCCACCCTGTGGTCCCCGCAGGCCACGGTTTGTTGGTCCAAGGCCTCATCCTAGCCCCTATGGTCCACAGGCTCCTCAGGACCGTCTGTTCCCGGATGATCACGTTGAACTTCCAGGCTATGGAGGTGACTTCTATGAGGACTACTACGGAGCTGTCTGAATTAGTAGTAGTACCACTAGTATTGTAATAGTTGTATCTTCACTGTCCTGCATGACTTGTGGAATATGACTTTGTGTGTAATCAATTCCGGAGGTGTAGAAAAATAATGTATAGGAGCTTGGAATGCCTCCGATGAGATGTAATGTCTTTCATCATAGTTGTACTGTGGCCTGGGCTTGTACTAAACTATGTATGATGTGTATGACCGTGGGTATATATATGGCAGTTTTATATTAGCATGACATACGGATGAACATCTCTGCATTCCGTGTTATCCATTACATTCTGCACTTCCTTGCTAAGTTTGAGCCATCCTTATCTAAATTGTTGTCTTGTTTTTTTCCCTAGGATGGTCAACACCGGCAGCAACCCTGCTGCCCCGGAGCAGGGGGAAGCCAGTGCAGCCAGGGGTGAAAATCTGCCTCACCCGCCTTCTCTGGCCGAAGTAATGCTGGAGGCGGAAATAAAGAAGCGTGAGACTAACCGCCTGCTAGAGCGGATTGAGCAGAACACTGTACGCCACCCGCGAAATGACTTGGTGTCAATCATTGACTTTATCAAGCTGTACCCACCAAAGTTTAACCATTCCGTCGATCCCCTCGACGCGGATGACTGGCTTCGCAGCATCACCCACAAGCTACGTTCTGCCAACGTAGCCGAATCCGACAAGGTTACTTATGCTGCCTATCATCTTGAAGGCCCTGCTAGCCTTTGGTGGGAAAACTTCAAAGCTATGCGCCCGGTTGGCCAAATTACTACTTGGGCTGAATTCAGTGAGGCTTTTCGTGAGCATCACATTCCGGAAGGTCTCATGGATCGCAAGAGGGAGGAGTTCTGCAATTTCACCCAAGGAAGACTGACTGTGGATGCTTATAGTCGTGAATTTGGGAATCTGGCACGTTATGCTCCCGAAGAGGTGTCTACCGACGCTAAGAAGCAGGCAAGGTTCCGCAAGGGACTTATCCCTGAGCTTCGCCGCGATCTTCGTCTGCACGAGTGCACATCCTTTCAAAAGTTGGTCAATAAAGCCATCAGCGCTGAGACAGGCCAGACTGATTATGATGCTTCACGCAAGCACTCACGTGATTTTGGCTCTTCATCCGACTCTGGAGCTCAGAAGCGCCGGGTGTGGATCCCAAGCACGGCACTGCTACCCAGGTTCATCCAAAGGCCATCCTTTGAGGTGCCTTGTCCCAACCAGCAATTTGCACCGTCCAAGCCCTATGGTGGCCCCGCTGCTAATGCTGCTCCACGCCCCAATGTGGTGACATGTTTCAAGTGTGGAGAGCCGGGTCACTATAGTCGAGAGTGTCCCCATAACAACAACCCCAATCAAACTGGAAAGTCTGTTGGCCGTGGTAAGCCAGCGGGAAAGACATTCTATGCCAAGCCGGTTACTACTACACGTGGCCATGTCAACTATGTTTCAGCCGAGGAGGCTCATGAGGATCCTAACATCCTCCTTGGTACGCTCCTTGTTAATTGCCATCCGACATCTGTTCTTTTCGATACTGGAGCATCTCATTCATTCATATCCGAGAACTATGCTCGATTGCATAACACGACATTCTGTGACATGCCCTCTACCATGGAAATTCAAACCCCTGGCTCTAGATGGCAAACTTCTAGAGTAAGCCATGGGAACGAAATTGTTGTCGATAGACTTGTCTTCCTTGCATCCTTAATAGATCTCAAGTCCTCAGACATAAACATCATTTTGGGTATGGACTGGATGTCAGCTCATCATGCTAAGATTGATTATGCCACTAGAACTGTTCAACTTACTCACCCATCGGGCAAGACAGTCAATGTCTTAACTCGAGTGGCCAAGCGCCAGCTTTACTCCTTAAATGCCAACCCCCTTCCAGACCTTGAAGATGTTCCGGTAGTCCGAGACTTTCCGGATGTCTTTCTAGAAGAACTGCCAGGTTTTCCACCTGACAGGGATGTCAAGTTTGTGATAGACCTTGTTCCAGGAACCGTTCCAATTTCTACAAGACCCTACAAGATGGCACCCTTAGAACTAGCCGAGCTTAAGAACCAACTCGATGAGTCCTTGAAAAAGGGTTTCATCCGTCCTAGTTCCTCTCCTTGGGCTTGCCCCGTCCTCTTCGTCAAGAAGAAGGATGGAACGGATTGAATGGTTGTAGATTACCGACCTGTCAACTTGGTCACCATCAAGAACAAGTATCCGCTTCCTAGGATCAACGATCTGTATGATCAGCTCGCTGGATCCTCAGTCTTTTCCAAGATGGATTTGAGGTTAGGCTACCATCATATCAAAATCAGAAACGGGGACATTCCCAAAACGGCCTTTGTTACTCGTTATGGCCAATACGAGTACACCGTTATGTCCTTCGGTTTAACCAATGCCCAGCTACCTTCTCTCGGTTAATGAACTCGGTCTTCATGGAGTACTTGGATAAATTCGTTGTAGTATACCTCGATGACATACTCATCTACTCCAAGAATGAAGGGGAACATGCCGAACATCTAAGGCTGGTATTGATGAAACTTCGAGAGCATCGCCTTTATGCCAAATTCTCTAAGTGTGAATTTTGGTTGCCAGAAGTGACCTATCTAGGCCATGTAATCTCTGGTAAGGGTATTGCTGTCAATCCCAAGCGAGTTCAAGCCGTCCTTGATTGGACTCCACCTGAGACGGTCAAGCAAGTTCGGAGTTTCCTTGGCTTAGCGAGCTATTGCCGCCGCTTCATCGAGAATTTCTCCAAGGTTGCTAAACCTCTAGCTGAACTCCTCAAGAAAGATAAAAATTTCGAGTGGACTCCACAGTGCGAGTTCAGCTTTCAGGAACTGAAAAGACGCCTGACATCTGCTCCCGTACTGGTACCACCAGATTTCTCCAAGGACTTTGTTATCTATTGCGACGCCTCGCGACAAGGACTAGGTTGCATACTCATGAAGGATCGTAAGGTAATTGCCTACGCTTCACGGCAATTACACCCACATGAGGAAAACTATCCCACACATGATCTAGAGCTTGCAGCTATAGTCCATGCACTCAAAACTTGGCAACATTACCTCCTTGGTAATTGTTGCGAGATCTTCACCGATCACCAAAGTTTGAAATATATCTTCACCCAACCAGATTTGAATCTCAGGCAAAGACGTTGGGTCGAGTTGATCTCGGATTACGACTTAAGAATAACTTACACCCCGGGCAAAGCCAATGTCATGGCTGATGCACTAAGTCATAAGTCCTATTGTAACAACCTGATGTTACAACAAAGTCAACCACTTCTCCATGAGGAATTTCGTAAGCTTAATCTTCACATTGTTCCTCGAGGATTTCTATCCACCCTGGTGGCGAAGCCTAACCTTACAGATCAAATCATAGCTGCCCAGAAGCGTGATAAGTGCATTTTCCGAATTAAGAAAAACATTGCTAGCGGAGCTGCTAAATGTTTTTCCATGGATGAGCGAGGTGTTTTCTTCTTCGAGAACCGTTTGGTGGTTCCCAAGAAACAACATCTACGCCAGTTGATCCTTAAGGAAGCTCATGAATCCCCTCTCACCATTCATCCCGGTAGTACTAAAATGTATCAAGACCTACGCCAGAGGTTTTGGTGGACTAGGATGAAAAGAGAAATCGCTCAATACATTGCTAGCTGCGACGTCTGTCGTCGTGTTAAAGCAGAGCATCAACGGCCTGCTGGCACCCTTCAACCTTTGGCTATTCCCGAGTGGAAATGGGATAAAATCAGTATGGATTTCATCACTGGGTTTCCCAGGACCAAAAGAGGGAATAATGCCATCTTCGTCGTGATCGACCGTCTTTCCAAAGTAGCCCACTTTCTACCTATTCGTGAGAGTATCACCGCTAGCCAGCTAGCCGATTTATACATCTCCCGAATAGTGTCTCTTCATGGTGTCCCATTGGAAATTAACTCAGACCGTGGGAGTCTCTTCACCTCTCGATTTTGGGAAAGTTTCCAAAATGCTATGGGAACTCGTATCTCTTTTAGCACCGCCTTCCACCCTCAATCAAGTGGTCAAGTAGAACGAGTTAATCAAATTCTGGAAGATATGCTCCGAGCCTCTGTCATCTCGTTTGGAATGGGTTGGGAGAAATGCCTTCCATTCGCGGAGTTCGCTTACAACAATAGTTATCAAGCTAGCTTGGGCAAGGCTCCTTTCGAAGTTCTCTATAGACGAAAATGTCGAACGCCTCTTAACTGGTCAGAAACCAGGGAAAGACAACTCTTTGGCCCGGATATGATTCAGGAAGCAGAAGAGCAGGTTCGCGTTATTCGTGAGAAATTGAAAACAGCCCAATCTCGTCAAAAGAGTCAATATGATCGTAAACATAAGCTCATGACTTATGAAGTCGGCGAGAAGTCTTACCTTCGGGTTACTCCATTAAAGGGAACCCATCATTTCAGTATCAAAGGCAAATTGGCTCCTCGTTACATCGGACCTTTTCGCATTCTTGCCAAACGAGGAGAAGTTGCCTACCAATTGGAATTACCTTCGCATCTTTCCAGAGTTCACGATGTCTTCCACGCTTCTCAACTCAGGCGTTGCTTCGCGGATCCTATCCGTGGAGTGGACCACGAAACGCTTGATCTACAAGATAACCTCTCATATCGGGAATATCACGTTCGTATCCTTGATCAAGCCGAGCGTACCACTCGACGCCATAACATCAAGTTTCTCAAGGTTCAATGGTCACACCATTCCGAGAAAGAAGCCACTTGGGAAAGGGAGGATCGTCTTCGAGTCGAGTACCCCACCTTCTTTCTGGAGGATCCTAAATCTCGGGACAAGATTCTTTTGAGTGGGGGTGAGTTGTCACACCCTAGTTAGTTCAAGCATTAGAGTGTGCATCATGTTTAAATTCCTCTTAAATTTCAAATGGGGAAGACAGAAACCCCAGCACCCCCTGGAAACAACTAGGGTTTACTAAAATTATTTTCAATGAACCTGAAATGCCCTTCTAAAAAGTTCACTCTCTTTGTCTTGGGTTAGAACCTCTCGCAAAATTGGTGCACAATTTTCTAGGTCAACAGAAGGTCATTGAATTAAACAATAAGTATTTGAATTTGGGCATTTAAATGCTATAAAATAATTTAAATGCTCAAATAATTCTGGAAATAAGTTTGGGCTGTTGGAAATAATCTAAATAGAGCCCCTGATTATCTTCAGGATTTTTAAAGATGTCTAGGTATTTTTAATAAAGCCCAACAATTGCAGAAAAAAATAGAAAAGAAAACAAACAAGAAAAAGAGAGAGAGGGAAACCCACCTGGGCCTCACCTGTGCTGGCCCAGCCCACCTGGCTCGGCCCAGTCGACTGGCCTTGCCAGTCGTCCTCCTCCTCCCACCAGGAGGACGAGGAGCACGTGGCCGGCGCCCGCGGCCACACGCCGGCCACCTCCTGCTTCGGCCGACGCCCTGGAGGCGTCTAGGGGTGCCACGCCGACCCCCATGTACCCCTCTCTTTCTTCCCACTCTCCCCGTGGCCTCTCTCCCTCTCTGGCTCTCTCCCCCTCTTCCTGCCGAGCGCAGCCATCGCCGCCGACAAGCTTTACCATAGCCACCGCCGTCCATTTGCTGCCACGACATGCCAGGAAGCTCCGCCGTCGTCGACTGCATCAAGTAGGCCGAGCCCCGTGCGCTCGCTCGCCCTGGAGACGCTGCACCGAGCTCATTCTCAACTCCGGCCACCGGAGATCCCCCTTGCCGCCCCGCTCGCTCCACCCCTTCCCCGAGCTCGCCGATCGCTCCCCTGCAACCGATGTGAGCTCCGCCACCATTTCCCCCTCTCCCCGCGCTCGTCCGCGTCCTCCAAACCCCTCTGCCATCGAGGCCGAGAGCTCGGCTCTGCCGGCCATGTCACCGCCATGGCCACAGACACGTAAGCTCGAATCCGAGCATGCCTTCGTCTTCCACGCGCTCCCAGGAGCCTAACGGACCACTCCCCGCGCCTCGCCGTGCCCCGTAGTGTCGGGTTCATCCACGCCCGAAATCCGGCGACCGCCAAGGTCATCGCCGGCGTCGTTCCAAGCCTCCCCGAGCTCCACTTTCTCCACCAAACGATGCAGCTCGCTCCCCGCATCACGTAGCTGCTCTTCGCCGTCGATTTGGTCACTGGAGACGCAAACCCGAGCCTCTCCGCCGTGTCTGTCATCGCCGGCGTCAAGCCGCCGGCGAGTTTGACTCAGTTTGACCCCTGTGCGGGCTAGGTAGACCCCCTGGGTCTATGATAGGTGGGGCCGGTCTGCTAATCAGTTTAAGATTAGTTCTAACTAATTCTAATTAGTTTAGACACTGATATGTGGGCCCAGGCCCCACTGACAGCTAATTAGTGTTAATCTAATTCTATTAACTAGTTGTGACACTGACAGAGAGGGCCCACCAGTCAGGTTTGACCTGGCCGACCCAGTTGACCTCTAACGTCACACCTATGTCATGCTGACGCATTAATTCAATTACTGGAATTATTCTTATATAGGAAATTCCAGAAAATATCCAAAACTTCTAAAAATCATAGAAAATCAACCATAGCCCCAAATGCAAAGATTTATATATGAAAAATGATCAGAAAAATTCAATCTATCCATATGTATAGGTTTCATGCATGACAAAATAAGTTAACCTTGTTGTTTAAGCAGAATAAGGTAATGCACTAATTAGGCCATGTTTAATGAGCTAATATTTGAATCTTTGATTCAAATGAGTTCATCCCCTTATGTTTTAGCTTGCATTAGGCCAAGACACTTTCATCTTGGCATGTCATAGCATGCATCATATTGTTGCATATTGCCATGTGTTGATTATGTTCGGTGTGTCTTTCGTGGTAGGTTCTGCCTCCGAGGATAACCCCGAGTATCCGTCTGAAGGGCAGTACCCTACTACCTCTACAACAGGCAAGTAACCCATTGATCATTCCGATACAAACCCATGTTCTCGCTTCTGCTCTTGTTTACTACATTAAGACAACGCGATTCAAACTGCTGTGTTCTATGGTAGTTGAACCCTTATCCTCTGCATGACCTTTCATTGCCACAGTAACTAGATGAAACCCACTAGCATGTGTAGGAGTTGATTGAGCCATGTATGTGATTCCTACCTTGCTATGCCTCCTATGCATAGAGTTGTGTCAGTTCTGGTTCATCTGGGTGATGGGCTAGAGTGATATGATTATGTCGGTGACATGAGGGATGTGTTGAACATGTTTTGGTAAAGGTATCGATGAGAGACCATGTAGGATTACATGGTGGGTTGTTTCATTGAGACCGTCCATAAGAACTGAGATCTGTATGCGTGATTTAAGATTCAGCTACTACCACACGTTAGGCCCTAAAATATGACCCCGCTCGACTTACTGACCCCTCTCGCCCTCTGTCCAGGAGTTCCAACTAGTTTCTGGTGTTTGTAGGTTATGTGTTGGCGGCCGTGCGTAGCGCTGGCCCTAGGGGTGGGCTATGATGCGGTAGATACACCGTGGCCGGGTATGCCGGGCGCCCGTTTGGCGCATCGGGACTCTGTACACATCGTTTGGGGCCGTTGAGGACACCCCGACCGGATTTCCTTGCGGATGGAACCTGAATAGGCGATGAACTTGGACTAGAGACTTGGGCGGTTAGTCAGGTCGTGGTCTACACCCATGTCGGCTTTCGCTTGAAGTCTGCCGAGCACATGTCATGTGCAGACGCTAAGTGGTGGAAACATGTGTGAAGAAGTACACCCCTGCAGGGTATAAAACCATTCGAATAGCCGCATCCGCGGTAAAGGACTACTTGGTTGCCTATACAGTTCATAGACAAGTTAATGGTTACTACTAAAAGACTCAAGATAAGTGTGAGTACCGAGGATGGCCCTCTCATAGGATGATGAGAGAGGATCCCCGATGGAGTATTGTGTTGGTGAGTAGTGGACTCGTGTGCGAAAACTATTTTAGTAGTGGAGTTCCGTAGGATAGCTTAGCCAAGAGTCAAAGCTGGCTTGCTGCAATAACCCCACCACCTTCTTGAGAATAAGCATGTAAAGTAGGTTCTGTTGTAAGACTTGCTGAGTACTTTTGTACTCATGTTTGCTTAATTACTGTTTTCAGACGACAACACCGCCCCCTCCGATGGATTCTACGTAGACCTTGACGTCGACGAGTGACTAGCCACCCATGTGGTGATCCTGGCCATGGAGGGCCCTATGTAGATAGACAGGCTTCGAGAAGCCTTCTTTCTTTCTAGTGTCTGTACTCAGACTAGTTGCTTCCGCTTGTGCTTGTATGATTGTATGACTTGAGTGTCGGGTCATGTGACCCCTATCTATATGAGCATGTTATGTATGGCTCTCTGGAGTCTTTAAATAGAGTACTTGAGTTGTAGAGTTTTGTTGTGGTGCCATGTTGTATGTACTCATATCGGGCATATTGTGTGTATGATTCAAATGCTTGGTATGAGTGGGATCCGACAATCTAGTTGTTTATCCTTGGTAGCCTTTCTTATGGGGAAACATAGTCTAGTGTTCCTCGAGCCATAGTAGTCCGCTACAGCCCGGTTCACCGGAGTCCTGCTAGCCCAGCACTACTGCTCAGGACACTTGACTGGCCGGCATGTGTTTCACGTCGTTCCTATGTCTGTCCCTTCGGGGAAATGTCACGCGGTGACATCCGGAGTCCTGCCTAGCCTGCTACAGCCCGGGTTCCCCGGAGTCCTGTTAGCCCAGTGCTACAGCCCGGAATCACTCGCTTGATGACCGACATGCTCGATGTGATTCATGTATGCCTGTCTCCATAGGTATGTGCCGCTTTGGGTTCACGACTAGCCATGTCGGCCCGGGTTCTCCGTCATATGGATGCTAGCGACACTATCATATACGTGAGCCAAAAGGCGCAAACGGTCCCGGGCCATGGTAAGGCGACACCTGTGGGATACCGTGCGTGAGGCCGCAAAGTGATATGAGGTGTCACCGGCTAGATCGGTGTGGCTTGGAATCGGGGTCCTGACAGCCTCACCAGAGCGACGAAGGGACTAAGGAGTAAAAAGAATCCTACTCTACGATATATATAATCCTAAGACTCAAAACATTTTTTTCTAGACTCAACAACGCCAACGATTAGATCAAGCAGGGGGGGCCTCCTAAGTCGGGGATGGCTCTGATTACCAACTTGTAACACCCATGATGCGGCTATATCTCTCACCTGTCGAGGCACGACTTAGAGGCATAACCACATTGTAGGTTTTGTCGCAAGAAGGGTCATCTTCACACAATCCCATGTAATGAACAAGAATTTGATAAAGAGAGTTGGCTTACAATCGCCACTTCACACAATACATAAATTAAACATGCATCATCCAGAGTACAATCAAGGTCCGACTACGGAACCAAAATAAAAGAAGACAACCCCAAATGCTAGATCCCCGATCGTCCCAACTGGGCTCCACTACTGATCGTCAGGGAAAGAAACATAGTAACGACCACGTTCCTCGTCGAACTCCCACTTGAGCTCGGTTGCGTCACCTGCATTGGCATCGTCGGCACCTGCAACTGTTTTGGTAGAATCTGTGAGTCACGAGGACTCAGCAATCTCACACCCGCGAGATCAAGACAATTTAAGCTTATAGGAAGGATGGTGTAATGAGGTGGAGCTGCAGCAAGCACTAAGCATATATGGTGGCTAACATGCGCAAAAGAGAGCGAGAAGAGAAGCAACGCACGGTCGCGAAGCTAGAAGTGATCAAGAAGTGATCCTGAAACTACTTACGTTCAAGCATAACTCAAACCGTGTTCACTTCCCGGACTCCGCCAAAAAGGGACCATCATGGCTACACACGCGGTTGATGTATTTTTAATTAAGTCAAGTGTCAAGTTCTCTACAACCGGACATTAACAAATTCCCATCTGCCTCATAACCGCAGGCACGGCTTTCGAAAGATAATACCCTGCAGGGGTGTCCCAACTTAGCCCATCATAATCTCTCACGGTCAACGAAGGATATTCCTTCTCCTGGGAAGACCCGATCACTCTCGGAATCCCGGTTTACAAGACATTTCGACAATGGTAAAACAAGACCAGCAAAGCCACCCGAATGTGCCGACAAATCCCTATAGGAGCTGCACATATCTCGTTCTCAGGGCACACCGGATGGGCAAGACGTCGGGTTGGCATAGACCCTGGATTGCCCAGGGGGCGCTGGACATCGCCCAGGTTGGGCCAGCACTCGAAGGAGCACTGGTCTGGGGGGTTAAAATAAAGATGATCCTCGGGCTCGCGAAAACCCGGGGAAAAAGGCTTAGGTGGCAAATGGTAAAACCAAGGGTGGGCCTTGGTTGAGGAGTTTTATTCAAGGCGAACTGTCGAGGGGGTCCCATAAATCACCCAACCGCGTAAGGAACGCAATATCAAGGAACATAACACTGGTATGACGGAAATAGGGCGGCAAGAGTGGAAGAAAACACCAGGCATAAGGCCGAGCCTTCCACCCTTTACCAAGTATATAGATGCATTAATTAAATAATAGATATTGTGATATCCCAGAAATATCCATGTTCCAACATGGAACCAACTTCAACTTCACCTGCAACTAGCAACGCTATAAGAGGGGCTGAGCAAAAGCGGTAACATAGCCAAACAACGGTTTGCTAGGAAAGGGTGGTTAGAGGTTTGACATGGCAATATGGGAGGCATGATATAGCAAGTGGTAGGTATCGCAGCATAGCAAAAGAGCGAGTAACTAGCAAGCAAAGATAGAAGTGATTTCGAGGGTATGGTCATCTTGCCTGCAAAGTTCTCAAGGTTGTCAAAAGCTTGATCCTCGTAAGCATTCTCAACAGGTTCCTCATTCACGTACTCGTCTCCCGTCTCTACCCAAATCAAGAACACAAGCAAAAGGACCAACAATCAATCATGGGCAATGCACAAGCAACATGATGCAAAACATGGCATGATATGCGAGATGTGATATGCAATGCATATGCTTGCTCTGGAAGGGAAAAGATGAACAAGGCATCTACTTGGCAAACCAAGTATGCCGCTAGAAAGATGAGATGATTTCGGTTGAAATCGATATGAAGATCACCGGAATTGGATGCACGGTTTGCAAATGACAAGCAAAACAAGGATGGCACCAATCTGCGTTTAACAGCATGATGCCATCTAGAATGCAACGAGGAACAAGGCTACAACACTCCAACATATCAACAAAGAATATGGTAGTGATGTACTCAAGATGCTTGACAAAACATGAACACTGAGCTACGGCTAAATCTCACAAGAGCAGGTTCAAACAAGCATGGCAAAAGTGCAAAAGATATCAGCTTCACAGTCTTAGTGAAAATAGCAACATGCCAGGAATTAACATCAGGAAGCCATGTTTAGAGCAAGAAAACAACATGCTATAGGAACACAACATAGCAAAACAAGGCACGGCATGAATCTACTCAAAGCATAGAACGAAAGTCCCTTACTGACCATGAGCCAAAAGGGATCAGAAGATATGATGGCACCCATGTAAGCATAGCAAGTTTCGTTACAGATTTCAGACTTAGCAGAAAACTGAACATGGCAAAAACAGCATCATGAAGGCATCTTCGCGAGCTCGATTCACTCACCACAAGGCATTGCATGATAAACTAAGCATACTACTAGAAATAATACATGTTCATGAAACTAAACATGGCAAGAACAAGCTCATAGCAGGTAAGGATCAACTACAACAACCTTGGCAAAATTGATTAACAAGTAAACAATCTGTCAGGAACATTTTAAAGCAAAAGTAGAGCAAGATTGGGTGATGCTATGGCACTCCATATTTGTTAAAAAGGGCATGGATGGGGAGAGAACATCCATATGTCCAAAAATCATGGCATAAAAATAACAACAGAACAATGACTTAGGAAAATCCTAAGTCCCTGAAAACAGCAATATCACGAAGCCTAATTTGCATGCTTCTGCTAGTCACCACATAGATCACAAAAATACATGGCATACACCCCTGTAAATAGGGCATGGCATAGTCCAAAACACATGTAGAGCTCATGGCCATAAGATGCACACATCAAATGTAGCAAAAATGACAAATGCACATATTCTGTTAAGATTCAGCAACTAACATCATATAGCACTCTTGCATCAGAGATTAGGGCATCAAGATGGCCTCAAACGAGCATGGAACGATGTATCAAAATGAAGAGCACATCAAGATGAACATTTTGATATATCGTAAGCATGAATCAGAGCTACGGATGATGAGATATGATGCGATGAACAGGGCAATATAATGCAGAAATAAAAGGACTTTAGGGAAAATTCAGGGTCAACCCTATGATTTTAGATCTGGATCCGGGGCGTGGTTCCCGAGGCGGTGGCACGAGCTCGCCAGAGAGGGCGAGGGGCGGATCCGGCCTGCCTGGGCGGCGGGACGGCAAGGGGCGCCGCGGGAGGCACGGCGACCGGAGCCGGGGAGGCGCGCGCGGGCGTGGGGAG
>LT934119.1:69791047-69807481 GCA_900231445.1 Triticum turgidum subsp. durum
CGTGCACGGTGCGGGAGGCGCGGGCGGCGATGGGCCGGGCGGGCCTGCCTCGGGCTCGCCGAGCCGCGGCGGTGGGGTGATGGCGCTTGCCACGTGGCAAGCCGCGATTGGCGCGGGCGGCGGCGGCGGTTTCGTCCGGCCGGACCGGACGTGTCCGGCGGCGCGGGGTGGAAGAAGGCTAGGGTTTGATCCGGGATTTCGGAGGGGGAGGTGTTTTATAGGTAGAGGGAGCTAGGAGACTCCAAATGGAGTGTAGTTTTCGCCCACATGATCGTGATCGAACGACCGAGAGCATGGAGGTGACTTAGATGGGTTATTGTGCTGTTTTGGAGGGGTGTTGGGCCGTAACACAAAAGAGGCCTTTGCTGTTACCCGGTTAACCGTTGGAGCATCAAACGACCTCCAAATGGTCCGAAACGTGACAGGCGGTCTACCGGTGCTATACCAAGGGCGCTTGGCAAACCTCGGTCCATTCCGAGAAAGTTTAACACCCGCACATGACAAAAAGGCAAAAGGGGCACCGGGGAACATAGGAGTGCCGGATTGCAAAACGGACAACGGGAAAAATGCTCGGATGCATGAGACGAACACGTATGCAAATGTGATGCACGTGATGACATGATATGATATGCATGACATGAACAAAATGCAAAATGAAGAAAAAACCCAACCACGGAGGGAATATCATAACACATAGCCGAAAATGGCAAGAGTTGGGGTTACAAATATGGCAAGTTACTTCTGGGGTGTCACACCCGTGGAGGGGTGGTTGAACAGGCGCCCGTGGAGAGGGCTGGTTGAACAGTAGCCGGTGGAGTAGCGCGCGGTGGAGGCTGGATGAACAGGAGCACGTGGATGAACAGTCGCAGGTGGAGGCTGGAGGAGGTCGACGGTGGATGAACAGTAGCTCGTGGAGGCTGGAGGGGGTCGACGGTGGAGATGAACAGTATCCCGTGGAGTCCCGTCTTGCGGTACGCCACACCCCTCCCGACGAACAGGACCCCTGTTTTGACCGTAGCGCTCCAACACAAGTCCGTTTCCTCCGTTTTGCGGTACGCCACACCCCTCTCGATCAACAGGACCCCCGTTTCGACCGTAAGACGTCTGTTTCATCCATTTTGCGGTACGCCAGACCCCTCCCAATGAACAGGATCCCGTTTTGAACGTGGCCGGTCGAACACAAGGCCATTTCCTCTGTTCTGCGGTATGCCATGCCTCGTTTCCATTGGTTGTTCCGTCCAAGCCCTCCCGATGAACACGACGACGCATTCCGTTCTGACCCAGCCGGTTGGCTCCCCATGAACACGACGACGACGCTGTTTCTCCGTTTCGACCCAGCCATGTACATGAGCCCTGGCCGTACGTATGCGCGAGTATGCGTTCGAGAACCTGCCCGTATGTACGTACGTGGCCGTATTTTCGTTCTTGCACACTGGTCGATGTACTTACGTGTACATGCTACGTGCGCGCCTCTACTACGACACGTGCACGCCTCTACATCGACCAGTATGTACGTACACGTTCGCGACCAGAATGACAACGCTACGTACGCTTCGACCAGGTGGGTCCCGACTGTCTGGCACTTCCTTGTGTGCAAAGATGTAGCTGGTGGGTCCCAACACTCAGGGGGGCGAATCTTTTTTTTGCCTGGACGCACTTCCTTGCGTGCGAAGATGTAGCTGGTAGGTCCCAACAGTGAGGGGGAAACGTTTTTTTCGCGAAATACGGTGGCCCGTCTGGTGAGTCCCTGCTGTCAGGTGGAGGAATAATTATTTTGCGCTTAATAAGGAGGTACTTCCTTGCTGCGGCCATGGACCCAGCTGTCAGCCTCTCCACGTATAGTCCATGTCCGATGGAATCCATTCCTTAACCACGTTGACCATGCCGCGCCGAGAGCACCAGGGCGGTGGACGACGGCGAGGCCTAGGAAGGGGACGACGCAGAGCCAGGGAAGACGCGGCAGTGGATGCCCATGCAAAGAGGAGTACGAGGGTTCACTGGTTTGCTGCGGTGTGAGGGTGCCGTCGCCGCAGAATAACAGGGGGTGTGGGTGAGTAGAGGGATGGCCTGGCCAGCGGTGGGAGTAGTAGGGGCCGGTGAGGCCTCCGCCGCATTGCAGTCGGCCACGGGAGGCAGGAGCACGAGGCACGACCGACGCTGGTTTGGGCGGCTGGAGCAAGAAGACCAGAGGTTGAAGAAGCACTATGGCCGTTGGATGGACATCGTACGGTCACTGGAGCTAGAATCGTGCATATTCACTAAGTTGACAAAGCCCTCCGTCCCCGTCAACTTAGTAGGCCCACAAGTCAGCCTGCCACTATACTGGGTCCCAGCTAGCAGGGGGAGTATTCATTTTTTGTGCGTAATAAGGAGGCACTTCCTTGTGTGCGAAGATATAGCTGGTGGGTCCAAGCTGTCAGCGGCGGTAACGCTTTTTTCACGAAATACAGAGGCCCTTTCGGTGGGTCCCAAATGTCAGGCGGGGGAATCATTATTTTGTGCGTAATAAGGAGGCATTTCTTGCATGCGGTCATGGACCCAGATGTCAGCCTCTCCACGTACAGTCCACTTTAGATGCATGTCGGTCGTTGACCATGTTGACCAGGCCACGCCGAGAGCACCAGGGCGGTGGATGACAGCAAGGCCTAGGAAGGGAATGACACCGAGGCAGGGAAGACTCGGCAGTTGTTTCCCACACGGAGGGGAGTACGACTGTACGAGGGTTTACTGGTTCATCTGTCGTCGCTGGAGAATAATAGCAGGTGTGGGTGAGTAGAGGGATGGCTAGGCCAGCGATGGGAGTACAGTGGGGCAGTGAGGCCTGCGCGGCAGCACAACCGGCCGCGGGTAGGAGGGAGCAGGTAGTCCCGCCGGTGCTTGTTTGAGCGGCTGGAGCAGGAAGAGCAAAGATTGAAGAAGCACGACGGCCGTTGGATGGACATCCAACAATCACTACTTGTGCGTCAACCTTTTTTAGGGAAGCCTCAAATCTGTGGAAAACAGCATACAACCCATCTGCCATTATTTCCAATAATTTACAACCCATTTTCTAATGCTTAAGGTTTTTTGGAGCCCATATTCTTTTTGTTGGCATTACAGCCCATATTGTGGCCACGGTTAAAAAAATATACGAAATTTTGCATATTTCGGTGTGGTCCGAACTGTTTTTAATCTCGAAATTTCGAGTCACATTCAAACTGATTTTAAAAATAAATGTATATCAATAAAAATCTAACAAATTGTCCACCCATAAAAATCAATGCAATTTAAAATCTCGAAATGAAAAAAAGAAATTTGAAACTAATTGCCGGTTTGATGTGTTTTAAAAATGTACAGCCCATTTCTCATTACTGATAGGCCATTTTCTCGGCCAGCCGAATGAAGCTCTCCTCGTCTTGAAAGATTTGCAGCCCAATAGGCCTGACAAAGCGACTTACTTGGCAAATCACAAAAAAACTGGGTTGTGGCCGTGGACCCAGCTGTCAGCATGTCCACGTGCAGTACTCTTCCGATAGAAGTCAGTCGTTGACTACATTGACCACGCCACGCCGAGAGCACCAAGGCGGTGGACGACGGTGAGGCCTAGGAAGGGGACGACTCAGAGCCGGGGAAGACGCGGCAGTGGATGCCCACGCGGAGAGGAGTACGAGGTTCACTGGTTCGGCTGCGGTGTGAGGCTGTCGTCGCCGCAGAATAACAGGGGGTGTGGGTGAGTAGAGGAATGGCCTGGCGAGCGGTGGGAGTAGTAGGGGCGGTGAGGCCTCCGCGGCATCACAGCCGGCCACGGGAGGCAAGAGCACGCAGCACGACCGGCGCTAGTTTGGGCGGCTGGAGCAAGAAGACCAGAGGTTGAAGAAGCACTACTATCGTTGGATGAACATCGTATGGTAACTAGAGCTAGAATCGCTCATATTGACTAAGTTGACAAAGCCCTCCATCCCCGTCAACTTGGTAGGCCCACAAGTCAGCCTCCCATGATGCTGGGTTCTAGCTGGCAGGGGGAGTATTCATTTTTTTGTGCGTAATAAGGAGGCACTTCCTTGCGTGCGAAGATAGCTAGTGGGTCCGACCTGTTAGTGGGGGGCACATTTTTTTCGCGAAATACAGTGGCCCTTCCGGTGTGTCCCAGATGTCAGGTGGAGGAATCAAAGACTTGAGAAGGCGTACAGAACAGGCTAGTGTACCAGTAAAGAGATGTGCTGAGTTTTAGAAAAAAGAGAGACGTGCTCCTGTAGCTGCTTCAAATCCAAACCTAGATTATGACTATATATGGTGCTATGCTACTCTGCAAGTAATGAAACTGACATATCCAACATTCGCTTCTCCTCTTCTCTACTTACTCTGCCTAGCATCAGAAGCTATGGCCGCAGTAACCATGTCCGCTGGCTGCTCGTCCACCTGCTCTTCAGCAGGCAACAACCAAATATGCGCTAAGTCGCCACCCGTACCATCGCCTTTGGGTCTCATCACACCCCCACCGGCATGCGCACCGCAGCCGGTTGCTCATCGCAACCCGCTGCCGTTGGTGTGGTGCCACTGCTGCAAATCACGCAGAGTCATCCGTCGCGTCTCAACCACAATCCTCAACCCTGGTCGAGTCTTCTACAAATGCCCGAATCATGGGGTAATAATATGTTTAAGTGTTTGTTCTGCTGCTTTCAGTTACTGAATTTTTTAATAGTTTGGTTGATGATCTTCCAATTTGATTCGTGCAGAAAAGGGAAGATTCGTGTGATTTGTATTTCTGGAAAGTTGCTTATGTGGGGGAGTGAAACTACGCTGATTATTTGGTTAGCCTCAGAATCCCAATACCAGCAGGTTGGGGTGTTGGACAAGTAACTGAAGGAATGACAGAAGAGGAAGATGCAGAGCAGAAGGTTAAAGATGCAGTTCCTCTAATCATGCCAAAGCAACAACTGCTGAACAGCCTTGACAGCAATGAGGAGATGAAAGAGCTTGTGAAGATAATGGGCAAAATCAATGTGCTCTGTAGGATGATTGTCTCTTTATTTGTAGTGTATGTAGCACTCGTGATGTATTCAATGGCTACGACATGAGCACCTTGCTGAAACTAGAAATGAATGAAACTTGTGTAGCAGGCTGGGCGTAGTGTTCTAAACATCTAATGATTCCTATTAACGGATATCAGGGGGTATCCCCTTTTGCTCATAAATAAATAAATAGCAGAGGCCCTTTTGGTAATAAATAAATAAATTAGCAGAGGACCTGTCGGGTCAGCTTTGTTTTTATTCGAAGACGTCGAGAAAATTGCAGTCCAACAGCAAACTATGTCATCAAATTCAAGTTTCACAGCCAAATATGAGTACAACTAAACAACAATGTCATCATGTTTTAGTCGTCATACAATCACCAAAAACAAATCAGCATCCATAACAAGTGATGTTCTCACAGGAAAATACTAAACAACATGTTCATCAGGTTTCAGTTGTCATAGCAAACACAATTTCACATAGTAGATAAAAAAACGTCTTCTGACAGGCAAATATGACAAAAGCAGTGTAATCATCATCCGCAGTAGCAGCGTCAACATCTTCGCCATGTGTATCAGTCTGAATCGTAATTCCCCATGGTGTCATCTTCTTCTTCGTCCTCGAACGTTGGCTTCTTCTTGATCAACACTTGTATGTCCACAGCACGACAGGCAATCTTTTCGTCGGCGTCATTGACGTGATGGTTCTCAAAGATATTAGGAACATATGTGGTATCTTGTACATAAGGAGCAGTGTAAGCATCATCTTGTTGTGCAACTTCAATTAATAAATTCCTCTGCTCAAACCTTTGCACTACTCTTCAGTCATCGCTACGTGCAAATGTGTCTTCCAAGAAAAATATCTGTGGTTCTTGATTTGCCAAAATAAAAGGCACGTTGGTCTGGTACGCCGCCTTGACATTGATGGATATGAAATAATCATCAGCTCTGGATTTTGCGATCCTGGAAAACAGGTTATACCAATGACAGCACAACAGAACCACACACCGATGATCCTCGAAACTGGAGATATACTGCAATTGAACAATGTCTGTTATGTTAGCATACATTTCAATTGTCTCTTTGTCATACGTATCCGTGCTCATGATGGCACTATTTTGTGTCTTCCTGCCTTCGTCTCGTGCAAGGGTGTTGTAGCGCACATCTCCAACAACGCAAGATTCATAATGTCTTACCCGAGTATCAGGACCCATTGCTAGTTAGTAAAGGGCATCATCAACTGCCTGCCCATTCTCCCGCGTCTTCTTAACCTATGGTTATAAAATAGACAAGATGATCATCTTATGTACTCAATATATTAAAAAAACTGACAGTGCAATTCAAAAGCTTACATGGATCTTGAACCATTTCGCAAATCCTTCCATAACTAGTTTGTCAATGTTTCTTGGATTTTGCGGTAGTAACTCCTTTTTGTAGATGCTGCACAACATAGTGATCGCGTCAAACATCTAAATATATAAGAATGTGCTGCAAGTTTAGTAGATTACGATGTATAAGCTGCAGTACTTAGCACTTACTTGATATAAGGTAGTATCTCAGGACAGTTATTCAACACATACGAAACCATTTTGTCCGTCCTCTTGTCGACTCTTCCCTGTAACTCGAACAGAATAATCAAAAACATTGAGCCCGGGATTGTCTTCATCCACGTCTTTGCTAAGCTGATCAGCTGTTTCAATGTATTTTGAGCAGAATGTCAACGCTTCTGTAGCAATGTAGACCTCTGCAATGGAACCCTCGGGTCTATCTCTGTTCCTAACATAGCCCTTGAAAGTGCCTAGCCTCCTTTCAATAGGGTACATCCAACCATACTGTACTAGACCTCTAAGTAGTGCATCATCAGGTAGATGAATAGCCAAATGCACCATCACATCAAAGAAGGCTAGAGGATATATCTTCTCAAGGTCGCGTAGGATAGTTGGTATCTTGTCTCTAAGACGCTCCAAAACATCTATCCTGATATTTCTACTGCAGAGTTCCCTGAAGAATTGTCCCAACTCTGCAACTGCTGTGTATAAGTCAGGGCGGCCCAATCCTCTAAGGATAACAGGTAAAACCCTTTGAAGTAGAACGTAGCAGTCATGAGTTTTCAACCCTTGTACCTTGTCTCCATCTGCACTGACTCTCCTTTCAGGGTTGGAAGCAAATCCATGTGGCAATCTCACACGTGACAGGACCTTGCAGAATTCTTTTCTTTTTACCTTGTCCGAGACATACCCAGCTGGTGCCATATCCCGTGGTTTACCTTCATCTTGCACCTGCAAATCCTTTCTGATACCCGGGTGTGTCAAATCAATCCTAGATTTTAAGGTATCTTTCGTCTTGCCTTCAATATTAAGAAGTGTGCCGATAATGATGTCACATATATTTTTCTCGATGTGCATCACATCAAGATTATGCCACAGATCCAAATCTTTCCAATACTCCAAGTCCCACAAAGTGGACCTGCGGGTAAACAATAATCTCTCTTCTGCCCTGCCATGCTTCCTTTTCCCGCTACCATTATTAGGATGGTTTCCTGGTGTAATATGTCTGACCTTCTCTAATTCCACTTGCAACTCATCGGCGGTGAGCCTCTTTGGCGCATCATAGTTTTCATGCTTTGCATTGAACACATGTCTTCGGTATTTTCTAGGATGCGGCTTGTCCTTGGCAAGGAAACGGCGGTGTCCAATGTAACAAATCTTGCTAAGTATTGCGTATGACGGCGAATTCCTGTCACAGCGAACACATGCATTGTAACCATGTGTCATTCGCCCTGACATAGTGCCCGAAGCCGGATAATCATGGATGCACCAAATTATAACAATAGCAGAAAGAAATCAGCTGGTGGGATGCTATATAGGTCTCTAGTGAGAACACCCCTCCATAGTTGTTGAAGTTCCTCCACAAGAGGCTCCATGAACAAATCAAAATCCTTTACAGGACTTTTTGGACCTAGGAGCAAGGCCATCATGTGGTTTGATTCTTTGGTGCAGACATTTGGAGGCATGTTGTAAGGGATAACAAGCACTGGCCACATGCTATATGTGGCGCTCTGGTGGCCAAATGGGTTAAATCCATTTGAAGCTAAGCCAAGTCTAATGTTTCTCGGGTCAGCAGCAAATGTTTCGTTCTTCTGATTGAAGCTTTTCCACTCACTATCATGTGATGGATGACTCATTACATTCTGATCTCTGAAATCCTGGTCCCTAGCATGCCACAGTACATCCTCTCTTTTTTCAGCATCATGAAACAACCTCTGCAATCTTGGTGTAATTAGAAAATGTCTCAGAACATTATGAGGAATCCTCTTCACAGCATCGCCATCTGTCCATCTTGATGATTTGCATTTCCAGCATTCACTTAAGTTGGCATAATCCTTCCGGAATAGAACACAATTATTCTTACAAACATGGATTATACCATATCCAATTCCAACTGCACGAAGGAAATTCTTCATTTTACTGTAGGTGTGTGGCAGCTCAGACGCATCTGGGAAAGCTTTGCGGAAAGCACCCAACATCACATCGAATGATTTGTTGGTCATCCGCTTAGATGTCTTCACCTGAAGAAAGGTGACCATAGCTGAGAACACTGATAGCTTATTTCCTGGGGTGACAGCCATGTTTCATTGTTCCAACATGCGGGCCCACCGTTTTTCTTCTGCAGGTGAAAGTTCACGGAATGCACGAGCATTTCGTAGCATTGTTTCGATGTTGGTCAAACTCACTGGCTCCGCCACCACCTCCTCCTCCTCCTCTTACACCTGAGCATCAGGCAGATCAAGATGGTGATCTGCTGCTTCCACGTAGTCAATAACATTGACGTTCACAGCTTCACCATGATGAACCCACCTAGTATATGTGACCGACATCCCATAGAAGTGTAGATGATTTTGCACAGTTGACTGGGGTCTTGTAACTGAATTCATACAACTGCTACACGGGCAGAGCACATCTGATTTCAGACCATCATACTCAGCTCTGATAAAGTTCATGAAGTTTTCAACCCCCTCGACATATGTAGCGGAGAATCTTTGAGCAAAAGTTATCCAAGTCATGTCCATCTGTTAGACATACAAATTAGTTCTTCTACTAGATATTAGAGGAAAACTTATATGCTTTTTAATGAAGTCCAGAAGAAAATATGTAGGTCGATGTCTAAAGCTATGGCAAGATATTTGGACGAGCATATCTAAGTAATGAAATATATGTAAAGCTAATTCAGCAAACAGATTTGAGTGCTAAATTATGGCAGGCTGTTTCAGCAGTCAATGAGGCCGAGCACACAGCCATCGAATTATCGAAGGCCATCGCAGCAACAAAGATCGAGTATAAAACGGTGTAGAGCTATTTCACCTAACAGATTGGCTACTAGACCATGGCAATCTACGTCACAATAAATATATGGCAGGATATTTTAGCTGTTGGGAACGTAGTAATTTCAAAAAAAAATCCTACGCACACGCAAGATCATGGTGATGCATAGCAACGAGAGGGGAGAGTGTGATCTACGTACCCTTGTAGATCGACAATGGAAGCGTTTGGTTGATGTAGTCGTACGTCTCCACGGCCCGACCGATCAAGCACCGAAACTACGGCACCTCCGAGTTCTAGCACACGTTCAGCTCGATGACGATCCCCGGGCTCCGATACAGCAAAGTGTCGGGGAGGAGTTCTGTCAGCACGACGGCGTGGTGACGATCTTGATGTTCTACCATCGCAGGGCTTCGCCTAAGCACCGCTACAATATGACCGAGGTGGAATATGGTGGAGGGGGCACCGCACACGGCTAAGGAACGATCACGAAGATCAACTTGTGTCTATGGGGTGCCCCTTGCCTTAGTATATAAAGTATGGAGGAGGAGGAGGCCGGCCAAGGCAATTGGTGCGGCCAGGATGTGGAGTCCTACTAGGATTCCAAGTCCTAGTAGGAGTCCACTAAGAGGGGAGGAAGGGAGAAGGAAGTGGAGGAGAAGGGAAGGTGGCCGGCCCCCTTTTCCCTAGTCCAATTCGGACTAGAGGGGAGGGGGGGCGCAGCAGCCCCTTGGGCCTTTCTCCTCTTCCCACTAAAGCCCATCAAGGCCCATTGCTTCTCCCGTAACTACCCGGTACTCCGAAAAATACCTGAATCACTCGGAACCTTTCCGATGTCCGAATATAGTCGTCCAATATATCAATCTTTACGTCTCGACCATTTCGAGACTCCTCGTCATGTCCCCGATCTCATCCGGGACTCCGAACTCCTTCGGTACATCAAAACTCATAAACTCATAATATAACTGTCATTGAAACCTTAAGCGTGCGGACCCTACGGGTTCGAGAACAATGTAGACATGACCGAGACATGTCTCTGGTCAATAACCAATAGCGGAACTTGGATGCTCATATTGGCTCCTACATATTCTACGAAGATCTTTATCGGTCAGACCGCATAACAACATATGTTGTTCCCTTTGTCATCGGTATGTTACTTGCCCGAGATTCGATCGTCGGTACCTCAATACCTAGTTCAATCTCGTTACCGGCAAGTCTCTTTACTCGTTCCGTAATACATCATCTCGCAACTAACTCATTAGTTGAAATGCTTGCAAGGCTTATGTGATGTGCATTACCGAGAGGGCCCAGAGATACCTCTCCGACAATCGGAGTGACAAATCCTAATCTCGAAATACGCCAACCCAACATGTACCTTTGGAGACACCTGTAGAGCACCTTTATAATCACCCATTTACGTTGTGACGTTTGGTAGCACACAAAGTGTTCCTCCGGCAAACGGGAGTTGCATAATCTCATAGTCATAAGAACATGTATAAGTCATGAAGAAAGCAATAGCAACATACTAAATGATCGGGTGCTAAGCTAATGGAATGGGTCATGTCAATCAGATCATTCACCTAATGATGTGATCCCGTTAATCAAATAACAACTCTTTGTCCATGGTTAGGAAACATAACCATCTTTGATTAACGAGCTAGTCAAGTAGAGGCATACTAGTGACACTCTGTTTGTCTATGTATTCACACATGTATTATGTTTCCGGTTAATACAATTCTAGCATGAATAATAAACATTTATCATGATATAAGGAAATAAATAATAACTTTATTATTGCCTCTAGGGCGTATTTCCTTCAGTCTCCCACTTGCACTAGAGTCAATAATCTAGTTCACATCACCATGTGATTTAACAGCAATAGTTCACATCACCATGTGATTAACACCCATAGTTCACATCGATATGTGATCAACACCCAAAGGGTTTACTAGAGTCAGTAATCTAGTTCACATCGCTATGTGATTAACACCCAAAGAGTACTAAGGTGTGATCATGTTTTGCTTGTGAGAGAAGTTTAGTCAACGGGTCTGCCACATTCAGATCCGTATGTATTTTGCAAATTTCCATGTCAACAATGGTCTGCACAGAGCTACTTTAGCTAATTGCTCCCACTTTCAATATGTATCCAGATTGAGACTTAGAGTCATCTGGATCAGTGTCAAAACTTGCATCGATGTAACCCTTTACGACGAATCCTTTTTTGTCACGTCCATAATCGAGAAACATATCCTTATTCCACTAAGGATTATTTTGACCGCTGTCCAGTGATCTACTCTTAGATCACTATTGTACTCCCTTGCCAAAATCAGTGTAGGGTATACAATAGATGTGGTACACAGCATGGCATACTTTATAGAACCTATGGCCAAGGCATAGGGAATGACTTTCATTCTCATTCTATTTTCTGCCGCGGTCGGGCTTTGAGTCTTACTCAACTTCACACCTTGTAACACAGGAAAGAATTCTTTCTTTGACTGTTCCATTTTGAACTACTTCAAAATCTTGTCAAGGTATGTACTCATTGAAAAAAACTTATCAAGCGTCTTGATCTATCTCTATAAATCTTGATGCTTAATATGTAAGCAGCTTCACCGAAGTCTTTCTTTGAAAAATTCCTTTCAAACACTCCTTTATGCTTTACAGAATAATTCTACATTATTTCCGATCAACGATATGTCATTCACATATACTTATCAGAAATGCTGTAGTGCTCCCACTCACTTTCTTGTAAATACAGGCTTCACCGCAAGTCTGTATAAAACTATATGCTTTGATCAACTTATCAAAGCGTATATTCCAACTCCGAGATGCTCGCACCAGTCCATAGATGGATCGCTGGAGCTTGCATATTTTTTTAGAACCTTTAGGATTGACAAAACCTTCTGGTTGTATCATATACAACTCTTCTTTAAATCCATTAAGGAATGTAGTTTTGTTTATCCATTTGCCAGATTTCATAAAATTGCGGCAATTGCTAACATGATTTGGACAGACTTAAGCATCGCTATGAGTGAGAAAATTTCATCGTAGTCAACACCTTGAACTTTGTCAAAAACATTTTTCGACAAGTCTAGCTTTGTAGATAGTAACACTACTATCAGCGTCCTTCTTCCTCTTGAAGATCCATTTATTTTCTATTGCTTGCCGATCATCGGGCAAGTCAACCAAAGTCCAAACTTTGTTCTCATACATGGATCATATCTCAGATTTCATGGCCTCAAACCATTTCGTGGAATCTAGGCTCATCATCGCTTCCTCATAGTTCGTAGGTTCATCATGATCTAGTAGCATGACTTCCAGAGCAGGATTACCGTACCACTCTGGCGCGGATCTCACTCTGGTTGATCTACGAGGTTCAGTAGTATCTTGTTCTGAAGTTTCATGATCATCATCATTAGCTTCCTCACTAACTGGTGTAGTAGTCACAAGAACAGATTTTGTGATGAACTACTTTCCAATAAGGGAGAAGGTACAATTACCTTATCAAGTTTTCTACTTTCCTCCCACTCACTTCTTTCGAGAGAAACTCCTTCTCTGGAAAGGATCCATTCTTAGCAAAGAATGTCTTGCCTTTGGATCTGTGATAGAAGGTGTACCCAACAGTTTCCTTTGGGTATCCTATGAAGACATATTTCTCCGATTTGGTTTTGAGCTTATCAGGATGAAACCTTTTCATATAAGCATCACAATCCCAAACTTTAAGAAACGACAACTTTGGTTTCTTGCCAAACCACAGTTCAGATTGTGTCATCTCAACAGACTTAGATGGTGCCCTTTTAAACGTGAATGCAGCTGTCTTTAATGCATAACCCCAAAACGATAGTGGTAAATCGGTAAGAAACATCATAGGTCACACCATATCTAATAAAGTACGGTTATGACGTTCGGACACACCATTACATTGTGGTGTTCCAGGTGGCGTGAGTAGTGAAACTATTTCACATTGTTTTATCTGAAGGCCAAACTCGTAACTCAAATATTTTACCTCTGCGATCATATCGTAGAATTTTTTTTATTTTGTTGTTACGATGATTCTCCACTTCACTCTGAAATTCTTTGAACTTTTCAAATGTTTCAGACTTGTGTTTCATCAAGTAGATATACCCATATCTGCTCAAATCATCTGTGAAGGTCAGAAAATAATGATACTTGCCGCGAGCTTCAACACTCATCGGATTGCATACATTAGTATGTATTATTTCCAATAAGTCAGTTGCTCGCTTCATTGTTCCGGAGAACGGAGTCTTTACTCATCTTGCCCATGAGGCATGGTTCACAAGCACCAAGTGATTCATAATCAAGTGATTCCAAAATCCCATCAGCATGGAGTTTCTTCATGCGCTTTACACCAATATGACCTAAACGGCAGTGCCACAAATAAGTTGCACTATCATTATTAACTTCGCATCTTTTGGTTTCAATATTATGAATATGTGTATCACTACGATCGAGATCCAATGAACTATTTTCATTGGGTGTGTAACCATATAAGGTTTTATTCATGTAAACAGAACAACAATTTATTCTTTTACTTAAATATAACCGTATTACAATAAACATGATCAAATCATATTCATGCTCAACGCAAACACCAAATAACACTTATTTAGGTTCAACACTAATCCCGAAAGTATAGGGAGTGTGCGATGATGATCATATCAATCTTGGAACCACTTCCAACACACATCGTCACTTCACCCTTAACTAGTCTCTGTTCATTCTGCAACTCCCGTTTTGAGTTACTAATCTTACCAACTGAACTAGTATCAAATTCTTAGGGGTTGCTATAAACACTAGTAAAGTACACATCAATAACATGTATATCAAATATACTTATGTTCACTTTGCCATCCTTCTTATCCGCCAATCACTTGGGGTAGTTCCGCTTCCAGTGACCAGTCCCTTCGCAGTAGAAGCACTTAGTCTTAGGCTTAGGACCAGACTTGGGCTTCTTCACTTGAGCAGCAACTTGCTTGCTGTTCTTCTTGAAGTTCCCCTTCTTTCCTTTGCCCTTTTCTTGAAACTAGTGGTCTTGTTAACCATCAACACTTGATGTTTTTCTTGATTTCTACCTTCGTCGATTTCAGCATCATGAAGAGCTTGGGAATTGTTTCCATTATCCCTTGCATATTATAGTTCATCACGAAGTTCTACTAACTTGGTGATGGTGACTAGAGAATTCTGTCAATCACTATCTTATCTGGAAGATTAACTTCCACTTGATTCAAGCGATTGTAGTACCCAGACAATCTGAGCACATGCTCACTATTCGAGCGATTCTCCTCCATCTTTTAGCTATAGAACTTGTTGGAGAGTTCATATCTCTCAACTCGGGTATTTGCTTGAAATATTAACTTCAACTCCTGGAACTTCTCATATGGTCCATGACGTTCAAAACGTCTTTGAAGTCCCGATTCTAAGCCGTTAAGCATGGTGCACTAAACTATCAAGTAGTCATCATATTGAGCTAGCCAAACGTTCATAGCGTCTGCATCTGCTCCTACAATAGGTCTGTCACCTAGCGGTGCATCAAGGACATAATTCTTCTGTTCAGCAATGAGGATAAACCTCAGATCACGGATCCAATCCGCATCATTGCTACTAACATCTTTCAACACAATTTTCTCTAGGAACATATCAAAATAAACACAGGGAAGCAACAACGCGAGCTATTGATCTACAACATAATTTGCAAAATACTACCAAGACTAAGTTCATGATAAATTTAAGTTCAATTTAATCATATTACTTAAGAACTCCCACTTAGATAGACATCCCTCTAATCCTCTAAGTGATCAAGTGATCCAAATCAACTAAACCATAACCGATCATCACGTGAGATGGAGTAGTTTTCAATGGTGAACATTGTTATGTTGATCATATCTACTATATGATTCACGCTCGACCTTTCGGTCTCCGTGTTCCGAGGCCATATCTGCATATGCTAGGCTCGTCAAGTATAACCCGAGTATTCTGCGTGTGCAAAACTGGCTTGCACCCGTTGTAGATGGACGTAGAGCTTATCACACCTGATCATCACGTGGTGTCTGGGCACGACGAACTTTGGCAACGGTGCATACTCAGGGAGAACACTTCTTGATAATTTAGTGAGAGATCATCTTATAATGCTACCGTCAATCAAAGCAAGATAAGACGCATAAAAAGATAAACATCACATGCAATCAATATAAGTGATATGATATGGCCATCATCATCTTGTGCTTGTGATCTCTATCTCCGAAGCACCGTCATGATCACCATCGTCACCGGCTCGACACCTTGATCTTCATCATAGCATCGTTGTCGTCTCGCCAATCTTATGCTTCCACGACTATCGCTGCCGCTTAGTGATAAAGTAAAGCATTACAGCGCGATTGCATTGCATACAATAAAGCGACAACATATGGCTCCTGCCAGTTGCCGATAACTCGGTTACAAAACATGATCATCTCATACAATAAAATTTAGCATCATGTCTTGACCATATCACATCACAACATGCCCTACAAAAATAAGTTAGACGTCGTCTACTTTGTTGTTGCAAGTTTTACGTGGCTACTACGGGCTTAAGCAAGAACCAATCTCACCTACGCATCAAAACCACAACGATAGTTTGTCAAGTTGGTGCTATTTTTGTTGGGGAACGTTGCAGAAAATTAAAAATTTTCCTACGGTTTCACCAAGATCCATCTATGAGTTCATCTAAGCAACGAGTCAAGGGAGAGAGTTTGCATCTACATACCACTTGTAGATCGCGTGCGGAAGCTTGCAAGGTGATGATGTAGTCGTACTCGACGTGATTCGAATCACCGATGACCAAGTGCTGAACGGACAGCACCTCCGCGTTCAACACACGTACGGGACGGGAGACGTCTCCTCCTTCTTGATCCAGCAAGGGGAAGGAGAGGTTGAGGAAGACAGCTCCACCGGCAGCACGACGGCGTGGTGATGGTGGAGAGGCAGTACTCCGACAGGGCTTCGCCAAGCACACAACAGAGGAGGAGAGGTGTTGGGGAGGGGAGGGCTGCGCCTTGGAGGGTGGTGCGGCTGCCCTCCCCTCACCCCTTTATTTATAGGGGGAAGGGAGAAGGGGGCCGGCCCCCT